>JARBWK010000005.1:27580603-28180603 GCA_030556195.1 Anolis apletophallus
GGCGGCCCAGGGGCCCTGAGGGGGGATAGTGTAGCACCCATGGGCCCGTCCGTGCCACGGGGGAGGGGTGACGACCGGGGTCCCGTTGGCATTGGGACCGCACAGGCTGAAAGGGACTCGGAGGATGAGTTGGAAGGCCCAGAGCAAGATTGGTCAGCCGTACCTTTGCCCAGTTCACCTGTAGAGAGTTTAGCCTGGGATCTCGAGTGGGAGCATTCTCCCGGGGAAGGAGCGGACCAGGTGGAGATGGGAGGCAGCGAAGCAGATAGCGGAGATAGTTATGAATTCCCAAATGGCCGAGGTTCCCAAGAGCTGGCCGAGCAGCAGATGGAGGCTAGCGGCTGGGAAACTCCGGGAGGCTGCTTCTCAGGAAGATAGCGATACTAGGCTGGAAGAGCGGGGCCGTTCTCACAACAGGCGCAGGGACATAGAGGAGGGCAGGAGGAGCTGGCATCTGTCCCTAGACCGTCACCGTTCGGAAAGTAGAGACTGGAGACGCCGGGCCCTAGATCGTCGGGGTTCCAGGCCGAGGGATTAAGAATGGCCCGTGGGAACTGATCGTCAGTTCTCCGGCCACGTCTTTACTGAATAGGCGCGAAGCGGAGTGGGACCACAAGCCAACAGTGGTCATCAAGCCTTGCCTTGCCTTTGCCTTGTTTCTTGAGCCGCAGTGGATTGCGGCACCTTGCCCTGTTTCCTGATTCGCATTGGTTTGCGAAACCTTGCCCTGTTTCCTGATTCGCATTGGTTTGCGAAACCTTGCCACGCTTCAAGCTATTTGCTACGTTACTTTGGACTACTTGCTTTACTTTGGACAACTTGCTTATTATTGGACTATTTTCTCTTTGGAACTGTTTTTATATACTCAATAAAGTAGTTAGCCTTTGCTACGTCTCCGTGTGTGTGTTAAAGGGGCAGTTCTAAGTCGGCGATTGTGACACTCGCAGGCTCCCAACACTGCCCAGGTACAGAAGGAGGTTGGACTGGGTGGTCCTTGGAGGTCTCCTCCTATTCTAGGAACCCATTGTTATTATTATTATTATTATCAGAGGCTGAATGGCCATCTGTGAGGAATGCTTTGATTGTGTTTTTCCCTTATGGTAGAAGGAGGTTGGACTGGATGGCCCTTGGAGCTCTCCTTCTACTCTAGGAACCTATTGTCGTTGTTGTTACTATTATTATTAGTAGTAGTAGCAGAGGCTGAATGAATATTATCATCATCATCATTATTATGAATAAATTCAGGGGCTTATTATACTCACATTTAGTTGAATTCAGTCTTAAAATATATTATATGGCTCTCATTGAAATAAATTTCCAAATATTTTACTTTTATGGCTCTCTGATAAGTGGGTAGGTAGATCATTTTGACTTGGTTGTTTTATAAGTAGCTCGCATGCTGAAAAAGTGTGAGCACCCCTGTTATACACATTTTTTTTAAAAAAATTGGTGCCTGAAACACCACAAAGTTGTTACTATTTTGGCCATCATATGAACACTTTTTAATTTTGGTATATCTTGGAATTCTAGAAAGGGATGCCTAACTTGTACTAGGAAGTAGGATGCTATCTGTTTAATTTATATCCTGGCTTTGTCTTGACATGGGACCTAAGGCGGTACCAAACATTAAATTATAGCAGTTTAACTATAACATTGTAAAAAGTATAAACAATATTGTCTTGTCGAAGGCTTTCATGGCCAGAATCACTGGGTTTTTGTGGGTTTTTCAGACTGTATGGCCATGTTCTAGAAGTATTCTCTCCTGACATTTGGCCTGTGTCTATGACAAGCATCCTCACAACCTCTGAGGATGCCTGCCATAGACGCAGGTGAAACGTCAGGAGAGAATACTTCTAGAACATGGATATACAGACCGAAAAACCCACAAAACCCCATAAACAATATTTATGTGGGATGTTTTTAAAATGAATGGATAGAACAAATCAACTAAGTACTGTGATGCAATAGTTTTCAGTGTTCCTCTCTGAAATGCCGAAAATGTGGGAATAATAAGAAAATTTCAATGCAGGGTGAAAATTATTATTTCAAAGGGGAAATACCCTCAATTTTCTTATATAGTTACATGCTTGGTAAAGAGGCTGATCTATGCTGACGCATGGGAAAGGGTGAACACAAGGGCACTAAAAGTCTTGTTCTTTTGGCCTGTTTACTTCATTACTATTAGTTTTTCTATTTCTGGAAAATCTGCTCGATTATAACGGGATTTTTTTCACACTATATAGGGTTTTTAAAAATTAAATCAGCCTTCTTTTTTTAAAGGACATTGTTCCTCACAACTTCATGTATCCCCATAGCATTTTTTTACTGCATTCCAGAAAGAACTGACTTGATAATAGAAAAATACAGTTTTCCCTGAAATTGTCTAATAAACTATATTATCAAATTGCTGAAGGTGTGAAGGCACCAGTGAAGCTTTGTCTCCCAGGTCTCTTAAATGTATAACTATAGTCATTTGACATATTCATGCGAGAGCTGTGGACCCAAGCAATATAGTTATTGAATTCATCAAAACTGATTTTTGCTAGTAAATATGATATATGCTTAAAATAAAACACTATATATGTTCTTTGTTTTTGTGATCTTTTAAACTCAGGATCATCTTCAAAGTTGCAGTTTGATAAAATTGCAAAGACTGGATGTAATCCAGTTAACCTAGAATACTGCTAGTCATTGTTCCTTAATATTATTGACAGCATAATGTTATGAATGGGGATAGAGACACATAGGGATGTAGTTTTTCACTAAGGGCTCTTCCACACAGCCCTATATCCCAGAATATCAAGGCAGAAAATCCCACAATATCTGTTTTGAACTGAGTTATCTGAATCCACACTCAGATAATGTGGGGGGTTTCGCCTTGATATTCTGGGATATATGGGTCTCTTTCACCTTCTACTTTTATGGTCTTACTAGCTTGGGTACCCGGCATTGCCTGGATTATTAGAAGAAGTCTCTCTTCTTTTCTTTTTTTTTTTTATACAAAATGCATAATGTTGTGGGTGTACTACAACTCACATCATGCCAGATTAACTTCCTGGAATTCTATCAATACTTAAAGTTTGTCATTTTGGGCACATTTGTTCTGGATGCATCATCAGTGGAGTTTATTATGCTCTCCAGCGGCAGGATGACACCAGAGTGACACCAGAAGCACTCCAAGTGGCCAGCTTCTGGTCAAAGGAAATTTAGCATAATGCCAAGTTTTTAACTTTGTGGTTCCTTCTGCATTATAACTGTATTCCCAATTCAATTCTGACATGATAAATATAGGATGAATTATTATTTATTATTTATTTGCAGTATATACTAGGCATGCTAAAATTGAAACGGAAATCTAATTGATTCGTTAGAAATTCGTAATTAATGGGACTTTTGGTGTTTTACGGATCGCTGTCGTGAACCCGGAAGTAGACTTCCTTTTGCCCCTTCAGCTAAAATATAAGCCGGCCCAGGCTTGGGTGGAAACATATTTTAGCTGGAAAGAAGCGCGCACCCCTCTGCTTCTCTCTAGCCTGGATACAGGCTAGAGAGAGGCGGAGAGGCGCGGGGCGCCTTTCAGCTAAAATATAAGCCGACCCAGGCTTGGGTCGGCTTATATTTTAGCTGGAAAGGGGCCCAGCCCCTCTGCTTCTCTCTAGCCTGGATCGAGGCTAGAGAGAAGCAGAGGGCATCGCGAGGCCTTTCAGCTAAAATATAAGCCAACCCAGGCTTGGGTCGGCTTATATTTTAGCTGGAAAAGGGCCTCACATCTCTTCCTTTCTCTAGCCTCGATCCATGGATCGAGGCTAGAGAGAGGCGAGGGGGGTGAGCGAGGGCACCGGCGAGCGCGGGGGGGGAAGAGGGGCGAAGAAGAGAAAAGAAGGGATGGGGAACCAAAGAGCAAAGGAAGGAATGAAAGAAGAGGGTAGAGAAGGAAGAAAGGAGGGAAAGGGGAAATAATAAGGGGGGGGGGGAATCGTACGTCACTTTCACAATTGTCCTGAGAGCTAGTAGCTAGTAGCTACTACCTCTTATATTTATGTTATACATTACAGCTCCACTTAATTGCACTGCAGAGGTGAAGGGAATGTTCCCCCTTGATTTTTAACTGTTTCCCTGCGTTTCCTACTTTAGAACCACTTTAGAATTTCGTTAGTACTTAAGTTACATTTTAGCACTTTTGGGACATTTTTTGTAAGTCTTTGATATACTAATAAAAAAAATCCCCCCCCCCATTTGATTTTAGAATCCCGATTTTAGGATTCTAAACCAACCCTAGTATATACTGCCTTTCTCACCCCTGGGGGGGGGACTCAAAGTGGTTGAATTACAACTCCCAGCATAGTGGGTCAGTCCCATCAAATCCTTCCAGTATATTCAGTTGGTCATGGGGGTTCTGTGTGCCAAGTTAGGTGTAGTTCCATCATTGGTGGGGTTTGGAGTGCTCTTTGATTGCAGGTGAACTATAAATCCTAGTACCTAGAACTACAAATTGTCAAGGACAATTCCACCACAAACTCACCAGTAGACAAATTTTAACATATTGGGTATGAGTGCCAAATTTGGTGCAGATCCATCGTTGTTTGCATTCACAGTGCTCTCTAGATGTAGGTGAACTATAATTCCTATAAATCAATGTGATTTTCTCCAAAATCCCTCCTGTATTTTTTTGGTTCTGTGTGCCAAGTTAGGTCCAGGACCATCATTGGTGGGGCTCAGAGTGCTCTTTGATTGCAGGTGAACTATAAATCTCATTACCTACAATGGCTATAAGTCAAGGTGAATTCCTCCCAAACCTCTCCAGTATTTTTCTTTGGTCACGGGGGTTCTGTGTGCCAAATGTGGTCCAGATCCATTATCGGGGGGGGGGCACAGTGCTCTGACCTCTATCACGTAGAGTCAATCCCCCAAACTCCTCCAGTATGTTTAGTTGCTGATTAGTTCTGCTGTGTTTGTTGTGCAGACAGCATTGAAAAGAGTAGGAGAGGGTTAAGGAAGAGGCAGTGGGTGGTATCATGCAAATTCCACACCAATGAAGAGAGTAAGAAACACTGGGATGTCTGTTTTGGAGGAAACATGTAAAATCTAGAATTAAATTTTCCCTAAATGAAAGCATTCATGGGGTAGTGGGTGGCATGATGTTGGGGAAGATATTGGCAGGGTTTTGGCTACATGTTCATGCTGCTCGCTATAACCTGAAGTGTCATTGGAGGGAGTGCTTTTGGTGGCTCCTCAGCACTGTGGGTTAAAGCTGTTTGTGGAAGAGGGAGCCTGTCTATGAAAGTGGGCACTCCAGCCACATGCATACATACATATTTTCACCCTTTTTATGGATATAGATAGATTATGCTCCCTTTCCTTTATTATTTGCTCAATCTCTTTTTTCTTGGTATTTATTCCTTTTCTTAATTATAGAAATACAATATACACATTTGTATCAACAATGTATGAGCAATGGTCTCTCTCGCTCACACACACACAATTTATCATTTACATAGAAGCAAAATAAATTGCATTATACTGCATTATATCATTGGTCTAATATGGAAGCCACCTGCTGCTAGTGCATGAACCATGATTTTATCATCTTTCTTCTGCTAAACTAAACTACTGCCTCTCTCCCCCTCTTCATCTGGAGGTTAAGTTTTAACTGGCCTCAAACGCAACGCACTGCTAGTGAGCCAGAAAATTTATATGGAAGTTGTGCCGCAGATAAATCAGTCTGCCAAATTTGCTGACCTTTGCAACTTGGACCTTTTTGTTGCTTTTTACTGAAAGCTATGCTTCAGTGTTTCTGGGTTTCCAAGGTCATAAAGCAAAGCTAACTGTGGCACTTCCTGCCCTGTTTCCACCATGACTCATATCAAACTTTCCCTTTTGGCCTTTTTCTGTGGCAAGTCTGTTAATGGTTTCCTACAGAGGAGTTGTGAATCAAAGATAGATGAAATCAGTAGATAACACACATGCGCACGTACCCCCCCCCCCCCCCATCATTTCATTTTTGCTAGGCTAAGTAGGCTGGCATACTGTCAGTGACTTACCGGGGCATAATATCCTGAACATGTGATTGTACCTTTTAACCACGCAGTCCCATATTCCTCTGAAGGCTACAGAACAAGAGATGAATATGAGATGGGACACTCGCACACAGATTTGCATTGAGCATTGAAATTATGCATTTCACAATTATTTCACATTATGTTGTGTGTGGCTGCAATATGCTAATGCAAAATCATTACATCAGTCTATGAGGATAAAGCAACACTCCTTCATGGAGTTGCTCAGCTTCTATCTATCTATCTATCTATCTATCTATCTATCTAGAGATATATATCTTCATGTATTTCATTTCCACGTGCGTTTTTCAATAGCTATTCACCAGGAATTTTCACAATCATTCATTCATGCAGAAAAAATGTGTTGCCTGCATTAAAAGCACAATGTTTATTTGTGCTTTTTTCATGTCAGGAGTGACTTGAGAAACTGCAAGTCCCCTCTGGTGTGAGAGAATTGGCTGTCTGCAAGGACATTGCCCAGGAGATGCCAAAATGTTTTACCATCCTATGGGAGGCTTCTCTCGTGTCCCTGCATGAGAAGCTGGAGCTGACAGATGGAAGCTCACCCTGCTCCTTGGATTCAAACCGCATACCTTTCGGTCAGCAGTCCTGCTGGCATAAGGGTTTAACCCAGTGGCTCTCAACCTGTGGGTCCCCAGATGTTTTGCCCTTCAATGCCAAGAAATCCTAACAGCTGGTAAAATGGCTGGGATTTAATCCATTGTGCCACTGAGGCCACAGGATACCTGTTTTTCAGCAAACAAATTTTCTGTCAAATATTTTGCTTTTGATCCATACTCCCCACCTATTTTAGCTCAAATCAAGTATCTATCTAGGGTAAAAAGTGTGAACAAGTCATTGCATCTGATCATTTTTAGCTAGCAGTTATCACCTATCAAAAATCCCTTTCTTCAGTAAGCATGAGGGCATTTCTAAATATTCATCACATCTCTTCCTGACTTATTACAAAATAAAATAAAAGGGCCCAGAGGACAGTATGACACCCCCACCCCATCATTCACTGGGATTTGCTGTTTATTCATTCAGTTGCTTCCAACTCTTCATGATCTCATGGACCAGCCTTTGCCAGATCTCCCTGTTGGCCATCCCCAGCTCCTTCAAGGTCAAGCCAGTCACTTCAAGGATATCATCCATCCATCTTGCCCTTGGTCAGCCTCTCTTCCTTTTTCCTTCCATTTTCCTCAGCATCATTATCTTCTCCAAGCTTTCCAGTCTTCCCATCATTGTCTCTAATATCCTTCCCTCCAGTGAGCAGCCAGGCATTATTTCCTGGAGTATGGACTGGTTTAACCTTCTTGCGGTTCAAGGCAATTTTTCTCCAACATCACAGTTCAAAAGCATCTATCTTCCTTCGCTCAGACTTCCTTATGGTCCAGCTCTTGAATTCCATAGGTTACTATGTGGAATAACTTTGCATTAACTATGTGGATCTTCTTTGCCAGTGTGATGTCTCTACTCTTCACTATTTTATTGGAATTGGTCATTGCTCTCATCCCAAGAAGTAAATGTCTTCTGATTTTCTGGCTGCAGTCTGTGTCTGCAGTAATCTTTGTGCCTAGAAATACAAAGTCTGTCACTGCCTCCACATTTTCGTCTTCTATTCTCCCACTGAGATATGTTCCCAAATTTACCATTGAAAAGAGAAAGCATGCATAATTGCAACCCATATTCAATGAACAATTACCATAGTTGGCATAGAGTCACAATGAAGAATCTTCTAGGAATTTTCTAGAGCCTCCAATGTGGCTCTATGATAACTTCTGCAGATGCATACCATAAAATTGCCTAGAGGACCTAAAAATTCCTAGAATGACATATTTTGTTAGATGTGGATAGCTAAAGCCAAAGGGGTGGAGACTGTACTATTTAAAGGCTGCAACTGCTTATCTCACCCAGTGATCTAATGGGATAAGGTATGAGGTACATTATTACTCCCGGTTAAACCACTGAGCTGCTGAACTTGCTAACCAAAAGGTTGGCGGCTCGAATCAAAAAACCAGGGTGAACTCTTGCTGTTAGCCCCAGCTTCTGCCAACCTAGTAGTTCAAAGACATGCAAATGTGAGTAGATCAATAGGTACCACTCTAGTGGGAAGGTAAGGGTACTGCTTGCAATCATGCTGGCCACAAGACCTTGGCGGCATCTACGGACAACACTGGTTCTTCAGCTTAGAAATAGAGAGGAGCACCACCACCCCAGAGTAGGATACGACTAGACTTAATGTCAAGGGGAAACCTTTACCTTTACCTTAGATTATCTACTTGTGTCCAGACTTGAAAGCTGAATGAGGCTCGGCATTTGCCAGTTAATTGAAGTAGGGAATTTCACTACGTGAACTCAAAGCATAGGATTCCATTTATCTTGGAGGAATGAACCAGTTTTAGAGCAAGCAAACCTCAAGTCAAGTCTGATCTGTACCTTGAATTTTCTTTTGAAAGTGTTTGATTTGTTATCATTGCCAGATATAGTCCCACTTCCTACCACTAGGTGAAAAACCTAGATGATGCTTTCCTAGCTCAGGAATTGAAACCAGATTTCTTGATTATTATTTGTTTAAACCAAGGGTTATTTTTTATCATTTAAGTAATGGACATTAAGAGGATCTGCCTTGTTTGAGGAAGAATTCTCCTTTGCTTGACTGCACAGAGCAAGATAGCTAGTGGCTAACAATGTATAAACTGCCTGCAACAGAACAATTCTGTAATAATGTGGGGATTTTTTTGCTCTCATCATTAGGCATTGTTAAAGTCTGGCACCATCCATCCATTAATATTTTTTTATTCACTAGGATGCCACTCGGTATTATAGGATGGCAGTGGAGATTGTACTAATACTGGCTGTTTGTGTGGATAATAACTGATGTGTTTAAATGAGGTTCTGTTTGTTGAAACTGGCAGATTTTACTCTGCAGTTTTAAAAGTTTAACACTAGCATTCTGTCTGCCCTGAGGCAACACATTTTTCAGGTGATACAGGGAGAATAGGAGAGATCACTTTTGGTACTCTGCCAGTATAGTCTTCCAAATGAAGAATTAGCATACAATCCTAACTAGAGTAAACTCACTGAATCAATGGAAACTGGTTGGGTTTGTGTAGGTTTTCTCATTTCAATAGCCCCACTCTAGTTGAAACAAACAACAGGGTTTAAGCAAAAGCAAATAAAGATAATGGACTGAAATTCTGTATCACAGGTTGCGATGCACATATTTGCAATGATGGAACTACATTGCTGACACAATATTAAACCTTGTTAGGGGATTGCAATGGAGCACCACTCAAGAGGTTCAATTGCACAACAGGGGCTCTCACCACCCACAGCTAAAGTTGAGGACATTTTTTCCAACCAGTCCATGATTTATCACTGCTTTCCATTTCAGGTTATCCATACCCTGTGGTTCCACTGGTAGTGATTGTTCTTTTATTATGTGCTGTCATTGTTTGTAGACAGCTTGTATTATAAAGTGCCTTACTGTTGTGCATCATTTTGCAACACATCCATGCTTCTTGCTCCACTTATGCAACAATGGTGTCCACAGTGTAACACTGCAGTTCTAAACTGTGTATGAATATGTTGATTTACAACATCATAATTTCCAAAAGGATGCCAGCCACCGTGTTTTTCTGACATCTTTGTTCTGGACAGCAATTTTGAGTAATGCCATTAAGAAAAAGCTAGGGATGAGCAACAAAAGTTTGTAACATCAAAATATATCTGTATGCCAGATTATTTTTTAAAAAACTGTAGGGCTTTTGTAGTTTGTTCATGCAAACTTTGAACTTAAACCATCATTTGAACAAACATCTCTTTATAAAGTCAATTTTGAACAACCCACTGATTTGTACTTGGAGGACAAACTATATTGACAGCAGCTGGCAGTTCTGTATATTTAGACTCATTAATGCCCTTTCTTTAGTCGTTGTTTCCTGGTGCATCTGTTCTTTGTATAAAGAAAAATGGCACTACTCCAAGCTGACCTGTCATTTTTTGTGTGTGTGTTGCAGGTAGAGTTGCTCATTTATTTCCTTAGAGAACACCGAACTGGAATTTTTCAGCCACTTTGAAAACTGCTTGTTCCCAGATGTAATATGTTTTCAGATGAATGAGCCCCATTCACAAAATTGGAACTGCCTATATGCCTCCAAAGCATTACCTCAGTGTGACAGCCAAGTATTTTGATGGCAAAAGGAAAAATTGCCTTTATGGCAGGTAGCTTTCAACATGGCCTTGTGGAATGCCATTATGACACATATCTGTCAAACAAAGTATCTGCATTTTGGTCCTTTTAGCTGTTAAAGGGGATCAAAGATAATTATAAGAATGGTTTTATAGAAACCATGACTAGATCCTTAGATCTGAAGGACCTTTTGTCCAGCAAATTAGTCAAGAGAGAACAGAAGTAAGACAGAGCTGCTGATCCACATATTGACCTTCTATTTGGAACATTCAAATTCAAATTTCCACCCCTTATACATGATGGTTAACCTTTGAAGACAGTGTTTGCTTCCACAGTCTTGTTTCTATTAGTGACCTGTCTCTCAGAGCCGCAAAGCAGAATGGCATCAGTATTGGTTTCAGCACTAAAACACTCCTGAGTGATCCATCCAGAAAAGAACAGGGGGGGGGGACGGGACAGAGTGGAACCTTGGACATTCTTTCAGATATCTCATTTGCTTGTGATATCAGCCATACTTATTGCCCTGAATAGATTTTCTGGTTAGAGAACTATCCATGTTGGATGGTCACTTCACAAAAAGTGGTGACAGGACATTTTTCCGTGGTATCAATGGTTGAATAATAGGGTTGGAAGAGACTACAATGGCCATCCAGTCCAACCCCCTGCCAGACAGGATAACAGAATCAAAGCACCCCCTGACAGATGGCCATTTTTTCTGCTTAAAAACCTCCAGAGAAGGAGAATGTACCATGGTACAAGTCATTAGGTGGTATCTTTTTTCCTTGTGCTATTCATTATCTCTCTCTCAGCCCCCCCCCCCCCAACTCTCACAAAAAGAAAAAAAGCTACAGAATAGGACCTTCTGGAATCATGAAGTTGGATACCATCAGTACACAAAGCAAGAGAGGAGATTGTTTAGGGACAGATCTTGCATCATGTTTGGAAATTGTTGATCTACACTCATGAAGTTATGCAACAACTGTGTTGCACCACTTTTTTGCTGAATAGTGATAATCTGTAACTGATTAGGTATCTGCTGATGTGTCTATTTATTGACCCATTTTGCAATGGGAAAAGGCAAAGAAGCTATTTCTGTAATCACAGAGAATACATCAAGAGCAATTATTATAATTATGCACCATTTAGGAATACAAAAATACATGGCTTTAATACTGCTGGTATATCCCAGCTAGAGGAGGCAACACATAGGGAAATCTATTTGCTAGTATTATTATTATTATTATTATTATTATTTTACTGACACAAAAACACAGTATGTCACAGCAAATGAGATCTATATGCTGGATTTCATATCCAAAAATCACAAGCGGAACACTTCCCAAATGTCTAGGAGTGTGCAATCTATTTTCGAATGATGCATGCAGATCCAAGTAAGGTGGCTTTTTGCAGTTGACAGATTATGATTTTGTCAATGTTTATTGTTTCCAAATGCCAACTGAGGTATTTTGGCATGGCACCCAGTGTGCTGATTACCACTGGGACCACCTGTACTGTTTTATGCCAGAGACTTTGCAGTTTGATTTTGAGGTCCTGATAATGGCTGAACTTTTCCTGTTGCTTTTCCTCAATGCAACTGTCACCTGGTATGGCAACATCAATAATCCAAACTTTTTTTTCTTTTCCACAATCGTGATGTTTGGTGTATTGTGTTCCAAAACTTTGTCAGTCTGGATTCGAAAGTCCCACAGTATTTTCCACTACCTTTTCAGGTTTATGATCCCACCAATTCTTTCCTGCTGGCAGGTAGTATTTGTGACATAAGTTCCAATGAATCATTTGGGCCAGAAAGTTGTGCCAGTTTGTAGTTCGTCTGTGCAATTTTCTAGCAGCAAGTGAGGATATGATCAATAGGTTTTTTTCAGCTTCCTTGCACAGTCTGCATTTTGGGTCATCAGCAGATTTTTGAATCCTGGCCTTAATTGCATTTGTTCTGATGGCTTGCTCCTGGGCCGCAAGAATCAGGCCTTCTGTCTCCTTCTTCAGTGTTCCATTCATGAGCCATAACCAGGTCTTCTCCCAGGGGGTTTGAAAGAGGCCATGGTAAAACCGCTGCTGAAGAAGCTGAATTTAGACCCTTTGGCTCCCTCCAATTACCGACCGGTTTCCAACTTGCCGTTCCTGAGAAAGGTAATTGAGAGAGTAGCAGCGGATCAGCTGCAGCGGTTCTTAGATGACACAGCTGGACTTGATCCCTTCCAGTCCAGCTTCCGTATTGGGCATGGGATGGAGACCGTGCTTGTCGCCATTACAGACCAACTTCACCACCAGCTGGACCAAGGTGGATCAGCCCTGCTTGTGTTGCTAGATCTCACGGCAGCGTTTGATATGGTAGATCACGCATTAGACCCACCGTTTAACCATGACGGGAGTTAGGGGGACCGCCCTTAAGTGGGTGGCCTCCTTTCTCCAAGACCGGGGACAACGTGGGGAGAGGGGAGAGGAGGTTTCTGGGAGGCTCCCATTAAGTTGTGGGGTACCCCAGGGGGCCATCCTCTCCCCTTTATTATTCAACATCTATATGCGTCCGCTGGCCCAGCTGGTTCACGACTTTGGTCTGGAGAGTTATCAGTATGCTGATGACACCCTGCTTGTGCTGAGAATGGATGGCAGGCTGGATATCGTACCCGATTGTTTCCATCAATGCCTTGAAGCCGTGACTGGATGGCTGCATTCCAGCCGGCTGAAGGTGAATCCATTGAAGACAGAGATCGTATGGCCCGGTCGCCCTGGGTTGGATGAATGCCGGTTGCCTACCCTGGATGGCGAGCAGCTAAGCCCGTCATCGCTGGTAAAAAGCCTGGGGGTCCAGTTGGATCCATTGCTGTCCTTGGAGACCCAGGTCTCCATGGTCAGCAAAATATCATTTTTCCATCTGCGACAGGCTAGGCGACTGGCCCCCTACCTATCCAGGGACGACCTGACTACGGTAATCCAAACGACGGTCATCTCGAGGCTAGACTACTATAACGCCCTCTACATAGGCCTTCCCTTGTCGACAATCCGGAAACTCAAGCTAGTGCAAAATGCTGCAGCTCGACTACTGGTGGGAGCACCGGTGAGAGAGCATGTCACCCCCATCCTGCAGCATTTGCACTGGCTACCAATTGAGTACCGAATTGTCTTCAAGGTGTTGGTTTTGACCTTCAAGGCCTTGTATGGTCTAGGGCCAGTGTACCTGAGGGACCACCTTACCCCACATGTTCCCCCGAGATCACTGCGCTCAGAAGAGCAAAATCTTTTGACCGTACCATCACTCCACTCCTGTCACCTCTCTACAACAAGACAGAGAGCGTTTTCAATTGCGGCCCCGACATTATGGAACACACTACCAGATGATGTTCGGGCCATCACAGAACTCATCCCATTTCGGAGGGCATGTAAAACCATCTTGTTCAGGCATGCCTTTAACTGAAGCCCGGATGTGCAACTGTCTACTGTCTCCCAATTTTATGATATCCTATGTATTATCTGTATTTTCATCGCTTTTATGTAACCGTTGCGTTTTTATGCAATTTTAATCTGTATGTAAACCGCCCCGAGCCTGCAGGAAGGAGCGGTATATAAGATCGAGGAAATATATAAATAAATAAATAAATAAATAAACATTTCCTTCAATTTTGTCAAGGAACAGCCCATGCAATGCTTTGTTGTGCCAGCTGTCAGCTCTGATTTGGAGTGCAGTTTTCTTGTAATGATTCTTTGTCTGCTGTGTTTGAGAAGTTTCCAATTATTGACTTGAGTCAAAGCAAGTTCTTGGCTTTCCTTTACATATTCTGCCACAGTGTGTTTTTCTTCTTCAACTGCTTGTTTTACTTGTAAAAGTTCTCTGCCTCTATTATTATTATTATTCCACCTCTCCTCATGTCTTGAGGCAAGTTACAGAATAAAACACATATACCTTGTAAAAATACCACAAATACACATATTAAAATGTATTTCTATAAAATACATATTAAAAACACAAAACAGAGATTAGACAAAGGACACAAGTTTAAAATGTATGCTTAAAAACTGTCTGGATATGCCTGCCAGAAGAGATAGGTTTTTAGATGGTTTTTAAATTCCGTAAGCTCATTTAGCTGCCGGAGCTCTTCCACCAGGTAATTCCACAGTCATGGAGCGGCCAATGAAAAGGTCCTCTGGGTGGTGGTTGCCAGTCAGATTCTGGCAAGCTGGAGCAGATGCTCACCAGAAGACTTAAGTGTGTGGGATGGATTGTATGGGAGAAGGTGATCCTTTAGGTAACCTGGATCCAAACCATGTAAGGGCTTTAAAGTCAAAAGCAACACCTTGTACTTTGCGTGGAAACTGATTGACAGCC
Organism: Anolis apletophallus; assembly: GCA_030556195.1. Classification (NCBI taxonomy): domain Eukaryota; kingdom Metazoa; phylum Chordata; class Lepidosauria; order Squamata; family Anolidae; genus Anolis; species Anolis apletophallus. Next base: position 27,595,197 of record JARBWK010000005.1, read on the forward strand.
AGTGGAGTGACGTTAGGATAGGTGTAATATGCTTACTCCTCGATGTTCCTGTAACCAATCTGGCAGCCATATTTTGAACCAACTGAAGTTTACGAACTTGGTACAAAGGTAGTCAAATGTAAAGCACATTGCAAAAGTACAGCCTTGAGGTTAGCAGTGCATGCACTACCATCTTTGTGTTTTCCAAATCTAGGAGGGGGCACAGATGGCATATCAGCCAACACTGATAGTAAGCATTCCTGACTTTTGCATCTACCTGAGCTGACAATCGGAGAGACAGAGCCAGGAGCACTCCCAAACTGCAAACACAGACATGGAGAAATCTATTTGGGTGTCATCAACATACTGATAACACTCCACCTCATGCCTACAGATGATTTCACCCAGCGCCTTCATTTAAATATTAAAGAACATTGGGGATACAGTGGCACCTTGTGGGACACCAAATAACAGCCCTTTTTTTGAGGAGCAGCTATCCCCAAGCAACACCATCTGGAACTTACCAGAGAAGTACAACCAGAACCACTGTAACACAGTGCCTCCAATTCTCAGTCTTTCCAGGCACTCTAGAAGGATACCATGGCTGATGGTATTGAAGGCTGCTTAGGGGTTTAGAAGCACCTACAGGGACACACTCCCCCTGTCAGTGTGGAGTCAGAGATCAACCAAAAGTAGGCTGAAATGGCAGAATAAAGCCTTTTATGTAACCAACACCTAAACAGCTTTATGGTTCATAACCAGCACTCGAATTGTAGAGACAGACTTGGAACCAATGGAGCTATAGTAACAAAAAAAATGCATGTTACCTAAGACTATAAAATAATTAAAATTTCTGTAATGGCAGCTGGTACAATCAGTGGTAGCTGGTGACATGCTCATCAGTAGAACAGTAAATCCCATTCCACAGAACTTAAAGGAATTTTTAAGAGTGTTGAACTCTATTCCATCGAATTGATTCAGGACCTTGGACAAGGCAAGAGTTATCCATTTATCCAAGCTGCTGAGCTTACTTTTGTGGATAGAGATAAACAAACTGGGTAGCTCTTTAAAATATAGAAGTACTATCTGTATAAAGAATAGAAATATGTGCTTTATAGCAGTCCAGCACCTGGAAACCTCCAGTTAACACTCATAGCATAAGCTTTTAAAAGCTACAATCACTTGCAGAATTAGCTGTTACATGAGCATAGAGTTATTGTTGGATCTTCACTCTAGTTAACAAGTAACATCTAAGCTGATGCAGGTTCTGTCAACTCTTTTATTGTCTAAACTCAGCATGGGTTTGACATTTGACTCCAGGACAAAAATCATAGACTACTTCTTTCAAAGGTAGGGCAGATGATCAATAAAGGTAAGGACGTGGCTCCATCTAGCTATAGCACTCAAGGCTTACACCGTATCTTTCTATATTATGTTATGATTCAGTTGATTATTTTACTTCTTAAGAAAAGCAGCTGGCACAGCACTAGGCTATATTATTCTGTTAACTGGCAGGATTCCCAAGTACAGCCATTAATGTGAAACTGCTGAGTTTAGGCCTAAGGCAAAGAGGTGAGTCAGCTAAACACACAAAGCAGAGGAAGGGATGGAAACATGAACTTATGCCAGGATAAAGTATGGTGTTAGATTGAGAGTTAATAACAAGCCAAATCAGGAGTTGTAAAACCTTACCATGATCACTGGGGTCATGCTAAACTATAAGTCAAGGAGAAAGGTCAAGGAGGAAACAGAGACTACACATTTGGACTCCGAACTGACAGCACCCAGAAAACAATAAGAATAATTGTTTCTTTACCTGTATTCCATGCTGCTGGCCTGACCATTACCAATGGACAGTGTCCTTACTGGATAATTTAGAAGCGTGTCTCCGGTACAAAACAAGGACTTCTGTCATCACAATTCACTGTTTTGGTCAATGGACTATGTAGTTTGTTGAGGAGCCGGATGGGTGATACACCAAGAATTCCTATTTCATCTCACCCAGACATCTACAAAGATACACACTTGAATCCAGAAGCCTGAAGGATGGAGCACCTGTCAAGAGAGATGGAATAATGACATTTCACTGTAACACTAGCTCCTGAGACTTCACCAACACACCCCAGTGGATAGAATTGGTAGAAATTACTACATGCACAGTGTAATGTTTATTCAAAATGAGATATGAATCAGTGTTATTTTTCCATTTTCTGAACTGGCATTGAACAGGGGTATGTTCAGAATCAGCCCTACAGAGGGGATAATTTTGGGGCAACTAACACTAATAATGGTTTCTTTTCCAACAGTGTTATAATTGTATCTCCATCCTGTTATCATCCTCTGCTCATTATCATTTCAATGCTTGCTCCTTTTACTTCTCTGCCCCTGCTCTCTGTATAACACATTTTCCCACTATTGTTATTTGGACAAGCTGTAAAACAAACTGAAACACTGGTTTGCAACATGCCCTCTTCTGCCCACCTGAGCAGGGAGACTGCACGTTGTCCTTGCAGCACCCTGGTGACCCTCTCCAGAGCACCCCCCCCTTCAGAGTCACCTGCGGGCTGAGAAGGACAGTATACAAATATAGTAAATAAATGAATCAGAGTCAGTAGCAGGCCCGCCATCTGAGGCAGTTAGCTTATATCTTCTTCCTGAATACACAGGGTTTCTCTTTCAACCTCCCACACAGGGGGAGTCAATTTGAGCACTTCAAAGGAAAGGCCAGATAAGAGCCATGTTTCCAGGTTCCTATGGGCCATTTTAGCACATGGTAGGCCTTTTCTCCAGCAAGAGTAATACAGCAATCCAACAGCAATTGCGCATCTTTAGTCAGTGATATGTGACCATGAACTGGTTCTTTGAACACCATCCACCATACCTTTCTTGAAAAGTTTGTGTATATGTGTGTGTGTAATATAAGATTCTCCCAATGTTTCAAATGACTTATGAAGAAGACACTATTGTATTTCAATTTTAAAGAAAGACTCTGAAAGACTTCAACTCGTTTCTCTTCTTTTTGAAATTTTAATTCCTACATACCCCAAATCCTTGATCAGTCAGTCAAGTTGGCCTTTTCAGCAAGAGTCCATAAGGCACTAAGATTCTTCTCCATTAATCTCTCCAGGCAACATATATTCCAAATGGTATTCTGCATGATGCAGCTAATTAAAATCATGCTGGGTGAAACCTAAAGAACATAAAGAAGCTGACAGAAGTAAGTCTGTGTACACATTTTATTAGTTTGCTGCACTATGCAAAGTGTTGTGTTTTTTATTAGGGTTTGGTAATTTACTGTGTCTTTTAAATGCTTGCTTTAACAAATCTTTGATTCCAAGCAATTGGACATGTAAGCAGAACTGAGAGAGTGGAGGCACAGAGGAGCTTTCATGTGACATTTCCTTATCTTTAAATGTTTACATATTTTGAATGTGTTGTTGCAATGCCAGCATTCAAAGCAGGATCTTGGGTGTTTTTAGACAAAATTAAGTATCTATGCTAGCAAAGCCAGCTCTCTCTTAAAGCAAAGGAAACCAGTTGCCCCAGGTAAAAGATGCTGGAATGTAGAAGCAAAATGCTGGAGGAGAGAACTCTGTGCCACGAGGCCCCTAAAATACTAGAAGTATTATGTTACCTAGAGAGAATTTCATCCTGAAGCTATGTTTCTGTCATCAGCTACAGTGGAGAATGCTATCCTATTGTCAGTTTTAAAGAAAGCTCCAGCTATCAGATCCAGTTATCACTGCCTTGCTTTGCCTCAGGCAGCCATGCCTGTATTTCAATACACAACAATATGTCTCTCAAACAGCTAAATATACACATACAATCCCATACACTGGTTCTAGGGGCAGGCTGGTCTGCTGCAACAACCACAATACGCTCAATGGCAATCAATATCAAATTGTATTATTATCACATAACAAATGGCTCTATGTTGAACCAATCTCACATTCAGTGCAATGTGTTCACATATACAATCAAGCACATATTTGTTATAAAGCCCTTACAACATATAAATGGGCATAAAGTCGCAAGCATCCAGTCTGTGTACCCCTATGGGTAATCCGGAGGCAATTCACTCACGGATTGGAGACCGAGTCATTGGGGGAGCCTTCAGAGTAGGGCGAGCTGGCAACTGCTCGGTGGGCAGGCGCCTACGGCAAGAGGTACCGACGCCAGAAGGCTGTTTCGTGTATTCCATGCTTCCTCAGGGCGCTGGTGTCTTTTAGCCGCTCCTCCCCGGTATTATAGTCATCAACTTCAGACTCTTGGTCTATATGGAAGGTCGCTGGGTATGGAATAGTACAGAGTAAACATAATGCTCCATGGCTAGGAGGTATAAACTTTCCATTTATATCAATATAGCACAATAAACAGTCAACAATGTTCAACAATACATACCGCGTTAGCGCTTCTTTTTACAATTCGCTTGTGCAAATCACCTCCCGGGCTGGAATCAGCACCGGGCTGAGGGGGAAGTCTGATGACTATAATACCGGGGAGGAGCGGCTAAAAGACACCAGCGCCCTGAGGAAGCGTGGAATACGCGAAACGGCCTTCTGGCGTCGTTACCTCTTGCCGTAGGCGCCTGCCCACCGAGCAGTTGCCAGCTCGCCCTACTCTGAAGGCTCCCCCAATGACTCGGTCTCCAATCCGTGAGTGAATTGCCTCCGGATTACCCATAGGGGTACACAGACTGGATGCTTGCGCCTTTATGCCCATTTATATGTTGTAAGGGCTTTATAACAAATATGTGCTTGATTGTATATGTGAACACATTGCACTGAATGTGAGATTGGTTCAACATAGAGCCATTTGTTATGTGATAATAATACAATTTGATATTGATTGCCATTGAGCGTATTGTGATTGTTGCAGCAGACCAGCCTGCCCCTAGAACCAGTGTATGGGATTGTATGTGTATATTTAGCCATGCCTGTATGCCATGAAGGCCACAATAAATTGTGCAGATTTTTTGTGTATCAGGTGCAACTTTAGAAACTGCAAGTCGCTTCTGGTGTGAGAGAATTGGCCATCTGCAAGGACATTGCCCAGAGGACATCTTAATGTTTTGATGTTTTACCATCCTTGTGGGAGGCTTCTCTCATGTCCCCACATGGGGGGTTAGAGCTGACAGAGGGAGCTCATCTGCACTCTCCCCAGTTTCGAACCTGCAACCTGTCAGTCTTCACTCCTTCTGGCACAAGGGTTTAACCCATTGCACCACTAGGGGAAGCTGATAGATAATATACCCTTTTGACCACAGAAAGAACTTAAAATAATTGTGTCTAAGATCATACTACATATTAAGTTACTAAAGTGCTGAGGAAAGACAACAAATATTTAAACATTTTAAGTCACTAGAATATAATGGGATATACATTTATGTATCTGGTTTGTTGATTAATTAGTATATGTGTAGCCATCTAACTCATTTGAAATGGAGTGCTACAAAAGGAGAAACTAGAGTTACTATGGACTATCAAAAAGACAAACAAATCAGGCCAAGAGTGAATTAAGGAAGGACCTCATCAGACACGGTGAATTCAGTGTCCTGGGATGCTTTCCTAGGATGGAGCCCTATGCCGGACAACACACAATATTGTGAGAGTTCCCATGGAGGCCCCGTCCCCAACTGGGGTGAAAGCATCACCAGCTCCAATGGATTGACTTAATCAAAGAAGCTGCAAACCTGAGCTTGTAAAAGCTCTACAGGACTGTTGATCACCTTTTTAAGGGGTCTATCATTCAGAGGGTCACCATATGTTAAAACTGTCTTGATATCACTGACAGCAACAAGAAATAGCCTTTCTGCCCCATGTTTCTACACCAATTGGACTTATAACCATGAAGTTTACTTTCATTCATACACAGACTCAATATTGGTCCAAGCTCTTTGACAATGTAGGCCATTTCCTAAGGTTTCATATGAGGCATTGTTCCCACTAGAGAAATGCAAGGGAACACTCTTCACAATCATATATAGGGATGGGAAATATGGATAAGCCTAAGTTTAGTATTCAACTACTTATCATTGCACTTGAGGATCTTGCCTCATTCCTTCATAGCTGCTCTTCCAAGTCTTGAGATTAATAAGGGAAATGTGAACTCTGAAATTCATTCTCAGCCTTTGTATCTTTTCACAGCCTCAAACTTCAAAGTGAAAATAAAGATCAAACAAGGGGTTCATCCACACTACACAATTAGAATATTGATTCCACTTTAACTGGGGTTCTGTCCTAGGGAATATTGGAATTTTTAGTTTCATGAGATACTTAGAGTTCTTGGGTTCATTCCCTTGAACTATAGCATTAAGAGTCTATTGCAGAAAATTCTAAGTATCTCAAACTATCAATCTTTTTGTTCCGTAATCTGGAGGAAGGACAACTAAAGTGGCATGGAACTGATATAACTGTGTAGTGCAGATATACCCAAGGTCATTAATCGCAATAAACTTTTTCAACAACTGTTATATTTGGCCATAATGTTAACAAGAATTCCCAAATCCAGCTGACTCATGGCAGAAATCCATCTCACTACAGTATCAAATAAATGCAGCCACTGGCAATTTCTTCCATACATTATAAAGCACGCAGACTCTCAACATTTCAGCAAGCTGAACTTCAAAATAATTATATATTCAGATAATACAGGTGGGGAGAGCGGTTAAGATATGGACATAGCAAAAGCAATTCATCAATATGTCCCAGTACAGTCTAAAATGTTGCAAAATAAGTACATGCCTATATCTATGCCATTTTCACGAAGTCCTTTTCTTGAGCAAGAATTACTTTGTTTTTCCATTTTCCTTTTCTATTTTCTCTAGAAACAGCTTTCATTGCATTCAAAAGTAGCACATTTGGAAAGGTGTGATGCTGGTTCAAATAGCAGTGCTGATCTCTCTCTCTCTCTCTCTCTATATATATATATATACATATATATATATATATATATATATATATACACACACACACACACACACACACACACACATGTTTTGGATTCCACTTTTCCTCTGATATATTAACTCTAGGCAGCTAACAAAAAGCATGGCATGATACAATTAAAACAGAGTAGATGTGGATTGGCATGGCTGAAAGATTGGATAGACTTAAAAAGAGAAAAAGTGTTAACGTTGGAGGGTTTCGACCTAAGAACTGGATGGCATGGATGCCTTTGGTATGGAAAAGTTAAGGTGGAAAAGAATTTCAAGAACCATTTTGTCAGAGATGGGACCGTCCTGGTCTCTGTAAGGAAGGAGTTACAAAGCTCTCTCTCTTGTTCCACCAAACATGCTTGAAAGGGACATAGGGGAACACAGAGAAAGCCCTCTTGAGATGATTGTAGAGTTCTAATAGGGTCATACTGAGAGATACAGTCCTTCAAATAACTGGACTCTATAGTGGGTCATCTTGGCACATTGCCTATGGACATCTTCACACTGGCCACTGGAACTGCCATGCATTGTCGTGAATCTGGTGGCTTCTGTTGGGGGGCATTGGGAACCTATTGTCCCATGCACCTCATCACCCCACTTTCCAACAGGACAATCCCATGAGGGGAAGTGTCAACCATCTTGCTCCCCCCCCCCCCATTGCTTCAAGGCCACTGTGGTGGCATGCTCCATTTTGTTGCTCATTTAAACACAAAGCCTCATTGGAAGTAGTAGTACATTGTGTAATGGGACCCAGTGGGCTCCGTGTTTAAAGGGGCAGCAAAATTGAGCATGCCACCAATTCTTCCCCTGTCTGATGAGGTTGCAAGTCAAAATGCAGTGACCCATAAGACAGGACTTGAAATTGGGTTGTATGTTATATAACTTTGCTTTAGATCCCTGACTGGCACCCACATTCGCTGCCAACACATTTCAGCAACAAAAAGGGAAGGAGGAGAATGAAGCATACACACCTTTATAAGGTGGTCACCATTTGAAACAGTTCTTTGAAAGCAGCTTGATTTCAAACAACTAATAGGTGATGATCACAGTTCAAGCAATGTTTTATTTTCCAGTTATATAGCAACCCTTTTGTTATAGGGACAGGTTAACAGAAGAATAGTCTGGATTTCTTTCCTGGCCAGATGGCAATTCCCTTCAGTGGAAAGGGTAAACAATGCGTCCTGCTAGCAAATTCTGTTTCAACAGAAACATCAGAAGAATCCTGCTGGATCAGACCAAATGAATATCCATACCAGCATACTGTTCACAAAATGCCCAACCAAATGTCTATGGTAGAGCCATAAATAGGACATGAGTCTACAAATAATCTCCTGCTGTTGTGCATCCTGTTTCCAATCCTGGGAATAACGAATAGCTGTCTTTAATGGTTTTATCTTCCCTAACTTTTAGTAATTTTCTTTTCGTAGAATGAGTCACTGAGTTGGAAAGAGTCTAAAGGGCCATGTAGGCTAACCTCCTGCCATGCAGGGATACACACTGTAAAAGATGTCACCCTCTGTTTAAACATGACAAATGAAAGAAAGGTCTACCACCTTCTTTTTTAGAAATAGTCGTGGGCCATGCATTTGAAAATATTTTGTACTGCACAACTCTGTTTGATTTTTCACATATGGAGAAACCTTACTTGAAAATTATATTTATTTATTATTTTATTTATTTATTATTCCATTTTATATTTCACTCCTCCCTGCAGGCTAGGGGCGGATTACAGCAATTAAAATGTACACTAAGACATTCAATAAAACATACAATAAAATATGCAGTAAAAGCAAATACATAGCCATAGAGACCACAGGTCTACAATTCTTGGATCAGGCATGAGCATGTTGATTGCGTTTGGGTTTAGCCAAATGCCAGCCTGAAGAGGGCAGTCTTACACACCCTTCGGAAAGGGGCGAGTTCTGGAATTTCCCGAATATGACCTGGAAGCGAATTCCAGAGCACAGGTGCCACGGCCGAGAAGGCACGTTGTCTTGTGCTGGATAGATGGCAGGAGCGGGATGATGGAATAACCAGAAGGTTCTGCTCTTCCAAACGTAGTGATCTCGGGGGAACATATGGGGTAAGGCGGTCCCTTAGGTACACAGGCCCTAGACCGTGTAAGGCCTTAAAGGTTAAAACCAGCACCTTGAAGGCAACCTATTTATTGATTTGATGTCATGTATATCACATCATTCTCCTAATATAGTACCAAAAGTGCCCTTAATATAGTGCCGGAGGTGCCCTAAGACTACCTGGCTAACTGCATCTCCTCATATGAGTTTTTCTGAGCACTGCACATATCAGGGGAGGCCCTCTTTTCAGTCCCAACCCCATTTCACACCTGGCTGATGGGATGAGAGAGATAGCCTTCTCTGTAGTTGCCCCCAACCTCTGGAACACCCTCTCGAAGGTGATCAGAATGACTCTATTGCTGTCCTCCTTTAGGAAGTAAATAAAAAATGTCCTATACACTCAGGCATATGGACATGTAATGTTTAAAAATCTGGCATTATGAAATAAGAAATTTAATTTAGAAAGGGCTTTTAATTTTGTTTTATTAAAATTGTGTAATTTATTATCATTGTTTTCATATGATTTGCTTTATTGTTGAATGCTCAGTTTGTTTATTTTGAATTTAGTCTATTGTTGTATTTTACAGCATAAAATGTTTGCCTTTTATGTTGTGAACCACCCTGAGTCACCATGGGGATACAGAGTGGGATAGAAATAAGTTTTACTTACTAATCAAATCTTTTCCTCAGTTTCTGAGAAGGCCTCCATCAACATGGAAACATGTGAAGGCTTTCCCAATAGCCATCCACATGAAAGCGTAGATGGGCAAGGAGGATGGAAGGAGTAATGTGACAGGGCTGGGGCCAAAGCTGGGACATCACAGCTTGCCTGAACTGATTTGGTTTCCTCACATAAGACATACATGTGTAGCACAGCAGTTCTCGTTCGTGCCTGGAGGGCAGGGAATAGGTCCCGGGGTTCCATTAGCTTTAGGGCCTGCAGCAGCAGAAGTGGATTCAGAGGATGAGCTAGATGACTGGGGGGAAGCACAGGGCCCTTCGGATGGGCCTCGCTCGCCTGCAGAGAGCTTGGCATGGGATGAAATGATATTTGGGCCCAGCATAGATTCCGATCACCAGGTGGAGATGGAAAACAGTGAAGGGAGTTATGAACACCCAGGGGGGAGGAATTCCCAGGAGTTTGAGAGTGTAAACATGGACGAAGCCGAATGGGAAAGTGCTAGGGAGGAAAGTTCTCAGGAAGATAGCGACACAGCTGCGGAGAGGCAAGGTCGCTCCTTCGATAGGAGACGGGACATTGAATCTACCAGGAGGGCTTGGTCTAGGGTCCTAGACCGGCCGAGGTCCGTGAGCAGAGATTGGAGACGGAGAAGCCTAGAGCGTCGCGGACCTCGGCCGAAGGATTAAGTATAGGGTCCGTGGGAACGCATCCCCAGTTCTCCGGCCACGTCTTTCCTGGATAGGCGTGAAGTGGAGTGGGACCACAAGCTAGCCGTGGTCATCAAGCCTTGCCTTGCCTTTGTTCCTGATCCACATAGATTTGTGGAGCCTTGCTTTTGTTCCTGATCCACATAGCCTTGTGGAGCCTTGCCAAGCTTCAAGCCTCTTTGCTACGTTCCTTTGGACAATACTGCTTACTACCTTTTGGACAATCTTGCTTACTATTATTGGACTATTGCTCATTATTGGACTATATACTCTTTGGAACTGTTTTTATACTCAATAAAGTAGTTAGCCTTCAGTACGTCTCTGTGTGTGTGATTAAGGGGCCCGCTACGTCCGTGATCGTGACAACATGAGTGTTTCTTCACATGATTTGGATGACTCCCTCAGTGGTGCAATTGATCTTCATTTAGTAAGGTCATAGTACTGGAACTCTTAGATTACCATACACTGTGGCATTATCTGTTCCCCTGAAACTTACTAGTGATATTGGCTGCAATACCCATCATAACCAGGGAAAGGAAATGAATTTCCCATCAGCAGTATATAGTTTTGCAGTAGGTTCAGTCTTGGAAAGGCAATCAAAACCCACCAGATTTGCAAGAGCTAGTCCTGGTGAAAATGAAGTCTAAGAAATGGTTTGTTGAAAATGTTCTCTTAAAACAGTTCTACACAGACACAAAATGTGGAGCAGAGCCAGCATGTGAAATGTTAATCTTGGCCAACAATGTGGCCCTCAAACCATCTCATTAGCTGGAGGGTGTCTCTACTGCACAATTGCACCAAACTTGGTTCAACACTGTTGGGAATGGGCTGAAATACCAGACTCTTTCCTACTCCACTGTTGCCAGCTAAAAGGATGAAAAGGCACTTACTGCATGATCTGAAATTTCTCTTCTTGGTTGTGGGTCATATAACTGGCAAAAAAGTCTGGGAGGAGCCAGCTTGGCAAAAGGTACAAACCATGTGGCAGGTGCCCTTTTCGTCCTTTTAGATGACAGCAATGGTGTGGGAGAAGATGGGAGGGGACAGCCATCCCTACTCCCTGGGTCAGCTGAGCCCAGGAGGCATGAGATGGTTGTTGATATACTTATCCAGTATGTTGGAATTGCACTACATAGAAATTGGCAGTGGGTTTCAATACTTCACAGAGGCAGGGGAATCCTGGTGCAGGATGCAACTGTGGTAAGCAGCTTTCCCTGGGTTTAGTCAAGTCAACCTTTGTGTATTTTGTAGCCCTAAGTATCTACACTGACTTAAATGGCCAATGGAGGTGGTGCTTTGGTTCAGGAAATAAGATCACTTTGAGGTAATGAACTTTAAAAATACAAAAAAAAAATTCAGTATCTCTGTAATTGTCTGCACTGGCAAGCATCAAATTGCAAACATCACTTTTTATATAGATAGCACAATTAAAATATTTCCAAGTGCTATTTCTCCATTACTCAAAATGCAGTACACATTATGTTTGGCTAGATAATCAAAACTGTTCTGACTCTCTGTGATTTTTGCATCATAACAAGGCCCGTAATAGTCTAAACAAGTTAGACCTGTATTCATAGCTAATGAGGCGATAGCACAACGAAACAGCTACCAAGCAATTACTTTCTATTAAGAAGCTTTATACATTACCGATCATCTTTATTACATACTAGCTTGGGGACCTGGCAGTGCCCAGATTATTTGAGGAAGCATTGTGTGCCAAGGTTGGTCTTTATCCGTTATTTATGTGGTTCGCAGTGCTCTCAGGAAGTGAGTGAAGGTACTTCAAGTTCATCTTCCAAACTACACCAGGATATAGAGTGGGTTGTGAGTGTTCTGTGTCAAAATACACAAAGGTTGACCAGTTTGGTCTTGATCAGTCATTGGATGAGTGTCACAGTGGTCCCAGGAAGTGAGTGGAGGTACTTCAAGCCCCATCATCTGTGGTCCATCCTACTCAAAACTGCACCATGATGTAGAGTTGGTCACGGGGGCTCTGTGTGCCAAGTTTGGTCTTGGTCAGTCATTGGATGAGGGTTGCAATGGTTTTGGGAAGTGAGTGGAGGTACTTCAAGTCACATCATCCATGGTCCACCCTCCTCCAAACTGCAGTAGAATGTAGAGTAGGACATGAGGGCTCTGTGTGCCAAGTTTGGTCTTGATCAGTTATTGGATGAGGATCACAGCAGTCTCGGGAAGTGAGTAGAGGTACTTCAAGTCCCATCATTATTTTTATTTATTTATTATTTTTATTTATTTATTTAGTATATTTCTATACCACTCTTCTCAGCCCTCAGGTGACTCAAAGCGGTTAACAGAAGCAAAATTCAATGCTCAAACATAATAAAACATGTAAAAACAATTAAAGCAATATCATAGTAACAATCAATCAAATTAAAACATCAGTAAAACATTTAATTGGCATCTCATAATTAAAATAATTAAAATCAAGATCCAGTCTCATCATTCAATTGTTCCAGATTCCTATATTCATTACACTGCTTATTCAAATGCCTGTTCGAACAACCAGGTCTTCACTTTCCTTCAAAATGCTAACAGAGAGGGAGCCAATCTAATTTCTGTAGGAAAAGTGTTCCACAACCGAGAGGCTACCACAGAGAAGGCCCTGTCTCTCATCCCCATCAGACGTACTTGAGAAGCAGACGGGACCAAGAGCAGGGCCTCCCCAGACGATCTTAACCTCGCTGGTTCTTAGGAGGAGATGCATTTGGATAGGTAAGTTGGGCCAGAACCGCTTCATCCATGGTTCATCCTCCTAAAAACTGCACCAGAATGCACCAGGATGTAGACTTGGTCATGGAGGCTCTGTGTGCCAAGTTTGGTCTTGAACAGTCATTGGATGAAGGTTGCAGCAGTCTCAGGAAGTGAGTGGAGTTACTTCAAGTCCAATCATCCATAGTCCACTCTCCCCCAAACAGCAATAGATTGTAGAGTGAGTCATGAGGGCTCTGTGTGCCAAGTTTGGTCTTTATCGGTCTTTGTTGGGGGCCGCAGTGGTCTGTGGGAATCTAAGGTTTGAAAAGTACAACAAATCCCATCATCCATTGTCTGTTATCCTCCAAACATCACCAGGACGTAGTAGGGGCCATGAGGGTTATGTGTGCCAAGTTTGGTACAGGTCCGTCATCAGTGCAGATCGCAGTGGCCTGTGAAAGTGATAGCAAATCAAAAAGCTGCCACACACACACACACAAAAACATACATACAAATATATATATATATATATATATATATATATATATATATATATATATAGCACCAAAGCGTGTATATATGGTGTATATATGGAGTAATATATCTGGTTGGCTGACACATGTATTAATTTATTCATTTATTTACAATATTTTTAGCCTGTAACTCAAGGCGGGTTACATTTTGGCATAATTTGATGCCAGACATTCATAAAAGTGCAATTAAAAACAATCAACATGACAATATAAAACATGTATAAAAACATTAAAACATATATTCATCGATGTCATCCTGATAAAAACGTTATCCAGTAACATCAGCTGGCCATTCCATGTTCATCATTTATAGTTCCATGTTATTATTTATTTATTTATTTATTTATTTGTTATTTTTCTATACTGCCCCTCTCAGCCCGATGGCGACTCGGGGCGGTTTACACAAGGCAGTTTCTGCCCTTCAATCAAAAACACAAGCAAAACCAAACCAAACAATAACCATATAACATAACAATTAGCAATTAAAACATACAAATGCAGTCTCAGCATCACGTTGAAATCATTTTCCGTCACATCGTCGTCATTCCATAGATCTAATTAAACCGTTATATTTCATCAGCAAATGCCTGCTCAAACAGCCAGGTCTTGACTTTCTTGTGAAATGTCAGGAGGGAGGGGGCCAATCTGATGTCACTAGGGAGGGCTTTACAAAGCTGAGGAGCCACCACTGAAAAGGCCTTGTCTCTCATCCCCGCCAATCGCGCCTGTGAAGAAGGTGGGACAAAGAGCAGGGCCTCTCCGGATGATCTTAAACATCTTGATGGTTCATAGGGAGATATGCATTCGGACAGGTAAGTAGGGCCAGAACCGTTTAGGGCTTATCTATTCTGTTGTTATCTATTCTGTTACATTCTCAAAAGATTGCTCAAAGAGCCAGGTCTTTACTTTTTCCGAAAAGTCAGGAGGGAAGGTGCAGATCTAATACCCCTGAGGAGGGAGTTCCATAGTTTGGGGGGGGGCACTACTGAGAAGACCCTGTCCTTCGTCTCTGTCTACTGCACTTGCGAGGCAGGCAGGATTGAGAGCAGGGCTTTCCCAGATGATCTTAAGCTCCTAGATGCTTCATAGGAAGAGATATGTTTGGATACATGTTGTAGTACACTGTAATGCAGAAGATGTGGAGGATTAGCAGAATGCCATAACAAAAGTACATGGCCAGAGAGAAAAAGCATGACGGTACCTAAGGAAAGGGTCCTGACAGCTGTATGGGTTGTTATAACAATCCATTATACCTTTTTTATTAAAAAAATTACATCATTAATTCCAGCTATCCTGATTTTTAAAGAAGAGTTCTGATTATTCAGCTTTCATTTCGCTTTTTCAGCTGCTTTTAAAATATCCCGGCTTTTTCTCTTTCAAGTTTCTCATTTGCCATCTGCTTCACTTCCTGTAAACTGATTTCAAAATGCAAAATATTTTGCATTCAATTATATTAGTGAGGGAGAAAGAAATGACAGAAGGGGATGAAATCTTGTTCTTCCTGTTGACTCAGTCAAAAGCAAGTTGCTGCAGCTACTCCTAGTTTTTCTCTTCGTCCTAACAGTGAAAACATTTGGTATCTTGACCACATCATAATGTAACTTGGCCACACATGTCCTAGTTTAATAATAATAATAATAATGTACATCACACAGTCCTAGATGCTTGGAAAGTGTTCAACTTGTGGTGTGCTACAAAATCCAGCATATAGATCTTGTTTACTGTGACATACTGTGTGTTTGTCAGAATAATATTAATATGTGTCTGATTTGTGATCCAATACAATAGCCAAGCAGAGTGATCTTGTTTGTGGACTCATCTTGTTGTGTTTCAAACAACAACAACAATAACAACAACAATGATAATATTTATTTATTTTCCGCCCTATCTACCTGGAGAGACTCAGAGTGGATTCCAAAGATAAAAAGCAAATATTTTGTGCC
This sequence comes from Anolis apletophallus, assembly GCA_030556195.1. Lineage (NCBI taxonomy): Eukaryota > Metazoa > Chordata > Lepidosauria > Squamata > Anolidae > Anolis > Anolis apletophallus. The sequence goes on from JARBWK010000005.1 coordinate 27,610,765, forward strand.
TGAACACAACAATAAACCCATAATAATGAAAACTGACAGCCCAACATATAAAAACAAATTATAACTTAACAACTAAAATTAAATAAGAAATTCAATCTGTTATATCAGACATGAAACAAACCATCAAACATCAAACAGAAACATCAATTTCCCAGTTTAATTTAGTTAAGTCATAACTTGTTTTTATATGTTGGGTTGTCAGTTTCATCTGTGAAATGTTGGAGTATGCTAATGATCCCCCAACTTAAATAAAATAGCTGACTTTATAGTTTAAAATTGGGAAACCTGTCATATAGGTAAAGTGTCACATAGCAGCACATTCATATATTGTCTCAACAACATTTTATGCATGTACATCCAAATTTTGTCAGAGCTAATTGACTTGTATGACACGCCAGAGCTGTAGGAGGAAGCAAGCACCAAATGTCAGTTGGACTGAAATGGACTGGCAGCTTCCTTTATCTGTCACTCTTGAGTTTTAGGACTTTTTTTCTTTTCATATTATTCCAGTGCCAATTGTTTGTTTATTTTATAATATTTTGTGTTTTTTTAATGTAAATGATAATGACAGGGTGAATACTCTGAAAGTTGGAACTCTATACCCACAGAATTAATCTGTTTTGGCTCTATCTTTCCAGTGCAACTCTAATATGTGCTGGTGATTAGCCTAAGAGCACATGGCTATGTTGCCCTGAGAAGTCCCCTTCTTCTGGCACAGCCCTTTTCTGCTGGTCGATCTTTTAGATTGGACGACAAAATAGTCTGCCAGTACAACTATTCTGCCGGCTAAAATCTGCTGGTGAAATATCCAAAATATTGCAAGCAAGGGTGAAAAGATCCTAGTTAGGCTACATCTTCCAAGCTTTGCCTGGCCTTTATGATGAGGCTGTATGCCAGCTGAAGGTATGCACAGTTTAAACACCTCTGAAGTTGGGGATGATATGCAGGGGTTCCCTAACTCTGCTAACATTGTGATTGTGTCCTTGAGTTATTTTTTAAAGCTTTGCCTGGCTTCCAGGAAGAAAGAGGGAGCTGCGGGGTGAATTTGTCACCCCGCACGCAGTTCCCTCTCCACAACACTTTTCCCATCACATGGGGAAAGTGTTGCCCTCCTGGCAAGGCCTTGTGCTGGTTCCATTAGAGCCAGCATAACACAGGAAGCCTCCTTGTTGGGGGGAAAGCGTTGGGGATGTGACCTCCACCAGAACTTATACAATGCTATGTGATATGGAGCTCCATCCTCTAGATGGGGTGAAAACATCCTAGGATGCTGAATTCACCCCATCTGATGAGGTACTGTCAGTTCAGCTTGCTCTTGCCTACCTTTGTCCAGTCTGGATAGTCCTTTGAAGCACTCACAAGTAGATGTTGAGATCCCTAACCCCCTTCCTCCAGCAACTGTCCGTCCAGACCTTTGAAAATGCTACAGAGACCATCAGCAGAACCTGGTGAATGGAATGATTCAGAGCATGGATATGGAGCTTCCTAAATGTAGGATAATCCTGAAGTTCAGCTATAATGTTTGTCAAATCAAACTGCTGTTGCCTGATTTGAATTCAATTTGATTTTGAATTCCACCTAGCAGGCATGATTGGCAGAGATGAGAGACAGGGCCTTCTCATGCTGGCCCCTCAATTGTGGAACTCCCTCCCCAGCAATGTAAGATCAGCCCCTTCCCTTCTGACCTTCCACAAGAGAGTGAAAATGTAGCTTTGTGACCAAGCCTTTAAAGAACTTGTGCAATAGATAGACTTGGAACAATGTGCAATGATGATTGGAACAGCACTGATTATGCTTGTGGATTATGTGTTTAATTCTGAATGTATTGATTTTAAATATTTTAACTGTTTCAATGTACTTTTAAATTTTATTTTAATATTTATTTAAGTGTACATTGTGTTTTAGGGCATCAAATTTGTTGCCTGTATGTAACACTGTCTTGGGTCCCCTCCGAGGTCAGAAAAGCATGGTAGAAATGTCAAAAATAAATAAATAAATTGCAACCGTATTGTTCTACATAACTTCAATTTCCAATAGCTGCATACAACAAATTCACCTTCTTTGTGACAAGACATTAAATCTACCAAATCTGAAGTTTTTACATTGTTATAGGTGGGAGAAAATAAAAATATTTCCAGCAATTGCTAAAACTGAACCAATATCTTTCTCTGTTGAAGAAATACAAATAAATTCATGTTACAATTAATATTTATTTATTTATTTATTTATTTGTCACGTTTCTATACCACCCCTCTCAGCCCAAAGGCAACTCGGGACGGTTTACACAGGCAACCTCTTCCCTCCTCAATACAACACAGCAACAAGGCACACACCCCCAAACCCCATATAATAACAAATTAACAATTAAATACTTACAATTGCAGTCTCAGCATCATGTTGAAATCAGTTCCATCGCATCGTCGTCATTCCATATATCTAATTAAGCCTTATATTTCATCAGCAAATGAAGAGGCCTCAGTTAATTGAGAACTTTTTCTCATTTTGCATTGCTTATTTCTGTTTAATTTCTGGATTTGGCAACCAAATTGGATACTACCTATGATATTTCCAGTCTCTTTGGTGACCTCGTCAAATAAGCCGCTGGAATTGCTACATGTTGTAGTGAATCCGGTGACTGCAATTGAGGTTCTTGGGGAATCTGTCACCCCACATCCTGCATCACCCAGCTTGGCAGTAAGCTGATCCCATAGGGGAAGTGTCACCCGCACAACTTCTCCACATTGCTGCCTATGCAAGACAAAAAGCCTCCCATGTTGCCGTCGAGGCAGCATTCGCTGGTTCCTCTATAGATGACTCACGGAGCCCCACTGGAGATATACATGCATCGTGAGCTGGGAGGCAGTGAGCTCCATGGATCAACTATAGCTGAGTCAGCGTATGTCGCCAAAAACAACAATGTCTGATGAGGTCGTAAGTGTATTTAATGTATGGGGCAACATTTACAATCCAATTAAGACAAAGCAATATGTTCATCTCATCTCATTTTTTCCTCAGCCCTAGCCTTTGTGTATCTAAACTAAGAAAATAACAGAATCTCTGTGCCCAATAACGGCTCTTTCAGATGTTCTGAATATACAGGCTTTCTACTCCCTTAGTTTGATTGCAAAATATCTTTAGACAAGTAATCCATCACAGTGTGTGGTAAAGGAAGCCCAGAAGAAAAATAAGACTATTCAGACAAATAACAGACAATTATTCTTTAAGATTTAACACCTGCTATATATTTGGATAGAAAGTATCTTGCACGCAGATGGAGCAAAATAAGAGTTAGCAACTTGTTTCCCTGAATGCTTATTAGTGTCTTGTCAAATTTGTCTACAGATGTTTATAAATAAATGAATAATTGCCTATTTGAGACTATTGAATGAGATCCAAGATGACTGGTCCTTTTCAAGTTAAAGCAGAATCGGTGGTGTGAAAATATCTCAGCTTTGGTTTAGCTGAATTTATTCCAATCTCATCTATATTTTTCTTCCCAACTTCATTATTGGCTAGATTGCAAGAATGTGTTCTCTTCCCATACCGAAACTGGCATACGTTAAATATGTGTCGTCACGCACACACGCACACACACCCAACTATGTGCACACATTTGCACTGTTTATTTAATTTACCCAGCTCTTCCCAACTGAATACATCATGGTTTTGCATATTTTACCTGAATTATGTGCATTTTAGATATTTGCATTTTAAAATATGCAGATTGATTTGGATGCATTTTATTTCTCAGCAATACCATATAAGCCTCATAGATGTGTAAATGCTTGAGCTGAGGTGTACTTTTTCTTGGAAGGTATAAAAGCACTCTTTTAACAGAGACTGCTTAGCTGATGAAATTAATTTGCATCCTAAATAGTGGTCTAAGAAATATGAAATATGATATGTAGCACAATGTACATTCAGCGATTATTGAACATGCACAGTTATCACTGGGCTGTTTTTGAAAGCTGCAGTTGAGTGGTGCATTCACTCTATACAATTATGACACTACAGTTTATTAATTTTTTTACTCCTATATCCTAAAGAGTTGTATAAGAATTTGCTAAAATTCTGGTGTGAAACGGCTAACTGGGAAAACCTGCACAGAATCAACCAATCACAGGTTATTGACTGCTGTCATGCAAGGCATAGGGCTTTAGAGTGAAGTATAGCCCAGAAGTTCATATGGAAGACTTAGAGCAATGAGAGACAGGTTGAATGAATACTGTTTTGAAGAAGAGGAATTGATATCTAAATAATGGTGGAAATTGTTCAATGAATTCGTGTTTATCTTAATGTTGAGGATCCCTTATCCAGAATTCTGATATCCAAAATCAGCCACATGGGTACTGTGGGCCCTTCCAGACTGTGCCCAAAATGCGAGGCCTGTAGGACCTTTTTTGGTAAAAGAGAATTAATTCAGGAGAAAGCAGGTAAACCCTGCTTTGTACTGAATTAATTTGATTACTCATTAGAGCTGGGCCTTCTTGAAAGGCCCAGGTCTAATGAGGTATTAGGCCTGAAGGGACTGACTCTAGGGTAATCTTGGGGGTCAATCCCCACAGCTCTCTTGGTTCTTCTCCATGACTCTGGAGAAGTCCCTCCCCCCCCAGAAGCCCTAAAAGTGTGAAAAACGTATTGTGCCATGAGGTGGGAGGGGGGCAAGGAAAAAAATCACTCTTCACCCCACCATCTCTTGCCATATCGTTTCTATGCACCAGGATCGCCAAAGGAACATAAGAGTGGCCCAGTAAGTTTTTTCCACTTTTTTGAGGGCTTGGGGGGGGGGCTCTTTGAGGTGGCCCCATGCCATCACAGTAGTTACCACGATGGCATGGAGACACACACACACACACACACACACACACACCGGTAGCCCAGGTTTTCGGTGGAGATGTGTACTAACAAAGTAACCAAGATTCATTCACATTAAATTGCTGTCTGGAAACAACCTGAGACAGTGACATCCTTGTTTTCTGATGTTTGAATGTACACAAACTTTGTTTCATGCACAAAGTGATTAGAAATATTGCGTACAAAATTACCACAATGCTATGTGCAGAAGCTATGAGTCATGTGTGATCCATTAAAAATGGTTCTAAACTCCTTCCAAAAATAGAGGGTGCTGACAATTCATTTCTGAAGTATTTCCAAATTTCTTGTGGTCAACATTTCGGAACTCTAAAAAAACTCATGAATCTTCATAAGTACTTTGTTAATGATGGGTGCGATTGCACAATTGGGAAAACATCACTGTCAGTGGGAAAACTTGAGGGGCTCCTCTCGCCCTCATTTTTGAGCTATCCTGATGAAATTTGCTACAGGGTTAGCTCACCAAATTTGGGAGTGTTTTACTTATCCACGGATTTTGGAAGAATTTTCAAAGTTTTAAAATGGGAGTAGGTTTACCTGAAAGTATTGTAATGATATCTCAAATTAAGTTAGCCTTCTTGTCCGAGAAAATTCTGAGTGACTAGATCTTTTGTACTTCAAACACAGAATGCAGTACGTGGCTATTATATAAAGTTTGGAGACAAAAGAAATATGCCATTTAATATTTTAGGGAAACATGGAAACACTTTCTAATTCTCTTTCATAATGAATTTTAGAAAAGACATTTCCACAAATAGAGAACTAATTTCTAACTTCAGTTTGAATTTAATTTTCCCTGTCTACCAATATGGGAGATTCTAGTTTGCAGAATCCTAATTTTCTACATGGATTATGATAAGTGTACCACTTAATATTTTAAGAAAACATGAAAAAGACTTCTTGTGGTCTTTTATTCAGAAAAAAAGATGATCACCAGTATAAGAAAATATATGTGGCTCTTTATTTAATTATGAAGCTCTAAAATTGCATAGTTACAGTCTACTTATCCCAATCCAAAAATAAAGGTGGGCTTTGAAAAGGAATGGTAAAGGCAGATTGCCAACTAGTATTGTGAAGAAGTCAGAGGCAAAGCTGGGCCTGGAACCATCTGGCAGTCATTACACATCCTGGAAAACCCAATATTGTGTATGGATATCTATGCATACAATAATGGAAATAGCAGTAATGCCAATGTATATTTCAAGAGGACTCCAGCATTTTTTTTTCAAAAGAAGGTATAAGGTTAAGGTAAATGTTTCCCTTTGACATTAGGTCTAGTCATGTCTGACTCTGGGGGTGGTGCTTATCTCAATTTCTAAGCCGAAGAGCCGACATTGTTTGTAGATGCCTCCAAGGTCATGTGGCCAGCATGACTGCATGAAGCACTGTTACCTTCCCCCCTGGAGTGATACCTATTGATCTACCCACATTTGCATGTTTTCAAATTGTTAAATTGGCATAATCTGGGGCTTACTGCTAATATGCAGTAAGAAAACACATTTGTTTAAATACATTTAGAAAGAAGCAGTTCTTATCACTAGTTAAAACTCATTTTAGGAACAAAATATCTCAGTAGCCCAATCTCTGATTGAAGAAAAAGATTATCTTTGCTATACTAAAGACAGAGCTAAACTGGGTGGGTTCTGATCCAGGAACCCGCTATGAAGAAGGCATTTCCCTATGTTTCTCTTATGATAATTGGGCAGAGAGCTAGGCTCTCCCAAGCATCTTAAAGCCCAAAGAGGTTTTCAATTGAGAAAGTAGTATTCTGTATAGCCTTATCTCAATTTAAGGGTGCAACTACACTGTAGAAATAATGCAGTTTGACATCCTTTAATGGCCATGATTCTGTGCTATGGAATCATGGAAGTCAGAGGCCACTCTGAGTCCCCCCTCGGGGGTTGAGAATAGCGGGGTAAAAATGCTGGAAATAAATAAATAAACTGGATTAATTCTGCTGTGTAGATGCAACCAATACTCACTTTTGTCTGTCCTAAATGTAAAAGACCTGTGATTTAAATATTAGATAAACTAGCTGTCTATACACACTTTTATAAGCCAAAAGAGACCAGTAACTACTGACGGTGTTGAAAGAAGGTACATGTTCCCTGTAGTAACTCCCAGACATGCCATTACGGTAGTTACTTTGACTACAATAATCTGGACCAGTAAACATTTGTAAATAAAATCACTTTGCAGAACATGTTCTAATAGTTCAAACAGGATATGACTACAGCATGTGTGTAAGAAACAAGTATAGAAATACTTGCTACTGGAGTCCTGCCTAGTATTAAACGGGAAAGTTTCAACTGACAAAAAGAATTAGATTAAAATATACAAGATTTTAATCTATATGCCTTCTTTTTTCAAAGGAAATTGAGTTCAAAGACCTTCATAATGCACAATGTATCCAAAATTAGTAATACAAGATCTGGTAAACAGCTGGTGGATTTACTCTATAGATCAAAGCAGTTTACATCACATTAACTGTCATAGGACTATGCTATGGGAGTTGTAGTTTTATAGGGTCTTTAGCCTTCTCTGCCAATGAATGCTGGTGCCTCACATAACTACAAATCCCAGGATTTTATAGCATTCAACCATGGCAGTAAAAGTGATGTCGCACTGCATTAATTTTAAATATTAGATAAACTATCTGCCTATACACACTTTTATAAGCTGCATGGTAAGAAGTATCTTCAAAACAAAAACAAATAGGCTGTGAGATAGTTTATATCCCAGAGCAGTGATTAAATTGAACTCTATGGTTTCACACTGATGCAGCATTAGGGGTGTGCAATAGTGATTAGTATGTGGAAGGATGGGTGTTTTCTTTTTGTAATTCTACATATATAACGTGTATTGTGGGTAGGATTTAATTCCATTGTACAATGTACAATTTATATAAATTTATTCTATTCTATTCTATTCTTGGAACAGACTTTTATATCTATGAATGAGCAGGTTATATCTCTGAATAGCAAAGAAATGTGAACACTGTGGGTATATTGAGGTGGCAAATTCTGTTACAGATGCATGTTCCAGATGACGATATTTCTCTTGTGTATGAATCTAAAGGAGAACAACTGAGTATGTTTCTGCTGGTCCACTTTCACTCCAGTAACATAGAAGTATATACCTGAACAGTAGGGTGCAACAGAGAAAGCATGAGAAGTTGAGGAAAAGTTGTCATTTGGGGCTCAGAACAGAACAGAATTCCAACCTCCATAAAAACCAACTGAGTTACTATGGCCAAGAAGGACTTCGCACCATCATAATTCACTAAGTGGATATCTACCACCTTCCATGTTAGTGACTCTTTAATCAAGCTTATATATTTGTATGACAACAGGGACAGGCAGGTGCTTTTCAAACAATTGATTTCACTCCAAATTACTTTCATGTATCCAGCACAAAATCAACAAATATGAAAGCATTGTAAAGCAGATGATTTCAGCTAAACATTATTATCATTTCATGTTGCTGGTGACATTCATGGCAGTAGGATACATGAGCTTTTCAAGGTCCTGGACATATTCAGCAGATAGGGTTCAGCACTCTGGAGAGCTCCTTTACACTTTAGACTGAAATCTATGGCAGATTCCACCAACTTGCTAAAAAGAAACCCACCAGTTGCCACTGCAGCAATATCTGATTTATAATAATGTAACTGGTATTCTCTGGTTACTGGTACAGTGTTAGGCTCCAATTGCCCCTTCTGGTTTCTACCTAAAAGGGGAAAGTATTTGTTTCTTTACCTCCCATGTGGTCTGTGAGGCCATATGGCCTAGTCTCTTAAATGGGTAGTGCACAATAATAACATCTGTTTTGCTATATAACTTTCCAACATTGCCACATTAATTATATGTTCTGCCTGGCTTTAATTACTATACAACGGTGTATAGTAATTAAAGTTTAAGGAAAATTGGTGACAGCATATGGGGCGGGGAGGAAGACGTGTACCAGAAGACTACAGATATTTGTGCTTTCTCAGCTATTAGCTTGGTTGAAAACATGAGTCAACATTCAACACCCAAATAAGTAATTAGCCTCATTTGTTATTAAACCAATCTAGACCACACTGTGGGGTTGCTAGAGGCCTGGCTTCATGGGATCCAAGAAAAAATAGGTTTCTCAGGGAAAATTATTATCTCAAAGCCTCCATCCTGTACTTTATAGTGGTGCGCTTCATGTTACCTTGCAAGGGTTTTATTATAATTGCATTTTAAATTGTTTTACCTTTGTGTTTTGTTTTTAAAAAAATGTTTTTTCAATTTTAATTTTTAAAATTTGCCATGTTGTGTTTTTCCCTTAATCAAATCTAAGCCACCTTGTAACCTGTGCAAGGAGAAAGGTGGGATGTAAATTAGAAAGGGATAGAGGCAGAGTCCCCTTCCATTTTCCCTACACATAACTCCAAGTGAGGGCAGCTTCCCAAGACTTGTAATTCTTGCCTCTTTGGGGGGATAAGGCTTAATGACTCTTTACATATTCTACCCCTGCTGAATAGTTTGAGAAGGTTGAGTACCATCATCCTTCAATATACAAAGCAGAGAAACTTCCTAATGTATAGAGAACACATGTCTCTTTAATGATGGATAATTCTAAATTAAAGTAGCATGGTGAACCTTCATGCATAGTATAAGCTCTTTACTTCAAAGGAGGCTCTCCATGTGTAGAAAACATTGGTTAGGGGTTGGATTACATTACATATTCATGATCCATACATATGACCTATGATGATTTCCAACTTTCTGGAACTCGACTGAGGCCTTTTAGCTCATTTTGAATCTTAGCCAAGCAAACATTACCACAATGAGTTGGGGAAATAAATGAACACTAAGCACTGAGTTATGTGAACCACCTTCAGGCACTACACCATCTTAACCCCATGAATAGGTGCTCTGTGAAACACCTGAGACAGGAGAAATAAATTTTTGACTGGATGTTATTGAACTAAATATAAAGTGCCAATAAATAAAATGTTACATGACACCCCAAGAAAATACTCAAATTATCATTTCTTCAGCTGAAATTTGGGCCCTTTGAAGAAGGAAGCAATGTTCAGCATCTTGCTAATATGGTTCTTGAATGTTTCTGCATAATGAGTCATTGGGGTGAGAGAAAATGGCACATCTGTGTGTCTTTAAAGGGAAATGATCAAAGATGTTACCCTTGTACACCGATAAGGGCCAGTAAAGCACAGAATGTCTTTTTTCTTTCATCCACAGGCTCTTGAATCAAATAATTGGAAAAATAGGATCTTTTTCATTGAAACAATGGTGAGATGAGCCCATTGCACAGTGTTATATGGACTGTTTGATTATACCAGAAAAAGAGAAAGAGTGAGAGCTGACCCTTAAGCCTTTCCCCTGTGTCTGGGAACAGCTCCCCCCAAAATATGTTGACATATAACTAAAAGAGAAGTCCATGCCAGTATGTGAAAGCCTTCAGTTCACATCCCAAAGATGTTCAAAAAGTTGACTAGAAAGTGTGTAGCAGGGAACCCAGGGGAATTAATTATCTTGCTTCCATGCTGCCCTGTGTTGTGTATGTTGTAGGAATGGAAGGAACTGAAGAAAAATATATATCAACCTCAGCCTCTGAAGCAACATTTTAGTAGTGCTATTGAAAAATGCCTTTGAAAGCAGAAGGATGCAACCATGTCCTCCTGTTGGATGTGACTATATTCTTCAGCCATCATTGGGCATTGCCAGAGTTAAGTTTTAGAATGAAATGGCTAAATCCCTGAAACAAACAAACAAAAAACTCATGCTGATTTAGGTAAACAAGGTGCTTTTTTGAATGTAAAATGGAAAGCAGAAGCTCTTGTTAACTTCACTTTTCACAGAGATGCAAATTGCATCTCAATGCTGGTCTACCCCCTCCCTGTGATTATCCCATCATACAATATCCCTATCACCTACCTGCCAATTTTCTCTATTTTGGATTTTAGATTTCCCCTTGTGTATTCAAAGATGAACTTCTGAAATTGTTCTGAAATGTAAAAAAATAAAATGAAAAACACTAGTATTGTGGGAAGGGCGGGTTATGAGAGTATACAGAAATATGTATGAAGAACCATACATTGTCAAATCAGCACAATTTCACAACAGAAGAATCCAAAATCATTAATAGCACAACGGCATTAATAGCACAACATGCATATGGGCTGGCTTTCTGTGGGGGTACAATTATGCTGTAGAATTGATGCAGTATGATACCATTTTAACTGCCATGGCAAAATGCTATAGAATTCAGGTGTGGTTTGGTAAGGAACCAACAATCTTTGGCAGAGAAGACTAAAATTTTGGTAAAACTAGAAATCCCATGAAACTTAAAATGGCATTGAACTCATTAACTCTACAGTGTAGATACATTTTTGAGGCATTATGATGGTGCGAGTTCATTATATTCGTTTGCAAGATACTGTTTATTCATTTGTAAAGTTTAAAATTTTGTTCTGACTGTGTAATGAGCCCTATGGTCATTTCAAGCAAGGGGCAGAAAATAAATGTCCAGCTTTTCCCCTTTCACTCAGTGGTTCTCAAACGGTGGTGTTTTGGCCTACAACTCCCAGAAATCCCAGCTAGTTTAATATCTGTTAGGATTTCTGGGATTTGAAGACCAAAACATCTGGGGACCCACAGGTTTAGAACCACTGCTTTTGCTGGATACAGAACAATAATGCCAATCTGAGGGACCTCTGAGAACCCTTGAAGTTGCCTTTCATAGTGTGGACAGCTAAAGGAAAACAGTCAGATGCATCTCTGCTACTCGCCCCATTTAATCTCCACCAGCACAGAAGTGGTCATCTGAGGGTGGGACTACTGCAGAGAAATAGTGGGTTTGGTTGGGTTGCATCAAAAGATGTAACTGCATTCCAGAGATACATCTGATGAAAGACTCTGGTCTTGGTATTCTTGAAGGCTTTCATGCCCTGAATCACTGCATTGTTGTAGGTTTTTTCAGACTACCGTATTTTTCGCACCATAAGACGCAGTTTTTTTCCTCCCATAGTAGGAGGTATAATCAGCCGCGTCTTAGGGAGCGAAGAGGGGGGGGGGGGGGCGGCGATTGTAAGCCTTTCCCTTGGCCGCCTCCTCCTCGGTCCCGCCTCCTCCTCCGCCGCTGCCGCCCGCCGCCCGCCTCCCGCCTCCGTCGCCCCGCCCCGCTGCCACCACCGCCCGCCTCTGCCCACTGCCGCCCGCCTCTGCCTGCTGCCGCCCCGCCTCCGTCGCTGCCCCCGCCGCCCCGCCGCCCCCGCCGCCCACCTCCGTCGCACGCCTCCGTCGCCGCCCGCCTCCGCCGCCCGCCTCCGTCACTGCCGCCTGCCTCGCCTCCTCGCCGCCGTCGCGCATGGGCAGTAGGTCCCAAGCGCGTCTGACGTCTGACGCAGGCGCGCCTGGCGCGCTGACGCAGGCACGTCTGGCGCGCTCGGGACCTACTGCCCATGTGCGAATGTAGGTCCCGAGCGCCAGGCGTGCCTGCGTCAGCGCCAGGCCAGGCGCCTGCATCAGACGTCAGACGCTGCGTCAGACGCTGCTTGGAACCTACTGCCCATGCGACGGCGGCGAGGGGAGGGAGGCAGAGGTAGGCGGCGTAACGGAGGCGGGTGGCGGCGGCGGAGGCGGGCGGCGGCGGCGGAGGCGGGCGGCGGCGGCGGCGGAGGCGGGCGGCGGCGACGGAGGCGGCAGCGGCGGGCGGTGACGGAGGAGGCGGAGGCGGAGGAGGAGGCGGGACTAAGGAGGAGGCGGCCAAGGGAAAGGCTTGGGGATGGCGGAGGGCGCCGAGGAGGGTCCACCCTTCCAGGTGGGCAGGCTGCGCTTCAAGCAGGCAAGCGCCGGGGCCCACTTTTTGGCTCAAAATATTTTTTCAAATTTTCCTCTTCTAAAATCTAGGTGCGTCTTATCAGCAGGTGCGTCTTATGGTGCGAAAAATACAATATATGGCCATGTTCTAGAGGCATCCTCTCCTGACGTTTCGCCTGCATCTATAGCAAGCATCCTCAGAGGTTGTGAGATCTTTTGGAACTCTGGTATTTCTTGCCAATGGGAGTGTCTATACAAAAATGAATGCATTTGGAAAATGTACACAAAGATTTGTTCAAATATACTACAATATCAGAAAAAAATGCTTCTAGAACATGGCCATACAGCCCAAAAAAACTTACAACAACCCAAATTTAGGAGTGTTCATGTGGAACAAGTAAAGAACATGCTGAACAGTAGAAAACCAAAAAACAGATCTCTCTGGTAGACTTTTGTTTTTGCAGCAGCCAATTTAATCTTCTTGTCTTTTTTGTGTGGTAATTTTCGTTTATTGTGCAGATGTATCCATGGATTCTGCAGCCACAGATTCTGCCGTCCATGGTTTGAAACTTAAAATACTTTTTAAAAAACAAATCTTGATTTTGATATTTTCTACAAAGGATGTCATTTTACTACACCATTTGATCCTCAATTAATCTAAGTATCTATCCCGGAATCAAACCCCAGTAGATACAAAGTATAATTCACTTCCAAGTCTTATTGTCTAGCAGTTGTATACATAAATACTATGCATTAATTAAAAGGGAATAAAGTTCTCCATGTCCGAACTTTCTGAAAACTATCTGAGCATAGATTAAAATTCTATGACACAAAATCGCCAAGAAAAAGAGCCCTTGGCAGATTTTGCTTTCCATCTCTCCATCAGGTTTTCTGAATATCCCACAGAACAGGTACTTGCAGTGGCACATTTCCATTTGCTTTGCTTCCATTTAATGAAGTCAATTAGGAAATGTATCTGTTTCTATGACAATTATGAGTCTATTCTTCAAATGATGGCAGTGCAGCCATGTGTCTTTCTCCCCACCCTTTCTTTTTTCATTTAGACTAATCACTTCTAAATGACTTGAGAGAATTACGAATGCAGTGCTGCACTTAAAAATTGCATTAACACTGTGCTGTGAATAGTACAGATTTTTTCTAACAGACTACATTTGCAGAAAATAAATGAAGGAACTCAAACTTTATATTTCATGAGTGAATATGGCATGTGAACATGACCATGAACATGCATGTGAATATGCAAGAATTTGAGGATTCCATGATAATGCTGATAGTTCAGAGTGTTTCTTTTGGGAAGTGCTGTGGTACAATGTATTACTTATTGTGTTCTCGGTCTAATCTATGCCACAGTGTTGGTATGAAAATAAACATGCTTGCCAGTGATCCTGATTTGGCAGTAATAGTTCCAATTAATCTTCTGTGGCTCCACTTTTCAATTCACTTTTCAAATATCCCAGTTTCTCTTTCCATTTCTAATTTTTCACCTTGCCTGCAATTTGCTATAAACTGAGGCCCCATCTACACTGACATATAATGCAGTTTGAAACAGTGGTCAGTGTAGACTCATAATGCAGTTTAACAGCATTGAGCTGCATTATTTGAGTCTACACTGAATAGCATGCAGTTCCAAACTCAGCAGAGGGAGAGGAATGGCTTCTCAGTGGGCTCAGGAAATAGCTAACTGCTGCATCCTCTCCTAACTTGTGTATTCTTCCTCATTAGGAATTTTTATCATCTCAGCTGTACCTAGATGTTGCTTTGCCACACAGGTTTTGGTTTTTTACCTGTGAATTATTGGAAAGTGTACTACACTGGAGAGTGCTTCAGTTTCTATAACACACCAAGGGCAATTTTTAGCAACATGATTAACCAGCAGGATATTACACATATGATTTTGTATATGCTGCCATTTAAAATGCTTCATATCCAGTGCTCATAGAGCTATGATACTTACACATAACATAAGACCATGTCTTATTATTTCTATTTAGGATATATATAGGGCTGCACAAAATTTCAATTCTCTCTCATAAGTTAGATGTAATTAATTAGATCTGTGCATATGTCACAATATCCAATGCACGGGCATTTGTCATGCCAAACATTTAAAAATTGAAATTTTTACTTGGTATTTTTCATAAGTTACATAAACTTTGTAACTCTCTGTGATGCAGTTTTAATTCACAGAACAACCAAGTACTACCAGGAGGTGAAGCCAAACTTTTTGCCATTCCTCTCAGCCAGGGCCGTAGCCGGGATGTTGATTCGGGGCTGAGTTTGATTCTGGAGGGGCTGAATCTGAGTAAGAGAAGGTCTACTCTAGCAAACCTTTTGTATCATTACCCCAATACCCCCATGCATATGGGATATATTGAGCATGCTGATCAGATCATGATATGAATAAACATAACAGTTTAAATAATGTACCAGTAAGGCCTTCTCGTGGACCACCCTGAGAATTTCGGGGGGGGGGCTGAAGCCCCTCAAGAGCTCTGTGCTGGGTTCAGTTAGTTAGCTTTGCAAGCAGGAAGGCAGGCACTAGGGTGCTAGCACTGGAGAGAGAAGGAGTCAATGATAGCTTAAAGCTGAAGCTTTAATGCTTGCTTCTTTTGGGGATGGTTGTGCCTTTTGTCTTTTGTCTTTCTCTCTCTTTATTTTGCAGCATTTTGAGGGTATCTTCTAGAGCAGGGGTGCTCACACTTTTTCAGCATGCGAACTACTTATAAAAAAACCAAGTCAAAATGATCTACCTACCCAGCCATAAAAGCAAAATATTTGGAAATTTATTTCAGTGAGAGCCATATAATATATTTTAAGACTGAATTCAACTAAATGGGAGTATAATAAGCCCCTGAATTTATTCATAATAATTAGGATGATGATAATATTAATTCAGCCTCTGCTGCTGCTACTACTACTAATAATAATAATAATAACAACAACAACAACAATAGGTTCCAGTCCAACCTCCTTCTGTCAGGGCCCTTCCACACATCCTATTTTACAGTTGACACACACAAACTGATTTCTTACTACTGGACGAATTGCTGCCAAATTTGGCCACAAGACACCTACAAGGAGTAACCATCACTAAAAAATGATTTTGTCATTTGGGAGTTGTAGTTGCTGGGATTTATAGTTAACCTACAATCAAAGAGCATTCTGAACTCCACGAACGAATCAAATTGAACCAAATGAGGCACACAGGACTCCTATGACAACAGAAAACACTAGAAAGGTTTGGTGAGAATTGACCTTGAGTTTGGGAATTGTAGTTCACCTACATCCAGAGAGCACTGCGGAATCAAACAATGATGGATCTGGAGTCTGGACCAAACTTGGTATGAATACTCAATATGCCCAACTATGAACACACATGGAGTTTAGCGGAAATAGACCTTGACATTTGGGAGTTGTAGTTCACCTGTATCCAGAGAACACTGTGGACTCAAATAATGATGGAGCTGAACCAAACTTGGCACGAATCCTCAATATGCGAGTGAGCGGGCCTTTTCCTCATGGGGAGGGGGACACTCCACCCCTTTCCGACCCTCCCTCCGCTCACCTCAGCCTCTCTGCTGGCTGCTGGGAAGGGGGCGGGGCCCGAGTGATGCCACCCTTCCCTCCTCCCTCCCTTGAGTGCATGGGGCAGGGCCTCTGTGGAGCAGCTGTGCTCCCAATTGGAGGCTGGCTTGCGTGCGTGGAGGGGAAACGTCCGAAGGAGGCGGCTCCCCGACCCCTTCTTCTTCACCATCCAGCGCTTTCTCCTCCTCCTCCCCTGCAACCAGCAGCAGCAGGAGCCACTATTTCGTCCTTCGCGATCGACCAGTCGATTGCGATCGACGTAATGGGCACCCCTGTTCTAGAGACTGCCAGCCTATTTTGTGTGAATTGGTTGTCACAACCCACAAGTTGGTTGAGGCAAGCACAATCCTTTTTTTGCTTCATTTTGAGGCTATCACTATCCTCTAGGGCTACTGCCAGCCTATTTTGTGTGCATTGGTTGCCACAACCACACAACCAGTTGTTTAAGGCATGCACAATATTTTTTTTGTTCATTTTTGGTTCATTTTGAGAATATCACTATTTTCTATGGATTTCTGGGACTTCTAATTTTACAGGGTCTTCTGTATCTATCTTGTGGATCCTGAAGTGGTCATGGAATCCCAGGAATCTCATGACATTATATATTACTGTTTTGCTGCCTCAAGTCATAGGCAGAGAAAAGGATAGAATCATAGAATCATAGTTCTGTTAGTGGACCTGGAGATTCCTAGAAAATACCTCTCAGTCTCTAGTAACCTTTTTTCAAAGGAGATTTTATTTTTAGAAACATTAAGAATGTCTAAAAATCCATGGATGACCCAAACATTCTGACACTTGATGGGTTGACTTGCAATGGAAAATGTGTCTTGTCCTCCAAATATGGCCCTAACCCTACTCAACAACACCCCATCCAGCCAGCCATAGCTTTTAATTTTTTTGACATTTTTTTAAAATCCCCAAAATCAGGAGATACGCTAATCTTTCTGAAACTTGGGGGGAAGAGATGATGTGTGAGTTATGTTAGTCACAGTAAATGTAGAGAAATTCAAGAACATAGCTCTTGTAATTTTTTATATAACCTTTTTTAAATCCCCAAAAATCAATAGTTGAGTAAAATGTTCTGGAACTTGGAGAGGTAACAGTGGTCAATATGTTCTACGATTGTAGCAAGTTTCAGCCCAATAGTTTTAAAAATGAGGGAGAAAGGAGCCTTGGAAACACCCCCCCCACACACACACACACACACAATTAATTAATGAAATAGTAATGAATAATTTGTTCCTCTTGTTATAGAAATGAAACAGACACTTAAAAACTACTCACCGGTGTCTCCTAATTTTTTAATGAGTATTGAAACATTTTTTCATCAATCACACAAGCCTGATAGACAATGAAGATAAAAACAGATAGATCTCAGATATGACCTAAAATGTTTTTTTTCCTGCCAGATGCTGAGTAGCAAAGGTTTCCTGCCCATCCAATGTAAAACATGTGATACTTAAAATAAGCCAAGTTGTTTTGGCACAGGAGACAATAAATCAGCCAAGCACCATTCTGTATCACTAGTTGCAAAAATGAAGGGCAACAATTGTATATAACTTTGCAAATTAAGTAGCTGGCAATGTTTTAACTGTTGATGACACGAAGGCTAGCAATTCTGTCAGGCAAAATGCACTTTGTATCTTTGGATATTGATTGTTTGCTTGTGGGGGGGGATTGGTATACCTACCACACCTTGCAATGACCGAAGCACCACAACAAGAACTCCCAGTTTAGTCGCATGGCAATTAAAGTGCTGTCAAGCTGCACTCATTCTACAAGATAGATACACCCCCAACAGATCCCAACTTTGGCTATCTATATCTTGCTAGATTACAACTCACAGCTCCTTTGAGCATGGGCTATCCTATCTGGGGCTTCTTAAAGTACTAGAAATCTATATAGTCAAGAATGGAAATCACTGTTGTTAGGCAAAGATTCTACATTGATCTACATCTATCTTTTCACAATGAAATCACATATGAAATATACATCTTATCAGAACTCTGCTGAATTCACCCTTTATATACCAGTCTCAAACCAAATGCATCCTCAAAATATCATTCTGAAAACTGTTTCTTCTCTTAGCAAAATGTAAAATACCATAATGGGAGGTTTTAAGTGTCATAAAGAGAGATTGTCAGAGTTTCTAAAGGAAACCAATTTAACAATTTGTTAAGTTACTAGCATCCATTTCCGTGCCTGTTTTGATGTACTGCAAGGAATGGCATGATGCAGCCAGCCAAACTGTCGTTTTTGTTGATGGCCTGTTCATAAGGTAATTTCATAGACAACTTTAGGAGCCAGGCTGCTGAGATCATTGATGTTTACATGAAAAACAATTGAATATCAATCAAGATTCCTGAGCAAGATTCCCTTGACAGTTTCTGTTTTGCTATAATTCATTGAATTAATCAATCCATGACATACTGATAGGTTATTATAGTTGCAAGAAAAAGGCCAGGAACATATGACTTTGCAAAAAGAAAATACTTTCATCTCTGGTGGAAAGTATCCAACAAAGTTCCATAAAACAGGCATATCTGAAGATCATACCTGCCAGATTGTGAACATCAAAAAGTGAGTTTGCCCTTTCATATAAAAGTATAATCTGATCAATTGTTTAATTCAAGTAATAGGACTTCTGATGGATAAATAGCCATGGTGGTCTGAGAGATGCTTGACAACTCCTCTGTTTTTGTAGTTTTTTTCAAATAAAATAAAATAAATTAGAGGTGAAACTATGAGTTCTATACATTCCTCGCCTAAAATCTAGGCATCCAAGTCATTACTGGAGAGCTATGGTAGCTGTAGGTCTAGAACAGGGCTGTCCAACTGGCGGCCCTGGGGCCGGATCCGGCCCCCCAGCCTGTTGGGCACGGCCCCAGCTATGCCCCCCGCTGCCATTTTTTTTTTAAAAAATCTATTTTTTTTAAAAAATGGCGGCGGGAGGGGGGCGGGGCAGGGAGGAGGAAGAGAGCTAGCTCCTCCTCCCTGCACCGCCCCTCCGTCCCTCTCTTTGCGCCAAAAGGAGGAGTAGGCGGCGCCAAGGGCAGCGCGTCACAGGCCTGGCGTGACGCTGCCCCTGCCCCGCCTACTCCTTTTTGCGGCGGCTCCCCTCCCTAGGAAGGGGCGGGGAGCCGCCGGGAAGAGCGGCGGAGCCAAGGGCAGCGCGTCACGCCAGGCCTGTGACGCTGCCCTTGGCGCTGCCTTCTGCTCTCCCTCCTCCTCCTCTTTCCCGGGCGCCGTGCCTTTCCCTGGCGCCGGCGGCGGGACAGCCGTGGTGCCCGGGAAAGAGGAGGAGGAGGAGGAGGGAAAAATCCTTCTCCACAGCGTCAAACCGGGCAAAGGCATGGCGAAATCGCCGTGCCTCTTGCCAGTTTGGCGCTGCAGAAAGGAAGAGAGTGCAAAGGGCCCCTCTCTGCGCCTCCCTTCCTTCTCACAGCGTCAACTTCTGATGGATAAATAGGCATGGCGAAATCGCCGTGCCTCTTGACAACTCCTCTGTTTTTGCCCCTAGTTTTTCTCAAATAAAACTGGGCAAAATAAATCTTAGAGGGGAAACTCACTCCGGGGATCGGCCCCGCCCCTGCGATTGGCCCCGCCCCTGCGATTGGCCCCGCCCCTCCGGCCCACCAGGTGGTCAGCATCAGACGTCATTACTGGGGCCTATGGTAGCTGTGGACAGCACTGGTCTAGAACATTGTGGATATGCAGCTGTCTATTCCTTGTACAGGGGAAAACGGGGAGCAATGATCATGATGTACACAAACACATTTCTACAAATAATTAGAAGAAACTTCCTAATGGTAAGAACATTTTGTCAGTGGAACAGACAGCATAGGGAGACGAGGGACATTGAAGGTATTTAAGCAAGACTAAGCAGCTGTGTGTCAATAATGCCATGTTTGCATTTCCCTGTATGTTAAATCCTACGGTGAGCAGGGAAATGGATTAGATACAATCCAAGGTATCTTCCAAGGTACGGTACCCTGGCAACATTCATGAATGCAAGCAAGCACCTGTGTGTCTAAATGTTCTATGGAGATAGGTTGTTGTTGTTTTTTAAAATCCTTTGTATAGATTTTTACCGGCTCATTTGTTCATGTATTCATTTCCCATAAATATGTATCTTGATAATTGATGGAAAATATTCTCTGGATGCTCATCCATTTACAATCCCCATAGTATAAGCTTCCCACTGACATGCTACGTGTGCACAGACAGGAAGTTTTCATCAAGCTTTCAACGTGAATAAATTCAAGCTATTCTGCATGCACATTCAAATATATTACTTTCAGAAGTGTATATGTTAGGGAAACCTACTTTTTTTACAACACATTCAAGAATCTCCTAGATGTCATCATTACTGGACATATTGAGTGAGTGATTCTTTGACTTGGAGTCCAAAAATTAACATTCCCAAACTCATTTGAGTACACAGACAACACAATCCTGCATATTTGTTCTGAACGAATTCAATGAGACTTCCTCCCAGGAAACTCTGACTGGATCAAGACTGCCCTATATTCCAGGATCTGATCCCAGATTATCTGATTATTCTAGATTATCTGGCAGTGTAGATTCATATAATCCAGTTCAAATCAGACAATCTGGGATCAGGTTCTGGGATATAGAGAAGTGTAGGTGCAGTGTCTGAATCCATCTCTACACAGTAGAATTAGAGCAGTTTGATACTACTTTAACTACCATGGCTCAATGCTATTGAATACTGTGAGGTGTAGCTTGGTGAGGCAGCAACATTCTTTGGTAGAGGCCTCATAAAACTACGACTGCCATGATTCCATAGCATTGAGCTATAGCAGTTAAAGTAGTATCTGTATCCATTCTACAGTGTAGATGCACCCTCTGTCTAAATCAGACCTATGGTGGCACCACAGAATTAAACACATAATGCTACTTAATTTTTGTTCATTATTAATTTCTTATTAGAGATTGCCTTATCCACTGCATGAATCTAAATTGGACTTAATTATGACTATTTTCATCAACACTTCATCTTACTTTTTGATATTAAATCTTGCTTTTGATCACACTTCAGATATGATTAAACTGTGTTAAAAGTAAGGCTAAGGTCCCAAGAGTGTACATTCTGTCACAGACCTCATTACACCGTAATGTGATTATGTAAACTAGGAAGAATACAGGCACAGTAGTGTCCTCAAAATACGATTAAAGGTTCAAACTACTTGCTTGATTCCATTTTTCCCAACCAAAATAACATGCACATAACAGTTCAGTATGGGATGAGGAGTCATTGGCATGAAAAATGTATCAAGAGAAATGCAGAAAATGAAGGAGGAAGGGAGAGGCAAATAAGTAACGATTGACATTCATTAAATTCATTATTTCAGAATTGGAGAAAGTATAATCTGTGGGTTTTTTGGTTTTGAATCTGTTTTTATGGATTTTAACCAAGTTGTTTTTAATACTAGTGATGTTCAATTCTGTTTTAATATTTGCATATTTTACATTTTATTAAAATGATTTTAGTGTAAGCCACTTTGAGTCTCCTTGTGGAGAGAAAAAGTAGGATATAAATCATCATCATCATCAGAGTTCCCAATGGGTAATAAAATATGTTCAGATTTTACCAAGTTCCCTCTATATTTTATAGCAGTGTTGCTCAACCTGTGGGTCCCCAGATGTTTTGGCCTTTAACTCCCAGAAATCCTAACAGCTGGTAAACTGGCTGGGATTTCTGGGAGTTGTAGACCAAAACACCTAGGGACCCACAGGTTGAGAACCACTGCTCTAAAATATATGGGACACATTTTTGACATGTCTTTGGCCTCCTCTGGATAATTTGAAGACCAGGAGAATCTTTTTTTTTTGGAAGAGGAAAGGGAAAAATAAGAATCCTCCCAGCCTGCAATTCCTATTCAGTCACTGATATATTTTTACTGTAGCTAGCAAACAGCCATTATACAAATATATTACATGTGTCATGTAAGCATGGGGGCCAAAGCTAAGAATTTAGCACAATTTCTCCAAAAGTGACTACCCTACATCAACTATGGATATATTTTGTTGTTTATTCATTCAGTCACTTCCAACTCTTTGTGACCTCATGGACCAGCCTATGCCAGAGCTTCCTGTTGGCCATGCCCCCCTTTCCTCCAGCTCTTTCAAGGTTGAGTCAGTCACTTCAAGGATAACATTCACCATCATTGTCCTTGCTTGGCCCATCTTCCCTTTTCCCTTCATTTTCCCCAGCATCATTATCTTCTCCAAGGTATCCTATCTTCTCATCATGTGGCCAAAGAACTTCATCTTTGCCTCTAATATCCTTCCTGCTAGTGAGCAGTTGGGCATTATTTCCTGGCGGATGAACTGGTTTGATATTTGTGCAGTTCAAGGTAGTCTCAGAATTTTCCTCCAACACCATTGTTCAAAAGTGTCTATATATTTTCGTTAGGAATACCCTAGATGTGCCTCAGCAAATCTTCCAGTGAAAAGACATTTAGCCTATTGCATATAAAAGCCAATCTCATTTTAGTGAAAAGTACATCAATCCATTATTTTTGAAGATTTAAGGTGGAGAAAGCAAAATGCACATACATTTTATTCAATAAACACCTGGCTATTTCAGACATTTGGGAGTGTGATTCGATATCTTTAAGGCCTTGTCGCAAGGTTATCTTGGCTCTAACATAACCCAAGGTAAATAAGAAATGCACTGAAAACCCCATGTTTGCCACAATACATAGGACCTTGTGTTTCCGGAAGACAGAAGACATTTCTTTCACCACAAACAGTATACATTATTTTATCTGCTTAATCATTTTAGTCAATAGAATAGAGCAAACTTAAGGACTTTAGTACCAATTCAGCATGGATTGTTGATATGTTAATAAAAACTGGGTAAGAAAGAAATCTTTGCAAAATATTATTTTCGGCTTTTCTGTTGGATCTAATTTGGCCACAGCCCACATTAGGAACCCATGAAACAATTGTGGCAACTTTTCTAAACTGCTATAATTTTAAAACCATTTGCATAGGCTCCCCCTTAGTATGATGAAAATACAGTAAACCATTGAGAATCTTGTTTAAACAAAGAGACTTCTACATTGTTTCCATCCATGTTCTAGTTGTAAACTTATTTAAATTTAAAGGAAGTTTTAAATGCCAGTAGCTTGGTTTTGCTATATTTTACAGAGAGCTGTTCATTTGGCTGTAATGACTAAATTGTTTTTTTACAATCTATAAAGTCCTACCTGAGAATGAGATATCAGAATAATATTGCTGGCAAAAATAAGTACTAAAATCTTGTTTTGTTCCACTTTGACTGGGTAATAACAATCACCCAATAGAAACTCTACAACATCATTTTTTAAAAAAATAATAATAATATGAGTAAGTAAACAGCCTTGTTTGACACTTGATGGATAATTTCCCTCCCAACCTACCCTAATTTTAAGAGATGACTGAGCACAGGCTCATAATGCAATTAAACAGTTGTGGATCAATCTCTAAAGTTTGTATCTTGATCCACGGTGTTTCCTGAGTATAAAAGCAAACACCACTTTTAAATCAGTGAAAGCAGCAAAAGCTATTTTTTTAAGTCACAAGAAATGTCTATCTATTAAGTCGAAAGCAATGATCAAGTGTTGATAGTCTGGAACAAAAAACAGCTTGTTCTAGTGAAATTAAAGATTTTCCTCTACTCAGTCTTGCAGTTTCTGTAAGGTCCCTCCCACACTGCCCTATATCCCAGGATCTGATCCTGGATTAATTGCATTATGAGTGGATTATATCTATCCTTACTGCCAGAAAACTTGGGATAAATAGATAATCTGGGATCACATCCTGGGATATAGGGGCAATGTAGAAGGGGCCTAAGAGATGCCTGACATAAATTTCCCAAGAAACATCAAGAAGATCTTTAATTAGCGCTTCATCCTTGGGACTTTTTTGTGGATGAAGACTACTACAGCTGAGAGACAGGTGTGTGGAAGGATGCCTGTTTGATCAATGAGGGAAAACAGGGGTGCAAATATAGGTGCCCATTAATATGGAATTTGAGAGGGCAGATATCCCTTTTTGCTAGGGTGCCAAAAGATCTACTCTAGAGGACAGGCACTCAGCTCCAGGCAGATGAAAATGCTTTCTCTCCCAGGCCTGCACACTGCACACACTCTTTCCAAGGCAAGGAGGCAAGAGGTGCTTGGCTGCAAGCAGGCATGCACACTCTAAGGAGTCTTCTTGTTCTAAAAGCTGTCTAATGTCTACTCTAGAGGAGAGGAACTGGCAGGTGTGCACATGCTTTCTCTCCTGGGCTGCGCCATGCCAGCAGCCATGCCCTCTTTCCAAGGCATTTTAAGGAGGCTTCCCACTTCCAGGTAAGGAAGAGCAATTTACCTCCTGGAAGAGGAGAGGTTACTGGCAGTAGTTTTCGGGGAATTAGGGTTTTCTTTTTGTTTGCTGGGGAATTAATAAAAAAGACTAAACTGTGATGCTGAAAAGGCAGAGGAGGAGCCAAGATCAGTTCCTGCTTGCTTTTGTGTTGGGTGGGTTTTTGTACCGGGAGGGCCCTTACCGTTACAGGCTCCCAAAGTACCAAAGGTATCAAAAGAAACAGAGGAAATGGAAGAAATTAATTCCATGTGCAAGTCGAATAGTAACATTATTCCACTGAGGAACCCTCATATTCACCTCTGCCATCCACATGAGGGGTTTTTTTTGGGCAATATATTTATTTTATTTATTTATTTAAAATTTTTGTACCCCGACCTTCTCACCTCTATAGAGGGACTCAGACCGGCTTACAGCAATAATTCAATGCTATACAAATTAAAACCTGTTACAACAACATTATTAAAAACTTAAACACCAAATTACATACATACAAATACATTGCCATTTAAAACAAATTCAATTCAATCTAAAATGTGGTCACTCAATTCATACTATAATCATAATATAACTGTTTGCTTGCTTTATAAAGTTATGTGCTTCTCTTTAAGTGATATGTAACCCATCACTTATCAATATCATCACACAGCAATATGCACATTTAAAATACAATATTTATCTATTGCTTTTGATCTAGCTATCATCTTACTATACTGGCTGCAATATTGGTTTTTTGCGTTAATGCTGACTCTGTATAAGTTATAAATGGGAATCTCTCTTCCAAAAACTGTAAGGCCACTTCATTAAAGCAAGCAGACACCTCATGTCAATGACAGCAGCATAGGATGAATTGAAATGTGATCCCCATTTACTTAACATCTAGCACAGGATGAGGAAACATTAAACTGTGCTATGGGGAACGTTAAAACATTTGTAGGCAGACAAGGTTATGTGACCACCACCATTTCCAATCAGTAACACCCCTGGTTTTGTAACATAAGCAGAAACAGCCAGTCATATAACTATGAGCTAAAAAGTGCAGACTGTAGAATCACAAATGGAAATGTGACATGGGATCACATTTGTCTTGAAGTGACCTTGCCAAGAAATGTTACATATGAAAGGCAAAATGCTTTCCCTATTCAGCAGATATATCTACACAGAGAAATAGTTCTATATAACTTATATAACTGCAGAGTGTAATGGTTATAGTGAACCCACTATTCCACTGCAATCATGCTGTTGTTGATAGTGAACACATACTGAATTGAGCAATGTTGATATTGCACTTCTTTTGTATGGTGCAATTGTACCAATATGACCATTTATGATTTCACAATAGGCTTTTGCATACTGCTGTTCTGTTTTTTTCTTTGACTCTTTGACTCTGAGTCCAGGGTTCGAATTTCCGATTAGCCATAAAAATGCACCAGGTGACCTTGGATAAGTCTTGGCCTCAAAAAAAAAGTAATGAACTGATATTACCAAGAAAACCTCATGACAAGATCACCTTAGGGTCCCATAGGTCAGAAACAATTTGAAAATAATGCATTGTTCCTGTGTATTTTTAGATCAAACTCATACAACATTAACATTATTTATTTATTTATTTAGAGATTTATTAATCGCCATCCCAGATGGCTCTGGGCAATTTACAGTAAAAATACATAGCTACATACCTGAAACATCTAAAAATGTCACCCTCCAAGCACTTGGAAACTTCCCTTGATAAACCACACATTCAGCTGAGGTGCAACAGGTTTATTTAGAATAGCTGGATATAGGAAAGAGGCTAGAAGTCACTCTAAGATGCCTTTAAAGCAGCACCAGTGAAATAGCAGCAATGTTCAATAAGAGCAGCAATTGATTATAGTCCCGTGGCAACCAGGATTCAAGCAGGGTTCAAAAGGCAAAGTCTTTCCTTGGGAATCAGGAGCAAAGCAAACAAGGCAAGCGGATGCCCAAGCGGGCTAGATCCAATCAGAGCAGCCAGCGAGCTGGACAGGCAAGTTCTTAGCAGGAAGGCCGCAAGGCCCGTTCAGGAATCCATGATCTTGAGATGCAATAGTTGGCTCGAGATGGGAAGCGTTTCCAAGATCCAATGGTTATAGTTCTGTAACCCTTTGATCTTGCGACGTAGCTACGTCGAGTGTCATGGTTCCCATGAAGGACTGCAGCTGCTGTTTAGCTGATCTCAGCAGCAAAGGTATGTGAGCCAATTAGTGCCCACATCTGTGGAAAAGGAGTTTACCCAACTTCTGGTCTCCAGCGTCTCTGCTTATCACCAGGCATAACAGTCGTGGCCTTGAATGTTTGAACCGGCCTGCCTGGTGCTGGATTCACTTGGGAAAGGCATATAGGCTTAGAGAATTCCTGGATGCCAACATGGCTGCAGTGTGGTTCTGGGGAAACTAGGGAAACGGAGGCCTGGGGCCTGACACCTCCCCCCCCCTTACGACTGCCCTCCCGATCAGCAGGTAGCCTGGGCTTGTCAGGGTAAGCCTGATGAAATTGCTCCACTAGCTCGTCAGCATGAATGCCTCTTGCAGAGATCCAGCATCTTTCTTCTGGGCCGTAGCCGACCCAGTCAATCAAATACTGTAGCTTGCGGTGAAACAGGCGAGAGTCCAAAATTTCCACGACCTCATATTCCTCCTGTCCATCAATCAAGATGGGGGGCGGAGCCAACTTACCCTATTCCGGGCGGACCTCGTTCGCCAACCGCAATAGTGAGCAATGAAACACTGGATGTATCCGCATCCCTCTAGGAAGCTGAAGCTTAAAGGCAACTGGGGAAATCTTGGCCACTATTTTATAAGGTCCCAAAAACTTGGCATCCAGTTTACTGCAGGGCCTCTGAAGAGGCAAGTGGCGGGTGGACAACAACACCCGATCCCCCACTCGTAGCTCAGGCCCCTCCTGATGATGGCGGTCTGCCATTCTCTTGTAATCCACCTTGGCTTGCTGTAACTGAGTTTTCAGCACATCTTGTACTGCAGTTAATTCTTGAAGCCAGTCCTCAGCGGCAGGGACATTTCTGGGTTCTATTATGGTTGGGTAGAACCGAGGATGGTATCCCAGGTTAGCAAAGAAGGGCATTTCCTTAATGCTGTCATGAACAGAGTTATTGTAAGCAAATTCGGCCAGAGAAAACAAGGAGGCCCAATTGTCCTGTTGGTAGTTTACATAGCATCTCAAATATTGTTCCAAGGTGGCGTTTGTGTGCTCCGTCTGCCCGTCCGTCTCGGGGTGATGCGCTGACGACATACGGGCCTCAATGCCTAGTAAATGTTGAATCGCCTTCCAAAACTGGGAGGTAAATTGGCTACCTCGGTCTGTGATCACACTCTTGGGAAGGCCATGGAGCTTGAAAATGTGATGGAGGAACAGATCTGTCGTCTCCTTTGCTGTAGGCAGGCCCGGACAAGCAATGAAATGTGGCATCTTGGTGAAACAGTCTACAACCACCAGAATGTTGGTATTTCCTTGAGAGGCTGGAAGGTCGGTGATAAAATCAGCAGAAAGAATCTCCCAGTGGCGAGAAGGGGTGGGCATTTCCATCGCTAATCCAGCCTCGAAGATTAAATCCAATGTGTGTCTGGCTAAGTGAGTGGGGCGGTTTCAATCAAGTGTCATCATGGTTACTACTAAATCCGCAGCCGTGGCTGAAAACGGTGACACATCACCATGAACGTTGAAGTTGCCCAGGACAATAAGCTTAGGGAACCTCAAGGCCCACTCCGATATTACCTCCTGCAGCTGGGAAAGGTTACCTGCCAGTGCGCTAGGCCCTCGGTACACTAGTAGGATGGCTATACTTTCCCCAATGTCGCAGACACCACCAACACTCTCAATACCCAAAATCTTAGGGGTCAGAATGGACCTGAGGGGGTAACACTCAGGGGTGAGTATTTCCACCCTACCCACCCACCCCAACCTTCGGTCCGTGATTGATGGAGCATCACAAAACCTGGGGGTGTAACCTCATATATTGGAAAAGTATCTCCCTCACGAATTCAGGTTTCAGTGAAGCAGGCCAGGTCCACACCCTGATCTTGAACAAAATCTTGGAGAGTTGTCACCTTGTTCATAATGGACCTAGCATTAATCAACATCAAGCATGGATTAGGGTGTAAGTGGAGCTCATCATTGATGTTTCTAGGAATAGAGCACAGGTCAGAGATGCAACAAGTCATTAACTGACTCTGTGTATCTCTTGAGTACATAGGCCAGTGCCTATCATCATATTTCCCCCTCCCATAGAACACCAAGATCTCCAACCCTAAACTTGCAGTGAAGGATTGAAGGCAAGTTGATTGATCAGCAGGTGGCTTATGTCTCTGACCGTCCCCAAAAAAGGGTGTGGGGGTTTGTAGCATCCCAAGAGGACAATTTGCCCTGGGATGGGGGGGGAGTGTGAAAGTCATCTGATTGATGCCAGTTTGTTTATCAAAAGGTATTTGGCCTGATTTGCTGAAATAAAGATTGTCATTTTCAGCCCATATCTGTAGCCCTCCTTTCTCCTCTTCCCAAAGTTTATTCTTTCCAGTTTGGGTTTTAGTAGATCTCGACCAGCTCCTAATAAGAAATCCCGCTCTCCAAAAAGTCTTGGGTTGGTGCCTTCTTTCCTGTCTCCGCTGGCGATGACGTGGACTTCGATATCTCCCAGGAGACGGGAAATACATGGAGTGTGAGACGTGGCAGATTCACATTGATCCATCTCCATATTAACAGCTGGTTTCGCTGTTCCTATAGAGGGAGCCAAGGACGGGGCCACCTTAGGGGTATTTAATAGAGTCAACGGGACACCCTCCAGCGACATTTCTGCTCTGTTATGGAATAGTAAACCTAAAATTGAAATCAGAATGCAAACCTTTGAGACTTGATTAATTTCTCTGCTTTGTCAGGAATATAATCAAGAAGCTAAACATTTAAGCTTTGTGACATTTCAATAAATCTTTTCAGTAGTTCAGAAGGGAAAGTAGAACTGTACTTTGCCATCTCTATTTTGATTTTCTTGACATTGCAGACAGTTTTTATTTGAAGGTAATGAATTTAGTAAGGTAATTTTCTGTTTTAATTTAGAATAGCCATGAAACCAGTCTTGCCATGATGTTTACTAATATGGTTTCAGATGGCAGAAGTCTGGGGGCAGAAATTGTGCCAGTCACTATTACTGGTGGCACTAGTACACAGGAAAAGTTGTGCCAGGCAGTTGAGATGGGTCATAGTAGACATGGAAAAAGTATTCACTATTACCCATTTCCAGGTTGAAAATTAAGATAGCATTAAACATTTTGCAGTTTCCCTCTGATATTTGAAGGTCTCAAATAATGTCAGAAAATTATTTTGAACAGAAATACATGTGGTTTTCTTCATGAGAAGATTGGAGGAAAACTATCAGTGTTTCCAGGCAGCCATGCATATGTTTTTATGTAAAACTGCTGTGGAAAAAAGAAAAAGAAACAGAAGTCAGCCATATTGCATGACAAAATTCTTCCATAAAAAATCTCATACAAAACATAGCAATCTTGCAACAAACAAAAATACCAACATGTAGTTTTGGAACACATAATTTATATATATTGCTTAAATGTATTTTTGTGCAACTTTACAATTGATTACATCTCTACAGTAAGCTTAAGTCAGCTTATTTAAATACTGCAAGCGGCATTTAGATTGCAAAATTGGTTTACCCTAGAATGGAGGGGAGAGATTGAAGTTTGCCAATTCCTACAGACTCAAGTAAAAGGAAATTCCAGCTACCTCTCCTAACTTTTGTGTTCTTCTCCATTAATCTTTTTTGCCATCTTGACCACACTCTGATGTTGTTTGGGCACACATATATTGGCTTTCATCTGTGAAATGGCAGAAAGTATGATGTTGCTATGGGAAAGGGAGATACTGTCTTGTTTTTCACTTCGGGTGGCAAAGTATCTTGGCCCAACATTTCCTGGAAAAGTAGTATTGTTCTCTTACAGAGAGTGGATGATATAAATTAGGTGTGTTTCTTCTCTCCTTGTGCTTATAACATTAGAGAAACTTTCAGACAACTTCTTTATGCTAAACAACCATAATTGAGAGCTGAATAGTAAATTCAATTTGGCTTTAATTCTTTCATGCTTTCTCTGCAGCATAATACCAATCAGGATAACATATGTGTTTTTCAGGAAATATATTTCTGAATAGCCAAGCTTGTCAACTGGGAAAAAATATTAAATCAGCTGACAGTACAAAACAATTTGGGGCTTATGTTCATTAGCAATTCAAGCTGGAATTTAATTTTTTAAAATACTGAAAATATTAAATGTGTTTACATGAACCTGGGGATTACACTGAAATTGATTTGTCCGATTGCTGATAGTATATCCATTGCATGGGATTGGCCATAGCTGTAACCCTTGTTGTACTAGAACTAGGACTCACAAGTTCTAAAAGCCAGGAGTTTTTAATTAGTGGGAAG
Organism: Anolis apletophallus; assembly: GCA_030556195.1. Taxonomy (NCBI): domain Eukaryota; kingdom Metazoa; phylum Chordata; class Lepidosauria; order Squamata; family Anolidae; genus Anolis; species Anolis apletophallus. The sequence continues at coordinate 27,641,893 of JARBWK010000005.1, forward strand.
ATAATGTCCTTTCTCACTTCTTTTAGGCTTTCCTCTTCCTTCTGTTCATATCTACAATCATCACAGCTATTGAGAAACGACCGGATTTTCTAATAAATTACATATTTTATTCTCTATTCTACTTACTATGCAAAGTATTTTAGGATGACTATTAAGTCATTAATTCTGGAAAAGACCTGATCCCAGTCATAAAAACTTTTAAAACTCAGTTTTATATGGAGGAACAGTGTGTGAATTTTATATTTTCCCCATTTTCAGTTAATTACATGAATGCAGAAAGCATCCGATAAGGTCAGTAATACAAATAAGCCCTGCCATGCCACTGGATAGCATGGAATAGTTAATGTTTGATAATAATGTTTAAAGAACTCTAAAATCCTAACAGAGGCTCAGCTTGCTATAACTGAAAGTGACTGAATTCTAAATTGTGGATGGTGTGCCTGAAATAATCTGTAGGCTGAGTCCAGCATTCTTCAGTTGGAAAGAGAAGGCTGCTCCAAATCCAGACAAACAGAATACCCCAAGGCTAATCAATGGCTTCATTCCAACCAGCTTGTATTGCACAGCTGGAGAAAGTCTATAAAGTTGAGGTCTTTCAAGGGGAAGGCTGACCAGGCAGATAGATTTGTCTTCAGGCTTCTTGCTGTTATGTGGCCAAGGGAAACATTTTGCATTAGAAGGTGTGGATACTTCTTGTGAGATGTCTTTTAAACAACAACAAAATTAAAAAACATTAAAATTAAAGTTCATAGTAAAACATGCAAAACTTAAAATAGCACCACACAGTATTAAAAGCCCACCCATTAGGTTCCAAAAGCAAGTCAGCAGAAAAAAATGTTTTCACTTGCTGACCGAAGGGGAGCAAGGACAAGGCCACTGTGACCTTCTTAGGGAGAGAGTTCTAAAGTATGATAGAAGCCATCAAGATGGTCTTGTTCCCACTAACAAGCTTGAGAAAGTGGTAGGACAGGAAGGACATTTCCAGAAGAAGCTCTAAAAGGCTTTAAAAAGAAGATATTGTCCTTCTGTCTACCAGCCCAGAAATGCTGATAGACAGAAGAGCAACAGAGTTAGGATTCAAGACAAGGGTAACAAAGAGCCATGGTCAGAGTCCAGAAGTCAGAAATACTGTTTGTCAGAGTCAAGAGGATAAAAGCCAGGAGTTCTTAAAACATCACCAAGGCCAGAGACTGGAATACTATGGCTGTTATCCTGTTAGCAAAATAAGTAAATATAAGGTGTATTTTTTATTTTACTTTTTTGTCATTTAGGGCATTGATATTCTCTTCTTCCCTCCATAACATTCAGAGTGCTCCCTGACTCCCTGTTTGCTGACATGTAAACTACCACCACAGTCATTCCTTGCTGGTTGAGAGTAGAATCATCTTGCTATATCTTCACACATCAGAAGGATTTTAGTAGATTTTTGCAGATGATGTCCTCAGAGATGGTGATGGGGGGAGCCATAGTACTCTGCATACAGAGTTCGTACACTATTTTTGACAATGTAGGGTGGATCTCAGTCTATGTTTGTCAGATGTGGACTATTGTAACCTATGTAGTTCCTTTGCCATGCTTACCTTCATTTCTGAGCACAAATTTTCCAAAACATAGCCCATGACTAAATTTATAATTTTAATTTTGCAAATGTGTGTGATAATAGAGCAAAGCTGTTCAATAAAAAGCACGGATTTTGAAATATAGCTATTACAGACTCTTTTTAAAAAAATGATTTTATTAAGGTTTTGCATTAACAATGAAAAGGGATGTTATACTTATCATAGGAGTGGGGGGTGGGAGGGGAGGGGGGGTAGGGAGTGCAGGGTGGGGGATGTGGGAGTATACAAGGGGGATAGGATAAAATGACTTCCCAACAGTCTCCCGATTGAGCAGTTTTCACATTTGAAACTATACATTTCCAGTGTAATAGTTATACATTTCTATGTATCATTTACAGTAGTTAGGTGCCAGCAAGAGGGTTATATTCAATAACTATTCCAATATATCATTACATGTCATTCACATTAATCAGTAATTGTCTTCCTTTGTTCTGTAAATATTCTTTAAAACTAGACCAATCAGTTCTTTCTTTTTTCCCATTAATTCTTTGGGAGAGAATGTCCATTTGTATTACATCTAATATCTTCAATGTCCATTCTTCCATGTCAGGCATGGTGTTCTGCTTCCATTTCTTTGCTAGTGATAGCCTTGCACATGTGCTTAATAGAAAAAGCATCTTATCTTGATTCCTACTTAATATTGGTACAGAGAAGCCCAACAAATATATTTGTGGGTCTATTTTAAATTTGGCTTTAATTATTTTTTGGGATTCCCTGTGAATCTCTTTCCAGTACTTTATTATCTTTTTGCAATTCCACCACTGATGTATGTATGTACCAAGTTCTTTGTTGCATTTCCAACACTTATTAGAGATGCTTTGGTTGAACTTGGATAACTTCTGTGGGCTTAGGTGCCATCTGAATTGCATTTTTTAGCCAATTTTCTCTGATGTCCATAGCGGCCGTGTATTTTAATTTCCTAGACCACACCTCTTCCCATTGGTTTAAAAGTATAGAATGTTTTAGATCTCTGGCCCATCTGACATGGCAGTCCTTGACCTGTTCGTCTTCAGTTGACCATTTTAGCAATTGGTTGTAAATGTGAGTTATACCCCTTTTTTTGTATTTTTATCATCTTGTCCCAAAAAGCATTTTTTCTGTAAATCCTATTTTTGAGTCTTCCCTAAATATTTGGTTGGCTTGGTAGTATTGGAACCAGCTAATGTTATGGTTGCTTTCTCTGATTTCCTCTATTGATTTCATAGTCTATTTGTCGTTTGTTGTTTTTTAAAAATACTTGCTTATAGGTTAGCGGCCAGTCCCCTGTGGCTAGTTCTTTCTTATGTAGGGCTTCCATTGGGAATACCCATAATGGAGTTTTTGGGAATAGTATGTGTTTGTATCTCTCCCAAGTCTTACACAGAGCTGCCCTCTTAGCATCTAAATGTTATTTGTAATTGCAGTAATTAATAAGTACAAATATAATTAAGTTATCTTCTTTGCCTAAAATGCATAAATTTCTGCAAAATACCTGTGATTTTCCAGAGCAAAAATCCCTTAAAAATAACTGTAGAGCTATTGATAGAAGTGTGTGTGTGAAATGATATTAATTGCAACTGCATGGTTTTCAAATACGTTTCCTGTTTGCCTTACTCGTTCTTCAGCTCTATGCCTCTTATATATTCTTAGCAGGCAATATACAATGTGAATATATTCTTGTTCAGCATTTAATTATTGTTACATATTTCCTTAGCTTCTCTTCTTCCTTGGGGAAAGTCTTGACCATGCTGTTCTCTTTTGTTTGTAAATAGATTAATGTGTTTTTATGCAGTTGGGCCCTGTGGAATAACTGACACTTTGCAGTGAGAGTTTATTAGTCAAATATATCTAAATGGCTTTTTTTTAAAGCCCTTCTAACAAATTGAGTAGACAAAGTGTTACATTGCAATAACCATCTGTCTCTGAAGACTGATTAAACAATACCATGTGCAGTTGAAGCTGAATCCAACACTTTATCCATCTTGTTTGGGAGACAGCAATTATAGTCAGAATGGTTGGCTACAAGCATATAGCTTCAGCAGTGCATATATTCAAATTAACTACGACAAAACAAATAAAAAGGACAAAGAAAAAATATAACTTCCTCTCCATATGAAATTAATTGACATAAGAAATGAATTTTCATAAATCCTATAGATCACTGCTCCCTAACCTTTGGTCCTCCAGGTATTTTGGACTTTGGCTAGAATTCCTGACAGTTGGCCAAGCTGGTTGGAAGTTCTGGGAGTTGGAGTCACATATACCAAATATTGGGAAGCACTGTAATAACATGGCTTAGTATAAGGGAGCTTCCTATGTTCCCATAACCTTGTTCATTGCAAACACTGCTGCAAACCTTAAAGTCCTCCTTTAGGCATCGGTTTGTGTATGGGAAAATTAATTCCCTGTTAAATCATTTATTTTTCATAATTAGATTGCTTTTAAATACATTCTAAGTTGTAAAGGAGTGACCCTTTATTCAGTCCTTGGGATGAAGGTTCAGGGAGGGAGAAGAGTGAATGGATGAAGGAAAGAGAGAGAAATCGGTTGATTCTGCACTGGAAACATAACTATCATGTTTTGGCTATATTCCATCTCCTGATACAGCCCCCAAAACTTACCTTACACTTTGGGAAACACTTCAGAAGGATGTAGTTCTGCAGCCCTATTGCAATTCCTTATTGCACCATAGCACACTACAACAGAGTTCCTCATAGCTTACTAGATATTAAAGGAAATCAGCAGGCAGTGAACTGGAGCTCAAAAAGAAGATATGGAACAGAATAACATCATGGTATGCTTAAAAACAAGAACATGAGTGTTACTAAGGAGCTTTCTGACCCAAATGTGAGTCAGTATCAGCAACATAATCCTTACAACAATTACTTAGTCTTTTACAAGAGCATTAAAGTTTGATGGACAGTAAGAGACAAGTTGTATTAATCATTTTGGAAACAGATGGCTGGAAAAAATGTCACTATATTAAAAATTCTCCTAAAAAGTTAACAATCATATCATTTCCTTCCAGCATTGCCCTCTTTCCTCAGGTTATGCGGGTCAGAAATAGTCATTAAAATTTATCAGTAAAGATTGTACTGATTACTTGTAATTTAACTTGTTGCCAATCAAGCACACACTTAGTAACCCAGTTTGACCTGATGCTATTCAATGATATGCTAAAAATTGTATTTTCCAGGAATAGGGAATATTATGTGCAAGAAATTTTTTTCATCCGTAAGTACTTCTCAATAGAGAATGGATCCAGTTTCTTTGATATACATGGATCCATAATGCAGAAAGATCTTGTACCAGGTTTGATCACATCACAAATGCTTTGCAAGATATTTTTAAAGGTCTAAATTCAGTTGCTTGTATGACAAAAGGATTTGCATGTGTTCACTTACAATTCAATACTTCAATTGACATATTTTATCAGGAACTAGCAGTTAGATTTGAAGCAGTAGGTTTATGACATCATATAATTTGCTAAAAAAATTATTACATAGGAATCAGTGTTAAACACAGTACATGTATTGTTTGATAGATGTGACAGATGTGCACACTGAGTGTCAGCTCCGGTAGGGTACCCAACGAACCACGCTCACTCCACATGGTGTTGAAGGAAAAGGTAGTTTATTGAGTCCTTAATCCAGGTCCAAAAAAACAGAACTGGGGAAGGGTCCCCAGGCACAGCCTTATATAGACATTCTCCCAATTGAACCTAAGTCCCTCCCCTTAGCTGGAAAAGCCCGGGAAGAGGCTCCTGGCATTCGCGCCAAAAGCTCAGCCGTTGCTGGCAAGGCCACAGGCCACAGCTGCTTGCTTATCTCCTTTGTTTACAGAATGGGAGGGGCTGGAGATGGGGCCTAAGCAAAGCATGATCAAAGCCACAACTCCAGGTCCTTACATACCGGCCCTCCAAGAAAACGATAGAATACAGAATTAATCAATAATCAATACAATACAATACAATACACAGCATAATCAATACAATTTAGAGCATCACAATGTATCACTCGAAGCGGAGTAGTCTCAACGTTTCTATTTATCTAGCAAGAAATATTCAGTTTGAATCTTAACCAAAGTTAACACCGAGATATATCAATCAAAACAGTAATAACAATGTCCCCATTCTTTGTTAACTATAATTTGTAGTAACAGACATATGCGTGACTGTCCTAAGAGCAAATTTATAACCCAAGGCAATTAAAGTGACCAGCCCAAGTGGGAAGGCCCAATCAGGTCCAATACATCCTATACACATGTAACCCCTTTCTAAATATACCTTATACAGCAAAGAGGCCTGGGTGCCTCATATATATCCGATAACCCACATTATTCAAAAGTGTCAACAAAGCATATCCAAAGAATCTTCGTAATCCTTTTAACTCATACCGTGTCTATCTGATACCTTTTATAACAATCCGGTACATGTGAGAGGCGGCCCCTTCATGTAACACCTATCTCAAACAAACCATGGCTATCTCTGCCACTCTTAAAGAGAGACTGTATTAACCGCTTTTCTTCCTTTAGGGGTCGAAGCACTAGAAGACACAACATTAGCATCTCCCCACACCCCTCTGTCACAGTTAACCCATTTATGTCTATCACACAGATCAGAAACCCAAGCGGTGTGTGAATAGCCCCTGTTCTCGGGGGCGTTAGGTCCATGCTCGGTCCGAACAATCCAGCCATTGGATCCAGCCAGTGTTCTGTCTCCGGCTCAGGGTCTGGGTTTAAACAGAGTTCAGTTCTTGCAGGTCCTGGTTGGGAGTCTCCCCAAACCATGGGAGGACCCCCATCGCTCCGGTGAGAAGAATGTTGTACAGGGACCTCCTTCCCCGGCCGCGCTGGTTGGTCAAAAGATGCCCATTCCCTGGCGGCTCCAAGCCAAGACCCCGCCTCGGTTAGCCAAGGCTGAACCGGGAACTGAAACTCACTCGAACCCATGACTCGGGCTCACGCTGCACCATCTCCGTCTGACACCTCGTCAACCGCCACTGGCCCTTCCTTGGTTCCGGCCATGGTTCCCCGCTCTCCACCTGTAGCAGCTGGGGCCCGGTGGGCAGGCTCCCGTTGCTCGGCCAACACTTTCTCTGCCTCAGCTGCCACCTTGGTAATTGGGCCCAGCTCGTTGTCTTGGACTACAATCCGGCCCATCTGGCTCTTTTCTGGAACCAAGCCAGGCCCCTCTGCGGCTAGGAATTCGTCAGCAGGCCCTTGGGAGGTCCCCGTGGATCTTATCACCTCACGCGGGACACCTTCCCCAGGGGGATCCATCTGCGGGGCCGCCGTTCTCTGGTGCGGCTCGACCTCCATCCCAGCTCCCCCGCAGCCTTGCCATGGGAAGAGGGCCACCACCCAAAAGATCCAACTCTCCAAATCACTCGTCCCCAGGTTATCGGGGCGTATGGCCCACTCTCTCTCCTCTCCAGCCGGCCTAGGCGTCGTGGCTCCTTTTATGGCTAAAACCAAGTTTGTCTCAGTTGGTTCTGGTTGAGCAGTCGCCACATTGCAGGGAGTTCAGGCTTGTCTTTACTCACCCCCCCTGCCGTCTCTCGCTGGGAGGTGTCACTCACAGCTCCAGCCCTCTGCCAGGCGCCTTTGTTGCTTTCTTCGCTGTGAGGCTCCCCCACTGGGTTCCTCGCTCCGCAAGCTGGAATGGCCTCAAGCGGCTGGAATCCTTCGGCGCCTTTGGGCAGCCGTGGCACCTTACTCTCAGCCCCTAGGCCCCGTGTCTGTTTACCATCCATATAGCCGGCCTCTGGCGGCAGTAACGCCAATCCTTTCTGTAGGAGGAAAGGGCTCTCTCCAGCGGTAGCCGGCTGGCCTCCCTCTGCAGTAACGTCTTCACTTCGGGCTGTCGCCCGTCCCGGCTGGCCCTCTTCCCTGGTTCTCGTGAGGGGAAAAGGGGCCTCCCCTCCTGCTCCCAACAGTGTCGACTCTCTCAACACACTCACACTGGGTCGCTGAAACGCCGGCTCCTCTTTCATTTCTGAAGCAGCCTGGCCTTTACCCTTCCCCGCTTCCGAGCTGACAGGCTTTCCTTCCCAGGGAAGGGGGGCAAAGGCATCCTCCCGGCTGATCTCTCCAGCCTGTATTACGTCAGCCACAGGTTTCTCCACGGCCCAATTTTTTGAACTTTTTCCTTTTACTCTTTCTTGCGCTTGGCTTGCTCTCCACCCCTCGGAATGCGGTTCCTTAGCAACCTCTGATAAGGGAGAGTGTGGAGGCTTCACAGACTCGCCGCCGCCTTCTCCCTCGCCGTTCCCGGTTAACCCACTCGCTCCTGTCGCCTCTTCATCCGACACACAATCAGGATGGTCTGCTGGCTCGGTAGGGATTCCCAGGGACTCTGGCGGGCTAGCAACTTCATGCTGGGGAAAGGGTTTTGCAACCGCTTTTGCCTTGAAGGGCCCACACTCACTCTCCCTCAAGGGTTCGCTCACCTCTGCCGCCGCCTCAGGGTCACTGATGGCCTGGCCAATCTTTTGGTGATTTACTTTGTTTGTAAAGCTGGGGTTTTCTTTCTCCTTCGGGGCCAGGGCCCCGGCTGCAAACGCTGGCTGGGGTTTTGAGGATTTAACCCCGACGTCTCTCGGTTGGGTCTCGAAGCCAACAGGGGGGGCTTTAGCCGGGCCTCCTTGTCCCTGTTGATGGCGAAACTCCGCCCCACTCTCTTTCTTTGTCTGCACCTTTTCCACCACAGCCGCTTCTCCTGGTCGCTCCTCTCCTGTCTTGGGCTTGCGCTTCGGCTCCTGGGAAGGGCAGGAACATTCAATCCTCTTGAGGGCTATTAGTTCTAACCAAGCTGCGGTTTCATTCCAAGGATCGGGGGGGACGAAGGGCTCTTCGGTGTCACCATCGTCGGCCGGGGCCTCGCACGTCGGGTCTTCTCTCCCCAGGTCCTCACCCACCAGCCTCCTCGCCAGGGCCTCACAACTCTTCACCCTTCCCTCGATGGAGTTTAAGCAGGAAGCCAGGTCTTTTGGTTCATCTCGAACTCCCAACAAGGTTGCACAGCCCTTTACCATCTCCCCGATGGAGGTTAATGTTACAGCCAACCCTTTCGCAAATCGGGGAGACAGGGTTCCTCTGCATGCACCTCGATCCTGTTGCTCTAAGGGGCCCACTTCAGACTGGCCTTCCTTGTGTAGCTGCTCATGAATTTGGTCCACTAAGGCTTTTAACTGCAGGAGAGCCGGGCGAAGCACCTCTCCCGTCTCTCCCCAACTCCGATCATCCGGTATACTGTCTTCCACCACTCCTGGGCAACGGGGGCTCGCTTTCTTCTTTCCCTTCTGCCCCTGGCCCCTCCTGTGTTGGGATCTTTGGGATGGGGGATCTTTCCTCTCTTCCCGGCAGCCTGGGGCCCCTTCACCTCCTTTATGTCCTGGAGGGGCCTGGGCTCCATTTCCACCCACACCTCAGGTCTCTCATCAGCGTTAAGGGGAACAAGGGGTTCATCCTCACCATCGTCATCACTCAGGAACTCGCACAGCAGGGCACAATTTGGGATCCCGGGGAAGGGGCCCTCCTCCACGTAGGGCACCCCCAACACGTAGCCTGGGGCGGCAGGCTCTTCCTCGTAGTCTTCTTCCTCGGGGTCAGGATCCAAGTCTTCCGCCTCCAACCGCCGCACCAGGTCAGGGAATAATCTCCGCATGTTCTCAAAAGCTTGCCGCTTCTCCTCGGCCACGTCTATCCTGTCGGGGTTCTCCCAGCCGGCATGGCACGGCCTCCGATCCGGTTCCAGCCAGACACCCACGGTTTCCATCCTTCGGGTCTGGGAGACGCCAACTCCATCCTCCCGGGTGGGGGCCTCTGGGTGCCCAGGTCCCTTCCACCCCTTGCTCTCTTGTGGCCAAAGCCCCTCTCCTCCAGGGGGGGTTGCGCGCCCCTCCGCCTTGAGGGCACACACCTTCTTCATAGTTGGGTTGGATTCTCACCAGCTCGAGGGCTGGGAAGAGCCCATTGCAGTTGGAAGGTAGTCACAACTGCAAAAGGAAGTTGAGTTCTGTTTTTATGTCAGCTCCGGTAGGGTACCCAACGAACCACGCTCACTCCACATGGTGTTGAAGGAAAAGGTAGTTTATTGAGTCCTTAATCCAGGTCCAAAAAAACAGAACTGGGGAAGGGTCCCCAGGCACAGCCTTATATAGACATTCTCCCAATTGAACCTAAGTCCCTCCCTTAGCTGGAAAAGCCCGGAAGAGGCTCCTGGCATTCGCGCCAAAAAGCTCAGCCGTTGCTGGCAAGGCCACAGGCCACAGCTGCTTGCTTATCTCCTTTGTTTACAGAATGGGAGGGGCTGGAGATGGGGCCTAAGCAAAGCATGATCAAAGCCACAACTCCAGGTCCTTACACTGAGAATGCTTACTTTGTGACATGCAGTGAAACTTCTGGCTGTGGTGCACTAAACATACAGAACATTCACTGTGCTAAGCATGTTCAATCTTTATAATTACCAATGTTATTGCTAAAGATAACATACCATTTAATGTAAGAGTAGGGAAAATGTAGGCCACAAGAGACACCAAGTGGTTCTATGCCTGGATTTATTATGAAAAATCTGTTTCTCTTTCCTATTCCCATCCTTGTTTAACCTAAAAGTAAAACTGCACATTCTCATTTGCTTTTGGACTAAATAAAGGTTGTTATAGAATCATATAGTTGGAAGAGACCACAAGGGCCATCCAGTCCAACCTTCTGCCATACCGAAAAATATAATTAAAGCACTCGCAACAGATGGCCATTCAGTCCAACCCCCTGTTGTACAGAACAATACAATCAGAACACTCCTGACAGATGGCCATCCAGTCTCTGCTTAAAAGCCTCCAGTGAACAAGATTCTATCATGCCCCAAGGTGTCTTCCACAGTCAGATACCTCTTACTGTCAGGATGTTCTTTCAAATATTTAGGCAGAATCTCCTTTCCCCCAGTTTGAATTCATTGTTCCATGCCATTGTCTCTAGAGTAGCAGAAAAGCAAGTCACATCCTTTCAAATATTTAAACATAATTATGTTCCCTCTTAACCTTCTTCTTTAAGCTTAACATGTCCAGCTCCCTAAGCCACTCTTCATAGGGTTTGGCTATTTTGGTTGCCTTTCTCTAAACATGTTCTAGCTTGTCAATTTCCTTCTTGGATTGTGGTTCCCAGAACTTGACATAGTATTTCATCTCAGGTCTGACTTACGCAGTATAGTTTTTGGTCTAGCTTGAGTGCATGTCCTCAATTTTATAGACTTCTAGAGTTGATTTCTCATGGCTCAGGATCTCAGTATATATTTCTGTATATCCTTGCTATAATCTTTAATTGAGGGATGATTATTTTATTTTATTTATTTTGGGATTTATTAATTGCCCATCCCAGGCGGCTCTGGGCGATTTACAGTAAAACACGCAGCTAGTAACTGAAACATCTAAAACATCTAAAACAATTAGCATCTTAAAAATCTAATAACAATTAATAATCTAACAGTTCTCAGCCGAACGCACTCTCAAACAGCCACGTTTTACAAGCCGTGCAAAAGTCTTTTAGATCACAGGTGACTCTGATGTAAGGAGGGAGGGCATTCCAAAGTGATGGGGCGATCACCGAAAAAGCTCTACGCCAGGTTGATGTCAGATGGGCTGAAGCCCAGCCCAGATTAATAGGACTCAACATTGAGCAGAAGTTGTCTCCTAGATATCAACAGCTTGACATAGATAAAGTAGTGAAGAATTAGATCTTAGCTTGTCAGAATAATCAGTCTCTGCAAAATCAGTGGGACAAAATTGTACAATTGAATAAAAGTATGTGGGGTTAAATGCTTTCAGAATCTTCCCCTCCATTTACAGTATATTTTAAAATGTTATCATATGTAGCAGGAACAGATCTAAGCTGTGTAAAGGCCTTCAGTCCTTTTGTCTGCCAACATTATAATTAGAGGAAGAAGGTGCATGATCCACTTCAATGATTCTACTAGGATTAGCTCACAGGTAGTAAAAATGGCAGTGGTTGATACCGTTTCAGCAGGGTGGTTTGAAGTGTTAGGCACCCTATCTCAGGAAAGAGGATAAAGCATATGAATGTTCTTTCCATTCCAATTAGATTCGGGTGAAGTTATAATGTAACCAGCTTGCACTGAAAGCAATGTGATTTAAATTCAGTGCTCTTAAACTCATTTATCTCAGTAAGACCTAGGTTCAGTGGCCTCAGTCCTATAGATTTCTATATAGGAATTGATAAAAAGTATGAAGATATGTTGGTTAACTAAATCTTTTAAGAGTGGAATGTAGCATGTTTCTTACAGAATAATCCTCATTGCATTCTATACACATTGACCCTGTAGAATAGTGTATAAATTAGCCGCTTGAAGAAATTAATTATATTAATTAATTTGTTCTCCATCTTGCTAATTATAAGCCTTGCTTCAGAAAGCAGAACACACATTCACAGGTGACAGAGTAAAGGTATTATTAACTGACCATTGTATATTTGTTGAAGTATACTTAGTGCTTCTGTTCAAATGTTTTAATGGAGTAGAGCAAAGTCTTTGGTCTCCATAGAAACAGACAACCTTGGCCCTTTCCATGAGAAGGTAAATAGACCTGTTTTTTTCCAGGATGCCTTAAATCTATATTGTGAGGAAGAAGTCTAGCTATTATTAGAGAGGGGTGAAGTTTATTTCCTCCAAGTAGTGAAATTGTAGGAATACACATATTGGAAAAAGTTTTCTCTCCTTTATTTGGAAAAGTGTCATTCTAAACAGCTGTGCTATATGCTGATTGAAATTATAGCTGAACAAATGGGATCTTCAATATAGCATTGGAGAATAATGTTTTTCAGGGAGTTAATATGTCTTCAGACTTTATTCTGTGATGTCAATAAACTGCAGTGAAACAGCTCTTTTGGATGGGGCTTACCACATGATGTCACATCTCTCCCATAGTCACAATGTGATTAAATTGTTATTGGGTTATCGTTGATGGCGAAAACCCATCAATGGATATAGTATCATTACTCGTCCATCACTCTTCCTTGTGTGATAATATCTGAACCACTGCAGTGCCAATATAACATGAGAATGCTGAAGCTATGTGACTGACTGACTGCCCAGTTGCAGCAAAACAAGGGGGGAAATGGGAAATAGGGGGAAAAACATAGCACTCGGAAGCATAAAGATGGTTAGAAAGTGGGACTGTACAAAAACTGATTGTTGGGAATTCACATCAACCAAGTACCAGCATTGTACAATTGCAGAGAGATACAAAAATGATTGTTCAATTTGTTTCTGTTTGCTTAAAGGATGTGATTGTGAAAAGACAACAGGATGGTGTGAAAAGAAGAAGAACTTTATTTTTATATTCTGCCTCCATCTCCCCGAGGGGACTTGGGGCGGCTTACATGGGGCCAAGCCCAAAACAACATACAATTAAAACAAGGCAAATAAAATATTAAAACAGCATAAAAACATAAACAATAAGAAAACAAAGATCATAAGCAGCAACCAGAAATATTTCTAGACTCACTTGGGGGGAGGGGGGAGGCTGGTATGCAAACAAGCTAGATAATAGGCTGGCCAATAAGATGGATAGAACATATAGCACATAGAGCAATTGTGACAGGGTCATTTTAACTTAAAAGTGCAGTAATCAGATATAGGAATTTGATTTTAGGCCATGGTTATAGACCATCTGTCAAAGGAATCGTCAATCAAATGCACAATTGAATATACACATCTTTAGTTCCTTACGAAATGTGGATAGGGAGGGTGTTAGCCTGATCCTCAGTGTACACATATCTGATCATACATAACCTTCTAAACAATATTATTCAATAATATTTAACCCAGAGTCATGATACAACTGTAAATTTAGAACCATACTTTCTAACTGTCCCTATGTGGGAGAAATGAGCCCAATTTTTCTTCCTTGTGTGGGTCCCTGCAGCAGCGTCCATGGTGCCTTCCTCGCAGAGCACAGACCTGAAGTGAGCCAGCAACAAGCAGTTCTGCCATGGGCAGTACAGCCTGGCAGCGGTGCTTTACAGCCAGGCCCTGGTGGTACTGGAGGTGGCAGGGGATGCAAATGTAGAGTAGAAAAGCGTTCTTTACTCCAATCGTGCTGTGTGCTCTTTGAAGGATGGGAACCTTAGCCTGTGTATTAAGGACTGTTCTGACTTTTAACAGGTTACAAGAAGTCAACCTTCCATTTTCCTGTCCTCAGCCAATTAGACCTATGGAAAAATCCTGGCACCCTGTACATACTGTCCTCATAATTTTTCTCAAACATACTTGTTAATCTGCTGTATACCATCTTAGCCCCCAAAATTTAGGTGAATTTTAAGAGTTTTAAAAGATTTAATATGTTAAAGTTTGATTGCGTTATGTCTTCTTTATTTAAGCTGTTTTTAATTTGTTATTTGTACCTTCAGCATTGAATGTTTTGCCAATATGTTTTACTTTGCTGTAAGACACCTTGATTCCCCTTGGGGAGATTGGGTGGGCTATAATTTTTTTATTATTATTATCCCACATTATTCAGCTGTTTATAAACTGTACCAGTATTCCTCTCACTTTCTCACTTCATCTTCTACATGCTTCAGTTGCTGAAAATTCAGTTTAAAGTGCAAAAAGAATTTGTGCTTAATTAAATCAGAGGGGATTAGAAGAAAGAAACCGAGGGGAAGGAGTTTTATACTTCCCTATGGGTTTAGGCAACAGCAAAGTGCTGGAGTTTCTCCTAGTTTGTCCAGATGTACACACTCACAGTAATACTTTTGGACATCTTGACCATACTATGAGGAGTTATGGTCATGCATATCCAAGTTTTTATCTGTAAAATGCTGATGGGATTGTAGAATGGGAAATCACCCAAAGGACTGGCAAAACCTCCACCCAACTAATACACAAAGCCACAGCTAAAGCATACCATGGCAGTGACCATTCTAATTCTGAAGGAGAGTCAATCACTGACTGTGATAGTTTCTCTCAACGCTGAATCATTGTATGTATCTGGATGGACAGCAATAGGTTTGGAGCCCCTGGAAAACATTTATTTATAACCTGGAGACATTTGTTGTTGTTCTTTAATTAGAATTAGAATTTCAAGATTTTTTCAGCAATTGTCAGTTGACATAACCAAATGAAGGCTGAATCTGGTAATCTGTACAGGAAAGCTAACTAACTAACACTAACAGATCTGCACAAAAAAAGGAAATACTAGGGAAGCTAATTTTTTTCTCATTCACAGATTCCATTGTGATCCAAATATCTCAGAAGTAATCTTTGAAACACTGCTTGAGTGATTAATCTTAGCTGCGAAGGCTTTCTTAGAATCCGAAGTATAGATCAGATGCCAAGATTTGCTAAAACTACTTCAAAACACCTGAACTTATGGAGAGAATCAAGCTTGTGTAATGGTCTGAAGAACATTTGGTGCAAAACATACCACTCAATTATATAATGTGATCCCTTTCAAAGAATTAGATCCAATTTGAAATGGGAAAGTTTCAAGTATCTCAGTTCTAAAAACCTATAGCTAGCATACTAATTCACTTAAAGTATTTTGTGCAGATGAGAGCAAGAGAAACTGTATTCACAACAAGAGGAAAGATGAGCAAAATTCACAAATTGGTTTTCAAGTAGGTGAATCATTCCATTTCCTTCTTCAAGGCTTGTTTCATGATAAGTGGGAATACGGCCTTCAAAACAAAACTAAACAAACTAAAAATATGTTTACCCAAGAAGTTCCACAGAAATTTCAATCAAAGCAGATCTTTGCAACACATGATCCAAAACCACGAACTCACTTGCAATCTAATGACTTGCTAGGTACTTGACAACTTATAGCTTCTCTTAGGCCACTTCCAAACAGCACTTCAATCTGTGCCAAAGAGGGATTTTAAAAAACCTTCTTTGGCGCAGGTTAAAGTCATCACACCCCCTAAAGAAACTGGGCTTTCCCAGTGGGGTGGCTACATACCATCCCAGTAACCACTGGGATGATATTCAGACATCCCCAAAAGCCCCAAAAATGGTTATGAACTTACCAGGCTGTCATTAGTTCTCACTAGGCTTGGTTGATTTTAAAAATGCTTCAAAACTAGTTTTGGATGTGGGAGGCGCTAGTGGTTCCATAATTTGCCAAAATCCATAATTTGCCAAAATTTCCAAAACTTTGGAATAGCCTCGTTAATGGCAGACACGCATGCACAGTTGTAAAAAAAACAGCACTAGCACTGGGAAAACATCAGAGGCTTTTCCACTCCTGACCGAGGGGCTCTTACACTTCAGGCTTGCCTCTGTTGTCAATGCCGAGGAGGAGGAGGGGGCGATACATGGCCTGGTCGCATCCTGTCATGTAATTCAGATTATCAAAGTAGAGGTAAAGGTTTTCCCTTGACATTCATTCTAGTCCTGTTGGAATCTGGGGAGTGATGCTCATCTCCATTTCTAAGCCAAAAAGACGGCATTGTCCATAGACAACTTCAAGATCATGTCACCAGCATGACTGTATGGAGTACCATTATCTTCCCACCAGAGCGGTACCTTTTTTTTTTTAAAAAAAATAGTTTTTATTAAGTTTTCAAGTAAAAACAAGTACATGAATAAAACAACAGAACATACAGAGCAGTACCTATTGATGTACTCACATTTGCATGTTTTCAAACTGCTAGGTTGGCAGAAGCTGGGTCTAACAACAGATCACCCCGCTAAATCGGATTCAAACTGCTAAACCGGATTCAAACTGCTCAACCGGGTTCAAATGGTTAAACTGGATTCAAACTGCAGACCTATTGCATTATACGGTCAGTGGAGATTCATAGAAGGCAGCTAATCTGCATGATAGAATTCTACATCACTGAGTATATACATAATGCAGTTTCAAGATGCATTACATGGCAATGTATATGGGGCCCGAGAGCAGATCAGGTATTCCTTTCAGGTGTTTTGGACTTCAACTCCCACCATTCCTAACATCATCAGGCCCTTTCCTTTTTTCCCCTCAGCTGCTTAAGCAGTGGAAGAGAAGGAAAAAAGTAGGAAGAAGGAGAGGAGAAAGGGGAGAAAGAGGAGGAAAGAAAGGAAGGAGAGAGAAAGAAAGAGAGAGAAAGAGAAAAGAGGAGAGAAAGAGCTTGAAAGAATAGGAAAAGGAGGCAAAGAAAGAAGAGAGAGAAGAGGGGAAAGGAGAGAATGAAGGAGAGGAGAACAGACAGAGAGAAGGGAAAGCAAGAGAGAGAAAGGAGGAGAGAAAGAGACTGAAAGAAAAGGAGAAAGAAGGAGAGAAAGAAGAAGAGAATGGAGAGGAAAAATAAAGGAAGAAAAGAGAGAGAAAGAAGGTGAAAAGAGGAGAATAGGAGAAAGAGATGGAAAAATATGAGAAAAGAGGGAGAGAAGGAGAGAAGAGGAGAAAGAAAAAGAGAGAAAGAGAAGGAAAAAAGGAGGAGAGAGAAAGGAGAGAAGAGAATGGACGGGAGAAAGAGACAGCAAGAATATGAGAAAAGAGGCAGAGAAAGAAGGGAGAAGAAGAGGAAGGAGAGAAGTTTGCCCATGCCTAGTGTAGATGCAACCTCTTTCTCTAGACATCTCGTTCTCTACAGACATCCTTTATATATTGTCCATGCAGCCTAGGATACTGAGAGAGGCCTGTCCAAGGAATGCTATAGTCACAAAATCATACTTTTCACATTTCTTTACTCAAGACTATATGGTTAACCTCCAACACTGTGCTTTATCTATCTTAGCTTTACATCTTGGAGTGAACAAAACCATGCACTGGTACTAACATCAATAATTCATTTGAGCAGAGGTTCAGTAGAAACATTAGTGGGCTACATATTGTTATCTAACAGAGTCTATCAGGGAAGTGGTGCAGCTGGCTAAGTGTCAGCTGCATAAGATCTCTCTGACCTGTAGGTCATGAGTTTGAGGCCTGCCCGGGTCGGGGTGGGTGCCCGACCTTAAGTGTAGCCTGTTGTCGACCTTTGCAGCCTGAAAGACAGTTCATTTGTCAAGTAGGAGATAAAGGTACCACATTAAGTGGGGAGGCAATTTTTGACTGATTTATGAAGCCATAAGAATTCCAGGAGTCGCTGAGGATTGCGGAAGAACAAAAAGGGATGCTGGAAAAATGCTGAGAGAGATTAGGAGTATGTCAGCTACCCCTGGTTGCCAGAGTTTGCCTCTCTGTTCATCTATGTTCGTCAATATATGTCTAAAATATATCTATATATGTTGAACTGCAGGGATTGTCTGCAAGTATATGTACTGTAATCCGCTCTGAGTCCCCTTCAGGGTGAGAAGAGTGGAATATAAATGAAGTAAATAAATAAATAAATAAATAGTGGTTATGACTGGAGAGAGATATATAGAACAATATGTGTTTAACACATGATAGTTTAGGGACTGTCAGCATGGGGTGTTGCACCATTCATCCTTCATGGATGTATTACTGTTAGCACAAATAAATCTCTAAACTTTCATGGATTTTCACACCTAAATTACATAAACTATGCACATAGATATAGAGTCAGCTCTTTACATTTGCTTATAGAATCATAGAATTGGAAAAGATTTCATGGATCATCCAGTCCAACCCCCTGCCAAGAAGCAGGGAAATTGCATTCAAAACACCCCGACAGATGGCCATCCAGCCTCTGTTTAAAAGCCTCCAAAGAAGGAGCCTCTACCACACTCCAGGGCAGAGAGTTCCACTGAGGAGCAGCTCTCACAGTCAGGAAGTTCTTCCTAATGTTCAGATGGAATCTCTTTCCCTGTAGTTTGGAGCCATTGTTCCACGTCCTAGTCTCCAGGGCAGCGGAGAACAAGCCTGCTCCCTCCTCCTATGACTTCCTCTCACATATTTATACATGGCTATCATATCTCCTCTCAGCCTTTTCTTCTTCAGGCTAAACATGCCCAGCTCTTTAAGTTGCTCCTCATAGGGCTTGTTCTCCAGATCCTTGATCATTTTAGTCGCCCTCCTCTGGAAACATTCCAGCTTGTCAATGTCTCTCTTCAATTGTGGTGCCAAGAATTGGACACAATATTCCAGGTGTGGTCTAACCAAGGCAGAATAGATGGGTAGCATGACTTCCCTGGATCTAGAGCAGGGGTGGGCAATTATATTTTTCCAAAAAATATTATGGAGGGCCGCACCTAAAGGCCGAACTACATTCTACATAATATCAATTGAATATCTTTAATAATAATAAAAAGGCACTACATTGTGTTTTTGATATATTAATAAGACTGATAAGAGTACATGTTATGTGCAATGAAAAAGAGAGGTTGTCATAGGAAAAATGACATTTATTCACTAAAATTTTACAAAACAATGGTTAACAAAATGTGAACATTTGTATCATTTGTGTCTCTGTTGGTCTTTAACAAGTGCATCAAAGTCAGGTTGAATGTCAGAGGTGGAGATGCGAAGCACCCCTGACAGATGGTCATCCAGCCTCTGTTTAAAATCCCCCAAATGAAGAAACCTCCACCACACTCTGGGGCAGGGAGTTCCACTGCTGAACGGCTCTCACAGTCAGGAAGTTCTTCCTAATGTTCAGGTGGAATCTCCTTTCTTGTAGTTTGAAGCCATTGTTCCAGGGTAGCAGAAAACAAGCCTTCTCCCTCCTTCCTATGACTTCCTTTCGCATATTTATCTATGGCCCTCATCATGTCTCCTCTTCATCATGCCCAGCTCTTTAAGCCGCTCCTCATAGGGCTTGTTCTCCAGACTCTTGAGAACAATTTATACATTATATAAATGTAATGTTCATTTGTGAGATTAACAGAACTCAAAAATCACTGGACAAATTGCTGCCACAACACACCCACTAACACCCAAGGAGTGACCATCACTCAAAAAATTGATTTTGTCATTTGGGAGATGTAGTTGCTGGGACTTATAGTTCACCTGCAATCAAAGAGCATTCTCAACTCAACCAATGTTGGAACTAAACCAAACGTGGAACACAGGAATCCATGACCAATTGAAAACAGTAGAAGGGTTTGGTGGGCATTGCCCTTGAGTTTGGGAGTTGTAGTTCACCAACATCCAAAAAGCACAGTGGACTCAAAAAATGTTGGATCAGGACCAAACTTGGCACAAATCCTCAATATGCCCAAATGTGAACACTGGGGAAATTTGGGAAAAATAGACATTTGGGAGTTGGAGTTGCTGGGATGTACAGTTCACTTACAATTTAAGGATGCTCGGCAGCAGCACTTGCTCCTTCCCTCCCTCCCTGGCCTCCTGCTCTTCTCCCCCCTCCCTCCCTCCCTTCACCTCCATCATCAGTGGCTCCGCTTGCCTGCCTGCCTTGTCTTGTCTCCCCTGCCTGGCCTTGCTGTCGCCAGCGCTGGGGAGAGCCGGAGTGGGCGAGGTGGCGAGCGGGTGAGCGGGCGAGAGGGCGGGGCGAGGTGATGCTTGCTCCTTCCCTCCCTCCCTGGCCTCCTCCTCCTCTTCACCCCCCTCCCTCCCTCCCTCCACCTCCATCTGCCACGACAACGTGGAGGGAAGGGGGGGAGGCAACAGAAGGGAAAGCACTCTTCCGGCCTTCTTTCTTGTCTTCCTTTCTGCCCCAGTGCATTGTGGGACTGCACCTGCAATGCACTGGGGCGGCGACAACGGGGGAGGGGGGAAGGGGAAAAAAGGTGGAGGAGCCCGCCTGAAGAGCTGGCGAACGGATAAAAACCGCACACTCGCCAGCTCTTCGGGCGGGCTCCTCCTCGCCCCCTTCTTTTCCCTCCATTGCTCGCTGGCCTCCCTGCTGGGGCCCGCCTGCCGGGGCCCTTACACGGGCTGCACAGAACCAGTCAGGGGGCCGGATCCGGCCCGGGGGCCGTAGTTTGCCCACCCCTGATCTAGAGACACTAGACTCCTATTGATGCAGGCCAAAATCCCATTGGCCTTTTTTGCCACTGCATCACATTGTTGGCTTGACCATCAAATCACACTGGAGCACTTATAGATGCCTAAAATGTGTCCTGTCTAGGAACATCTAAGGCCCCTTCTACACAGCTGAATAAAATCCCACATTATCTGCTTTGAACTGGAATATATGCAAGGGAATCATATAATCCAGTTCAATGCAGATATTGTGGGATTTTCTGCCTTGATTTTCAGGGTTGTATGGTTGTGTGGAAGGGCCCTGAGTCATCTAACATAATTCTATGGTCAACATGCTGAAAGGCCTACATATTATTAAAGAAAGCATATTAATAAAATCCACAAATAATAAAATCCATAAAAATGAAACTTACAAATGTGGTGGGATGTCGATAAGCAGAATAATTATTTTTGCATTTGTAAAGGCGAATATTGACTATAAGTCAGCATTGCAGGTACAGAGTACATAACCTAAAGTTTTAGATTCATTAATCCTATCAAGTCACAGCCCACCTTAGTGTTGTAGCATTCGAAAAATGTATCCTATCTTAATTCAAAGCAGAAATAATTCTATCAAAAACTTTACAGTAAGAAATTAACAGAGATTTCAGCATAATAAAAAGGCAACAAGGAGAGCATAACATATCTCTTTAAAACGATCATCTACTACAGAAGAAGAAGAGCCCAATACCTTACTAAATAAATTGGACTTTGCATGCCTGCCAAAAGACAGCAGGTCCTCTCTTTGCAGGCACTGTTGTTTAAGAGGAGCAGAAATCTAGACGGTTTGGGCAGCTACCATGGATCTCAGCCAATGTTTTCATTGTCAGGGGTTGCGGGAGATGCAGCCCAAAATAGCTGGTGAGTAACAGTTGCCTTTTCTACTCTTTGGAGGCCTCTGGAATATGTGTTATAGAATCATGGAATCATAGATTTGGAAGAGACCTCGTGGGCCATCCAGTCCAACCCCCTGCCAAGAAGCAGGAAAATCGTATTCAAAACACTCCTGACAGATGGCCATCCAACCTCTGTTTAAAAGCCTCCATAGAAGGAGCCTCCACCACACTTCGGGGTAGAGAGTTCCATATATTGTATGTTCTGCCAACCTAGCAGTTCAAAAACATGCAAATGTGAGTAGATCAATAGGTACCACTCCAGCGGGAAGATAACAGCGCTCCAAGAAGTCATGCCCTTGGAGGTGTCTATGGACAACGCTGGCTCTTTGGCTTAGAAATGGAGATGAGTACCAACCCCCAGAGTCAGATACAACTGGTCTTAATGTCAGGGGAAAACCTTTACCTTTCACTTTTATGTGTTACTCCTTCTGGCAATGGTAGATACGATATGCATAAGGATGGCTGAGAATCCAGTACAATAAATAATTTTAGGAACTTCTAAAATGGAAGAAACCTTTCTAGTCTCCCTTCTTTGAAAACAGTCTTCTACAGTACCATTCAGTGGTTGGTTCAGCAGATTCATTAATTACTCACCAACAAAGCATTTCATTGAAGAGTCTCCCTTTGAAAAGCTATACTGTCAGTATCAAATTTTTAAAGAAGGCAATTCCTGTCTAACCCAAAATCATCCCATAAGAGCATATGCAGAAATGAATGAATGGTGTCTTCAAAAAGTGATCAGCTTTCATTTGAAAATCAATCTATATGGATTTGTGAAATGAGACTTTTTAAGAAAGAGAAATAGAGAGTGGGGAAGGGAGTCCAGGCTTTTATTCTGATGGTTGTAATTTTGAGGTATAGCATCAAAATGGAATGAAATTTTAGGTGTTGCATTACTTTCTTGATTTTCATTCATTTCTTTGATTGTCTTCTCTATTTTCTTTCAGTTCTCACAGCAGGAAGTTTAAAACAAACAGTGATGCATTATTTGTGGTTTTCCTTTTCATTATAAATGAATGCTTACCCTGGCTATTGTATTAGGCTATACAAAAACCCCATTTAAGTCTTTTGCATTTGCAACATCAGAATTGTGTCTGAACATTTGAAGTAATTAGTACATGACAATAAATTGACACTAAACAGTACTGGTATGCTACAGCTACCTGTGGACAACAAAATACAAACCACCTGACCTGTAAAATTGGTAGATGAATTATTTGCTTAAATAACTTGCAAACTTAAGCATTTTTTCCTTTTTCTTTCATCAAACAGAGGTAGCCAATGCCATATCAAAAATGTATGCTTCACTGTATGAAATATAGTTATTGCAAAGGAAAAATTGTTGTTAGAATCATAGAGTTGGAAGAGACCTCATGGGCCATCCAACGTTAGTGTTATGTGCCGTCAAGTCATATCTGACCTATGGAAACCATAAGGAGAACTTTTGACAAGGTTTGCCTAGAAAGAAAAGTTCAAGAAAGATTTCCCATTGCCTTCCTCTAAGGATACAGATAAAAACATGAATTCAGTTATTCCCAACTAGAGTAAACTCATTAAATAAATGGAAAAGTGTTAAATCAATACTTTAATAAGATTTATTTGACTGGATTTAGACCAGTGGACCCAATTTTTGAAGACATAACTATGGAACAGTGTCTGCTGTTGTGAGATCTCAGTAGAAGGAAATGATAAAAATTCAAGAACAAGCTCCATCTAATCCAACTTCCTACAGTAATTGGGCACACTTAACACATTTCACTGCCTGAGGCAGGCAGACGAGATGGCACCCCCTTTGGTTCCAAGCAGGCAGACAGATGAGATAGCACCCCCGTCTGTTCCAAGTACACAAAAATGGATGAACTGTGTGATGAATCTTTCTTTATCACTGTTGCTATTGAAGCAGCAGACCAGCAGAAGGCAGCGAGATAGCTTAGGGAGCTCTGATCCGCTCTTTTGACCAAGTATATGAAAAGGGCATGGGGTGTCACTCTTATTAATGAAATGAACTGAAGACTGGACTTGAAACTTTTGATCTATATCTACTCAAAAGTGTTTGTTTTCTACATTGGAGCTCACTTGCATTTGCTAGTTGCAGATAATAATGTAGTCTGTATGTGCTTGGGGTCACCTGTGGACTTATGGTGACTCCATGAATTATACATGGTTTTCTTAGGCAAGGAAAATACTGCCCAATGTGAAACAATAGATTATTTATTTAATTATTTATATTCCGCTTTTCTCCAGGGTTAGGACTCAAAGCGGCAAACAACACATAAAAAGCAAAAAATAGCATACAATAAAAATAACCAGCACCACCATAAACATAATCATATCTAATAAAAATTATTTTAAAACTCACATCAATACATCAATACAATTAGCATCCAAACAAAGAACACAATTAAACATTCAATGGATTAAAATAGATTAAAGCCCTCACAGACTATTCTAATATGTTGATATGAAAAATGTTTTTATATCACCAGTTCAAAGATGCAGTGATCATGTGGGGAGAAATCAAAGCTATCGTCAATTATCACTTTTTTCTCTGCAAGTTAGTTTAAAGGCATTGAAACTTTATTGTTTTATCTTTCATTACCAGGACATATGCAACACTTTTAGATATGAAAGTGACAAACAAGAAGTTTCTAGTAAGTCCTGGTAAGTCCTGACAATGAATTGTAATCAGAGGATTTAAAAAAAAATAATATTGATCATTGCTACATAAAGTTATCTGATGCACAAATGATGACCCAAATGAATTGTGTGTTTGGCTAGAACCATTAAATGATTGTACTATTTGAAACACAAATTCGATGTATTTTCTTCTGCAGTGCTGTTGCATGCAGAATGTCACAGCTCAAATCCTTGGCATTTAAACTTACCACACAAATAATTAAAGCATTGTCATGATTGCAGGAGGAACAAGGTGAAAATATTCATTTATTAAATGTACATCTCACATTTTACTACAAAATAGGGCTCAAAGAAGCTAATAGCAATTGAAATACAGACTAAAATAACACATTATAATTAAAGTGAAATAAAAGAAATAAGGAGCACTCACCTGCTCCAGCAAAATCAACTTTAAAAGTTCATCTGAATAGAGGGGGTCTTTGCCTGAGGGTGGAATGAAAGAAACAAAGTGTACATGCACACTGTACAATTAATGCAGTTTGACATTATGTAAACTGACATAGCTTAATGCTATTAAATCATGGGAGTTGCAATGTCTTCAGCCTTCTCTGCCAAAGAGTAGGAATGCTCACCAAATTACAATTCCCTTAGCTCATGGTAGTTACGTTATCAAGCCACAGTAACATTCATTCCTCAGAAGATTTATAGTTCATCAACGGCTCAGAAATAAATATATAATTTTTCTTTTTCTTTCTAAAAAAAGACTTTTTCTGGTCTTGTGCAAGTTCAAAGCATCAAATGAACCAGCAGCAGTTGTAAATCCCTAAATTCTGTCATAAGTAACCCTTCAATTACAAAAGGGCAAAGTCCCAGAAACTTGGGGGGAGGCAAACTTAACATTAATCGGGAAACAGGGCAAGGAAAGAGACAACCCAGTGAATTACAGACCAATAGCGCTTCTTAATTTTGACTACAAAATCTTCACAACAATTATAGCAGAAAGACTAAAGGAATTTTTGAAACCATGGATAAATGAGGACCAAAATGGATTCATCCCAGGAAGACAACTAAAAACCAACATAAGAAATATAATCAATGTGATAGAATATTTTGACAAAAACATAGACAAAGAGGCTGCTATAATGTTCATGGACGCTGAGAAAGCGTTTGATAAAATCTCCTGGGACTATCTTAAATTGCTCCTAAAAGAACTAGACATGGGATTTCAGATGGAGAACATAATTCAGGCTATCTACCAGAAGCAAACAGCCAAAATAATAATCAATCAAGGAAAAACTGAAAAGTTAGAGATCCAAAAAGGAGTAAGGCAAGGATGCCCACTGTCCCCCTTGCTATTCGTCCTTATGCTGGAGATACTGCTAAATACCATCAGGGAGGATGACAATCTTAAAGGGGTGCAGATAGGAAAGGAAAAAACAAAAGTGAAAGCTTTCGCGGATGATGTTGCCTTAATCATACAAAGCCCAATAGAAACCATCCAGTTATGGATGAAAAAAAATGAAGAATTTGGCGAGATAGCTGGCCTCAAAATGAATAAGAACAAAACCCAATTCATAGTAAAAAAATTGAGTGGAGAAAAGAAACAGAAGCTGGAAGACATCTCAGGAGTTAAAATAGCAAGTAAAGTGAAATATTTAGGAATTAACTTAACATCCAAAAATTCCCAGCTATTTAAAAACAATTACACAGAATTGTGGAAAGCGATCCAAAAAGATCTAGGGAAATGGGAGAAACTCAATCTATCATTGATGGGAAAAGTAGCGTCACTTAAAATGATGATCCTACCCAGAATCAATTTTCTTTTCTCCACTATACCAATCATAAAAAAAGAGGACCAATTCAAAATTTGGACAAGGGATATGTCAAAATTCTTGTGGGGAGGGAAAAAACCAAGGGTAAAGATGAAGACTATACAAGACAGTAAGGAAAGAGGAGGGCTGGAGGTACCCAATTTAAAAATATACTTTGAGGCCAACTGTCTCGCCTGGGCGAGAGAATGGGTTAATCTGGAAGAGGATAGGATGCTAAATCTAGAGGGCCATGACCTAAGGTTCGGGTTCCATGCTTATATGGGTTATGATAAAATTAAGGCAGATGCTGGATTTAAGAACCACTACACTAGAGACGCGATACTCAGAGTATGGACAAAATATTGGAAAAAGAAGTACAAAAAAACTCCTTTATGGCTATCCCCAACAGAGGTGTTCAGGATCAGGGAACTAGGAAGCAGAAAATGGTCTCAATATAGGGAACTTATAGAGTGGGATGGGCAAAAATATGTGCTCAAAAGTATGGAACAACTGAAATTAGAAGGGATAGTGTTGAGCTGGTTTTCCTATCTCCAAATAAAAGAGAAATTCAAAGTGGACTCAATAAGGGGATTTGAGGAGAATAGTAATGAACTAGAAGAAATTTTACTGGGCAAAAATCAGAAAATCGTAGGAAAAATTTACAAGGTGTTATTAAAATGGGAAACAGAGAACAACCAGGACAGGGAATACATGAAGAGCTGGTCTAGAAACCTAGGATATAAAATCAATAAGAAAACATGGACACAGGTATGGAAAGGGAATGTGGGTAGTGTTGCCAGTTATGCCTACCAAGAAAACTGGGTCAAGATGATCTACAGGTGGCACTTGGCCCCGGCCAAATTAGCTAAAATATATAAAAATCTCAATCCGAAGTGCAGGAGATGCACTTCAACTGGCACCTTCTTCCACGTATGGTGGACGTGTGACAAAACAATCACATCCTGGAAAATGATTCAATTAGAAATTAACAAAATATTGGGATGGAAAGTAGCAAGGAAACCCGACCTCTTCTTATTGGGGATAAAGGATAAAAGCTTTCCTAAAGAGGACTGGAGAACCTTTACTCTCTGCACAACCGCGGCGAGAATGGCCTTCGCCCAACAATGGAAAGATGCGGAACCCCCCACGAAAGAAGCCTGGTTCTCCAAACTCTGGGGAGCTATCCAGATGTTGGCCTTAAGCGAGAAACTGCGCCGGGATGACAACAAAGATAAAGAGACAATGGATTGGTCAAAAATTAGAACTTACTGTAAAAGGGAATTTAATGTAAAGTTAAACATGATATAGAGACAGAATGATTCAACTTTCTCCCCCTCTATACCCTGCAGGGGCGCAAAGGAGGACTAAGAGATAGTCAAATAGAAAAGAGCGGGCCTGGAACCAAACCCCTCGACCTCCGATCACGAGCACGCTTTTCACACCCTTTCTCTATCTTTCTGCTATAGCACTCAACACGAGGAAAGGCCCGGGGCCCTTCCCCCACTGTCAATCTGACCCTTCATCTCAAGCTCTATCCCTCTAACTCTCTTTTTCTTCTCCTCCGAACCTTTCGGAACCCCCATCTCGACTTGAGATGGTTATATGTTGTTGTTTGTCTGTATTATCTTATGAAAATCAATAAACTTTATTTAAAAAAAAATAAGTAACCCTTCAATAAACTGTATCAACTTCATGGTTTTATGTAATTTGTATTATTCAACTGGGTACTCTTTCTATTTTTAATATATGAAATATATATAAACTGCATCTTAGAAATGTATCAAAATGTAATTTAGAAACAACCAACCCTCTGTGACCCTGTTCAGATAATCTCCTAGGAATAGAAATGGTTGGGCAAATCCTTCTGGCTGTTTCCCAAGCCAGATAATAATCAGCAGCCTTATTTATGTGTAAAGATAGATGATCTCCCGTGCTAGCCAGATTAGCCCAGAAATGTGTATGTAATTCCCCAAAACTGAGAGTCTGTTACCCCCATGGAAACAGAGACTTAAAATTATGTGCATTCATTAACTCTTTTATTTTACAGTCCAGACCTTGATTGCCCAGGATCAGCACCTTTCTTTCTGAGTCTTGCATCTCTGTTTCCTGGGCCCTGTATCATTGTTTGGAAGAGAACTAGACAGTTAAGTTAATCAAAAACTCATCAAAATATCATTAGCATTGTCTTCTCCCAGTTTGCGCACTTTGAGGCACTGATTGCTCCCTCGGCCAACCAAACCCCAGCTATCATTCTTCCTGCCAAGGGAATCCCTGCCTGGAATCCATGACGTCAGTAGAGACTTCAGCCAATAGTGGTGCAGATCCTAGCCAGCTTCTTTTCTGGCCAATCAGAGGAGGGAGTGAGAAGTTTTAATGGCTGTCAGAACAGTATAAGATGTCTTCCTTTTCTCTGTATGTTTATGCTTGTACATTCTGAAGCAAATTGCTTATACTTACATCTCTTTTGCAATAAATTTCTGTGACTTGTCTTCAACCTAATGGTTTTTTCTCTGTACTGGCCCTTCTGGTTTAGCATGTGCTTACCGGGCATGGATCCTCTTATCTGCAGTCCCTAGTTAAAATCACTGCAGTTAAAGTGGTGTCAAGCTGCACTGATTCTATAGTGTAAAGTCAGACAGAAAACTGGGCAACTTGGAAGGTGCTGAACAGACTGTGCTCTGGCACCACGAAATGCAGAGCCAATCTTAAGAAATGGGGCTACAAGGTGGAATCCACTACATGCGAGTGTAGAGAAGAGTAAACCACAGATCATCTACTACAATGCAACCTGAGCCCTGCTGCATGCACAATGGAAGAACTTCTTATGGCAACACCAGAGGCACTCCAAGTGGCCAGCTACTGCTCAAAGGACATTTAATAGAATACCAAGTCTGCAAACTTTGTGTTTTGTTTGTTTGTTTTTAATGCAATACAACTGTTTGGTTTGCACCTGACATGATAAATAAAATAAAAGCCAGAATTAATGGAGAAAGGGAGAAAAATGGGGAGGAGAAAGACAGACAAGGCAAAGAAAAGAAAAGAAAAGAAGAAAAAGTGCCTTGCATGAAACGATGAGGAAGACTTCCATATATAAAAGCTTACTATAACCCTAATTTTAGTATAAAATTGTTTATATTAGAATTAGTATAATGGTATAAACTAATTAGAATAACCCTATTTTAAGGATTTGTGGGTGAGATGCTCTTGGGTTTTCCGGATCAAGTTGCTTTCTAAAGATCTGTTAAGAGCAAACAAAGTCTCTCAGCTCTTTGCCATGACTCAACCTTAGTATAAGGTAGATGTAGCTTGGGATCCCAGTGTTTGGGGAATCCCAGAATGGGGCTGCAAAAGACTCTTCCTGATCTAGATATGGGCCAGCATTAGTAGAATGCCAGGAAGACTGAAATGAAGTATTTATCTTCATTTCTTTTCTTTAAGTGTTCTCCTTCATCCCCTATCTCACTTGAAACGGTAACACTGCTTCTGATTAAACCACATGTGCCCAACTGCGCAAAACCTAACTCCCACCATATTCTAACATATCCCTAGACACATTTCAAAAAGAAAATGTCTGTCATTGTCTAAGCTCCTGAAAATGTCTGAGTCAACAATAGTTCTATATCCTTTTCAGTTGTAGAAGAAGAGAGGGACATGAAGAACATAAAATAAGCCTGACTATTGCAATGCTGAACAACCTCTGTAAATAGTACAACCACACAAAAGCCATACCACCATCCTTTCTTTAGAGAGGGAATCAAATTTCAGATTATTCCAATGCCACAACAAGCTGCAAAGTTTATTGTTTTGTTTCCAGACTGAAGTCAAAAGATAATAAATTTGAGGGGCTTGGGGCATCCATGGGTAATGAACATCTAGAGCTAGAAATGCACCCTGGGGTACTTTGGGAATAGTCTTTCTGAAAGAAAGCAGATAAAATAGCAAGAAGAAAATATGATCAGCAGAGACAGAGAAAGATTTGTTTCAGAGACTCAAACTGTCTGGTAAATAATGGGAACTTTCAACTCATAAAAAATAACCGCATTCAACGTTTACTGGAAATAGATTTCAGCTGACAAAACTCCAGCCGGCTTCATAGAATATCTGCCCTTCTTTGGTAACATAAAGAAAATGAACAGACCCAATTTGGAGTCTGAAAAGTCAAAACCAGATTGCTTCTTTTCTTCAAATTGTTACCTCTTCTGCCTTGGCCCAAAGGCAAGAAAATCATAATCACTATACAAGGTGAAGCGAAGTGTTCTTATTCATTTGAAATCTGAAGCTTGGAAACAGAAACCCCAAAAATTGTGAAATGGTAGACCTTGAAAATGATTAAGGTACACAGGAATTGGGGCAGGGGGGAGATAACTGGAAAGAAGAAACATGCCATATTCTCCAATCTCTTTTGATATGAATTCATCTTAGTCCTTCAATGCTATAACTTGGTGTCATGGTTTGGATGCATGATCTGGCTATTCCAGCTCTCCAAATGTAATATTTGCAAAGAAATGGGCAAGTTTGTTAAATCTATTCCTTCTTTTCGCATCTGCAACTCTGTTCTGTGCCAATTAGAAGCATTTTATGGGTTTAAAAAATCTACGTATTTTGTATGTATTTCCAAATAAATAGACATGTTAATATATATAGTAACTGAATACAGTTGTTTAAAATGTATACAGTATTGCTGATACATTTTTCTTTTGTGTTTTTAGGTAGAAATAATGTCAATTTCCATGCTCATTTTAGGATTAAAGTTTAACGATATAGGAAGCCATTGCTCAGTTGGAGAGGTTTTGATTCCCTTCTGGAAATTCTGCTCCTGATAGTGAATTTCCTCCGGGATATTTCCTCACTGTTACTGGCATCTTGATTTTCCTCGACAGTTATTTCTATTGTTTCTGTATTATTATTTCTCCCTCTGCTCTATTCAGGAAGTCTTCCTTTTTCCTGATGCATCGAAGAGACTCAATGTAGTGCACTGTCCTTCTCTTCCAAGAGAGCTATCAATTTGCACTTGCTGCAAGTGGAGTTCATTATATTTTCTGGCTAGAGAACAAACAATACACCTATAGTTCAGCAGATAACTGTGGATCCTTCTGTCTCTATTTCTGCAGTTCCTTCTTTGCTGTCCAGCTAATGAAATAATGAGACCGCATGCAGGATATGGGATGAACTATAAGCACCATTATTTAACTGCCACCTATTTAGATGTTTCTTTATGTTGTGCAATGGGAAAAATGGGTTTTGGAGCAATCTGATGCAGGAGCCAGTGGGACAGTTGGTATCTCAGAGACTTCACCCCATGTTCCTGAACAAAAGCATCTGAGCCATGAAGAGATACCTTGACTGCTCCCAGTTTGGCCATCTTCAGGAAAGCTAACCAAAGGGATTCTGCCCTTAAGCCACATAACTCTGGCAAGGGCAAAATCAAGCTGGGGTCATCTCTAAGGATCGTCTATTTCCCCACTTTCTAGTCACATGACGCATAGGGGCAGTTCCAGTTTCTAATCCTTCATCAAATGGGTGCCATAAGTGCTCCCTATACTCCTCATTTCTCCCTCAATATTTGTCAAGGCCAACCTATTTAAGACGCCACCTGAGGAAAATCTTGAGTTCCCTATGACAGTGGATGGTAGGAAAAATGAGAAAAGGGAGGGGAGAAATCTTACATGACCCCATACTAACCAGTGATTTTACACTGTGGTAAAAGCAGAAGAATGGACAGAAGAATTCTAGTCAAGAGGAAAAGCTGGCAGGGGGGGCAGAGATTTTTATGGTGGCTACTCTTGCCTCTCCTTTTCTTCCTCATTATCCTTTGCCACCACCTCTTCCTCCACTGCTGCATTCAGAACACTAGTACTCTGCATTGCTCCCCTCCATGCCATGTTCTCATGGCATTGCTGCCATGAAAACAAAGGATCTGGACTTGCATCTCAATTCAATGTTTTCAGCAAATGAGGTGAGAACAAAGATGGGAAATGGGAGGAGGAGAAAACAAATGCTTCAAATGTCTGTATTTTATTGCTCTAGAGCAGGGCTGTCCAACTGGTGGCCCCGGGGTCGTACACGGCCCCCAGCCTGTTGCACACGGCCCCCGCTATGCCCCCGGCCGCCATTTTTAATTTTTTTAAAAAAAATTTAAAAATTTTTTTAAAAAAATGGCGGCCGGGGGGGGGGGAGGCGGGGCAGGGAGGAGGAAGTGAGCCAGCTCCTCCTCCCTGCACCACCCCCTCTGTCCCTCTCTCCGTGCCGCCGCTGCGAGATCGCAGGGGCGGGGGGGGAGGGAGGGGAGGAGGAGGAGGCGGGGCAGGGAGAAGGAAGGGAGCCAGCTCCTCCTCCCTGCACCGCCCTCTTCTTCCCTCTCTCGCCGGTGGGAGAGGCAGAACGGAGAAGGCAGGACAAAAGAGGAGGACGGCAAGCGCTTGCCTTCCTCCTCTTTAGGCCTGCCTTTCTCAGCCACCCACCACGCGCCTGATCGTGCGCCGGTGGGAGAGGCAGAACAGGGGAGGGGCGTGCCTAAAGAGAAGGAAGGCAAGCGCTTGCCTTCCTCCTCTTTAGTCCTGCCTTCTCCGTTCTGCCTCTCCCACCGGTGCCCTGATCAGTGCGCCGGTGGGAGAGGCAGAATAGAGAGGAGGCTGGCGTGACACTTTAGGAGGGAGGAGAAGCCATGGAGGGCTCCCCTTGGCTTTGCCCTCCCTCCTGGGAGTCACGCCAGCCTCAGAAGCGAAATTGCCGCTTCTGAGGCTGGCGTGACACTTTAGGTGGAGGGCTGGGGGTGTGGCCGGGCGTGGCCGGGGGCGTGGCCGGGGTGTGGCCGGGGCGTGGCCGGGGGCGTGGCCGAGTCCGGCCCTAGGTCCAGTAGAAGTTGGACAGCACTGCTCTAGAGGACACATTTATGAAAGGATTTCAATTTAGGTTTGATGTTTACATTAACATCAACCCACAGTAAGTAAATTTCCTAGTAAAATACTGTAATTTTTATACAAGTCGAAAATATGATCTTTTTTCAACCCTGTTTTTATTGTAGATTATTTGTGTTGCAGGTTAATTGTGTAAATCCCTTAATAATTATAGAGGGCTTTTCAGGAATTTGTATCATTGGGATCCATCAAACTAGTCAGAAGCAGTTTATGTGATAAATGATCTCTTTCTGACAAGGAAAATATTGTAAATTTTGTTTTCCATTTTGATTTTCTCCTTTAGCAAATATGGATTAACTCTCTTTCACATCATTGGCTCATTTTCCCCTAAGGAATTCTTATGCCAGAGGTAAGGGGACAGCTTTTAATTTCATTTGTTTTGTTGAAATTTCCTTCCCATCTTTCCCCAAATTTTTCTCAGAAAAGATATGAATGAAGGACTTGCTACCAAAGAACAAGTAGTAGTGATGAAAAAGACATGCTTGGATAAGTACAGGAAATGCTGGTAAAGGATATAGGCTTTATCTTTAATGGGTTTTTTTTAAGGATCTTTAAAAGTCAGTTCACAGAGAGACTATACCATCTGAAAAGCTGCTTCTTGGGGGTTCATTCTGTGATCATTGTAGGGAACCTAGCATTCAAGTGGAAAATTGCTGTAGTACAAAGATCACTAATAATGACTAGGAAGAAAGGGAAATGAAATAGCTGAAGATAACTTAGACAAGTGGTAAACTAGCTGGGATTTATGAGAGTTGTAGGCCAAAACATTTGGGGACCCAAAGGTTGAGAACCACTGCCTTAGACAAATCTACACTAACACAGAGAGGCAAGATATAATTAAGATGAACTTGAATTCTTAAATGGGAAGGCAAATATGATTTAGTTGGCATGTAGCACAGAGAGATGATTCTCATGATTGGCCGGTAGTAATACAAAACTGGAAATGAGAAAAAATGTGTATTATTTGATTTTTATATATTCTGTCATGATGCTGGGTCCTGGCCCGGCCCCTTAATCACACACACAGAGACAATTGATCAATTAACTATTTATTGAATAATAAAGAACAGGTATAAAAGTAGAATGTCCAAGTAAAAAGCAATTAGTCCAAAATAGTTGGCAATAAAGGTACAGGTAAAAATCCAGGGAATCTCTCAAAAGTAAGTCCATAAGACAAAGCGAATCAAAGGCAAGAAAGTCTCCGTTGAACAAGACAAGGCAAGGTCCAAGGTAGCTTCTTGGCAAGGCAGGGCAAAGCAAGGCAAGGCAAGGCAAGCCAACGCTGGCTTCAGGAATCAGGAACGCTACACCTCCTTAGATCAGAAGTGGCCGTTCAACTGAGGATCTGTTCCCACGGAACGTATATTTAATCTCCTCCTTTGTGAGCCCAGCGACGTTCTAGGCTTTGACGCCATTCCTTTCTATGGGCCTCAATGCTCCTTCTGCGGTCAAAGCTCCTTCCCTCCCATTCCACAGCTGTCTCACTATCTTCATGAGAACCATCCTCCCAATCTGTCTCCATGGACTCAGCCCCCGCTGGTTCCCAGATTCATTCTTGGGAACCTCTCCCACCTGGTCTCTCATACCAGTTATCTAAATCTTGGTCAGACTGACCTTCCTCGTCCTCGTAGGCATCGGGCCAATCATCTTCCCATTGCAAGCTCTCTGTAGGAGATGCAGGCCCAGCAGCCCCCTCATCCTTTTCACCTGAAGCCCCATCCATTGGGTCCAGAGCAATTGGGACCCCCGGGGCATCCCCTGATCCCCCTGGCTGAGCTGGGGGCTGGGCTAGGGGCTGAGCTGGGACCGGGGCTGGGGGTGGGGCTGGAGGCTGGGTTGCTACATATTCATAATGAAAAAGTTATTTCCCTAACCCCCATACACACATATATACTTCATTATTCATATACACATAACAGTAATTTTACATTATTTATTACTTTATTAAAATGTTTTTATCCTGACTTCTTATCATAAGCTCTCAAAGTGGCAGACAGATATAATGTAAACTGTTTAAACAAGTCCAAATTAAAATCCATTAATAATTTAAACATGATAAAACAGATTTAATCATTCAAAAGAGAACTTCAAAGGCATGAAGGAGTTAAATCCATTTACATGCTTAAGTGTAATGTAGATAGATACCAACTTTACCCTAAAACCACATGTTAATCTGGCACCAAAAAAGAAAAAAAAAACAATGGCACTAATCAGGCATTCAAGCTACTGGCTTTTTTACCAATAGCTTTCCCAATTTCTACTAATACAGCGAAGGCAAGGGGACGGGTGGAGGGAACTACCTGTATACAACAAGGTTTTAGTATCACTCATGGGGAATGATGCCATTCTTATTTTCCTGCACTAGTTCATTTCTTCAGGAACCCAAGAATAGACTGAGGCCATTATACTTGAAATGGTTTGCCATGGAACAGAACAATAAAGTTCTCCAGTTAGCTCTCTCAGCCTGATCCACAGGAAATGGATTCATGAACTCACTAATTCTTCCATTTTCCATTCCTACCCCAACCCGAGTATCAGAATATTGGAAATCAAACTTTGGCCACCCAAGTTATATGGTTCAAAGAACTTCCTAAATAGAGTATCTCACAATGATACAAGATGTCAAGCAGGTGCATTGGGATGAAATGTTCTAGTAATAGGTACAACTTCGGTATTTAACCTAAGGTGTTGGGATTTATAGGTGGTTAGTAATATGTCAGTACCATGGAAAATATTTTTAAAGATTGCAGACTACTGACTGGAATAGAAGCTGTGTTGGAGGGTGAGCGTGTTATTGTATTATTGCTATAGATTTTAGGGTCATCTGCAACTCCTATTGAATAACGTGTGAGGGAGCACCTTCCTTTTTGCTTTGAGATGCCAAGGTAAATTGAACCATCTCCTGCCTTTTATTATTAGTATGAAAAGTGCATAAAATGATGTCGGAATGTCTGACCTCTAAATTCTACCTTTGTGTTTGTTAAATACCAACTTGTTTGTAGTAGATTGAATTGTTGACATTTTGACACTGTAACATTGGATGTGAGGATATTCTGGAACTTATAAAAGATATTGCAAAGGGAAATAGAAATGAGTGAAAAGATTTAGTCTTGAAACAGCACCATAGCAACTACATACTGAGAGAGATGTCAGATAGATTGTATATCATTACAAGGGTGCTTGAGGAATTTCATCTTTATGAATTCAGGTATGAACTGCCCTGACCCATACCTTTCAAACTAACCTGTGGCTCAAAGTTTATTTATATACCAGCTGTCACACTTATCAAATGTTCTAGTCTAGTTCCTAAGTCACTTTCCCCTCTTTCAAAAATGCCTATGAAAATATATTTAGTTTGAAGACGGGTGAGGACTTGGATCTGGAACGAAGCTTTTCCAGAATAGGCTGTGATTGATTATAGTATGAATTGAGTGACCACGTTCACAGATCGAGTTGAATTTGTTTTAAATGGCTAAGTGATTTGTATGTATGTATTGGGTGCTTTATGTTTTAATATATTGTTGTAATAGGTTTTTAAATTGTATAGCATTGAATTTTGCTGTAAGCCACTATAGAGGTGCTATAGAGGTGAAAAGGTCAGGTGCAAAAGTTTTAAATAAATTTTAAATAAATAAATTGATGTGTTGAGATGTATTTAAAAATCATAATTTGATAGAAGGGATGCTGAAAAGATTATTTATATACAGATTTGATTGAAATTATCTATGTTTGTCTATATTTATAAAAAGTTGCTGTCAAGTTGATTTTGACATATAGCAAGCAACTATCTGAATTAGAGACCTCATCGATAGCACTTGCAAATTCAAATCCATGGCTTCCTGGAACTTATTTTCTGCTGAGTCACATCATCTCATAAAATGGTCTTATGATGTGGCTGGTGTATGATATGACAGTTTTATTATAAACATCTTGTCTTTTAGGAAACATTCAGGCTTTATTTTTCTCTATGATCCATTTATTTGTCTTTTTCACAGTTCATAGTTTCCCTGGAACTCTTCTCTGGAACCACTTTTGTGCTAGTCAATGGTTGAAGGGTCAAATCAAAAAGGTGCTTAGCAATGGCTCCTCTTCATCCTGGGGAGAAGTGACCAGTGGGGTGCCACAGGATTCTGTCCTGGGCCCAGTGATATTCAACATCTTTGAATAAATTATTATTATTATTATTATTACTATTACTTATTCTCTCATTTTTCTAACCTATCACTCAGTCAGTTAGAAGGGATTTAGTAATAAACTTGCTTGTGTTGGGGAATTGGGAACTAAGTTGGAACAGCAACTTAGTAAAATAAATAAATTTACTATTTATTTATTCGCCATATTTCTACCTTGCCCTTCCCACTCAGAAGGGCTCAGATATAAGGCACAATTTGATGCCATACAAATATACATCAGACAAAATCAACATATACAATTAAAGGAGGGATTTCTTTTAAAATATTTTTGAATTACTTACTTTACTTACTAAAACGTACTTTATATCATCATCATTATTATCAATAACACAAACAATAGGGCCTTGGGCTTACCTTGGATAATATAGGGCTACTGGAAATAATTGCAACTATGAAGTTACCTGTACTTTAATTCCTCTAACACTCCTGGTGGAAAACGACAACCTCCACTTATGAAAAAGGACGAGTGGTGAGAGGGAATCTCTCTTTGTGTGTGTGTCTCTCTCTCTTTCACCATAAACCTCAACTACCTTCATTGCCTGCTTCAACCTTTCATTTCCTAATACTACCATACCTGGCAAGAGGAATCTTATAACTTCTGGGATCCATAATCCGAGAATTTGGAAGCAGATTCGGTGGCCTAATAGAGTCATTAGGGATCCCCATGGCCCAGTTTCCTATCCTGGGCTTGGAGCCAGATGGCTTGGATGACCCTCGCCCTTCCCCAGCCAACCAAGAGTTCGCATGGGATCAGTCGTGGGACTTCCCTGCCAGCACTCTGGAGGTGGATCGAGAGCTACTGACCCCAGAAACCGAAGATCAGACAGTGAGCCCCCAGGGATCCACCCCGATCTTCGGGGGTGTTCTAGCCGCTACGGAGGATGATGCCTTCATGATGACATCGAACGTGGATGAACGGGACGACCCCCAGCTCATCCGCCCACCCCCCACTGAGGCCCCAGCTGGAGGCCCTGAGGACCTACTGCCAATTCTCGGAGGTCCGCCGATGTTGGGAGGCGTGCTGACCACCGAGTTCGATGTTGACGCCGTCCTGGCCCCCCCTCGAGATGCTCCCGGACGTTGCCGCCGAGTTGGGAGAAACTGGGGGAGCATCCTGGAGGAGGTGAGGCCCAACATGGTGGGCGTCCTTGACGACGCCCAGCCACCCCATGTGCCAGGACCCAGGGAGGAGGCGAGACCCGGAAGCAGTGGTCTGCTGGATGCCCCAGAAGTCCTGCCCCTGGAGGACCTCTCCCTAGATGATACCCAATCACCTCAGGTGCCGGGACCTGGGGAAGAGGAGGCAGCATCCGGCTGCAGCAGCCCACCAGAAGCCCCGGAGGCCCCGCCCTCGGAGGACTCTGCTCCCACCAGCAACATGGTCAGGGAGAAACGAGGCCACCGGAGGAGGAGGAGACGTCGCCGGAAACGAAGGGAAGGTGAATTCCCATCCCCCGGACCATGGACCCGAGAGCAGGCCCATCCCCCTGCTGGAGAGTCCAAAGGAACCGGGATGTCAGAACCAGAGTCTCTGCTGGCCCCTCGGCAGGGGGTCATACAGCAACGAGGACGACAAGGCCTTGGAGGTCGTTCTCCTCTAGGACATTCTGGAGCTCCTGCTACAGACAGTTGCAGCTCCAAAGGCCTCCTCAGACCCCAGTGAAAGCCAATGAGGACTCCGCGCAGACAGATCAGGTCCCCAAGGATGGACTCCCAAGGGAGAGATGTCGGTTCCTGTCCCCCGTCTGCGCTCCTGTGCCAACGATCCTGCTGGGTCTGCCCCGCCTACCTTCTTTTGATGGCGGGGTAGTGCCTCAGTAGGTATCGTTGCTGACCTCTTCCCCCTCCCCCTTCCCTTTCCCTTTCCCTAACCTCGTGTTCTTTCCATGTCTATTGTATTTTGTGTAGTTGGTGCTGCCATTGGGCACCCAAACTATGTAAACCGCTTAGAGCCTGCGGGATGAAGCGGTATACAAGTGTGATGAAATAAATAAATAAATAAAATAAATAATAATCTTAATCACAAATAATAAGTGCTAGTAGGGAAGCTCCCTCCCTCCCCCCCTTCTCTCTCTCTCAAAACTTTTGAATTCTATCTCAGTAGGGGCAGGGAAAATAATAAACTTACAACAACTTGTGTGGCTGCCTGGTTTGGCTTTGATTTCTTTTAACATTTAGGGGTTCTTTCTTTCTTTCTTTGCTTCAGATTTGAAGTACTTTGTGATTTCTTTTTAAAAGATTAGGGGCCTTTTGTCTTCCTGAACAACATCCTCTCTCTGCACTCCACCACACCACAGTGTATCTCTTCTTGCTTACTTTCATCAGAAACTCTCCAAAAAGTGTGTCCCTCACCACCAGCCTTCTCTGTGTGTGACTGTCCCCTTTGTTCCCCAGTCTAATAATTCTCTTAAAAATCAAAACATAAAAATTGGGGGAAAATATTAGCTTATTTGTTGTTCCTTCTCCTATTTGTTGATTTATGTGTGTGTGCAGCATGCTCCTTCTCTCACTTACTCAATATAATCAATCAGTAAGAAAGAATGGGGACTGTAGGCTATGGTGGGGTTGCTGCGGCTGGGCCATGGTCAAGTGGACAGGCTTTAAGGCAGTAGTTCCCAACCTTTGGTCCTCCAGTTGTTTTGCACTTTAATTCCCAGAAATCTTAGCCAGCTCACCAGCTGTTAGGGTTTGTGGGAATTGAAGTCAAAAACACCTGGAGGACCAAAGGTTGTGAACCACGGCTTTAAGGGAAGTCAGAGGGAGAGGTAATTCTCCATCAGAATCTGATCCTCCCATGATGCCAACAAAAGGTTGAAGAACTGTTATGAGGCAACTGCTTCTGCTGTTTAATAAAAGATCAGACCTTCCAAAATTTGCCCACAGTAGTATTGGAGGAGTGTTAATGATTAAATATAATAAAGAGGAAGGAATGTGGAAAGACAAAATTTTCCAAACTTCAGAGTTAAGAACAAGGATTCTGTCCTGAACAGACTGACTACATTGAACATGTAGGAGAATTAAACATCATTGACTGAAAAATAAATAAGCATATTCAGTAGACTTCCAAATCAGTCACTTGAGCCTTATGAAATCAGTATTCACTATATCATCTTCCTCTAGGTAAAGCTGCATTAATTTCAACTACAACAAAATAACATCCTCATTTATCTCAATTTCTAAATTACCACATAATTTCAAACTTTCCTAGTTTATTCATATGAATGTGATTATGCAGTGTTTCTTTTCCCCTGTGGGAGAAAATACATTGTTGTTGCCATCTAGCTTGTGGATAGCAACTCATAGGCTCTCTGTCAGTCTCCCATGTTAACATGGAAAATAGATTTTGTAAAAAGCAGCACAGGAGAAGCTAGGAGATCTTTTGGTAAATGAAAACATTTCTGTTCCCCAAAGGCTTTTAGAGATTGACTTGCAAGGACCATTTATTAGCATGATGTCTTGTTACTTTTTATCTTCTGTTTTGCCATGAATTTTAAGTGATTTTTAATTCCATGGATAATTTCATATTGATGTTTTGTATGTATTTTCTTTGATATTGGCAATACTTTGTAAGACACTTTGAGTCCCAGTATTGGGAGAAAGGAAGGGTCTAAATGAATAAAATTAAGAGGAAGAATAATAAAATAGCAGATTGAGATGGCAGAGAAAAAGGAATGAATCTATGCAGTATCTTTGGATTTGGACACCAACCCAACAAATAGGGTTTCTTCCAAAAAGTGAAGCGGGGGCAATGCAAATTTCACTTATCATGTTGAACACAAATGCAAAGGAATCTTATAGTACTATTGAGACTAAGAGAGAAAAGTTAGTAGCATAAGCTTATATAGATTTGAGTCTACAAAAACTGAAACTAACAGCTTCTTTTTCTCAGTCTGTCTCAAAAGCGCTATGATATCTCTTTCCATATTCATCCAGACTAACACAGCTATCTCATGGAATTCTACGATGCAGGACATAATGGCCAGGATCCTACATTGCTTCAGCAGAATGACCAAGACCATACATTGTTTCAGAAGGTAATTAAATTCTGCCATTGGATATTTATCCACCAGCAGTGTTTCATTACAGAACTCCAGTACTGAATACCAATGTAGCACAATGTAGTTGGATCCCTGGTCAGTGAGCATGACCAGCACCCCATTGTGTAATTGGAATACACAAAGAGAATGTTAATAGGACTGTTTTCAGGTTTGATGCTCTCAGTGCTACCTGATTCTTTGAGAAAGCTGCTTCAACAAGCTGTCTCTATGTAAACTGTATGAAGTGATGACTACAAAAGGACTGAGAAGACAGCTGGCCATTCAGAAATGAAGTACTAGAATCTGTAGACATTCCAGAAGGAGATAATCAACCCCCATAGGGTTTAAGATAAGACTTCAAAGACTGATTTTAATTTTGACTAGTTCATATGAGGAGAGGGTAAACATACATTCATACTAGATATGATGTTTCAAAGGACCACTTTTTCTTCTTTGGGTTGCTGTAAGTTTTTCGGGCTGTATGGCCATGTTCCAGAAGCATTCACTCCTGATGTTTTGCCTGCATCTATGGCAGGCATCCTCAAAGGTTGTGAGGTCTGTTTATAACCCTCATTTTCCTAGTTTCCAACAGACCTCACCACCTCTAAGGATGCCTGCCATAAATGCAGG
Organism: Anolis apletophallus; assembly: GCA_030556195.1. Classification (NCBI taxonomy): domain Eukaryota; kingdom Metazoa; phylum Chordata; class Lepidosauria; order Squamata; family Anolidae; genus Anolis; species Anolis apletophallus. The sequence goes on from JARBWK010000005.1 coordinate 27,683,490, forward strand.
CAAAACATCAGGAGAGAATGCTTCTGGAACATGGCCATACAGCCCAGTGATTCCGACCATGAAAGCCTTCAATCACAAATTTTTCTTCTTTGTTTGTCTGTCTAGGCTGGAATCCTCTTGGTGTTTTGCATATATGTAAGATCCTCTACTGAAGCATTTAACTACTTTTGTCTGATGTCGAATGCCCACATTCAGTTTAACTTTGCAAAAACAGAGTTATGAATGCAGTACCATTATATAGATGTGATACATATGAATATTCATTTCTGCAATGTTACCATTTAACACAAAAATTGAGTAGTACAATCGATGTGCATCTCCAAATGTAGAAATCTATGCTACTATCCCTAATATCATTAAATATTAAAGTTAGAATTGTGCATGTCATCATATTTCCCATTTCTTTGCATGGTTTGGAAAGCGAAATGATGAAGAAAGCTAATAGGAAGAAAATCATTCATTTGAAATGTGGTGCTGGACAGGATTTCTAGGGACACCATGGATTTATTGGAAAAAGCAAATAAATGGGTCGTGAATCAAATCAAGTCTGAACTCTCCTTAGAAGCCATATGATTAAGTTCAGACTGTTATACTTCACCTATATCATGAGAAGGCATGACTCATTAAAAAAAAGACAGTAATGCTTGATAAGGTAGAAGGCAATGGGAAAAGAGAAAGACTGCATTCTAGATGGACCTACCCAATCAAGGGATCCATAGCCCTCAATCTGAAAGTCATGGACAGAATGGTTGAGGATAAAGTGACTTGGAGTTCACTCATTCATGGGGTTTCTATAAATAGAGCTTAACAACAAAACATTAAGTGCAGGATTTGAGAAATAATTTTTCTTTGTTACCTTAACAAACAAACATGTCGGGAACACTAGTTTATATGCCAAACATGTTCAGATTTAGAGAATACTTGTTTGAGTACCTGGCAATACCTGAGTTAGAGATTTTGTAAGGAGAAACATGAGTAGTCATTGATTGGTTTATGATTTTATTAATGGTACAATTAGAAAATGAATAAGGATGTGGATAAACTACAACTTTCCTCATTCTCTGTCATTGACCCCAAATCCTACCAGTATTTAAAGTTGGTCATGATGATTAGGTGTGTCAAGTTTGGTCCAGATCCATCTTTGGTAGGGATCACAGGGTTCCCATCATGGATGTTGGGGTGACTGTAACTCCCATCATACTGGGTGAATCACCCACAATCCTCTTTGGCAGTGGGAACTGTCTTGGAAATTGCACACAAACATAGATAAATACAAACACACCCACAAACATGCAAACATATTTTCACTTTTATTATATACCAGCTTGGGTACCCAATGATGCCTGGGTTATTTGAAAAAGTATTTTTAAATGTTATGAATGGTCCCATTAAGAAAATATAGAAGGTTATGGGTTAATTAAAACTCACATAATGCCTGGTTTACTCCCTCAGCACTTAAAATCGGTCATTTTGGGTATGTGTGGCAAGTTTGCTCCAGATGCATCATTGGTTTGGTTCAGTGGGCTCTGGTTGCAAGAGGTTCAGTTAGTCATGAGAGGTTCTGGTCCCTGTCTATTGTTGATGGGGGTCACAGAGTCTCTGGATGTAGGTGAATTACAACTCCCAGAAATCAAGTCATTTCCTCCAAACCAACAGCATGCTCAGTTGGTCATGGGTTTTCTGTGTACCAAGGTTGATCCAAGTCCATCGTCGGGGGGGAGGGGGGTTCACAGTTTCTCTGGATGTAAATGAACTACAACTCCCAAAAGCAAGATCAATTTCTCCCAAACCCCTCCATTATTCAAATTTGGGTGTATCAGGTATGTGTACCAAGTTTGGTCCAGATTCATCATTGTTTAAGTTCACAGTGCTCTCTGGATGTAGGTGATTTATAAATCCCAGAACCCACAATGCCCAAATGGCAAGGTCAATTCGCCCCAGAGCCCACCAGTATTCAAATTTGGGCATATTTGGTATGTGTGCCAAGTTTGGTCCAAATCTATCATTGTTAGGGTTCACGGTGCTCTCTGGATATAGTCAACTACAATTCCTATAAATCAAGATCAGTTCCCCCCAATCCTTTCCAGTATTTTGAGGTAAATGCAGAGCTGAGCAGCACTCAGGGGGTTGTGAAATTGCTCAAGACCAGTGCCAGTGTGCAAGATTAAACACAGTTCCTGGAATAGGCCCTCTCCAGTATGTAGTTGTTGCTGATCAACTCAGCTCTGTTTGTTGCATGCCATAGAAAAGGATTATAGGAAGGCATTGGGTGGGATCATGCAAATTCCACATCAAATGGAGAGAGTAAGAAACACTGAGTTGTCTGTGGTGGAGGAAACATAAAATCTAGGCTGAAATTCTCCCCATATGAAGGTATTCACTTGGGTGGTGGGCAGTATTGTGTTTGTGGGAGGCATTGGCAGGGATTGAAGGCTCTTGTATATGTTCACAACACTCTCTATAATGTGCATTGACATTAGAGGGAGGGCCTTTGGTGGCTCCTCAGCACTGGGGGACATAGTTGTCTGTGGAAGCAGGAGACCTAGCCACATACAAACATACATACATGCACACATACTTTCACTCTCACACACACACAAACACATATATGTATGATAGAAATAGTTCTCATCATTCTTTTGAGCCTTGTGTCTTTTAAACCTAGGTTTAAAGTTTTATTCTATCCTGCCAGTGGAGGAAATTGAGGGAGTTGATGCTTTGTCGTGTTCAGCAATTTACCGACAGAATGTACAGTATCTCAGTACACCTTCTGCTCAAAGCTCAAAACATTGAACTGGGGTATTATTTGATCTAGGAAGCACATGTTTTATTTAATCATTGCCATTCTGTAGATTTTCATGGGCAGGTATGACTAGAATGGTTTATCACTTTCTCATGCTACATTGCTTTATGCAGTGCTTTGCTTAACACCACAATGAAGGTATATATTGCACTGAAAAAAACTAGACACATTTTAATTAAAATACTGACAGCTTCCTATCCTAGATACCAAGGATCATCTTCAAGCTATAGTGAAATACATCTAATTAATTACTTCCGGTCTTTTCACCTCTTTAAAAGAGTTGTTTTGCATATTATCATAAAAACATCTGGAACATGAATTAAAAACCAATGTAATTTATGCATGTATTTAAGGCGGATAGAAAAGAGAACGAGAAATGCTCAGACATAGAAGGTTTATGTTAATAAATGTAAGGTCAGCTGAAATGCACAAGAGAAATTAATTTCTATTTGCTATTAATAAATGAAAAGGCAAAGAACAAACTATTTCATTAGACAAGTGGTAGAATCTGACCTGTGGTCATTCAAAGTCATTAACTACCAGTTCTGTCTATTTTCATGCCAAAATGTGGACAGGCTGACTAAAATGTTTCAATTGTTGAACGATTCATCATTAGAGAAATGTGTATGGATGCACACTGTCCTGGACAGCCTCCCTTGCTGTACCTACCTTCTTCTTCTCAGATTGAATTAAAATATGTGTCTGCCAAAGGGGGAGGGCACACCAAGCTTTTCATTTCCTGTCCCCACAACAAATTGTTGGGCAAACCTGGAAATTTTTAGCAATCTCTCCTGGCAAATCTGTGTAAAGTGACTGAATTACATCACCTGGGAATACTCCCTCTCTGCTGTTCAGCTTGATCTCCACAGCTAGTTTCATCGGAAAGAACAGGGTTGTATGTGTAACTCAACTAGTCCTTGTTTCAATCCAGAAGAAGCCACATCATCCCCCCGCTACATTCCTTTTGAAGCTTCATTATGATTTAATTGCATGTCATGTAACAGGTATCATGTAACAAACTACAGTAACTGTTTTACCTGTAATTCAATATTTCCAAGATTTTATTTCCATGTCAGGAGCAACTTGAGAAACTGCAAGCCGCTTCTGATGTAAGAGAATTGGCCATCTGCAAGGATGTTGTCCAGGGGATGCCCAGATGTTTTTGATGTTTTATCATCCTTGTGGGATGCTTCTCTCATGTCCTTGCATGGGGTGTTGGAGCTGACAGAGGGAGCTCATCCACACTTTCCCCAGATTTGAACCTGCAACCTGTGGGTTTTCAGTCCTGCTGGCACAAGGGTTTAACCCACTAAACCACTGGGGGTGCCTATTTCTAATATCAGGGGAAGATTGTGATTATGGCAGCAAGCCTCACCCCTTTAGAGTGCCAATACAGTAGATAATTCACATAAGAATGTGGTTGATGTATGATGTGAAATGCATACAATATACAATGGCAGGGGGTTTGGGTCATGTGCAGAGCAGCACATATTTCACAGTGAGTGCGATCTGTGGAACCTGCAGGTTGCAGGCATCATTTGGGTCATCCCTCTCAAGTCTTGGCTCACTTCTGAATAACCCGAAAAAGAAAAAAATGGTGGGGTAAAATTAGTGAGATTTGAAAATAGACTCCATGCCACTGTTTTGATGTATAAATGCTGGTCTTAGATGAAACACTCTGAAGCAACATGAAAATTCCCTTAAATGTGGCTAGAGGTCAACTGACAATCAGAGTGCTATTTTTCTTTAATTCCCATGGTTCTATTCCATGAGATCCTGGGTTTTGCTGTTTTCTGAGACACTAGAGAACTCTGGCCAACAATTATAATATCTCTTCCTACACTGCAAGCCCTAGGATTCAATAGCATGTTCCATATGAGTTTAAACTGGATGAAACTGCGAAGTATGTCTGGCTACTTCTGGTTGCCACTGGAACATAACTTCTGATAGTCACCAGGCACACGAATACAGCCAGTCAATGGAGCAGGGGTTCCCAAACTAAGGCCCGATGGCCAGATATGTCTCTCCAAGGTCATTTGCCTGGCCCTCGTTCAGTGTTAATCTAAGTCTGAAACAACTTGAAAGCACACAACAACAACAACAACAACAACAACAACAACAACCCTATCTCATCAGCCAAAAGCAGGCCCACACTTCCCATTGAAATAATAATAAGTTTATATTTGTTAAAATTGTTCATTTTAATTATTGTATTGTTTTAAAGTGTTTTTTGCACTACAAATAAGATATGTGCAGTGTGCATAAGAATTCATTCATGCTTTTTAAAAATTATAATCCGTCCCTCCAACTGTTTGAGGGACTCTGACCTGGCCCTCTGTTTAAAGAGTTTAAGGACCCCTGCTCTAGAGCAGTGTTTCCCAACCTTTTTTGAGCCGCAGCACACTTTTTACATTTGCAAAATCCTGGGGCACACCACCAACCAAAATGACACAAAATGACACTCTAACACAGTAATACATATAGTTAATATGTTTTTAAAATGTATTTATACACTCAGTGTGAAACCTGGACCTGTTTCGATGAACACAACATAGATATCCTGGCAGGAATGGCAGAAAGACACAAACTTCCCACACAGAACTCCCATAACCAAGAGAAAATGCTATAAGAGTTTGGTGGGCATTGACCTTGAGTTTTGAAGTAGTAGTTCACCTATATCCAGAGAGCACTGTGGACTCAAACAATGTTGGATCAGGACCAAACTTGGCATGAATACTCAATATGCCCAAATGTGAACGCAGATGGCGTTCAGGGGAAATAGACCATGACATTTGGGAGTTGTAGTTGCTGGGATTTATAGTTCACCTACAATCAAAGAGCATTCTGAACCCCACCAATGATAGAACTGAGCCAAACTTCTCACACAGAACCCCCGGGAGGCAAGAGGAGGTCTCTACTTGGGGAAAGGTAAGGTGGGCCTTCCAAATGCATGGAGAGGGAGAGACCAAGTAGACAACAGGTGGGGAGGGGGGTGTTTATTGAGGTAGGTTTCTTAGGGTTTTTATACTTCAACACACTAGACTCTCCCCCCCCCCCCCTTCCTGGAGGTTCCAATTTCCCAAGGCGCACCTGATAATCGCTCACGGCACACTAGTGTGCCCCGGCACACTGGTTGGGAAACACTGCTCTAGAGGAACCTGAAAGGCTAACACTCTGCATCTGTCCATCTGTCTGACTTAAATAGTTCTCAGATGGATGGAAACATTGGTCTGGTTGTTGTTGTTTTTTTTGCTGTGAAGAGCCATTCAAGGTAATGAACACAAATATAGTAGTTCGTGTGGTCTGTGGTATATAACATACAGAATGTTTGTTGTTTATTTGTTCACTCGCTTCTGACTCTTTGTGACTTTATGGACCATCTCACGCCAGAGCTCCCTGTCACCACCCCAGCCCCTTCAGAGTCAAGCCAGTCACTTCAAGGATACCATCCATCCACCTTGCCCTTGGTCAGCCCCTCTTCCATTTTTTTCTTCCATTTTCTCCAGCATCAATGTCTTCTCTAAGCTTTCATGTCTTCTCATTATGTGGCCAAAGTACTTCATCTTTACCTCTAATATCCTTCCCTCCAATGAGCAGTTGGGCTTTATTTCCTGAAGTATGGACTGGTTGGATCTTCTTGCAGTCCAAGGCACTCTCAGAATTTTCCTCCAACACCACAGTTCAAGAGCATCTATCTTCCTTCGCTCAGCCTTCCTTATGATGTAACTCTCACATCCATAGGTTACTACTGGGAATACCATTGCTTTAATTATGTGGATCTTTGTTGCCAGTGTCAACTCAGGTCATCTACATTCATCCAGTTGCTGAATGTAGATGACCTGAATTCAATCAGTCCATGGATAAGAAAACTGATAAAATATGTCAGAAACCCAGTGGAACAGGAGAGGATGTGCAGGAGAATACTCATAGCCATTGCAGGATCAAAATAAAGGTATCCAGCCTGGGAAGAATGTCTTCTACTGTTTATATTGAATGATGCTTCAAATATCCACGTGCTTAACTTTTTAAAAACTCTGGCTATAGGCCAGGAACAAATGTTCAGGTGTGTGTTATAGACAATGAGATATTCAGATGTGCTCATAGCCGAGCTATCAGAGGGAGTCATGACACATTCCAACAAAACCAGGTAAGTTGGAGGATAAAAGATAATTAAAAATGACTCTAACTGACACTAAGCCCCAAACAATATATTGCATTTCAAGTAGTTATCCCTCCTAATGCTGACATGCTTGCAAAAGGGAGAATAAGGCTGCCATCCTTTCAGAATATGAGTCATATTGCCATTACATGTCCGGAATGATATTGCCATTAAATGAATTCAGAGATAAATGTGTTGCTCCTATCATAAGAGAAGAACCTGAATGGAAAAATGACACTGGAAATCTTGCTGTGTGTAAACTGTCAAAAGATGAAAGTATTGCTAGTTTAATTTTGTAAAGGTGGCCTATTTTAGTGAATGGGGTTTAACAACTCTGACACAAACCATAGCTTGTTCTAAAAAGGCTAATTCAGCATACTAAGTCAAGAAGGACAAAAAAACTTTTCTTTAGTGCACAATGTATGTTTTTTCCATGCTGTTTTTTAACATTTCCCTTGTCCCTTGGCCCCCTACCCTCCCCCTTTTTTCCCCTAATCCCCCTGCTCTCTTTCCTTCCCAACAGCCCTATCCCCACTACATTTTGTAGTTTTTTTTCTGTATTATGAAAACTTAATAAAAATTATTTTTTAAAAAAAGAAGGACAAAAAAAATTAACGTTCAATAACCAACAGCTACATGGCCTATTATGATTAATACAATAAAAAGTTGGTCTATCCATTTTTGTATAAAACGTATACATTTTATACAAAAATGGATAGACATTTTTGTCCAATGCAGAACATTACCCCTGATTTCAAGGTTGCAAAAGTGCATACAATGGCATTGCACTAAGTATGCATTACATATAGATTCAATTGTGCATTAATGGTCATGTACACTTTATTATGGATTTAATTGATCTGTTTTGGCTTGTGTGTGACTTGAGCCCTAAGGAGGCTAACTTAGAATTAAACTTCAGAAATTTCTAATCAAGGAGTCCAAGAGCCCATATAGGCCGAAAGATATCTGGCTTTTCTACTAACAAACTACCATCATTTCACCATCTTGTCACCTGTTTTTTCTTCTCTAGTTTCCATTGGACACTCCTCAGTTTTTGCTTCCTGACCATCTGGTTACAATACTGTGCAGGCATCGTTTTAGGTATTCGCATCATCGTAAACTGGCTTATGATCATGTAATGGTGAAGTTTGATGTTGTAATACAGTCATATTCTCTGGAGGGGAGCAAAAATATAGCTGTTTGTCTGAGGTCATTGCACAGTTAGAGTCAAGAGTGTGGATGTTGTGCCATGGGTCCAATTGTGCAATCGATATCAGAGTGCTAGGGAACCCATTGAATAATGGATTTCCACAGCCAGGGGTAACCCTTGAGTGCCAAAATTGGATCAAAGGCTTTAGATGAGGCCATTAAAGGACAGCATTAATTGATTAATTGATTGATCAATCTAAAGTTGTTCTACTTCACACAAAATATTTCCAGGTAGCTAGCCAGGTATGACTTCCCAAAGAATCTGTTTATTATTTCTTTTAGTCTACAAAAGGGTAACATGAGATATGGAAGCAGTCATGATGCACCTACAGGTAGAATTAATGCAGTTTTATCCCACTTTAATTGTCATGGCTCAATGCTGTAGTTGTAGTCTCACAAGGTCTTCAGCCTTGTTTGACAAAGATTTCTGATACCTCACCAAACTACAACTCCCAGGATTCCATAGTGTTATGTCATTGCTGTTAAAGTGGAGTCAAACTGCATTGATACTACAATGTAGATGTGCCTTCAGTTTCTTGAAATACTAGCTGTGGTTTGTTTGAAAACAACCAAAAGTTAACTTCATAGAAAAGTATAAGAGAGGTGCAAGCACTTCCGAAGAGAATTTGAAGTGATGTGTAAGGCAGCATCAGCAAGTTCTGCCAAAGACACTGCAAATAAGCAACTCTGGGACCTTCTGCACAGCAGAGAGCACAATATATGAAAGATGGAGGAGAGAAATCAAGAAATCTGCATTTTAAGTCTCCTACCAACACATTAATAAATGTAGAACTGAAATGAAAAACAGATCCATCAACTTTCTGCCAGCTGGATGTCTACATCTGCTAAATGAAACCCTACAGAGAATCTAGATGGACCACCTGTGCTTGAATATTATAGTGATATAGGCAAACATGAAGTAATAATGAAGATTTTTGAATGTGAGCTTTTTAAAAAAATGAACAAAGCATGGCAGCTTCTTGTGAAGAAACATAAAATTCAGGTTACAAAACTGCATACAGGACCATGAGGAGAATTTGTCCTCCAAACTGAAAGCCACTCCCAATGCCACTGATGTAATTAATTTTCCTAGGTTATTATGGTTAACAAAATTTCAGTGGTGAATTATGCCTAACTACTACTGTTAATCTGTACTGCAGAAAATCTATTAAAACAATAGTAGCCTGACACCCTTATATAAATTGATTTATTGGAAAATTTTGAGGAGCTTGTTCCTCCAAATTCACAAATGGTTATAAACAAACCAAAAAACCCAACAACATGTACTTGATTCTCCCATTTTGCCCCATTTTAGAATTTGGCCTAAATCTTATTGTTAGTTACTAATAGAATAGATCAAAATAAGTAACTATAAGTTGGTAAATCAATGCCTACTTAATTTGATTCAATAGCTTTGCTCTAGTTGGTATTAACCAAAGGATTTTGGCCTTTATGTCAGTTTACTGCAGATCAGAGGAGGGGTAGACAGATGCATTTAAATGCTGACAAATTTATAAAGTGCCCTCTGTTTTTAAGAGTTTCTAGTCAAATATTTACATTTGTTTCTGGCATTCAAATGAAAGACAAGAAATACAGTATTGCAAACTCATCTAGAATATGTATTATGAAGGGCATAAATCTCATCAATCAGTAAATCCAAGCAAACTGTTGTGTCAGTTGTGTACTTGTTTCTTTATGTGCTTTAGCTGGCCAGCATTCATATCATATAATCATCAAAAACTAAAGAAGGATCATTTTGTTAATTTGCCTAAATACAACAAGAACACATCAGAAAATGCTTAACAATAACAGATACAATTTATTTTGAAGCAGGGTTGGGCACCCTCCTGCCTTCTAAGGTTGTTGAACAGCAACTCCCATCAGCACTGGTCAACATAGCCAAAGGTACAGGATTATGGAAAATAATCTTCATCTGGAAGGCCACATTTGACCCTCCCTTGCTTTTGATATTCTGCATCTCTATACCCTCTTCTCCAAGCAGAATAATTACAGTTTAGGCTCCAAAGATGAGTGAAGCAAAAGGGGAGTGAGTGACAGTATACTAAAAAGTAAAATCAGTCAAAATATCCACCAATCCGTGTCATCATGAATTAATTAGTATATTTCTCTGTGTAACATCATGCACTGTATCCCTCTCCTGTTGCTAAATGGCAGCATGTTACTAGAACTTTAGTTTATAGATTCTCAAATCATTTTTATTTTACATTTCCCACAGTGTACCTTTGATTTCATTGAATTGAGCGTGACAATAAATCAGCAGGTCAGAACAGGATTTTCTTCTGCTTTCTGATTGTGCTCCCAAGAAGCAATGGATACATGAAATCCAACCAATACTACATTCCAAAGGTGGTTACACCAAACTTTGAAAGATGGGCAAACGTAGCCAGCTTTATTTGATTGTGTGTCCTCAAGAGGATCCTGCTTGCCTACCCACTCATGCACCCAATTTATTTTCCAGGTATGTGACATATTGCACAAATAGAACATAAGCTCCATTCAGGCATTTTACATAAGTAAAAAATTCAAAAGAAAGAGAGCATTCTAGTGGTGCTGTGAGGGGGTAGCTAAAAATGAAGATATTGCATTCCCAAGTAGTATTATTACATTTATTTATTTGTACCCCACTTTATTTCCCTCAAAGGGGTTTCAAAGCAGCTTAACATAAAAGCATCAGCCTAACCTTTTGAAATATACAAATATAGAAAATTTAAAACAGGATTAAATATAAACAGTATTTTAAAAATCCATAGTTAAAAAATTAAAACAAATTCAAAGTTAAAAACTATAGCACCCTCTGAATTGGTCTTAATTTACCACCTCTTTCAGTTCTCATATTTCTAGATGTGCAGTGAGCAAGACTTTGAAAATTGTTCACATCTAGAACTCTTACATTTGCTGTGTTCCCATTCCCTGGGAAGCTCTGTCTGCTCCTTTCCTTTGGATGCTTCAAGTCTATTTCTAAATGTTCAACTGATATTTTATGATACTGACAAGTTATACATTTGAGAATTAGTGCAAAAATTTTGGGGGAGGAGTGGCAGAATTCTTCTTTGGGGGGCAATCCCATCATTCACCAATCTACTTTTAGTCTTGTACCCTTATACATTCCATTGCTTTCCATGGTGGGTGGACTTCTGAACATGAAAGATGCCTCCATATGTAGAAGATCTCCAGTTCCTTCGTGCTTGTACATATAAAGAACAAAGGAAAGAAGTGTTTCTTCTGACAATCTCTGCTTCTGACCCCACAACCATTGTCTTGTGAGGTTCCACGGGATTAAATACTGTCTCCCATGTTGTTTAATATCTACATGAAGCCGTTGGGGGAGATCATCCAGAGTTTCGGGGTGCAGTGTCATCTGTATGCAGATGATGTCCAACTCTGTCACTCCTTTCACCTTCTATTAAGGAGGCTGTTTAGGTCCTGAACCGGTGCTTGGCTGCTGTGATGGTCTGCATGAGGGCGAACAAATTGAAATTGAATCCAGACAAGACAGAGGTACTCCTGGTCAGTCGAAAGACTGAACAGGGCATAGGGTTACAGCCTGTGCTGGCTGGGGTTACACTCCCCCTCAAGGTGCAGGTTCGCAGCTTGGGTGTGATCCTAGAATCATCACCGAGCCTGGAACCCCAGGTTTCGGTGGTGACTAGGAGAGCATTTGCACAATTAAAACTTGTGCACCAACTGTGCCCATACCTTGGGAAGTATGACTTGGCCATGGTAGTACACACTCTGGTTACATCCCATATAGACTACTGCAATGCTCTCTACATGGGGTTGCGTTTGAAGACTGTTTGGAAGCTCCAAATGGTACAACGGAGCTTCAACAGCCAGGTTGTTAACTCCTCTGTTGCGTCGGCTCCATTGGCTACCAGTCTGCTACTGAGCACAATTCAAAGTGCTGGCTTTAGCCTACAAAGCCCTAAACAGTTCTAGCCCTACCTATCTCTCCGAACGTATCTCTCCTTACGAACCATCTAGAAATTTAAGATCTTCTGGGGAGGCCCTGCTCTCGGTCCTGCCATCCTCACAGATGCGGCTGGCAGGGACGAGAGACCGGGCATTCTCAGCAGCGATCCCTCGGCTGTGGAATGCCCTCCCCAGGGATATTAGATCGGCCCCCACCCTCCATTTAGAAAAAAAGTTATGACATGGTTATTTGGACAGGCTTTTCCTGAATTGTAGCTGATAACTCTGATCTCAGAATGGCTGGACAACGCGACTGGATAATGATTTGGTAATGAAATGTGGAGGATTTATGGTTTTATTGTTTTTATATGTAATTGAAATTTTTAGCTATGTTTAATTGTTTTATCTGTTTTATATTGTTGGGCATCGAATTGTGCCACTTTGTAAACCGCCATGAGTTGCCCTCGGGCTGAGAATGGCAGTATAGAAATGTAGTAAATAAATAAATAATCTCATAACTGTTGTCAGTTCATAAGGGGAAATACAGGTTTTTTTGTAATCTGGTCCTAAACTATTGAGAATTTCACAGATCATAAGCACCATCTTGCCCCACACAGGTTGAATATGCAGTCTACCTAAACTCTGGTGAAAAGACTTTCCATTTGTAAAAAGAACAGGATGTACATTTCAAGGAGGAGAAAGCCCAATGAAAAATTACTTCGTTGGACTTCAACTGTCAGAATACTCCATCCAGAAAGCAACTTTCTACAAGCAAGGACAATGACTTAGATTTACAGCTTGCCTTTGTTTTTGAGAACTCAATGAGGATCACAGAGGTTCCACTGACTAAACCAAGGGCCCTTCCACACAGCCTTATATACCAGAATATCAAGACAGGAAATCCCACAATATCTGCTTTGAACTGGATTATCTTAGTCCACGCCCAGATAATTTGGGATTTCCAACCTTGACAGTCTGGGATATAGAGCTGTGTGGAAGGGCCCCAAATTTACACTACTTAGTTTCAGCATAATTATTATTTCAAATGGTATTTTCAATCATGCCTTGAGCCTATCACATCGTTTGGCCTTTTTCCAATTCATTTTTCAATCTGCAGTCAGCAAATCCCCCAAAGGTGTACAATATAGTGAAACAAGCATACGATAGCAGTTGCACACAACCAGTGAACAATGGTGTGTGATATACAGTGTGTTCTCTTGGCAGTCATGCAGCAACCCTGCAATTGCATAAACTGTCCTAGGACCCTTCCACCCAGGCACAAATTGTGATTGGAACTAGCATTAAAATGCCAGTTTTGAACTGCATTGTGTCCAAACAAAGTCTCCCTAAGCCACCTTTGTGGTGGAAGATGGGCCTGACAACCCAGCTCTGCCAAAAACAATTTGGCAAGGCTGGGCATGGGCTCAGTTTCCCTCCTTACCAGCACTCCTATCCACCCCCCACCCCCCAATTGATGCAGGGTCTTCCCTTCCTGTTTCTTCTTCCTTATGGAAGCAAAGGAGCTGGGAGGAGTCAGCCTTCTCAACTTCTCTAAAGCTCAGTTATTTTCACAAGGATGAAGAAACAGGAAGGGGAGACCCTGCAGCAACAGTAACAGAGAATTTCCTGTAGCTATTTGGGGAATGGGAGTATTGAGTGGTAGGAAGATACCTTGCTACTTCGCAGTTTGATTTTTGCAGACTCACTGTTTCGTGGGTTTTTGCCTCCCAGTTTATGAATGGTTGCTGTTGCCCAAGGGCAGCAATGGCAACCCCCTTTCACACTCCTCCTGGCAACCATGGAGTGTGAATGGAGGTTTCACCTTCCCGCTCGTGAGAGAAGTCAATCAATAATAATAATAATAATAATAATAATAATAATACACTTTTTAATATTCTGCTCTTCTCACCCCAAAGGGGACTCAGAGCGGATTACATTACACATACGGCAGACAGTCCCTGCCGGTTCCACATACAATTACATACAACATATAACAGTACAATTTTAGAAGGGTTTTTTCTTTGACTTGCATCACAGTTGTGTCACAGGGCTGCATCACGGTACTTCACAGGTTGTGATTGCGTCTTTACGTTACAAGGGGGTGCTGTTGCTTCATCATCATGACAGATAGCCTCTGTTTTTCCGCATTCCAGCCGATCTTACTTATTTTTTCGGTGTTGTAAGTCCTTCTTTGAAAAAGTCCTTCCCCGCTTGGCGGTTCCCAGTTTATCTAATCACAGCTCAGCTGTTTTCGAACTGTTGGGTAAACAGTGGACAGGGCTCACAGCTGGTGTCCAACCCAGCCCGGGATTCGAACCTGCAATCTTCAGATCTTCAGATTGCGAGCACAGCTGTTGTTACCGCTGTGCTATCTCTCTCACAAAGCAGATATAGCTAGCGAGAAAAAAAGGTGCACTGTGCATTTCAATCTCTCCTCGCTTCTGCTTCACCCTCATTTCATGAATTTTCACTTTCTGCGAGTGGTCCTGGAACGTAACTCCCACAATAACTGAGAGAACACTGTACTGCAATTGCACCTCTCCAGGCTGCCTGAGCCCATGGGAGGATGCAATCCTGGATCTCACATGGAGATCTGAAATGGTAGTGCCCACTGCCAAAACACCAGGAAAATCTGGATCTTCCCAGTGTTTTTTAAAACCCAAAGTTAAGCCAGTTTAAGTCATTTACCCTAGTGTCAATCACTTTAGCCTGTGTGACCTGTGACTGCACCAGATTAGTTTAATTCCTACTTTGAATTATTTGACAATGTAGATGGGCTCTGCTTTTTAGTCCTTGCACATGGTTGCAAAAGTCTACATATCTAACTTGGATCCACCTCGTGCAATGCTATGATTGTGATAAACTCTGAATATCGCTTCTCTGTTTATTTTTAACTTGCAATGATTCTGCAAATAATCCCATTCTTCCCCCATTGACTAACTCATCCATCACAGTTACATACACAACGTCTGCATAACCTAGATTCAACAGATAAGAAACTCTATGCTCCTCAAACGTGACTGTTTTTCTGCTGTAATTTAATCTATTATTTTCTTTTAACAGACACAGACAAAGAAATAAAATAAAGGAAAGCTGAAAGGTTCCCCAGACAAAAAGAGATCTTAACACTGAATATGAAAATGAAGCTCTAATTAAATGACCTATTCCCACTCGGAAGTAACAAAGCAGTGTATTTGAATCATTATTTGTGTATATGTGTAGAAAGGCTGTGCCATCATGTGCTGCAAAAGGAGAGAGAATCTGGATTGATTTGGTTTAATGTCATAAACAAGTAAATTGTCTAAACCATCAGGAAAGTAAATGTTATTAAAAAACAAAGCTAGACCCCCTGAATAGACCTCAATAGAGTTTATTTTCTATATTACAGCTTGAGGTAACCTCCTATTTATATTGATCCTTATCATCTTTCTGCAAAAGGTCATCAGAGGTCCACTATAAGAGGCTTTCTTCTTTTTCTTCCTATAAATATTTACTACTTCTGTTATCTGGAATAGAGCTCTACCAAGCAGTAGATGATTTCCTGCATATACACTCCCTTTGCATTCATTTTTTTCTGATAGAAGATAAAAATCACCTCTAGTCAAATTAAACTTTCCATTTTCATGGATAGATTTTGGAAACTCAGACATCAGTATGCTGTAAAGCAGGACTAGGAACATGTGACTTCACATTTTCTGTACTATTTAAGGAAATTCTGGGAAATGTGTTGCCCCCTCCTCCCACCCCCTCCCCAAAAAAACTTTTGAAAAACTCTGCACATGTATCACATGACTGGAAATGGATAGGTAAGGCTAGCCCCAAGCTGTTAAATGGATGCAAAAGATCACACAGAAACATAAAATTATTATTTTTCCATGGATTGTTATCTGAAGGCAACCTGTTTAATCAGTGTCCATTGTTTTAAAAAAACCTGAACCAACAACTTAAATCCAATGTTTTTCTCCCTCCTGCAATTTAGTCGATGTATTCTCATTAATATATAATTATTATTATTCTATATTTATACCACACCCTTCTCACCCCAGGGGAATTCAGGGTGGCTTACAGATGATGGCAAATTCAAAGCCAGATTACATATACAACAATAAATACAACAGATCAGTTTAAACAGTTAAAATATAAGTACAATGAAACACTACAGTTAAAATATAAGTACGATAAAATATAAGTACAATGCAACAGCTTAAAAGCATACATTCAATAGGTGTTGCTATGACCGGGCAGCGAGGCCATTGAAATACTCACGCGGTGAGGTTGTGGGGCTGTGGAGGTGCCTCACCCAGGAGTTGTAAGGCAGCAGGACCAAAGAGGTGTTGTTTTGGCCTTGCACACGTGTTGCTATGACCGGTGACTGGCAGCTAGGCTGTTGAAGAGTTGTAAGGCAGCAGGGGTGAAGAGGTGTTTCTATGACCTCACACAGGTGTTACTATTGCTGCTGCTGGGCAGCTAGGCTGTTGAAGTACTCATGCAGCAAGGCTGTTGGGGCCATGGAGGCGCCCCGCCCAGGAGTTGTAAGGCAGCAGGGCTGAAGAGTTGTTGCTATGGCCTCACACAGGTATTGCTATGGCTGAGAGTGTACAGCTAGGCAATTGAATTACTCATGTGGTGAGGCTGTGGGGACTGTAGACGCGCCCTGCTCAGGAGTTGTAAGTCAGCAGGGTTTAAGAGTTATTGCTATGACCCAGTGCAGGTGTTTTATATAATGTTGTAAAATCATTTAACATCATCCTGATTATGTAATTCCCTTTCAAATTTGTGCTACCATCATATTTAATCTGCCTGCTACTGTGTGCATAAGAACTAACCACTGAAAGAGTGTGATCAGAATTCAGATATAGGGAACAGTTATAATGATGACATCATGCTAGAGAAGAGAAAGATGATCAAATCAGGCTGTCCCTTTTTAGGTGAAAAAACAGTCTCAAAAACACTTGAATTAAGTTTTTGAAAACTGCTAACCTCTGCTATATACAGAACCTTGCTCTTCTTCTAGGGCCAGAATTCCTAAACCAGAATGTGCTTAAAAAGAAGAAGGAGTTTTGTTAATAGAGACCTTGTTGATTTGTTTCCATCTCTGAAACTCTGAAACACAATTTCTGCATTTCCTCCAGGTATTGAAAGTGGGCCTTCCCAGAGTACACCATGACATAAATTTTAGTGATATTAAATATGGAATTAAATCAAACAGATTGCCCCAAAGTCCTGAGATACTCAAGCGTTTCCAACAAACTCTGCTAAAAGTGAGGTAAAGTTGGTTTAAATGGGAAAAACCCTGTGATGCTCACCAGAAGCCACTGTACATCATGACGACAGCTAGCAGTGAATTTGCAGTGCATCCAGAGTTTTTAGTTAATATAGCTTCTGCCAACCTAGCAGTTTGAAAACATGCAAATGTGAGTAGATCACACTTGTATGTTTTCGAACTGTTTCGATGGGAAGATAATGGTACTCCATGCAGTCATGCCATCCACATGACCTTGGAGGTGTCTATGAACAATGCTGGCTATTCAGCTTACAAATAGAGATAAGCACCACCACCCCAGAGCTGGATGTGATTAGACTTAATTTCAGGGGAAATCTTTACCTTTATTATGGTCAAATACTTTGTCTATACTGCACAAACATCTTACTCTGCTCTGTTTATCATCACTGTGCAGCACATCTTCTCTTTCTTTCCCTTTCATGCTTCTTTTGAAAGCCCAGACATCATGCAGAATCAGGAGTTAAAAAGAGGGATGTCTTTTGGAGGCAAGAGGTTTTCCTATGTCTTGTGATATTTTATACATATATTTTCTACAAAATAGCATTCATGGTCCTCTAAACAAGAGCAAGCATTTGGAAGTATTTCTAAGTTAAAAACAGCAACATAGTGTCATAAATATGTCAGTTTCTTGGATCTGAAATTTAAGTACTATAAGATATTATCAATATTCATAGTTGTTCTTTTTTAAATAAAACTTGTTAAAGGTATAGTAGGTGTCTTTATTCTTTGACTAAATCATGCTAAAAATAGAGCATATCCATCAGCTAACACTATGCAGGTTTCATATGGGTGGTTAATATGTTTGTCAAGAAACACTGTAAGTGTTTATGCAAATATTAGCTCTGGTTTTAGAGAAATTATATTTAGCCAAGGATGTCTTGCCTTTATCGCACACCAAAAGAAGCTGTGAATCATATCAGCATGCATCTTTTGCATTTTGTTATATAAAATAAAAGCATTGGCTCTGTGAATATTTGCACTGTACATATGGAAATACATGCATAGCTTGTCTTTTCACCAACAAGGCAAAAATGATGCATGTGACTTTTTCATCTCCACTTTATCTTCATAACTACAACACTGGGAAGTAGCTCATAGTGAGAGAAACTCACTAGCTTAGTAGCAAAAAGTGATTTTCATGGATTGGTGGAGACTGAAATCTAGATCTCCCAAGAAAAATGCACTAAATAGAAAACCACACTGGCTTATGAGCATAAGGTAAAAGTAAAGGTTTTCCCCTGACATTCACTTGTGTCTGACTCGAGGGTTGGTGCTCATCTCCATTTCTAAGCCAAAGAGTCAGCGTTGACCGTAGACACCTCCAAGGCCATGTGGCCAGCATGACTTTATGGAGCACTGTTCGAATCCAGGGAGTGATGTGAACTCCCACTATTAGCCCCAGCTTCTGCCAACCTAGCAGTTCAAAAACATGTAAATGCGAGTAGATCAATAGGTACCTCTCTGACGGGAAGGTAACAGTGCTCCATCAGCATAAAATGGAGCTTTTTCCTGTGATCTTCCAAGGTTTGGCTAAATATGTGAAGGGCACTACTATGACAACACATATTTATTATTATTATTATTTATTCAATGTGTACACTGCCCCTCCCAGAGGCTTGGGGTGGTTTACAGAACTCAGCACGGTAATAAAACAATAAAACAATACATATTAAAATATCATTAGGACTCGAAGGCTTGTCTGAACAAGGTCTTACAAGCTTTGCTAAAAATTACCAAATTTCGCAAAGCCCAAGTCTCAGGGGGCAGATCATTCCGCAGAACTGGGGCGATGATAGAGAATGCCCTTCGTCAGGTTGCCGTCAGGGGATAAGACTTCACGCTAGGAATATCTAAAAGATTCTGATCTCCTGATCGCAGTGATCTCAAGGGACTATATGGGCTATAGGGTTGCCACCTGTCCCATATTATTCGGGACATCCTGTATTTTTGCTCTGAATTTCGTGTCCCGTATTTTCAGCTCCTGTCCTGTATTGACAGATTCTGGATCAAACTTGACACAAATATTCAATATGCCTGAATGTGAACACTGGTGGAGTTTGGGGAAAAACAGACCTTGACATTTGGGAGTTTTAATTGCTGGGATTTATAGTTCACCTACAATCAAAGAGCATTCTGAACCCCACCAATGATAGAATTAGGTCTAACTTCCCACACAGAACCCACACGACCAACAGAAAATACCGTCTTTCCTGTTGGTCTTTGTCAAACCCCCCCCTCTCCAGGACTCCCGACTCCCGCTGCCCTAAAAACCTTGTGAAACTACAACTCCCAGGACTCTCTCTTAAGCCTAGGCTGGAAAGGAGCAGGGCCAATCGCCTTCCTCCCTTGCCTCCCTCACCCATGAGGGGGATGCCCCTTTAAGAAAGAGCCCTGCTGGAGTAGGAGGAGGAGATGGGAACGACAGCACCACCACCACTGCCACAAAAAATGCAGAGGAAGAGGAGAGACCCAAGATGGCGGTGGCAGTGGTGGTGGCAGCGGCCAAGCAGCTCCTCAGAGGCAGTGAAGAGAGGCAACGGCATGTCAGTGGCCCTGGAGCAGCACTTGGGCTGGCTCTCTCCTCCCTCTCCAGCACTCCAGCCCCACGAGGAGGCCCAGGCCTCAGAGCAGCAGCAGCAGCTGCCTCAGAGCGACATGCTGGTGGGCCTCCCACTCATGGCCATCGAGGGCATCCTGGGCTTTCTCTCCTATGACGACACTAGCCAGCTGCGCCTTATTTTTGTGGAAAATCCCATATTTTTAGGGAAATGTCCCTTATTTCTTATATCATAAAATGGTAACCATAATTGGCTGGTGCAAAACAATGTAATTTTTAAAAGGGGGAAGTTTGCAGACACAGCAGTAGCAAAAAGGGAACAGAGAAAGTCATCTCTTTCTCTAGTGAGAAAGTTTACAGATATCAAAGAACCTGCTTCTGAAACTGTTGGCTTCAGGGTGCATTCTGGAAGCTAAAAGTGCTCTGAAGAATCTGCCCTGGAAAGTTACCTGGCTGGGACAGAACAAGATGATAGGGAGCTAGGAGCCACATCAGCTCAACACTCATGTTCTAGTTCTGTTAATAATTTTATGGCAAATGTTAGGTTAAAGAATGAATTTCAAAGCATAGTGGTGGAAATAACATTCAATAATATGCAAAAATAATGGTTTAAAAACATGTTTCCCAAGTGCTGGAAGACCCTAATGGGAAGAATTGTGGACTGATTAGAGTATTTGCAGCTCAGAATTAATTCTGGGCAAAATTTACATACACAGATGCATACACAGTGTGCCCACAACTGAAAATAGCATTTTCTATGCATGAAACAGCTTTTTTCTGCAGGAAAATATTGTTTCCATTCAGAAAAGGCCACTTTTTGATACAAAAAATGAATTTTGCACCAAAGAAGGCTCAAATTGTGAATATTCTTCAAAAACTGTAATTTTAAAATACTTTATCATAGACTTTAACTGGGTTGCAGTTAAACGTTTAACCCCCCCCCCCAGATTATGGCAACTTGACTGAATGATAACTGGCAAATAGAGGGAGAAAATGTGGAGACAGTGACAGATTTTGTATTTCTAGGTGCAAAGATTACTGCAGATACAGACTGCAGCCAGGAAATCAGAAGACGCTTACTTCTTGGGAGGAGAGCAATGTCCAATCTCGATAAAATAGTCAAGAGTAGAGACTGGCAACAAAGATCTGCATAGTGAAAGCTATGGTATTCCCAGTAGTAACCTATGGATGTGAGAGCTGGACCATAGGGAAGGCTGGGCGAAGGAAGATAGATGCTTTTGAACTGTGGTGTTGGAGGAAAATTATGAGATCAAACCAGTCCATACTTCAGGAAATAAAGCTGACTGCTCCTTGGAGGGAAGGATATTAGAGGCTAAGATGAAGTACTTTGGCTACATCATGAGAAGACAGGAAAATTTAGAGAAGACAATGATGCTTGGGAAAATGGAAAGAAAAAGGAAGACGGGCCGAACAAGGACAAGATGGATGGATGGTATCCTTGAAGTAACTGGCTTGACTCTGAAGGAGCTGGGGGTGGTGACGGTTGACAGGGAGCTCTGGCGTGGGCTGGCCCATCATAGCCACTCATCTCAGTTCTCTTTTTTCCTGCGAACATTATGATTGTTTCATCAATAAAGTTTTAATCAGTGTGGTCCTATTTGGAATAGTCAAGATGCCTCAAACTGGTGCTGGAGATTCTGGAAGTTGTAGTCCTGTAATGAAATTTTTCCATACTCAGAAGGAAGACATGTATGAGCCTCATGTATTTGGAATGGAGATACAGCCCTCTTCCCTTTCCGTTTGCACTTTTATTCTTTTGTCCATAAGCCCCATAAGGATTTCACCAGTGAGCTTTCATTTATAGTAACCAAGTACCTCATGCTGGCGCTACTTCTGGATGTACAACAAGAAGAATGGAGGTTTGTTATAGCAGAAAATGGAGCAGAGAAATACTACTTAAGTCAGATAAAAAGAAGAAAAAGTGGAAGATATTTTGACTTTATTAGCTATAAACCCCAGTTTAGCTAGGGATCAAAGCATGGGGTAGGCACTGATAAAGTAAATAAAGTTGCTTGCTGCCTCCTTCACCATTTCTCCATGATGGAAAAAGAGAGACACCTAGAGGTTAAAAAGCAAGCAAAATCAAACAGCATTTAAACAGCTTAGGTGGATCCCCCGCTTTATTTTTAAAGACATGTTTTCCAAAGCATTCTTTCATTCAGGGTGGGCTTATGTTGGTCAATTCTTTAGGCAGAAATTTTTGCTTTCATCAATTTAACTCAGGATGCAGTAAGACTTGTAGATGCATCACATCACATCATCCTGTTTGCTGCAGTGTCGATTCCTAACTAGCCAATATGTTAAATCATTACATCACTGTATTTGTCATTCTCCCCCACCCCACCCTCTAAAAATTAAGAACTGGGTGGTGGTGAATTGGAAGCTATTCAGTGTTTTCATTCCCTCTTAACTTGGTATAAGGTCAAGAAAAGGGATTGCTATTGGCATAAATGGGGTGGAGGGAGAGAAATCAATTGCTGAAAAATGAGATTGAAAGAAGAGAAAGAAAAGTTCGTGGAAACCACGATTCTCCCATCTTATCCACTTTCTATTTTTATGCTTTCATATATACTTATGTACATTCTATTTATCTAGTAGTAGAAACTCACATTAGGATTCAGTTTTTAATTTGGTGACAGGGCATACTTCAATAAAATTAATGTAAGGATTGGCAGATTTTAATTTGTTTTCCACTCCCTGCTAGTTTTCTAGTTGAATAACAGTTACAATTTTTACCACCTCTGTCTTAAATAGATCTAAAATATTTAATTTAATGCAATTTGACTGCTTTTCTTTTATGTATTTTGGTGCCAAAAAAACCACACAGCTGTGTTCTATTTGCTAGGGATGGTTATCGATGTAGGGTGCTTCCAGACAAGACTGAAACTCTGATTGGTGCAGGTTTAAAAAACTTGCTTTGGCATGGGTTTGAGTCCCCACAAGCCTCTCAAAACTCAGGGCTTTCCTGGGGAGGATGGCTACATGCCATCCTGATAACAATCCACCCAAAATAACCCCTAAAAAGTAAAACAAAAAAAATTAATTTGGTTTTCCCAGACACATTTTTGGATACCTCTGATAAAACTGAGATAGGTCCTGGTTTTTGGACCTGTCTGGATGCATCTGTAGACAGCTTAGGAAGCATGGACGAGATGCTGGTGGAAGATGCGTGTGTGTGTGTGTGTGTGTGTGTGTGTGTGTGTGTGTGTGTGTGTGAGAGAGAGAGAGAGAGAGAGAGAGAGAGAGAGAGAGAGAGAGAGAGAGAGATGCTGGTGGAAGGATTAGTGGTTGAGCTGGAGCCTAACAGGACCCAGTAGCTCCGTTAGCCAAGCTATGAAGCAACATTCAAGAAATGAGCTGCTACTCTTAAGGCTGCTGAATAAGTGCAAGCAAGTTCTTCAGAGTAGGCTAGGAAATACTTAATTCTTCCAGAACTTGCAAAAAGAGATATCAGCTGAGTAGGTCTTTGAGATCACCTAAGATCTCAGCAACAGGGAACATCTCTGAATTTAGAATTTAAGATTGGAATCTGGTTGCAGCACAAATTCTAGAAGCTATGACCCTTGACTCTTGTTATCTCATGTTTGCTGAAACCTGAATTTACCTTGGACCTTGGTTTATGGACTTTGATTCAACCTTGCACTCTGGACACTGTGGTAATCAGCTCATGACCCCAGAACAGACATTTAGAAACTTTCTTGTGTTATTCTGTTAATGTTTGCATCTCTGTTGTACTATTGGCTTGACCTTACTTAGGCTGCTGATTTATGATCTGTGGGTATTTGGGGATCAAGGATTTGACAGTTATAAGGAGAAAGTACATAGATAAAATGAGATAAGCTTGCATTTGATTCTAAAAGCAAATAATACAAAGAATGAAGAATAGTGGATTCACAAGAACACAGTGAAATCCAAATGTAGAGGGTGGGTCATCTGCAAATGGGGGGGATAAGAAACCATCCTCAACAAACCATGAGTTTCCAGTATCTGCACATTTCTTGACCAATGAAAGAATACACAGATTCAGCATCATCTGATGTAGTTTAAAGACTTCCAGGGTTGCTACAAAGAGAAGAACATAATCTTGTTTTCTGCTGCCTCAGGCCCATCAATGTTTCCTGTTTTTTTGTTTTTTTAAAGGGTAAATTAAATCCTGTAATGGACCTACAGTCCCCTGTGGAGAAAATGCTCATATTCACATCAATGTTGTTGTTTTTAAGGAATTTCAGCACATGTCCACTTTTAAAAAGCCCAAAACAACTGATTGGGCTGTAAAATGGACATAAAGTTTATTTAAAGGAAGTATGGATGGAGAGCAATTAGCACTCTCTGAAACACTTTCTTTTAAACTTTGTAATATTAAACAGAGCTTGAATAAACAATTGGAGGAAGGAAGAAATCCAACAGAAGTTTAAAAATAAAATCTGTTATGCGCTTAGCCTCATATGCACACATGTGAACCTGCTTACTGTATATTTATATTAATATATTAATGTGTGTGCATAATTACATATATTGTCTAGCATGTAACTGAGTGATTTTTTTAAATTAAAAAAACACATACCTTTTACCGGATTCCCCCTGTCTGTCCTCCATCTGATACAGAGGTAGTCTGTGAGGATGGTGGGGACCCAGTCCCAGGCTTAACAGGTCTATGTGGGCACCTGCCATGAAGTTCCAAGATTTTATAACCCCCATTTTAACCCCTCATTTTTGTGCTGTCTGGAAGCAGCCTCAGAGAGTAGAACAAACCATTTCTTTCTAATTTATAAACGGATGAGGATTGGGTGTTTTAAGGCAATATGATTTAGATCTTTAGTTGAGTACCACATTTGCTGTGGTTAAAAACACAGATCATAGAATCATAGAGTTGGAAGAGACCTTGTGGGCCATCCAGTCCAACCCCTGCCAAGAAGCAGGAAAATCACATTCAAAGCACCCCCGACAGATGGCCATACAGCCTCTGTTTAAAAGCCTCTAAAGAAGGAGCTTCCACCATGAAAGTGAAAAACTGCAAGTAAATAATTTTTTTAACCTAAAAGAACTCCCATCTAGAAATTTATAGATTTTTCTAACATGATTCTTAGAAAGGCGCTCTCTCTAGAAATCTCTAGGTTCTCCAGCATGACCGGAGGAAGTTGGTCATAAAGTCACACTGGAGAACCCAGGCATTCCTAGAGATAATATTTTAATCAAGTCTGTGAATAATTTTAGCAACATAAATTCTTTATTTGTTTTTTTTAAAAAAAAATATTGCATTTATTTTTCAATGTAGTCACTGTTTTGAATTAGTATTGTATTATTTTTATTGTCAGCTGCCTTGTATTCCTACTTTGGGAGAACGGCAGGAAGTAGTAAAATCCAGGCAATAAAACTTAAATTCAATTAGCAACAAAAAGGTAGCTTCCTTTAAACATCTACGAAGACCAGGCATGACTTACAAACAAAAAACAATAAAGCAGTGGGAAAAGTGGGAGACTGCATTCCAGATCAAGAGTCTGATCTTCAGGTAGTTGATGACAGGATGCTGTGGAGGTTACTCAGTCATACGGTCATCATAAATTGAAGTCAACAGCAGTTGGACAGCAATAACAATAATACCGAGATGAGCAAATGAAAGCACACTGTCTTCCAGCACTCCAAGCAGAAAACTTTCTTATCAGCAAGTGCCTAATAATTTTAATTACAGCAGCCCAAATTTGAGTCTTGAATTTTTTTCAAAGAAAAAATGTATAACGGTGTTTGGTCACTTCCATGACTATGGGACAGTAAAATCACTCCAACTTTTTATTATGGGGGAAAATTCTAAACCTTAGATAACTCCTTTAAGGTTTGGACATGATTTCATGACTTCATTAATATCCCAGAACTCAGAGTAAATTCTACCTGAGTAAATTCTACATTAGAAGGAAAAGGAGGGGAGATAGAATGAGATATGCTTGAGGAACAGTGTGTCCTCTTTGGGGAATAGGAAATCAAGCTACAAGACAACATATGTGTTCACTAGAATCTGAAATCAGCCATGTAGTTACATCTACATAACATAGCCTCCTTGAACTTCTATGTCTCAGATCAGCTTCTCGTTGTTAAGATGGGTTGTGACTATGTAAAGTTAGTGACTTCAGATAGTTATGGATCCATCATCCTTAACTCTAGTTTAGGGATATTTAACTGCAATAGTAGATAATGGCCCTTCTCATTTATTTCACTAGACTTTCTCAGTTCATGTTTCTTACAGTCCATGATTACATTACTTGAGAAATATTTTAAAACATTTTGAGATTCCAGTGGATGAATGCTCTCTCAACAATTGTCCACATAGTAGCCCTAGAGTACAGAAGAGGCTCTCAAAATTCAGCTCCAACTAACCTTTTGGAAACCTTTCACCCAGAGCTAGGGTTTGTCTGGTATACTAATAACTATATTAGTTAAGCTGGTATTCTAATCTCTCTCCTTCTGCTTAGCTAATGACCTCTCCAGTTAATTCATTTCACAATAGTGGCTAGACAAAGTGATTGCCAAATGCATTCTGATCATCAGTATATACGGGTATGCATTCATTAATAGGTTGTGACAACTCTTTGACAGCAAATGTCATAAATGATATTCAAATCACACAAGGAATACAAAATATTTGGAAAAAATATTCAGGTCCATATATCAGATGCAGAGACTATCAATTCAAGACCAAGGTTATGACTTTCAGTTTTTTAAATAATTGATCTATTCAACTCTACATAAAATCTAGCTGTATCAATCAGTGAACACAAAAAATCTGAACTAAGGCATTTACAAACACGGTATCTTCATGACAAAAAAGCAGATGCTCTCATTAAGCAGAAGTATTGGGTCAGTCGGACATAGTTTCTAGGCATGAGAAAAATGAAACGGAAATTAAAAGGATTCGTAAGAGATTCGTATGTAATGGGACTTTTGAGGTTTTACGTATCGCTGCTGCGATCCCGGAAGTAGACTTCCTTTTACGGTCCTTGAGGCCAACAATTTGCGTTATGATCGTAAGAAATTCTTAAGTATTAATTAATTAATTAATTGTACTACTCCCTTCTCCCTGTCTTCTCCCCTCATTTCCTTCCCGCCTTCATTCAGCTTCTTCTTTTTCCGCATTTCTATGAGGAACTGGAAGTGACGCTGCTGCTAGGTAGGCTAGGCAATGCATTCTGGAAAGTGTAGTCCTCCAGGCTTCCCCCCCCCCTCCTTCTCTTCCCCGTTGCTCTGCTGCCATGCCCCATCGCAGGGGCCTGCTTCACACACACACGCACGCGCGCGCGCGCTTCTCCTCCTCTCTCTCCAGGCTTTCCCCCCCCTTCTCTTCCCCGTTGCTCTGCTGCCATGCCCCATCGCAGGGGCCTGCTTCACACACACACACACATGCGCGCTTCTCCTCCTCTCTCTCCAGGCTTCCCCCCCTCCTGCTCGTCCCCGGGGCTCTGCTGCCATGCCCCCGCGCAGGGGCCGGCTTCACAGGCTTTCTTCCCCTCTCTCTCCAGGCTTCCCCCCCTTCTCTTCCCCGTTGCTCTGCTGCCATGCCCCATCGCAGGGGCCTGCTTCACACACACACACACACGCGTGCTTCTCCTCCTCTCTCTCTCTGCGCTCTCTCAGATGCTTCTCTTCCTCGTTGCTCTGCCATGCCCCATCGCAGGGGCCAGCTTCAGCCCTCAGGTACGTGTTTTGGACTTCAACTCCCACCATTCCTCACAGCCTCAGGCCTCTTCCTTTCCTCTCAGCCTGGGCAAACCTATGCCCTCGCTCCCTCAGGATCGGGGTGAGAGAGAGGCAGCGAGGAGCGAGGGGGGGGGGCTCCTCCTCCTTTTCTTCTGCTGCTTCCAAGAATAGAATACCCCTCCCTCCCTCCCGTCCTCCTTCCCTCCCTCCTTCCTATTTGGAGAGTCCCATCTAGAATTCAGTGTGGTTTATTCAAGTTTTGGCCTACAACTCCCAGAAATCCCAGCCAATTTACCAGCTGTTAGGATTTCTGGGAGTTGTAGGCCAAAACCATCTGGAATGCGCATGCTCTGGCATACGAATTACTAACGAATTTCGTTAGTAATTAAGTTACATTTCTGAAATTTTCGAAAAATTTTTGTAAGTCTTTCTTTTACTAATCAAAAAAAAATCCCCCAATTTGATATAAGAATCGCCATTTTAGGATTCTAAACCATGCCTAATAGTTTCCAATATCGTATTCCCCTTAAACCCAAATTGCAACTTAAGCATTTATTCATATGAGAAGTCAAGTTGAGAAATAAATGATATTTTAAAATTTAAAAAAATCCTTGTTACAAATGTTTACAGCAAAATTGAGCTGGTGTATTGATTTCCCTTAGTGAGGAACACAGTGCTGTTTAACATGTGTTTATTTTCCTTTTTTATTGGAAAAAATAAAGCTGTGCTTTCTGAAGCTCTAATACTATATCTTGATAATTATTGGAATGCCTTCTCTTTCTATTCCATCTGGAATGATCCCTAGGATACTTAAGGCAATAATAAGTCAGCATGGGGTAAGAACCAATGTACTATAGTTTTCATTTTGAGCCATTTGAAAGAACAAACCAATTATGAACAAATAGAAATTTTCAATACATTTTTAAAAAAGTTTCTGATGCTCAATTATTATTTAAATTTTTTCAGAGTTCAGAGATTTGAAAGAACTTCTATTTTTAAAATTTCTGGATTTTAAATTTTGGCATGTATTTGTGATGTGTTTTAATTGCTTTTACTGATGTGTGTGTGTGTGTGTGTGTGTGTGGCATCTAATTTTTGGCGGTTTATACGCCGCCCTGAGTTGCCTTCAGGCTGAAATGGGCAGAATAAAAATGACATGAATTAATAAATCTAAGAAGCCTGATCCATTTAGGCATGGTGAAGCAGAGACCTCAGACAGGAGAATCTGTGCGTCATGAAAGGAAAACAAACTATTATTTATTTATTGTTGTATTTTTACTGCCAGGGATGGGAAAAAGATGCTTGTGGGATTTTCATATGTCAAAATGACTTCTCAGTTTGGTATAGAATTCACTTTGACATGAGTGGGGGCACAATTTTCTGTCTCAGGTAGAAAAATGAATTGGGTCATCATCGACAGTGCAGTAAACCTAAGGGTTATTAACATGTGACATGCCTGCATGCTTTCTGGATTTATTTTTGCCATTTCTCTTTCTTGTCCCCATTGTTTTCATGCTTTATTTATCCCTTATGGATAAGGGTTCTAGCTCAGAGCTTTGATTCTTCTTTGCAACAACTTGATTCACCAAATCAAGGTGGTAATTTTTTTAAAAAAAAACATTGTTTATTTTTGTGGGTTTTTTTCAATTGTTTCTCGTTTGTTTGAATTTTCAAAGAAAAAACAAAACAAACAGGGCAAGTGACTGAAACATGGGATAAGGATTTGCAACCATGCTGCATAGTGTCTATGGATCAAGTCTGGATTCTGCAACACAGATTTGTAACTAAACTGTGTCAACCTGTGCATGAATGTTAAACACAATAGCTGAAAGATAAAGTATAAGAAGAGTCCTTCACTGAGTGGAAAACTTGATTAAACTCACCCCAGCACCTCATTCTGGTGAAGCTAGTGCATATAAATCAGGAAATGTCTTCATTTTACTGGAGAGGATACAATATTGTAGGTGCCAATTTCCGTCACTGGAGAACGTGCCCACTTGCCCAGTTATTCAAGGATGAGATTCAAAATGAAATTAATAACATTGCTAATTAATCCATTGGGCTTAACCTGTGCTTTGCACTTCTCAATCTATATGATAAAGATAATATTGGGTTTATGCAAGAAAAAGTACCTATTTCATCTTTTTTGTAAGAAACCATGCAGGATTTTGCTTAAAAATAGAAATGTGATCTGCCTATTGACAATAATGAATGGTACAAGAAAGTGAGAAATCTGGCATTATAAGAGAAACTAACACTTGAAAGAAGACATTGAAGAGAACAATCAGACAACATGAAGATGTCTGCTGAATACAACATGATCTAGAAAATAAGTACACTGTATGTATCCCTTTGGTGTAAGGGTCCGCCAAGATAGTACCTTTATCCCAGGAGCTTCTGCAGCAAACAGAAGCGTGACCAGATGCCATTCCCTGTAAACGTAGAAGCAATTGCTACAAAAGGCAAAACATGTGTGATTTCCAGGTGCAGGAATATCAGAGTTTTGAGGCGAATATGCAGATCTTCACATGTCTATATGTCCCTGCAATCAGAAATTATGGAATTTTCATCTGGATTTGTTCCCAGGTTTTAGCTGTTTGTTCCTGATTGGTTGGTTCCTAAAAAGAAGATGACTCTTGAATAGAATGCAAAAACCTTGTTTGTGTGACATATACTTCATGGACAGGACAAGGAACAGAATTTTTGCAATGATTCACGGTGGTGATTCCCCATTATTTGCATATCCACATCTTGAGGTTTGATTTTTTAAAAAGAAAACAAAACAAAACATAAAAAACACTGAAGTTTCTGGTGGAAGTCCCATGGCAGCCATCTTGGGAGCCTTTAAATCTCACAACAAAACATCAAGTCTGGACAATGGAGGCAGAAATCTCAGGACCACCAGTTCTGTAAGTGGACCTCCTTTGAAGTCCTGGGATTTTTTTTGCCCCTGTTTAAAACCCATGAGTGCTGTCTGGAAGCACCCTAAGATTTCTTGAAGAGGATTTTATGTGATTCAGAATTCCTTCTAGAAATTGCAATTGATTTTGTATTCTATATATTAAAGTTTTGTTGTTTTTGTCTTAGGCTTAGATCTAAGGGTGTAGCCACATCCTGCATATGGGAGGACAGATATCTGTTTTCACTCTGGGGGTGCTGAAATATTCATTTTCTATTGACCCATTATGGGGGAGGGCTTTCCAGGCTCACCTTCCCATCATTTTAGGCATTTAGGCTGTTTGTTTCCAATGTAGAGGAGAGGCACTCTACTGCAGGCAGGCACACACTTTAAAACAGTTTCCCAACCTTTTTTGAGTTGCGGCACAATTTTAACATTAAAAAATTCCAGGGGCATACCACCAACCAAAATGACACAAAATGACACTCTAACACAGTAAAGAACGGCTGGGGGATGGTGGCCTGCTGAGAGCAGCTGCTGGGAGTACCGAAGCCAGGGGGAGGGAGCGGAGCCAGGACGCGCCATGCCCTGCCCCCTCCCCTCAGCTTCAGCTCTCCCACAGCTTCTCCAGCCTTGAGGGGGCAATGCCAAGCCAGCGATGGCAGAGCCAGCACAATGCTGGTTTGGCACTGCCCCCTCAAGGCTGGAGCAGCTTCTGGGAGTGCCGAAGCCGGGGAGAGGGGGCGGAGCCAGGCCCCACCCCCTCCCCCTTGGCTTCAGCTCTCCCACAGAGGAGGAGCATGAGCGGTGGATGGGCTTCAGTGGGCGGGGCTCCTCCTCCGCACGGCTTCAGCGAGCAAGGGGCTAGAGTCATGGCGGATTGGGGGCTGGCTGGGGAAACGGCTGAAGGAGGTGGCACCCCAGCCCCTTCTTCTTTTTCTTCGCCGCCGCCTGGCCCTTCTTCCTCCTCCCCCAAGCAGCAGGAGTTCGGGAGGAGGAGGGGGGAAGGAAGGGAGGTAGAGAGCTTTTCTTGTGGCACAGCAGGAGGTCCGTCATGGCACACTAGTGTGCCGCGTCACTGCGGTTGGGAAACACTGCTTTAAGGAGGCTTCTTGTTTAAAGCTGTTTCTTTCTACACTAGAAGAGAGGCACTAGGCTGCAGGGAGATGTTCACGCCTTAAGGGGGCTTCTTTTTCTTAAAACCGTTTTTCTCCTCTAGAGGAGTCAGGAGAGGCTCTTGGCTGCAGGCAGGCACATGGTTTAAGGAGGCTTCTTACCTGTTTCTTTCTACTCTAGAGGAGAGGTGCTCAGCTGCAGGCAGATGCATACGCCTTAAGGAGGCTTCTTGTTCTTGAAGCTATTTTTTCCTACTCTAGAGGAGTCAGGAGAGGTGCTTGGCTGCAGGAAAGGCAGGCATGTGTGCTTTCTCTCAACAGCACCAGCACACCATGCAGCTTTCCGAGAGGCATTTTAAGGAGGCACAGGGATTGGAAGAGCAATGCCCTGTAGCTCAGTAGAGCTATCCTCCCTGGACTACATTTAAAATCTCCTGTTTTCATTGCCTACAATCTTCTTTCTGCTTGCCACAGGTTTTGCTTTCTTAAAGCTGCTTCTACTTCTATTCAAGAGGAGAGGTAGCCTTCTTTTTTGTTTGCTGGGATTACTATTAGTAATAATAATAATTAACTTTTAGAACTATTTTCTGAAGGAGAGGAAGGGAAGGAGAAAAAGAAGGTTAAAGGGTTACTCTCCATCTCCAAGCCCCCAAGCGCATGCACACGCACCCCACCAACCATCCCTCAGGTCCCCAACTCCCAGTCAGTCCCACTAAATAAAAAGAATCAGAAAAATAAAGGAAAGTCAAAAAGATTCAACTGTGATGCCGAATAGGGGAGTTGGAGATGAGATCAGCTCCTGCTTGCTTTTGTGTTGAGTGAGGTTTTCATGCTGGGGGAGGGGGAGCTTCCCATTGCATGTTCCCAAAGGTGCCGGAGGTGCTGCAGGTAATGAAGGAAACAGGATCTATGCACAACTCTAATCACTGGGGTCAATATCATAAATACCAACATTCATGGGTGTTCACATTTCATTATACACAATTACAAAATAAAGTCTCATATAAAATAACAACGTTTGGAATTAAAAAATGTTTCCAAGTAATAGCTGGTTTAATCCATGGA
Source organism: Anolis apletophallus (assembly GCA_030556195.1). Lineage (NCBI taxonomy): Eukaryota > Metazoa > Chordata > Lepidosauria > Squamata > Anolidae > Anolis > Anolis apletophallus. The sequence continues at coordinate 27,716,218 of JARBWK010000005.1, forward strand.
TGCAGAGTCTGTGGATATAGAGGGGAAAACAGCATGCTCCTGGGGATTAGGAGGGCAAACAGAGAGAATCAGAACTTCTACATCTTACCTGAAAAATATTGTTATTTCTTTCTACCCAAAATCATTTTATGAACCACTTTCTGGTGAATTCCACAGTTGTCTGAGTCATACAGATTGTCTGTTACATCCATATTCCCTTCTGATGTTGTTTTTCCTTAATATCTTGCCTTTTACTTTCATCACCTTCATATTAAATTTTGGGTATCTGTTTCACTGCACATTTTGATTTTTGCTTTATTGCTTGGCTGTATGCGTACAGCTACAGTTATACAAGTTCTTTATTAAAAATATCTACAACCGACATGGCACAATATTGCTTATTTAGCTCACCTTCAGAACATGAAAGTTTACAATAAATGTCACCCTCAGGTTTGTTTTGAGTTCAGACCACAAATGTGCAGACATATTTCTCAAGAACCCATTGGGTATACTGGGTTGTCCTCAGTATACCTCAGTGGGATATAAATAAATAGAATAATAATTGAAAGTTTATTCTCCTTCTCTCATTGTGACCTCCCAATATCAGAAAATATTGTTTTCTCTAGGACTTTTGGTAATGCTACTCTTTTCTCACTGATGCTTAAATATAACTCCTATCACTTTATTATCCAATATCTGGAACATTTGGCTTATGTTCATGGTTAAAATAAAGAAAATTAAACTGGAAGATTGGTAACCTCCCCGAGAATATAATCAAAAGGTGGCATTAAAGTACTCTGAATTTGATGAGTGCAGTAGTTTATAACTTGAAATGTGTCATTGTTATCAATTGTGTTAATGCAGCAAGGGAGATCTGTATAGGATTACATTTCTGAATGGACAGTTATTAATACTTTAAGATGCATGCATACTCATTCAGGTTTCATTTCGAACAGATTCTACCACCTTTAAAGGTGAGCAATTCCACTGTCAAATGAGTTTTACAGTTTGGCTGGAACATCTTGTCTTGCAATTTGAATCCTTTGCTTCAAAGTCCCCCCTGGAGCAGCAGGAAAAAAATGACTGCCCTTCAGATATGTAAAGGTAACTACTAGTTAAGCATCTCTTATCTGAAAATGCACACATCAGTGGCTGAGATGGTGGCACCTATTTTAACTTTGAATTTGTTTTGATGGTTTTTAAGTGGGATTTTTTGAATATTGTTTATATTTAATCCAAGAACCATAAAATCATAAAGTTGGAAGAGACCTCGTGGGTCATCCAGTCCAACCCCCTGCCAAGAAGCAGGACAATCGTGTTCAAAGCACCCTCAATGGATGGTCATCCAGCCTCTTTTTAAATGCCTCCATAGAGGGAGCCTCCACCACACTCCAGGGTAGAGAGTTCCACTGCTGAACGGCTCTCACAGTCAGAAAGTTCTTCTAATGTTCAGATGGAATCTCCTTTCCTATAGTTTGAAGCCATTGCTCTGCGTCCTAGTCTCCAGGGCAGCAGAAAACAAGCTTGTTTCCTCCTCCCTATGACTTCCTTTCACATATTTATACATGGCTATCATGTCTCCTCTCAGCCTTATCTTCTGAAGGCTAAACATGCCTTGCTCTTTAGGCCGCTCCTCATAGGACTTGTTCTCCAGACCCTTGATCATTTTAGTCACCCTCCTCTGGAAATATTCCAGCTTGTCAATGTCTCTCTTCAATTGTGGTGCCCAGAAGGACTCCAAGATCTTTTTCACATTTCTTTATTAATCTGCCTTTAATATTAATATCAAGTCAATATCACATTTATAGTATTTCATTAGGCCTATTTTTAATAGTAGTCCCAAAGCAACTAGAAACTACATTTATCCAGCATCTACCAATCCCCATGGATGCTGGTTACCTGAGAGTCTACTGTAGATGTAAAAACCGGTATTTCAAAATCTGAAGAAAAAAAATCTGAAATTCTAAACACTTCTGGCCCCAAGCATTTTTGTTAAGGAATACTCGACCTCTGTACTAAACTTACCTAATTCCTTTGCTCAGTGCTCACAGTACTTGTGTTATAGACTTTGCTTGCCTTCCTCTGGTCATATTCCAACAAATCAATATTCTGGTTCACTGTACCCTTGGGTGTAGGTAAGATTATGTTTTCCCACTGGAGCTTCACTAGTTACTATATGTGAATAGAGACATGCAGTTACAACTAAACTCTGATTATGCTGAATCAAACTGCATACTGTATCCAATACAGCTAGTATATACATTCATATATGTTTGAAATTTTGGAACGAAAGTTATTCACATGTCATCTATAATGTCATACATCTAATTCCCGCTAGGGATTCCAGTCATGCCACATTACCAGTCTTTAAGAACTATTGCTCCATTTCTGAATGCAAACTTGAGCATCAGGAAAGGTTGCCTAAAATGTAGCCACTTCCCTTCTCTCTGCACTCTTAACAAATAGCCAATGTTATCAACATAGACTGATGCCAATTCTTTACCTTGATACATGCCTGCAGATATTACAGTCATTCTAATCTGGAGCTGGAGCTGCTTGATTAAAATCAAAGGTCAGTGAAGATAATTAATAAAGCTGGTTTAGAGCTTGCAGAAATTGATTCATTCTTATTCAGACCTTGGAAAATCACTTCTAAAATTCAGAAGGGTTCTGAGAAATATAGTTTTAAAAAGTAACTTTACCACAATCTGATTATTGCTCTAAAACTCTGTTAACTGGTATTTTGCACCAACGTTTGTCGCTTTGGATTTCAAACATACTTTTCTGAGAAAATGGAGCATTCCCTGATATTTTGGTTGAAGTGTTGTAAAATACTATCACATTTTGCTTCAGCACATCCAGAGAGTGAGCAGTGATAGGGCAACACCTAACGGCAGAACCAAGCATTGCAAAGAAATCTTTTGAGAAATTGTGATTCATGGCAAAATAATTATTTATGCAGTCAATCATGTTTCATGATCGGGTGGGGAAAGTATCTGCAGATCCCTGTGATCAGACTTCATTTAATATACAAGCAGCCATGAAGAAATGCCAAGGTTGGGTAAGTGCATATGAAGGATCTCTGTGGAAAAGAAGATTAAAGTGAGCTGATGCATTCTAGGTGAGATTTTTCCCAACCCAATGAAAGCAGATAAAGTGAACGATGCCACACATGCCTTTGACTTCAAAAAAAATCACCTTTGCTACAAGCCTGCATGGCATGAAACAAAATATATACATATAATGTATTGTTGTCAGAAGAGAATGATTCTAGAACATGACCATGCAGCCCAAGAAATCTACAACAACCCAATAAACATGTAATGCCCCATTAGGGACTTCATGAAGTTCTTCCTTTCACAGGCTTTTAGTAGTTCCAAAGACATTGAAGGTTTGGAAGCATAGCAGGTGTACTGCAATTAACTCCTCCAGCATATTACAGCTCATTACACTTTTCCTACATTTTCCTCTAGCATGACATTTTTAAAAAGTTCTTCTACAGCTTAGACCAAATGCTCTCACACAGTATATCCTTCTGTTGTGGGAGAGATTTGGCTATAGTCCTCATCTGGAAAATTTGACTTGTGATCTGAGCATTGAAGCATTCATGCCCACAATCCTTTTATTTGGTGTAATGATGCCTCAAGTGGTGACATAGATGGCATGGGTGAGACATCTCAATGACAGGGAAGACAGTATAAGAAGTAAACTCTGGGTGCATCTATAGTTTGACATAACTTTTAACTGTCTTGGCTTAGTGCTATGGAATCCTAGATTAATAGTTTTGCATTGTCTTTAACCTTCTTTGCTAAAGAGTGCTGGTGCATCACCAAATTACAAATCTCAGGATCCCATAGCATTGAGCCATGGAAATTAAAGTAGTATCAAACAGCATTAATTCTACAATGCAGATCCACTATTTGTCAATAGTGAAAGCCTGCCTTGCCAGCTTCCAAGCTTCTTCAGAGCTGGCCGAAGAGTTTTCTCAAGTAAATAAAAACAGCTTTTTCTTTCATTTTTCCCATTCATTCAGTACAATGCTCTCAAAATGTTTTACATTGGCATAAATAAATATTTATTTATTTATTTATGGTATTTGTACTTTGTCGCTTCTCATCCCCGAAGGGGGACTCAGCATGGCTTACATTCGCAGCACTACAGAAGAGGTGATGTTAATCTGGGGCTGTGTACTCCAGATCAGAACTGTCTGAGACTACACTCCCCACTCCTAAACTATCTTGGGAGTTACATAAATCTCAGGATCAAACCCTCAAACCACCTGGGTGGCTGGATGTTAGCTGCATGCCTGAGCAGTATCAGAACCGGTTTGGCACTGCTCGCCTGTGATCCTAATCTTGTCCCACTTCATTTGCTATTTGTGGTGTCCATTAGAAACAAAGATGGAGCTGGCCAGTGCTCAGTACTAGGAGTGATGATATCCAGATCACTGAGGTGATGTGAGATTGAGAGGAGGAATCACCTCCTCCTTTTCCCTCTCCCTTTCCCAATTGCCTCAATTTTCTGGATATCCACACTACAGGAGCTAAGTGTTGAACATGGTCATTTTTGTCATTTTTGTGCCCAGTGGCCACCACAAATGGAATTCTGAGGAGGCATTGTAGGTGCCATCCCTTGTCCCTGAGCTGCCTGAGCCACTTTGTGGAGAGAGAAAGCAGGGTATATATAAACATTATAATTATGACTGATTATTACGATTATGATGATGACTATTATTGTAGTATACCGTGGCTGCTTTCAAATATCATGTTACTTCTCTTAACATTAAGTGGCCTTTGCCATGTTATCACAAATGTGTTCTATGTTCCATACAAGTGTCACAGAGCTGATCTGGCCTCCAATTTGGCTTCAAGTGTCAGTGAAGATGCACCCCATGTGTCTCTCTAAGAGAAGACTAGCTCAAATAACAGCGTATTAATGCAGGAGACAAGCACTATTGCTATCAACATTCATAAAAACTTGGTTATGTAATTTCTGTTTATGTTCTCTAATTGTTCATTTCGGAAAACATGCATTCGACTTGCAGGAAAGGACTTTTATATTTCTAAACTTCTAGAAAACATACAATACTATGAAATAAACATAAATCAAAAGACAAGAGAAGTGTATTTTTGATAACTTAGATTAGTCTTAACCAGACTTTTAATAGACAAGGACAACAGATTCCAGCTCCCCCCAAAAAAACAACTGGTCAGTATTATGAAAAGTGCTACACTCAGTGATGAATTGGGACACTGAAATAAAGAGAAAATACACAAAGACGGTAAACTACATCAAAATTAATGAAGGAAAATCTTCAACAATTTATACCATAGGACAAATCATCAACCAATATCAATTATATTCAAGAGGGGGATAAAATCACACTGTGGGATAGTTTTGTATTTCCAGACATAACTATCAAATGGAGTGACTTTCCAAAGTTATCTTCAAGCTGCACTTCCTTTGGCTGAAGATGTTTTTAAAAATTATCTTGCAATCTTAATCCAGTCTTCCTCTCTTCTATCTGCTGTTATTTGTTTATTGTTGTCCAATGTCAATGAAAGTCTTTATGTTTTTTTCATTGCAAGACACAGGCACACGCATTCTGAAAGTCCTTGGCTCTCTTTTATCAATGCTCTGATCGATAAGTGGGGAAAGTTTCTGTTCGATGAATCTTCAGTGGACTTTCTTCTCCAAATCAAGCCAAAAGGTGGGAGAAATAGCAATAAGTTAGTCAACAATAATTAAGGAAATACATACAAATATTATTTTATATTGTAACAAACTGGGGAACTAGAGATGTAGTTACAGAGGGGAGTAGTGAGGGCATTGCTGTTGTTGTGTGGTGTCAAATGGTTCCTGATGTATGTTTATACTAAGGAAAACCTATACTAAGGGAGTCAGGGGTTGCCACTGACTCCCTCTGAAGTTGAGTCTGGGACTGTCCTGCCAAATCAATTGGAGGGAAGGCACGCACTTACCTGGAAGCAAGTCACATTTAACTCAGCGGGCTTTGCTTCCAAGTATTAATCTTATACACAGAGTAAGGCTCTAATGCTAACAGCATTCAAACACGCTATGAAAGCTAGCAAAGAATAAAGAGTATGCAAAATTGTGTCTTTCACTTTTTTATATATAAAAGTATCAAAGTATACCATTCAGGTATGGTGCAAGGTGTAGGTATATTTCACTATATAATTTCACAGTGTTCACATAATACATTCACATTTGTGACCATATATCAATCATTCATAGTATGCATATAACAATATCACAAAGTGGATATCACAGTGTTAATATCACATAAATTCTAAAGCAAGGTACTGGTGTAACTATAACAGAACCAACAGTATAAACCTGTATTTCCACCGTAGGGTAAGTTCACTCCTAATGTTAGCATGTAGTGTGTCTGGGAAGATCCCACCTTATGGTCAAGCTTGCTCACCATGGACTGGATGTGAAAATATTCCTCCTGCAGCGACGCAAGCCTCCTCAGCGGGTATATGCCAATGTGGCGAATGCCGGTGCAGCCTCTGAAGAAGCCGCGGGCTCCATCCACCACCCAGGAGCCCCCCCGAAACGGTTCGAGCTCTGCACAGTAAACCGTCAGGCGAGCCGCGTAGGACTCCTCGAACATCTCTGGATCCACAGAACCACAGCCTCCTAGCCCACCCCATTCTGCCACCCCAGCGGAGGACAGACGCCCAGCATTTAGCAGCTATACTGAACTCCAGCCAGCGCGTTTGCTTCCCAGGCGGTGAAGCAGTTTATTGTTTACATCCAGGGATCTTCCCAGCCACACTACATGCTAACATTAGGAGTGAACTTACCCTACGGTGGAAATACATGTTTATACTGTTGGTTCTGTTATAGTTACACCAGTACCTTGCTTTAGAATTTATGTGATATTAACACTGTGATATCCACTTTGTGATATTGTTATATGCATACTATGAATGATTGATATATGGTCACAAATGTGAATGTATTATGTGAATACTGTGAAATTATATAGTGAAATATACCTACACCTTGCACCATACCTGAATGGTATACTTTGATACTTTTATATATAAAAAAGTGAAAGACACAATTTTGCATACTCTTTATTCTTTGCTAGCTTTGCTTCCAAGTAGACATGTGCAGGTTTGCACTGTAAATCAAAGAGTACCGATCTTTTTAATCCCTGACAAGTGAAATTGTCATATTGGATATCACTGAACATACTTGTCCTGGCCACTAGATGTCCTTCGGAGATTGTAGGAGAAAGCATTGATGAGAAATGGCACAAATATATTATCTACCTTATTTCCATATTAGGAGAAATGATGGGGATGGGGTGGTAAAAGTGTGAATTCTACTGGTTATTTTCAACTAGAATAAACTTGCCGAATCTATAGCTGAATGATGAGACAAAAGATATAGCAATCATACTGATTCAAATGTTCTACTTTAATTGGTACTAAATGAAGATCTAAACATTGCAATATTCCCTGTACTCATGTTTGAGATGATATAAGTGAAAACATCTGCAATGTTTTTGCAAATGTCTAGGCTAAGTCCAGAAATGGAAGGAAGTGGCCTTTCGTGTATAATGAGTGTGTGGGAACATTCATAGCTTGGTTGCTGAACTTTCAGCTTATTAATAGCATGGACTAGCTTTGGGCTGCAAACCTAATTAATTTCAAAGTGCTAACAATAGAACTCCACTATAGAGATAGCTAAGGCCAACCAAAAGGATTCAGTTTTTAATTCCACCCACCCTCCCTTTCTAGGGCCATGAATAGTACCCCAATATCCACATTTACATAAAAAGGAATCTATGTTCTCACCGAAATGAAGAGTACTAGTGGATCAAAGGGAATCTAAAATCCAGCTAAAGAAGTAATGTAAAGATAAGGCTGAGAAAAAGGAGGTAGAGGACTGATGTTATAGATTTTCCCATAGATACCAAAACATAATATGGTTCATGTATTCAAAAGTACTTGTGATCTTGTAAGATAAGGTTAAACACTATTTTAAATTACTCTTCACACTTTTTTGGCTGTACTGAAACAAAACTGAACTCCTTATAATCTGACCAAGAAATCTGACCCTCGGGGGTTGAGAAGAAGCGAGGTATAAATGATGGAAATAAATAAATCTAAAAGGGAAAGAACCATACACATGTTTTTGAACTACAGCTCCCAAAGCCTCCAACAAGAATTGATACTGGATACTGTAGTCCAACAATAACACCCATAGCTTTTCCAAGCTTTGGTTAGTGGGGACAACATGTAAACACTAGGCATGGTTAGATCCAGTTGGAATCTTCGTAATTTGGATTAAATTCAGATCAAATTCCTTTTTGAAGCGATTTCGAAGCAATTTGAGTACCCGGAAGTATCCTTGCCATTTTGAAGCAACTGTCGCCATCTTTGTTCCGACTCAGGAGATGAATAGGAAAAGACCCAGTATTTGAAGGCAAGCAGCAGCTTTGCATGCTGGGATGCTTGCTTCCAGCCAATGAGGGGAATCCATGTGTGGAGGGGTGGGGTTTCAGCATGGCACCCATTGCCCTTTAAAAAGGCCCGTGCGTGCTCATTGCGAGCTGGGGACATGAATGGAAAGGGACTAGGCAGGCTGCTTGGGTGGGAAAGGTGCCACGCCACCACTTAGCAAGGGAACAACAGGGTTGGGAACAAATTATTTTCTTGTGGAACCACAATATACAACTATGGAGCCTCCTTTCTCTGCTTGGGGTTACACGTTGTACTTTTGAGAACAAGAAATCTCCTATATTCTGATAATAATTTCCTTGGGGAACCACACAATACCACTTTGGAGCCCCTTTTGTCTGCTTTGGGTTTCACATTGTACTTTTGGGGAAAAAGAAATCCCCTAATCTAATAATTTTCTTGGGGAACCAAATGATACAACTTTGTAGCCCCCTTTCTCCACTTTGGACTTACATGTTGTACTTTTGGAAACAAAAGTACAACATGTAAGCCCAATCTAATAATTTCCTTGGGGAACCACACACAATAAAAGTTTAGAGGCCCCTTTGTCTGCTTGATGTTACATGTTGTACTTTTGGAAACTAGAAATCTCCTTTAATCTGCTAATATTCCTTATTAGGTTACTGAAATTACTTTTAAAATGGTCAAGAACCCAGGGATCTTCTAAACACGTTGAATGTTAGTATGTTGACAGAGGAGAATATTTTCTACCACTGTGGCAAGTTTTGTCAGTAGCGGTCTAAAAATTAGGGAAAGGGAACCCCCCAAGTTTTGCCTGTCCCATTTGCAGGTTTTTGCGTATTGCGCAATCGCGTCCGCCTTTAGCGAAGTGATTCGAAAATTTCAGAAAATTCCAACTTTTTTCGGAAAATTTTTGGAAATCATTTCTGAATTGAATCGCAAGTGCCCCCTACATCCAAAATGAGTTTCGAATCATTTTTTTCCTTGATCAAACAAGCCTTGATCAAACATCCCCCCTCCCCTGGGGGTTGAGAAGTGCGAGTTAGAAATACAGTGAATAAATAAATAAATAGTAAACACCCATCAGTCACCAGTCATTTGCCTAGTGGGCTGAGTAGATATTCAGAAACTCTGCATGACAGTAATTAATAATTTGGTCTTAAAATATGTCCAAAGTATGATAGCCTTGGTTAAATCATTTAGACTTCTAGGGAGAGTTTAGGCTTGATTTGATCTCAGACCAATATTTGTCTTTTTGGTGTTTCACTTTATCTGTAAAATCTACTTCAGCACTATATTTGACATATTTTTCCTGTCAGCTTTCTTCACTCTCCACCTCCATATACAGAAACTGAAAATACGTGGGATGGATTCTCCTGACCTTAGTATTTAATGATGTATGGTTCACTAACTCTAACTAAAATAGACCAACTGTATTAAATGTTGATTCACCTGTGGGTTGGCAATGTTCATGTGCATTATCAGAAAATAACTATCTTCCAATCAACTGACAGCAGTAGTTTATATGCAAAGTTATGAGTACATGAATAAAACTGCTTGGATGCTTGCTTGTCTCCTTCCCTCCTCATTTTGCATTTTCTAGTTATTTAATTTGCCTGTTTGTTTATGGCAAGCTATCATTTGTCATTGCAACCAAATCAACAAACTGCACTTTGCTCTTGTCCAATTCTTCTTTAAAAGACAAGTACAATCCATGGTTTAGTGACTCCGTTATAGTAGTAAACCATGATCTACCTGAAAAGGGAAGTTTATGGAGGTAATGTGACCATGTCAGTGGATGATGTAAACGGAGAAAGCTAAGCATGCCTAAGGATCATTCAAAAATGCCAAGCCATAGTTTGGCAAAACATATGACTCAGTACACTGATAAATGATGACGAGACTGTGATAATATTTAAGGCTATTTTTGAATAGTTTATCAGTCTCCTACCTTGTAGGCCAAAGAGCTGCCCAGTGCTGTGTTGCCGTGTGATGTGTTGCCAATAGGCACTCCGTGGCAAAGGGACCATGGTGCCAAGGGAAACGGCTCGATCACTCATTTTCATCTGCAGTGGGAATAAAATGAAAGAGAAAATGGGGTGAACATGAAAAGACTGCATTCAATCTTCTTTGAATAATGTCTCAGCAAAATTTATCTTAAGCTTCTAAAAAAATATTTCTGTAATGTCTTTAAAGGAAGCACATTTAAAGTGTTAATAAAATAGAGATAGATAGCCTGACAAAGTAGAAAATACTTTTGAATATTGGTTTTTTAGTACCTGCGAGAGGAAGAATCTTATGAAGTTCTGTCTCATCTTTAGATCCCAACTGGGTCATTTCTTACTTTTGGTGTCCAGCCTTATGGTGACTCTTAGCCAAACCTATCATGGGACTTTCTTAGCAAATTTATTCTGAGAGAGTTTGCAATTGACTTTCTCTGAACTTTAAACTGCACATTGCTGCTACATCTTCTCATAAGCTGGTGTGCCATACAAAAATGGGGAACAATCTCCACTGTCATAAAATGGTGATGATCATGAGGGGGTGGGGGTTAGTACCACTACTCTGGAATGAGCTTTAAAGAAAGAAATATTCGTATTACACAATTCAAACTAGAATACGCGTATTACAGCTGTCCCTGCAAAGTCAGGGCAGCTAGAAAATATAGGAAGATAAAGCTATCCATGATTATAAATCATGGCAGTTCTACATTAGACTGAGTAGTAGAGTCAGTATGCAGTTATTAAGGAGCACATCAGGAGAATGATGAGGCGGTGGTTGGTGCTTCTGCTCCTTCCTTCATCTTGGTCATCGTTTTCTTCCCTGTATTTATATTCTGTATTTTTCCCAAATCTGAGATTAAAGCTCTACCCCTCAAATGCATTTGGTTGGCCAATGTGGAATCAGCTAGGACCAGATGGCCCTGTGGCTTAATGCAGCATGGTTTTTACAGGTTCTTATTTTGGGGTATTGAACTTCCTGTTTCTATAAAAATGCAACCATTCCATTCAAAACACTCCCTGCAAATCACATAAAACTTGAAATCAACTCCTTATCTTTAAACACCCACATCTTTCTTACAAATAGTGAATCATGCCACACAGTAGATGTTTCTACCTACACAATCTTAAGTAAATATGGCTCTTCAGCTCATGCTTTAACGGCTTGCAATGTTATCCTATATTCTAGTGCTATGGAAACAAGTAAGAATCTATTTTAGGAGATGTAGCTCACTGTAAAATATCAGATACTGGAGGGGGAGCCACAGAGTATGCATCACAACCCCCCTCATATTTTCAGTTTAATAAGTACTCATTCCATTTGGGTAAAAGGAGAGGCAGTTAAATTATTTTGGATTTGAGAATGACATCAGATTAGGAATTAGATGTTTCTGTCAGAAGCAGTTTCTCTGGTTGGAGAAAAGCAATTAATCCTAGTATATAAATAGACTAAAAAAGACATCCTGGTCCAAATGTTAAGGTTTGTCCCTCTTATAATTAAACCATTGGAATAAATAGGATTTACTTACACATTGATTCACCATTTCATAGAATCACAGAATCACAGAGTTGGAAGAGACCTCGTGGGCCATCCAGTCCAACCCCGTCAAGAAGCAGGAAAACTGCATTCAAAGCACCCCTGACAGATGGCCATCCAGCCTCTGTTTAAAAAGCCTTCAAAGAAGGAGCCTCCACCACACTTCTGGGCAGAGAATTCTACTGCTGAACAGCTCTCACAGTTAGGAAGTTCTTCCTAATGTTCAGGTGAAATTTCCTTTCCTGTAGTTTGGAGACTAGGACACATTATTCTGTGTCCTAGTCTCCAGGGCAGCAGAATTTAATAATCACATTGAAAGTTAGAACTAATCAATAAGACTTGATCCTATATCTGTGAATTCAGAATGTATGTGTGTCTATAGCTGTGCCTCAAATTCTGAGTAACTAGGATTTTAAAGAAGAGAAAGTCACAGACTGCAGTGAATTCCACAACATAATTAAAACTATCATTTAATTTTATGATTGTTTTCCATCATGGAAAGCAGAGGTGGGCAACTGTACAAGACCACATATGCATATATGTAAATGGATATGCCTTCAACTCATTTTTTGACTTATGGTGATGACCCTATGAATTTTATGGTGTACTTTTAAGCAAGGAATACTTTGAGATAATTTGCCAATTCCTTCCACTGAAATATAGTGTGCAGCACCTGGCATTTGTTTTTGGTATCCCATATATGTTCAAACCAGAACTGATCCTACTTAGCTTCCACAATCAGACAGGATCTGGTTATATAAGCAGACCTCTATCTCTACCATTACTAAACACATTTTGCAAAAAAAACCCCCAAAAACAAACAAAACAGGATTTGCTGCCCTTTTGGGGGCACTTCTAACTATGTTAGATCAATTTTTAAAATAATAAATTAGATTGAAAATTACCTCTGGTTTGCATCATGCTTTAAAAAGTCATATCTTTGACCTAAAATGTTTCAGTGGGAAGACGGGCATGAAAAAATTGCTAGGATTTTCTGCCTTTGAATTTTTCTGCCTCTGGAAATTTCTAGCAAAATTCGTTTTTTGAATTTGAAACAAAGTAAGGGGAAGTTTCTGCTTAGCTTCTGATATTCTTAAATAATAATAATAATATGAAAAGTCAACAACAGATCCCAAGTGTAGACTCTGCAAGGAAGCAGATGAAATGATAGATCATATCATCAGCTGCTGCAAGAAGATCGCGCAGAAACACTACAAGCAGAGGCATAACACCATTCCTCAGATGATTCATTGGAACTTGTGCCACAATTACCATCTGCCTACGACAAAGAACTGGTGGGATCACAAGCCTGAAAATGTTACAGAAAATGAACACGTCAAACTACTCTGGGACTTCTGAATTTAGACTGATGAGTTTTGGAGCACAGTACTCCTGACCTCACGATTGTATTAAAAAACCAAGTATGGATTGTTGATGTTGCAATCTGAGGTGACAGCAGGATTGAAGAGAAACAACTGGAAAAGCTGTCATTATATGAGGATTTGAAGATCGAACTGCACAGTCTCTGGCACAAGCCAATAAAGGTGGTCCCAGTAGTGTTTGGCACACTGGCTGCAGTGCCTAAAGACCTTGACCTGCACTTAAACACAATCAGCATTATCAAAATTGCCATCTGTCAGCTGCAAAAAGCCACCCTACTGGGATCTGCACGCATTATTTGCCGATACATTACACAGTCCTAGACACTTGGGAAGTGTCCGACGTGTGATCCAATACAACAGCCAGTAGGGTGATCTTGTTTGCTGTATACTTATCTTTCCCTTTAATCTCCGGATCTGAAGACAATACTCAACTCCAGCCATGGAGATTTAAAAGTTTATCAAAATCCCTTTAATAAACTAAAATTGTCATTCAGGAATTGATTCAAGGGGCTGAGTTAATACTTGCAACTGAGTTTTGAACAAGAGTTTTGGGGTAACAAGTGACATCTTTACATCCATGTTGTCCTGGAATTTACTGCACCTTATTCTGGCCTCAGCACTTTATGCGGTTCTGAAGGATCTGGGGAAACTGGAGGGATGTGGAGGTGACCTGGGAGGGGGGAGATGTCGAAGGAAAATCAATACTTAACAATTGTATGCGAAACCAGGTTTTTCTATCTAGGCCACGGAATGAGGATAGGGAGGGAGGACAAGCTGGGGAGGGTGGGTGCCATGGGTGGGGGTCCCTATCGGGGTGGTGACAGGGAGGGGCAGGTACGAGAAAGGGAGACCCAAAATTCCAATTCGGCCAAAAATTAGTGAACATTCTAAATTACCAATTCGACTTAATACAGATGGAAGATCTAAATTGTTGTTTCTACCCCAAACAGGTGGAAGAACTCTTACAAAATTAAACTGGGCTCCTGACAATGTTAAGCTGAGTACTCAGGATGGTGGCCCCTCTAGGTTGAAAGTGGTGCTGTTTAATGCCAGTCTGTTAATGGGAAAACATCTATTCAGGATTTAATCCTCGAAGAATGTATAGACCTGGCATGCATAACAGAGACCTGATTGGACAAAGCGGGTGGGGTCAATCTCACGTGGCTGTGTCCACCGGGTTACTCCGTGCAGCACCAGTCGAGACCTGGAGGGTGGGGAGGTGGAGTCGAAGTGGTCTATAAGGATTCCATCCCCCTGACCAGGTGCCCCATTCCTCAGTCAACCACTTTTGAATGTGTCGGCTTAAGGGTAGGTGATCGGGACAGGATAGGGATTCTATTAGTGTACCAACCACCCCGCTGCATTAAAGTCTCCCTACCTGAGCTAGCCGGTGTGGTCTCAGACCCGGCATTGGAGTCTCAACGGCTCATTGTGCTGGGAGACTTCAATGTCCATACTGAGACTGCTCTTTCAGGTGCGGCTTAAGACTTCATGGCCACCATGGCAACCATGAACCTGTCCCAACTAGTATCTGGTCCGACCCATAGTGTGGGGCACACACTGGTTTTGGTTTTCTGTCAGGGATTGGAGGAAGGTGGAGGGGTGGAGGAGCTGACCATTGCTCTGTTGCCATGGACTGACCACCCCCTGATCAGGTTTAGACTTACTGTGCCTCCTAACCTCTGCAGGGGTGGAGGACCCATTAAAATGGTCCACCTAGGAGGCTTATGGATCCAAATGGATTCCTGGCGGCTCAACTAAAGACGTGGTTGTGGGACCAGGCGTTTGGTTGATGTGGAGCAGCGGACGGACAATTGAGTAATGACAATGTTATGGTAGCAGACTACGTGTTGACTTGGACAGCCTATGAATGTGGAATGGGGATTATGTAGTTGTTTTCGATTTTTAACTGTTTTAACTGTTTTTAATCTGTTGTTGTATTTGATATCTTGTTTTGTATTATGTATGTACGTTGGTACATTTTTTAAGTTCAACCACATCTATATATGAATGTTAATAGATCGTATATGGAACCCCTGTGTTGTTTGTTTGGCTGTCTGTGCCCCACTTCAGAAGATTTCACTTTCTGACCCTATGATAATTGGATTTTGAGGGGAAAAATGGCTTCTTGTGGAAACAAGGATTGGAGATGAAGTTTCAATTGAGACACCTTTTCCCCATGTTAACTCTTTCAGGAGTGAATTTCCCTTCTTAGGGGTACACTTCTCTCATTTCCTGTTGTCTCAGCCCTATTTTTAAGCATGAGTTGTTTGTAATTCAGATGTTTGTAACTCAGGGACGGTCTGTAATTTCTTTGGAAGAAGACATTTAGGCAGCTGAAAGAATTTATAAACCACATTAGATTGATCAAGTCATTGATCAAGTAATATTAATTTAAGAAGTCACAGCCATAGAGCTAACTGCTAATAGGCAAACAATGTACAGGCTATTGCTTACAGAACTGTTCTGGCTAAACATAATCATACAGATCCCCTGTAGAATGTTTTAAATCAAAACTAATATGAAACAACTAAAGGGAGACATGACACTTGGCAACATAAACTGCTAATAATAACTTAAAGGATAGAGAAAATAAATTAGAAGAGAAATCCTAAAATTTGTCTACATCGACCACAAAAACTAAAGTGGACCAGAAGTCACTCTTGAAACCTCACAGGTAAATCAGAGTGAATCGGTTTAGTCCCATGCTAAGGAAAGTCAGGGGATGCTCAAGAATTTCATCAAATGTTGCCAAAACTCCAACACAGTGTGTAACTGGAAAGCAGACCAACTCTGATGCAAATGTGGACTGGCACCACCATCCCTTTTCATCAGTGCAAGTAAAAGAGAATTAAAATTCGGAAGAACTTCCTGACTGTGAGAGCTGTTCAGCAGTGGAGCTCTCTGCCCTGGAGTGTGGTGGAGTGTGGCGGAGGCTCCTTCTTTGAAGGATTTTAAATAGAGCCCTGATGGCCATCGGTCAGGATTTTCCTGCTTCTTGGTGGGAAGTTGGACTGGATGGCCCAAGAGGTCTCTTCTGACTACGATTATATGATTCTATGGATCAGCTCCATGTTGCCCCTGTGACCATTGTAGATGACCATAGAGCTCCAAAAATCTCCTGGTTATCACAGATGCCTTTGCTGACATCATCTTAAGAATTAATTCAAGAACTTAGAAGTAAAAAAGTATCAAGAAACAGACTAACAAATATTTTTAGTAGCCATTGGCTCCCCTCCACTATCATTTAGTATTTTTACCCCTTTTCATACACAATATAGCACCTATTTCTCTGTCAGAAAAAATACACCTTTTAGCACTTTAGTACCAATGAAGAGATGTTAGTTGCCCAAAAAAAAATGTTCCCTGAGAAGAACAAACCTATTCTGCCAACTGGACTAAAACCAAGGCTGGTATTCATCATTCCGCTGACATGGAAACCATCAGCAATCATTTGCTTACAGGAAGTTTTCTGCTACACCTTATCCAAGAAGGCTTGAGGAAAGCTGTTGGGGACAGAGCTCAATTTGTTTTAATCACTCATCAGCACGACTTTGTTTCCTGAAAAGACTGCCCTGCTCTGCATACTGATATGATTGGATTACCTACTCTGATTTACAGGAGTTAGATCCTTTGCTGTACCTTACACAGAATGTTGTGGGGTTTCTTTCCTTTTTAAAAGAAGTGCCTTTCCATAAGAAAACAAAATCTCATGCAAGTAATTTCCTAGCACATTTTCCCAACAATTAAAAAGCAACTGCTGTTCCAGATGCCTTTTATGACCCCCCACATGTTAAAAACAAAAACATGGAATGAATTAACAAGAACAAAAGAAAGACAGTCACATGCTGGAACTGTTTGCTCTCTGCAAAATCTAAATCTGAAGTCATGCTTAGCAAGATGACCTATAGAGGAGATGTCAGCGGTGGTGACTGTCAGAGGATGACAGGCAGAACTAGCAAGCATACCATGGAGTTTTTTACACTCTGTAACAAGTGGTCATGTTGTTCTGCTATGGTCAGAGCCGCCGAGTGAACCTTCTGATAGATGGCTTCTCCATCTCTTGTCTGAAAGATGAATAGCCCCTCTCCTGTGTCACACATTCTGTTGGAAAGAGAAAAGAACAAAGTCCCAATGTGATCAGATTGATTTGGAAATGCACACTTGTAGCAGCCTTTCAAAAATAAGAAAGAAAAAAACAAAAGGGGGATGTTGTAAATCAAAATAAATATACCCTAAGTGGGCATAAAGTATAGTGGCCCTCCAAATTTACAGGTTTAGCCTGTGCAGATTGTATTATTAGTGGATTATTGCTGCCTCTACGGCTGTCTACACCATTACAACCACTAAACTGCCCCTAAAAACAGCTTCATTGGCTGCTGATAAGTTGCCAAGCCAAATTCAAGCCCTAAATGGTTCGGGCCCCGCCTATCTTCGCAATCGCATCTCCATCTATGAACCGGCGCGAACTCTAGGGAGGCCCTCCTCTCACTCCCACCTCTGTCACAAGCATGGTTGGTGGGGACAAGAGAGAGGGCCTTCTCAGTGGTAGCCCTCCGCCTCTGGAATGCCCTTCCAAGGGAAATAAGACAGGCCCATCCCTCCCCTCTTTTCGTAAGAGTTTGAAGACTTGGTGGTTTCAACAAATCTTTGAGAGTGGCCAGTGTTAGTTCAGCCCAGACATTGTCTGGACACAACCTAACCCTCTATATATTACCCTGGTCATTCTCCTAACAGGCCTCTGGAAATAGCCCGTCCCCGCTTTGTCGTTTGCCTACTACAGTACTGTACCCAAATTCTGGTGCCATCTTATTTCAATTTGTATCAGTCTTGACCCAGCCTTTTAATTGTTCTGATCCATTCCTTTTCCATGCCCTAACAAATAGACATGAAGAGCAGGCAGGATTTTTCCTTTTAATATTATGTGTTGTTGGGTAATTCCATGCTTATGTTGCTGTTACTGTTATTTTTTGTTAAATTTGTGACTCTGTGTGTTTTGCTGTTGTTGCTTGGAAACCGCCCTGAGTCCCTCCGGGGAGATAGAGCAGTATATAAATAAAGTTTTATTATTATATATTATTTTAATAAGGACTACAGAGCTGCAAAATATAGAGTGAATATGAATGCATGGCCAGCCTTGAAAATGCCTGGCCAGCCTCTATTAAAAATGGAGTAAGGCAGCAGTGGAGCCAGCAGCAAATCCTACCAGTTGCCTGCTTCTGCCTATGAAGCAAATCTAAGATCTCAAAGGGATCTGTATTGGGAAACATCTGTTGGTCGTAACAGGTGTAATAGCCTAAATAACTATAACAATAACAACAACTTTATTTTTGTATCTTGCCACCATCTCCCCAAAGGGACTCAGGGTGGCTAACATGGGGAAAAGCCTGGTCAAAAACAGTTTAAAATATAACACAGTAATATTTATAAAGCAACATCATAAAACAACATAAAACACCAACAACAAAGAACCAATAGTCTGACATAGCAATCAAATCCAAAACTTGGGCAAGCAGAGGCTAGTGCAATACAGTTGTATGGACAGGGCTGCTGGATAAAGTGCTGAAGCCAGAGGATAAGTCAGGGCTAGAGAGTAATGTCAGTTAGAACACTATACACACACACACACACACACACATATACAGTGGTAAAGTTCAGGAGCAAGATACTGAATTTAGGAGGGGGGCAAAATTATCTAGTGAGCTGTTTCATTAAAGATACAGTGGAACCACATTTTAGGTCTTTACGAAAAGTGGACATGGTGGGCACCAATCTAATCTCCCTGGGAAGAAAGTTCCAGAGCCAGCAGGCCACCACCGAGAAGGCCCTCTCCCTAATTTCATAAGAATTAGCTGGCAAAATCCATGACTGAGAAAACATTGCAAAATTCATGGAGTCGCCATAGGACAATAGGCAAATGGAAAATACCTACAGAGTCACAAAAAGTGTTAACTCACCTTCCAGCTTCAAATGTAAACCAAGTGGAGTCCCGCCCATATCGCCGCAGGGCACTTAAAGGCCAAGAAACAAGTTTAACTCTGGGATTCTGGATGTCCCAAAGACAGATGTTTTCAAAAGTTATCTGTAAGGTACATTCCCCATGGACATCTAAATTAGGGGATGGCATCAAATACACATTGAATCTCTCTGGGAGGAAAACAAAAGATTTAGACAAAAAATCTTTGCAGAATTAAAAGGTTGCAGAAAAGTACAATCATAATAAAATAGCCATACATTTTCAACTTCTAAAGTGCTCTTAGTGCACTTCCCAGGTCCTCCCAAGCAACTCTATTGTATGCTTCCACAGAAGTTATCTATTCTATGTGGTTCAATATATCGTCAATTTTACATATATATACACAAAGTTTTGGAAGATATCTTCATGAGTATAGGGGCTGCACTATATGATTCCCTGCACTATGAAGAACAGCAGCACACAGATGGATAAAAACCTTTTAAGTGTGCAACTTCAATCTGTGGGAAAGTTCATACCATTTAATGTTTACTAAATTACACATAGAAAAGCTTAGGATATATTTCAGCTTGACATGCTAGTTTATTTAATGCAGAAAGCTTTTTATGTGGGGTACCATTCTGTAAATTGAAAATCCACACTATGGTGGTAAAGGTTAGAAGGTTAACAGTCCAAAGTATTGCGACTTTATTTAATGTGGTCAGTAGAACACATTTCACAAAAGCAAGCAAATCTTAGGAAAAAAATCTTGTGAGCACTGGCCATAAAGTGCATAGAGAGAAGCCCGGGGGGACAACATAACCATGGATCACAAATATGACTACAGGAAGGAATTTAACACCCTGCTGAACAGGCCCACAGACCTTGTGTATTTCTGACTCTTATGAGCACATGGTAGAAGCACCCTGAACATTTCTATTTGTAGCTGTGTATAAAACTGTATTTACATACCACTTTGTTCCCTCTCTACACCGGAAGCCAATAGGTCAGGTTCTCCAAGGCTAATGTCATTAATCTGAGTCCCCAGACACTCTATCTGCAAGACTTTGCACCATTCATCTGCTTCGAGTTCTGCATATAATTGGCCAGAAATCTGCATGTTAGTGTGCCATGTAGGTAGTATTTACTGCTATCTCAAATAATTATATTTTTTGAAGAAAAAAAACCAGCCTCTGCCATTACACCCACCTGATTCACAAGCAAATGTCCTGGATGTGTCATCATTAAAATATATCCCTACAGCATGCTTTCTTGTGCCTTTCGGCAACCGCAATATATTCTTCACATTATTAAGTTCTGTAACCTGGAATTAAAAAAAATAAACAAATGAGTAGATAAAGCAAAAGCCTTCCATTCTTATTAATATTTTTGTATAAAGACATATTGCATCATGTAGAATGGAATTTCATAATTTATGACTCATCCAGCTAAAGACACTCCATCAACAATGTATGACAGCCTATTGGGGGCAATCAACTTTCTGTTTTGGCTTCTATTGTGGGACTGCATACTCTTCAACTGTCCTGATTTGGCATGGACAGTCCCAATTAATCTTCTGTCATCCCACTTGGTTAGCTGCTTTTCAAATGTCTTGGTTCCTCTCTCCAGTTCCCAGTTTTCCTCTTTGGGCTTACTTCATTTGTTGCAAACAGAATTCACAGCATAAAATGAATTTGTACTCAGCTAAGTAGGTTGAGAGGAGAAGAAGGGGTGGCATCTTTTCTTTCCAGTTGGATTAGGCAAAAACAAACTGATGCAGCCTTTCCTACTTTATGTATCCATTAATAATCTTGGTCATTTTAATGTTGGTTTTGGAGGGGATAGGGCTGGAAAACTAGGGGGCTTATAATGATTGTACTTGGCTGAATGGATTATGTGTGGCTTTGAAAGTAGCAAGTCATGTAGGTCTGGTGCATAAAATTAGAAGTGGAAAATGTTATCAAGTGAGGAAAGCCATATTCTGTTAAAGGCTGCAGAAGTGTATGTAGACCTGACTCAGATACATTGCAGGTGAAGTTAAACATAGTAGTAGAGTTTAGGGAGAAGAAGCTTCAAAATGAATTTAGCTAAACTGTTGTCTCTTTATCATTTCAAATGTGTGTCTATCCTGTGTTTCCCCATCATAGGTAGGCAATGATAAGCAACTGAATTTTACCTCTTCTACTGAATTACTATACAGAATTATGAATGGGGATGTTTGCAAAACTAACACAAACTATGGTTACAATGTCACTAGTGCACAATATGTATTTGGCTGTGAATTCTCTCTATAAAGGTGGTGATGAACAACTGCCACATAACTTCGGAGTTGGTTGAGGTAGGCAGGATTTCCCTGGGTACTGGTTGTGGGGGGTCGGGAGCAGGTCAGGGTTTTGCCCTCCCTTCTGCTCGAGATCCCCGTGTACAACTGGTGGGCCACTGTGTGATACAGAATGCTGGACTAGATGGACTGAGGTCCGATTCAGCATGGCTCTTCTTATGTTCTTATAAAGTTCTCATGAATGTAGGATCTCATAAACTAATTGGTGTGCTCAATCCATTAAAAAGGGAAAGGTTGGACATGGCGAGTTAAAACTGAGCACAACACACAATAAAGTCCTTAAGCAAAGTACTTGATTCATAATGTCAGAAGTTCAGTGTAGGGATATACCAATATTTTGTAAGTCCACATGAAAGTCACATCTCCAAAACCTTCCAACATTTGACCAAGCAGCATCCTAGAATCTTAGTCATAGAGTTGGAAGCGATCTAAAGAACCATTCAATCCAATCCTCTGTCATGCAGATTGTGATCAAAATGGTACAAGTTAATAATGAAGAAGAACACACAAGCTATAAGAAACTGCAGCAGTTTGCTTTGTCTGGGCACACTGGGGAAAGCATAGTTTCATTCTCCCCTTCCACAGCTGAGTTAACTCAGTTTTAACTATTTTTGCATTTTTGAAGTCTGCATCAATTGAAATAAGCTGAGGATAAAAGAGGAATTTAGGAAGAAGATAAAGGAAATTGAACATTTGAAATCAACTGAAAATGTGGGCCAAGAGAGGACTAATCAACACTGAAGAGTATACAACCATCTAGGAGTAATTTTCTTCACTTGACAAAAGAACTAGTGGAACAGCTGGATCCTTCCAATTTTTCCCAACTGTAATTCTAACTTCATGTGGCAGATCAGATTATCTGAGATTTACATGTTTATCATAGTCTCTTTCCTTCCTGTACCTTAGGAGTAGGCAAACATTATCTTTTCAAGATAAACATTATCTCTGTCAAAATATGTTAGACCCTAGATTCAAAGTGCTGATGGGATTGAGAGAAGAGTGAGTAGCTTGCAAGGTACACAGAGTGTGAAATGAGGCCAAGATACGAAAGAAATGAGGCCAAGGTCAGTGTGCTGCTCGTGGGTTTTGGGTTCACCACTCCTGCTATAATGCATCAGTTAATCAGCACTAGAAATCAACTAAAGTGGATTCTCCACTTTCATGGGAGTTCAGGTGCAATACTTGAGAAAAAGAGGGAAAGCATCTCTTCAGGAATTTCTGGGTTCTGCAGCATGACTATGTACTACTGAACTTTAAGCAAAAGGGGAACATAGAATTATACTAAAGGACCTACAAATGCTTGAAGAACTGTTCTAAAGCCTCCGGCATGATGCTATGGGCATCATTCACTAGAAGCTAAGCATAGAATTATGTTGGATGACCTAGACATTCCTAGAGAGAAAATATTACTGCAAATAATCAGATCTACAGCAGTTAAACCCACAAATATGGAGGACTGACTGTAGTTGCAATCAATGAGGTTTATTTAAATGAAGTCTTTATTTCAAAGCCTAAGAGATAGCAATAGAGGTAGGTGTTTCTTTTGGGTTCTCTCACAACATAATAAGCTCTTGCCTTTTATGACTCTATTCAAAGAAGAAGGTGATTCCTTTTTTGATGAGGTAAATTACAGTGCTCACACTGACCTATAGATAACTCAACCCAGGGTTTTGGGGGATTAATTTTTTTGAATAAAATTTCTAGATTTATTCATGAGTATATAGGGTAAGTTATAAAACTTCACAATATCATAAATAACAGCATCGTTCCCTTTCTGTTATAATTGACACAGCTTTAAAAGACACAATCATGTCAACTTGTTAAACATAACATATCTACATAAAATAATATAAATGAATCCTGTAGTATCTATGAGATTATGAGACTTTGGCTTCTTTAGAAGCCAGCTGATGTAATATATTTTGGTAACTGTTTTAGTTGACTTACAGAATATGATCTCCCTACTTACAGAATATGATCTTGCTACTTGGGCATGTTTTGCACCACAGGCAATAAGTTTTTGTACACAGAATTCCAAAACTACAGAATTATTGTATAGCATTTGAAGTTGCCACGTGGCTGTTCTAGTCCAACCCACTGCCATCTAAACAACTGAAACATCTTAAAAGATGCTTTAAAATCTCAAAAGATGAAAATTCCACCACCTTCCGAGACAATCTAATCCAATTTTGAATAGCTCTTATGACCTTGTCACACAGCAGTTGGCAGTACTCCACCTCGTAGAGGAGTGCGGGAACCCGATGTCCCTCACCCCGCATCAGTTCCATGTGAGGGCAATCAGATGAGAGAAGTGTGAGCATGTGTGGCTTTTGCCCATGCATTGTAATGGCAACACAGGAGCCCTTCCATATTGCCTTGGCAGTGGCATGTGGTGGCTCTACCCTCTTTCACCCACAGAGCCACGCCAGTGCCATCTGATGAGAGTCAGCTGGCTTGGTGGGTGATCAGGGCTAAATTGGCACATGCTGCTGAATTTAGCCCCATGTGAAGAGGTTGTTCGTGTCCAGAAGTGCCTCCTAATGTTTCAGTGGAATCTTTTTCTCATAATCTCAATCCATTGATTTCTGTTCTTTTGTCTGGAGTAACAGAAAAGCTGGCTCCATCTACTTATTATTTGACATGAAATAGAAATATCTAATTTTGTTTCTGCAGAATATTGAGGAAGTAAAGAGTTACTATAATGAACTTCCTTTTAAAGCTTCTGTCCCAGTTATGCACTTAATTCATACATTCAAATGTCATCTCTTGAGGCGCACTAGCAAAGTACAGTACAATTCCCCATTCATAAGGAATGTATTTCTGGATTTCACATGAATATATGAACTCACAGACATTATTAAATTTTATTATTTTCAATGGGATGAATGATGGTGTAATTGAAAAGAGAATGTTGCTTTAACAAAAGATTGTAAGTGAATAAGTGAAAATGTAGCTAACTATATTGTTTGTGTGTGTGTGTGTGTGTGTGTGTGTGTATATATATATATATATAGAGAGAGAGAGAGAGAGAGAGCGAGAGAGAGAGAGAGAGAGAATCCTAAACAATTTCTGTGGACAAAGGGACAGTTGTCATTTTCATGCTCTTTTTTAAAGTTTCCGAATGCATTTGGCTCAACAATGCTGAAATCTAGTCTTACTCAATGAAGGGATGAACACCATGCTAGAGGTGGAAAGCTGTGGCAACCAAGAACAATAATGAGGAAACACTAACAAAGTACTGCCATGTACCTCCTAGTGTTCAGAAGATACAGCATGCCCACCAATATGTCGTAAATGAAAAATAGAACAGGTGTGGCCAAGTAACATCAGGGTGTCATCAAGATGGGGAAAAGTTATGATTGGAGAAGAACTCACAAGTCAGGAGAGGCTGCAGCAGTTTGCTTTTTCTGGAATCACTTTGAAGAGGAAGATTTCACCCCTCCTCTCATTTCCCTCCTGCCAAGTTATTAGTTTTGTTTTTTGAATTCAATTTGCAGCAATACAACAAAAAGTAAAGGGTGTAAGTGAAAGAAGAAGAAAGAAATGTGGATATTTTAAAATCAGCTAAAATTAGGACAACAGAAGATTAACTGGAATTGCCCCTATCAAAATGGGACAGTTGGAGGGTATGCAACAGAAGATGCACTCTTGTCACCAGGGTTTATTTGTCTCTTGAGTCAATTTTACTTTGTATATTTATCATTTATATCAGGAGATAAGCAAACTCTAGGAGTATTGGAGAATAATTTTATATACTGGGACATACTGGGAACCACATCTCCATCACCAGTCATGTCAAGTAAAGGAAAGAGGCCGAATGCTGTTCTTGATCTTATAAAATCTCATTCTTGCAGCAGGAGGCAGGATCTGATTAAGGTGCAAGAAAGGCCCAGTTCACATATCTTGAACCAATAAAGAGCGAGCTACCTATTTACCCCACCGGAAAGCAATATTTCCCAAGCATGTCAGGTTCTGGACTTATGGTTCTTAGTTTTTTGCTAATAGAGTTTAAAAGTAATTTTAAATATTCTTCTTAAAACTTTATTTCTTCTGAATCTTTTTATTTCAGCTGAAGTGGAACATACTGTCTTTCCTGCCCTTTAATAATACTTAATATTCTCCAGACAGTTTAATTCTGGAATCAGTTTTTGAACACTTTTCCAAGTATTTTTAAAAAATAAAATAAAATAAAGGTAACTTTAAATGGATGAAGTATGGGCTATTGACTGCTCGTGTTGGCTTTATGGTGTTTGGGATGGAAAGAAGCAATAAAAGAAAGATGTTACTCAATTTATTCATGTTATCAATTCATTCTTAAAGGTCAGATGCTGAAAGAGCAACTGCTGAGTAGAAATCTGAAAGGCAGTGCAATATATTTCAACTTACATTTTGCAAGCCTCAGTTCACATCTAAAACTTAAAAGTTCATTCACCTGAAGAGGAAAGTTTGCTCTCACTGGGCTAGATCTTCTTCCCACATTTACACTTCCTTATGGCATTAGTTCATAAAAAAGACAATGGAGATTGCTCATTTCCCCATAGCCATTATCTATAGTACCAAAGGTCCTGATCCGATATTGCAAATATCAAGAAGCATTCATCTGCGTTAACACAATAACATCCATTCACCTCAGTAATAGCCCCAAGTATTATGATGCATATATTAGATTGAGTGCAACACATAGGCATTGGGAGAAATTTTTGCACAAACAAAATGTATATAAATGCATAATTATGTATCAACCTAGTGGAGCAGACTGAGACTAAGTGTGGCTCAGTCAGCTGTGGAGATGGTAACTGTTGGAGGCAGTATTTGAAATCCCTGCTTACATTTTTTTAAGTATCTTCTATCTTTAAACTAAACTGGGGCAACTATTCAAATAGAGGATGGGAGACAGCTCTTTCAACAGAGGAATGTCATCCTTAAGTATCTACTAGTATAGTATATAGTTTATTGCATTAGCCACAAGGCCATATCAAGCAGAACAAACCATGCAAAAGAAATACATGTAATACATGTAATACATCCTTAAGTGAGATTCCATGGTTGACTTAGCATGCATTACCACACATTGTGATAATACAGATTCAGTATCCCTTATCCAAAATGTTTGGGACTGGAACAGTTTTGGGTTTGGGATTCCCCCCCCCCCCCCCGACTTTTGAATACCTGTATTTAAAGACATGTAAAGAGATATCTTGGAGATGGGACCCAAATCTAAATATGAAATTCATTCATGTTTCATACACATGTTACATACACAGCCTGAATGCAATTTTATACAATATTTTAAGTACTTTTGTAGGTTTTCTATTGACTTGATTTCAGGGTAGAGGAACTGTGTGACTTTCAAGACCAATTACAGTTCCGTTTAAAACAGTTGAGTGTGACATTAATGGAGTAAAACTGGAGCAGGATACTGTGTACTGGAACTAGGATATAGCCCACATGTGAATTCAGGCTATTGGAAAACTCCACCTTGAATTTAGGATAGATTGTAAGTGTTTGCATGTCATTCAGAAGGTTAGGGTGAAACCACTTTTTATACACAGTTTTGAGCCATTTGACATTGACTGGGGGTTGACAGTCAACCAACAATATTTATATTTCATAGATGAAAACTGGGATATGTGTGGCTAAACAACATCACAGTGTGGTTAAGAAAAAATGGTCAAGTAACAAAAGGACACAGAAAACTACAATTTTCAGCAGAGAAATATTGGAATTTATATATTGGATTCAGGAAAGATAAAGGGAATTTAAACCCCAGATGAAAATTGTATTGTTTGTGTGAGTGAAAGAGTGTGTGTAGTGGTATGTGTATACAACATGATTAACATTAAATATAAGATTGTATAATATATTATTGTGAAATGAAAACCTGCTTAAAATTCATAATACATAATATGTTTAGCTCTAGGAGATAGCTGCAATGACATACGCCAAATATAAATCTATCCATCCCACTGGCCTTTTAGAATGTCCCCCTTAGGTTACAATCCTGTACATATTCATTTAGGGTTAAGTCAACTCATGGGAGCCTACCTCTGAGGAATTTTGCATGTGATTGCCTTCTAAATATCATGGGATCCTGCCTTGCAAAAAAAGGGTGGGGGTGGGGAGTAAAATATATCACAATGTTCAACCTCTTCAAGGTATAGCTTCTTTCCTATGGTACAAACAAAGCATTACTGACATAAAAAGGAAGGGAAAGAAAACCATTAAAACTAAGCTTTAAAATATTCATTGGCCTGGTGTCCATTCAGTTCTGGGCACAGACTCTGACTCTAGTAGTGACATTTTGAAAACAAGTTTTGGTAGCACATTAAAAAGAAACTATACTTGCTTAGTCTGCAACAGAGTTTAATAAAAACTAAAGGCTGGATTTTAAAAAAAGCTTTACATGCATACAATTGCAGTTTTTGACTTTCCAACACTCCTAAAAATCTCTTGTTTCTTTGGAGCAGATTTTGGGGAAATTCGGACAGAAAGGGGATTAGGTCTTCTACCCTTAAAGTACCAGCAGAAGTATCCTGTGAGCTAAGTTTTGTTTATAGGTAATTCCCAATGGTGAAATAAATCCTAATTCCAAGCTTCTATATCCAAGAAGCCAATGCATTACGATTAAATGTGAGTATAATACATCACTAATGCAAGTGAGCATAAATCTGATGAATTAGTGCAATAAATCACCACAGTAACAAGGAAAAACCTGCCATAGAGTAGCAGCTCAGATCTCTGTGGAGTTCAAGTTACTTATGTTGCTTATTAGGACACAGTATCACTTTCAATACTGCCAATAATTATTTGTAATGGCTTTTAATTCCAGAATCTTTATATAAGGAAAATAATGTTATCATTCATGGGAGCATAATCTATAACCAGAGTTACATAGTGTAATTGTAGGTCTAGGTTTAACTCATAACAACAGAAGGACTGCTTCTATCAGCAGAACAGGAAAAAGAGCATTGTGGTGAAGCTGATGAATGAGAGCTCTCAGCCATACTCCTGAGTTTGCAAGACCTGAGCACAGCTTCCTTGAATGAAAATCCATCTGTAGGATATTCTCCCTCTTTTAATACTGCCTTTTCCACTCTACTAAGCATTATGATCTTTCCCACTCATAATATGTTCAGTGTGACAGTCTCAAATTAGTAATCTTGTGGCCAACTTCAATTTGGCAGCTTTCCTTGATAGGGATTACCTTGCAACAGGACTTCATGATCTCAGAACCTAACAATTAGACTGCTACAATGTGTTCTACAAAGGATTCCCGTCAAAGATGGGTTAGAACCTGCAGTTATTGCAAAATTTAACATCTAGATAAAGCTGGGTAAAATCTGTCATTTTATGGAAGTTTTGAGATTTTATGATGTTCTCCAGTTTGTGAAGGTCTGTGTTTTAAAATGGTTTTGATTTGTTTCAGGATAAGATCTAATTGTTTGAAGTTACAGGAGGGCAGATTTTGATTGTACATGAAAGACATTTTTTGGCAGTAAGAGTGTTTTGGTGATGGACCCAATTGCTTAGAGCAGTTTCTCAAACTGTGCTCCTCCAGATGTTTTGGACTCCAGCTCCTGCAATTCCTAACAGCTGATAAGTTGACTGGGATTTCTGAGAGCCAAAGTCCAAAACATCTAGAGGAGCACTGTTTGAGAAACACTGGTCTCGAGAGTGGTGGTGTCTCCTACTCTAGATGTCTTCAAAAAGCAGCTGGACAGCTACTAGCTGGGGATGCTTTGTTAAGATCCTGCATTAAGCAGGAGGTTGGACTCAATGGCCCATGAAAACTCTTCCAACTCTATGACTCTAAATTATTATGTTTAATATGTTTTCACTTAGACTATATTCACTTAAGTTTTATTGTTTTAAAATCGCAATTAAATTTAACTTGAATATAAGGAATCTCCAAGTGTTAGAATTGATTTCACAGTATACCAAAATACTCGGAGGGATGAGAAGATACTCGGAGGGATGACAAGATACTCAGAGGGATGAGAGCGACCACATGCATCCTAGACCCCTGCCCATCCTGGCTTCTAAAGGAGGCCAGAGGGGGATTGGCCGAGTGGGTAAAGGTGGTGGTTAATGCCTCCCTTCGGGAAGGCAACATTCCAGCGAGCTTAAAACAAGCTATTATAAAACCGCTGTTGAAGAAACCATCACTGGATCCCACTCAATTCGTCAACTATCGGCCTGTTTCCAATCTTCCCTTTTTGGACAAAGTCCTGGAACATGTGGTTGTCTCACAACTCCAAGTATTCTTGGAAGACACGGACTATCTGTATCCGGCACAGTCTGGTTTTAGGCCGGGGCATGGTACTGAGATAGCCTTGGTCGCCTTAGTGGATGATCTACGCCGGGAGCTGGACAGGGGGAGTGTGTCCCTGTTGGTTCTGCTGGACCTCTCAGCAGCCTTCGATACCGTTGACCACGGTATCCTTCTGGGACGCCTCGCAGAAATGGGCCTTGGAGGTACTGTTCTGCAGTGGCTCCGGTCCTTTCTGGACGACCGATCTCAGAAGGTGTTACTGGGAGATACCTGCTCAACCCCTCAACCATTGTCCTGTGGGGTTCCTCAGGGCTCAATACTATCTCCCATGTTGTTTAACATCTACATGAAGCCGCTGGGGGAGATAATCCGGAGTTTCGGGGTGTGATGTTATCTGTACGCAGATGACGTCCAACTCTGTCACTCCTTCCCACCTGCTACTAAGGAGGCTGTTTTGGTCCTGAACCGGTGCTTGGCCGCTGTGTCAGGCTGGATGAGAGTGAACAAATTGAAATTGAATCCAGACAAGACAGAGGCACTCCTGGTCAGTCGAAAGGCCGAACAGGGCATAGGGTTACAGCCTGTGTTGGACAGGGTTACACTCCCCCTGAAGACGCAGGTTCGCAGTTTGGGTGTGATTCTGGACTCATCGCTGAGCCTGGAGCCCCAGGTTTCGGCGGTGACCAGGGGAGCCTTTGCACAGTTAAAACTTGTGCGCCAACTGCGCTCGTACCTTGGGAAGTCTGACTTGGCCCATGGTAGTCCACGCTCTGGTTACATCCCGTATAGATTACTGCAACGCACTCTACGTGGGACTGCCTTTGAAGACTGTTCGGAAGCTTCAACTGGTCCAACGTACAGCAGCCAGATTGATAACAGGAGCGGCACTCAGGGAGCGCACAACACCTCTGTTGCGCCAGCTCCACTGGCTACCAGTTTGCTACCGGGCACAATTCAAAGTGCTGGCTTTAGCCTTTAAAGCCCTTAAGGGTTCTGGTCCAACTTACATGTCTGAACGTATCTCTTCTTATGAACCTTCAGGATGCTTAAGATCATCCGGAGAGGCCCTGCTCTCGGTCCCGCCTGCTTCGCAGGCGCGATTGATGGGGACGAGAGACAGAGTCTTTTCAGTGGTGGCTCCTCGATTTTGGAATGCCCTTCTTAATGACATCAGATTAGCCCCCTCCCTCCTGACATTTCGCAGGAAGGTCAAGACCTGGCTATTTGACCGGGCATTTGCAAATGAAGTATGACTATCAAATAGAGACCTAAGGAACGACGACGATGCAATTGGAAATCGACTTAATAATGAGACGCTGATATTGTGTTTTTAACGTTAAATTGTATATGTTGAAATTGTATTGATAATTGTTGATTTGTTTGTCTTGAGCAGTTCCTGCTATTTGTACACTGCATCGAGTTGCCTTCGGGCTGAGAGAGGCGGTCTAGAAGCAAAGTAAATAAAATAATAAAATAAATACCACCCTGTGTTCTTTTTATATAAGATGGGGTATACCAGCAAATATTTGGTCTGTTGCTATCGCCATCATCACCCTAATATCATTATACCTCCTCCACCATCATCTCCTTTTCCTTCCTTCTAGAATTCCTTACATGAGGCAGGTTGATGTCCTGTGAAAAGCCCCATCTAAAACTGCTCTTGAAAATCTGGATAGAACCTAAATAGCTTATTTTCAGGCAAAAATTATGCACATAGGACGATCACAGGAAGAGAATTAATTGAGCTGTACACCACGTTCCAGATATCTCCTTTTTCTGAATGTGGAAAAAGCAACCCTATGGATTATGCATGGGGAAAAATAGATCCCTTTTGAGAGAAGAGAATATTTAAGAAGCTCAGATCTTATATTTAGGCACTAATTCCCACATCATTCAAAGATAAATGGATGTAACACACTGCCTTGCATGGCTATGAAGAGTGCAAAAGTGAGAAAGAGACATAAAATTTGCATTGATAATTTCTCAGCTCAGTATCATTACAGGTGACACACTTTCTGCACTGAGCTGAAATTAAAACTGCTCTAAATATACTCTACACACAATCCCTATAGGAGATCAAATGAGGAAGAGGATATGCTTTTTGAAATTTGTCTCATATACATTTTCACAAAACTCCTATTTCTAGATGTGACAAGTACAGCAAATAGTCCCTGGGGTTTTATGACCAAGTCTACATAAATTATGCATCAGAGAGATGTAGGCAGGAGCAAATAGACTAAGGAGCTTCAAATTCAAGATTCCCATGAGATTTATTTCTGAAACACCACTCAAGCCAAATAAGAATAGATCAGCTACCAAAAGCTTATCTTTTCTCTCACAGGGGCTTAGATTGTTTGTATGCCTACATCCCAATTTTTTAATATATTAAGCTGTTCATTCCAAAGATTAAAAATTATTGTTATCATCATGCCTCTGGGAATTACACATGTACCTTCTCAGCCAGAAAGAAATCAAGATGGCACCCCAGGTGCTAAGGTGGAAAAAAAACCAGGATTCAAATAGTTTGTTGGCTCCAGCTCTCACTGGCATTTATATTTATATAAATATAAAAAACATGGATATCAGACAAGGGTATCTAATGCTTGGACTTCAATATCTCTCCCTACATTTACCTGCCTGAGAACTAAATACTGTCAGAGAAGTCCTCATCTAGAGAGACTCCACACCCTCCAATGCTGCACAGATGAAAACTGGAAAATATGGGGGCAAGATGACAAAAGTTATTAATGACAAAAGTTATTATTAACACAGAGAATAGAAGTTGCAGTTGTTTCATTTTGCCTAAATCTACAGGAAATGAGAAGACAATGATGCTGGGATGAAAACTGGAAAATATGAAGATGACAAAAGTTATTAATGACAAAAGAAGAGAATAGGGTGCAGACCAAATCTACAGAAATGAGAAGACAAGATGGAGAATTGAAGGAAAAAGGAAGAGGGGCAGACCAGAGGCAAGATGGATAGATTGTATCCTTGAAGTGACTGGCTTGACTTTGAAGGAGCTGGGGGTTGCCACGGCCAACAGGGAGTTCTGCTGTGGGCTGGTCCATAAGGTCACGAAGAGTCAGAAGCAATTGAATGAATAAACATTAACAACAACACAGAAAAGAACAAGATTTTGCCCCATCCACTCCCTCCCTTTGAGTTAATTGGGTGCAACTACTTTTTCTTGTTGAACTCAGTTTATAGCAGATGAAGTAAACTGAGGACAAAGAAGGAAAGTGTCAGGAGCAGAGAGAAACGGAGACATTTTTAAAGCAGTTGCAAAAGTGAGGTTGGATCTACACTGTCCTATATTCCAGGATCTGATCCCAGATTATCTGCTTATCCTAGATTATATGGCAGTGTAGACTAGTGTAATCCAGTTCAAAGCAATCAGATCCTGGGATGTAGGGCAGTGTAGATCCAACTTGAGACAATAGAGAATTAATCAGAATCATCCACTCCTCCAAATTTCTGGACCCCTTTCACATTACACAACTAGTAGTATTACAACCACTTTAATGGCCACAGCTTCATCAAATGGATTCTTGGAATGTTTATCTGAATTGGTATTTAGAATTCTTTACCAGAGAATTTTAATATCAAAATGATATAATTTTGCAGTGTGAGGGTACCCCTAGGTAAACACTTTGATTACAATGCCATTTTGACTGTCACTTTTTGTCTTGGAGTATCATGAGTCTCAGATCCCATCTACACTGCCATATAATGAAGTTTCAAACTGCATATATGGTCATTGTAGACTCATATAATTCAGTTTTCATGCATTAAACCGCATTGTAGGAGTCTACCCTGATCATATAAGGCAGTTTCACATTGCATTATATGGCAGTGTGTATGGTGCTCCAGTCATATTGAATACTGCTCAATGTATGACCTTTTCCTGCCCTTTTAAGACTCTCATAAAACTGATTTAACTCCCTTGCTCCTGCACTATGGTCTCGTTATTTATACAGGATGTTTTTTCCATCACCAAAAAGCCTACGATCATTCCCAATCCAGAGCGAGGATTTTCTGCATGGAAGCAGATGTCTTTGCTCTAATTCCCAAAATTGGCACCATTTGCATATGTAACATGGATTGTGTGTCCCATCAGTCCCTTGAGTTTAGAGTACATGAACAGTTCCAAAACACAGCATGAGAAGCCACATGCCAAGGACAGATTAAATGTGTATGAACTTCTGCCATGTTGTTCCCATTAGCATTTCAAGGATTACAGTGGCCTAAACTCAGTTGTTAGTCCAAACCAAAGAAAAAACATTGCGTCAATAAGAATTTGGTAAATCAAGATCTGCAAAAAGCCCCTGAAGAAACCCCCAATTCAATGGTTCTACTTCGATTGGTGTCAACCATTAGATGAAAGCCATTGTTTTATCTATACTGTGATTATTTTTGGGACACTGAGGTGAGGGGGAAGGCGGGCAATGCAGGGCAGGGTGGCAGCTTCCCCCTGCCAGGCCCTGCTAGATTTGTCATAATCCATGGCAAATCAGGGGGTTAATGAGATAAGGTCATTACATTTTAGACAGAAAGCTATTAATATTTATGATGTCATAACCTTGACTAGTTCATTGTAAAACAACTTCAATTCTGGATTTGCATTCTGACTTTTTTCTTTTGTTTTGTAAAATGGAACTGGAATTTAATGCCCTCAACCTAAATTCCAAGGGATAGTCCTGACCAGTTAAATTTTCTGCTCATTGATAGCTCTTGCAAAGTACAATGAATGGATGCAAACCCTGAACTAATTTGCCCATTAAAGTAACACATAGATGGAAACTATACACATAGTGCAACAGAAAGATTTTTGGTAGTGGTGTCAGAGAGGTTTTGCTCATTTTCAAGATTAGAGTGTTGAATAAATGAACAAATCTTAAGAGTGCAAAAAGCTGTTGCTTATTGCATAGACCAATACAAGTAGCAGAATAGGATTGTTTGTGTCTTTGTGAATGATGGTTCTTATTATCTGTGTGCTTAGCTTCATAAAAAGATAAGACACTAGGTTTGTCAAGATATCTTTTTGAGCAAAAATGAAGAAAACACACCAAACTCCACAAAAACACCTGATGTTTCAGTTTAATATATATAAGTGAACTCTCAGAGTGTACAAAATCCTCCATAGTCTCTCTTACTGTGTCAAGAGCTTGATCAAAATTTCAGTAACACTGAGCGATTTTTAATACAGATAGTTGTTTTGTACCATTTTTGCTGTTAGAAGGCTTTAGTTGTGATATTTCATAAACCTCTCTAGATCTCAAAAGATGATGGTCCAAAGCATTTCAATTTTTTTGTAACCAACTCCTTTCAAAATGCAGTCTATGCTACTTTATCTAGTAAAGTTCATAGATGCAAATTAATTCAGTAAAGCTGGAAGTACTGCATTCCAATATAGACAACGTTAGTGGAGGCAAAATCCTACTGAAGCTAGAATGTCGGCCATGACTAAACCCCATTCCAGTGCATTGCAATGTCACTTTCCTACAAATATTATTATCTGGATTGGCTGCAAAGGCTAGATTGGCTGTGAAAGTTATATACAGAAAATTACATTTTCACCAAGAAAATGCAGGAGAAGCCTGCATGTTATCAAGCTCTTTGTACCTTGTGATAGCATCTGAAGTAGGCAGCGCGCTCATCTGAAAATTTTTCTATCCTTTTAGGTCCTTTGCTTGATGCTTTCTTGAAGACCAACCAACATCTCTGATATAGCTAGAAAAACAAACAAATGTGTGTGTTTTTTAAAGGGAAAAAGTTTTGAAATTCTTCTACTCATTGATGTTTTATTTTAAAATATTATTTTAAAACATCCTGCTTTTAGTTGGGTCCAGAACATAACCTCCAATCTTCCACAGGTGATTGCTTAATTGAACACAATCTACTTTTGCACTTTGAACTCAGTTTGGAACAATTGCAGTACGATGAGGATAAAGAGAGAAATGGGGGAAGAAGAAAGAAACTGAAACATTTTAAAACAGTTGAAAAATGGGATGTTAGAAGGACTGTCCCTGCCAAATAGGAGCAACGGGGCTTATGAGATTCACATGTTTTCAACCACAAATTAGTTCTATTCCATCTGCATTCCTAAGGAACACCCAGTGATGCAATGGGTTAAACCCTTGTGCAGGCAAGACTGAAAGTCAACAGGTCAGAGGTTCTAATCCAGGGAAAGCATGAATGCACTCCCTCTGTCAGCTCCATTTCCCCATGCAGGGACATGAGAGAAGCCTCCCATATGGATGGTAGAACATTAAAACACCCGGGCATCCTCTGGGCAATGTCCTTGCAGATGGTCAGTTCTCTCACACCAGAAGCAACTTGAAGTTTCCCAAGTTGTTCCTGACATGAAAAAAATAATATCTTCATTCCTTTGGATTTTTTCTTTGAAACTCTGTATGAAATAGAAGTTGGATATCTCTTACTGAAATGTTTGGTATCAGAAGTATTTAGGGTTTGGTATCTCCCCCCCCCACACACACACACACAATTTTGGAATGCCTCTATTGCATATATGTGCATAATAAGATATCTTGGTTATAGGGCTCAAGTCCAAACACAAAGTTCATGTATGTTTTCTGTACACCATATACACATAGCCTGGTTGTAATTTTATCCAATATTTTAAAATATTTCTGTGCATGAAATGAAGTTTGTGTGCACTTGAACAATCAGAAAGTAAAAGTGTTACTATCTCAGCCACCCATGTGAATAAATTTGGATTTTTGGGAGGGGGGGTCATATTTTGGAGTTCCAGATAAGGGATATTCAACTTGTATTTTTATTAATGGTGAACAAAACACAATTTTCATAATCAAAAACATTTTGCAAGTAATATCTTGTAATAAGATGCTACTTATCTAACCAAAACAATTTTACCTACTATTTCTGTAACTTTTTGTCACAATTTTAATCAAATAAATTCATAATAAAATTTGGAGGAACCCAGAAACTGAACGATAAATGCATTTAGCTGGGAAATTACTTTGGGAGGTGAAAATTTAGTCAGTTTGCATTAAAATGTAAATCAAATAACTCTCCATCCTTAGGGACAAGACACAGATTTTCCCAAGGGGGCAATAGAAGGTAAACAATAGAACATCATAAGATTTAAATGATTACCAAATTGCTATATGAGCATTAGCATTTCTGGAACCATTTGGAAAAATGCAAATGGTAAATATGTTAGTGTAAAATAATGTTCAGTCCCAGGAGAGACATGCTGTTTAAGGAGTTCGTTTTGTTGGGGGGCTTGTGATTCCATACCAATCTAATCACTGTGTAATTAAAACAAACACTGCATCTTTCTTTCTCATTATATATCCTTGAGAACTGAATATTCTGATATTAACAGAATATTTGACTTAGGAGCAGAATTGGTAACAACAACAATGGAATTCAAGGCTCAACTTCCAAGAGTTGGACTTAGTTGAGGTTTTGGTTTATTTTCACCATATTTAGTGTAGCATCATTTTCAAGTTGAGTATCCGTTACCTCAAATATTTCCGTCCAGAAGTGTTTTACTCTTTAGATTTTGGAATATTCACACACACACCCACACATAATGAGGCTTCTTAAGGATAGGACTCAAATCTAAACATGTAATTCATTTGTGTTTCATATATACCTTATACACATAGCCGGAAAATAATTTTATGCATAATATTTTAAATAATTTTAATAATTCTATGCATGAAACAGAGTTTGTATACATCAAAACCATCAGAAAGCAATGATGTCATTATTTCAGCAGCTCACATGGACAATTCTGGAGCTAGTGCTAGATCCACAACAGAGCAATCATTGTGCATAGAGTGATGGTCAGATGGTCAAGCAAAACAGTACACTCAATACACTACACAGTAGGGATATATCTCTTCACTAAAATTCTTCTTAAAGGAAGAAATGAGTATGTTTAGCAATTTTGTTCTTACTACAAGAAAGTATTCAAAACCATGCAGTCTTTACCATTTTCTCCTGGGATGGGATCTACAGTATTTCTGTGAAGAAAAATTATCTGCTGTACAGAACATTCTGCTTCCTATGCAGAAAATGGCAATATGCAAACTTTGCAAACTAAGCCTCCAACTACTAACATTATCCTACCTAGTTTAAGTTTCTATCCAACCTGATACTTGGAAAATACATTTCAACTATATTCCTGGAGTCACTGCATATCCATGTAACTATGGTGGTTATCCATTCATCACTTCTTAACCAGATTTATCATGGGGAAAAGGTGAAGCTTTCTCATCAATCCTTGTTTCCACATCAGGTCAACTGTTTCAAAATTCAATTATCACAGGGCCCGAACGTGAGGTGAAACCTTCTGAACAGGGGCACAGACAGCAAAACAAACACCAGAGGGATGTTAACCCTTTCCTGTGCTATCCAAAGTGTGTGTGTGTGTATATATAGATAGATAGATAGATAGATTTCTAAAAATATACCTGTTCTGACTTCAACTTAAGACAAATCAAATTCAACTTAAGAACAAATCTACAGAACCTATCTTGTTCATAATTTAGGAACTGTCTGTATATCATCCCAAGAGAAGAATAGTGATACTTGATTATAAAATAATGCCTAGGGATTAAAACAACAAAATCAATTTCCAAAAGGGGCAATGTTAGCCCAAAAACTGCTGTGATCTCCAGGTACCTAGCATTTTGTTCATCAACTAGGCCAGTGTTTCCCAACCTTTTTTGAGCCGCGGCACACTTTTTACATTTACAAAATCCTGGGGCACACCACCAACCAAAATGACACAAAATGACACTCTAACACAGTAATACATATAGTTAATATGTTTTAAATATATATTTATATACTCAGTGTGAAACCTGGGCCTGTTTTGATGAACACAACACAGATATCCTGGCAGGAATGGCAGAAAGACACAAACTTCCCACACAGAACTCCCATAACCAAGAGAAAAATGCTATAAGAATTTGGTGGGCATTGGCCTTGAGTTTTGGAGTTGTAGTTCACCTATATCCAGAGAGCACTGTGGACTCAAACAATGTTGGATCAGGACCAAACTTGCCCCGAATACTCAATATGCCCAAATATGAACACAGATGGAGTTCAGGGGAAATAGACCTTGACATTTGGGAGTTGTAGTTGCTGGGATTTATAGTTCCCCTACAATCAAAGAGCATTCTGAACCCCACCAATGATAGAACTGGGCCAAACATCCCACACAGAACCCCCAGGAGGCAAGAGGAGGTCTCTACTTGGGGAAATGGAGGTGGGCCTTCCCAATGCATGCATAGGGAGAGACCAAGTAGACAACGGGTGGGAAGGGGGCCTTTATTGAGGTAGGTTTCTTAGGGTTTTTATACTTCAACACACTAGACTCTCCCCCCTCCCCTCCTGGAGGTTCCAATTTCCCACGGCACACCTGATGCTCGCTCACGGCACACTAGTGTGCCCCAGCACACTGGTTAAGAAACACTGAACTAGGCAAATAAGAGCACTGCAAATACTTAGGAAATCCAGCTTATGCAGGAACAGTTTATATCATATTAAAATAACTTTGGAATTATTTTCAAAAGGTTAAGCATGATTGTTTCAATCTGCAATACTAGCAGCCAGAAGGTAAACATGCCAATTTGTCAAGTGTAATAAAAATACTTCTTTAAAAAATTGCCTTCAAACAATGTGAAATTAATTTTTACTTTTTCAGTAAATCTACACATTGTAACTCCAGAGGCAGTTGCTCTTCATTTGAAACCTTTGGTCAGAGGCCACTGTTTGTACTAACAATTATATTAATGTGTGTTTCATTTAATGAAAAATTAGAAGACATGACATATATTAGTTTACATATTTTTTCAGAGATCCATTCCTTCAGAAAGCATCTTCACACTGTCATCACCAAAATAATTGGGGAATAATAAAGTGCACAACTGGCGGATAGCTTTCACACATTTCATTGGATTCATATAGAGAAGAGCCAGCACTCTTCAATTTGGCTTGCCATGTATGCTGTTGAAAATTTTGCATTCCACATCTCAGCAGTTCTAATTTGAAATGCAGACAAATAAGAGATTGAACAATCAAGACTGGCTTTATCAATAGGAACAATAATAAAATCACATGCTTATAGAGTTGGAAGGGCATCCATAAGCCATTAAGTCAGTCAGCGCTGTTCAGCAATGGGATGCGCTGCCTTGGAGCATGGTGGGCAAGCATGTAGCTGGGGGGGCTTGAGGGTCTTCAGCCCCCTCCCCCCCCAAAAAAATTCTCAGGGTGGTCCAAGAGAAGGCCTTAATGGTACATTATTTAAACTGTTATGTTTATTCATATCATGATCTGATCACCATGCTCAATATATCCCATATGCATGGGGTTATTGGGATAACAATACAAAAGGTTTGCTAGGGTAGACCCTCTCTCACTCAGGACCCCCCAAATCAAAATCCTGGCTACGGTACTGATGATGGGGACTCCTTTTTGGGAGGATTGCAGGCAGACACTGGATGGCCATCTATCAGGGGTGCTTTGATTCTGTGTTCCTGCATGGTAGGGGATAGGACTGGATGACCCTTGTGGTCTCTTCCAACTCTATGATTCCATTATTCTAAGTCCAACCCCCTGCTCAAATTAGTAACTGAAACTGGAGCATTCCAGAACACAGCTACCCATCCACTTTTTGAAGGTGTCCAGGGAAAGAGACCACTGCACCTTTCTAGGTAATTGGTTCCATTGACAAACTGGTTTTACTTTAATTTCTTTCCAAGATTCAATCAAACTTTTAAAACTATCAGACCAGGTTCTACTGCCTGTTTATTTATTTATTTAATTATTTATTTCATGATTTTACCCCGCTCTTCTCAACCCCCGAGGGGGGACTCAGAGCGGCTTACAGTAAGTCGCAATTCGATGCCCACACAGTAACAATATAAGACCCCAGAACCCTTCAACAATTAAAATACATTAAAATACATTAAAATACAATTACCTAAACATCATACACATTCATTCCAGATTAAAACAATGTTCTGTCCATAAAAGCATTGGCCCTATTCATCCACTTTCCATTAAAATCCCATCTAAAGTGCTGCCTTGTGCTGGTGTGCAAACGCCTGGTCCCACAGCCACGATTTTACTTTTTTCCTGAATGCC
Source organism: Anolis apletophallus (assembly GCA_030556195.1). Classification (NCBI taxonomy): domain Eukaryota; kingdom Metazoa; phylum Chordata; class Lepidosauria; order Squamata; family Anolidae; genus Anolis; species Anolis apletophallus. Next base: position 27,757,289 of record JARBWK010000005.1, read on the forward strand.
AGGAGGGATGAGGTGGATCGTACATCGATAGGGAGCGCATTCCACAGGCGGGGAGCCACCACCGAGAAGGCCCTATCCCTCGTCCCCACCAGCCACATTTGAGAAGTAGGCGGGAGCAAGAGCAGGGCCTCCCCGGATGATCTTAGATTACGAGGTGGGATGTAGTGGCTGATGCGTTCGGACAAGTAAGCTGGGCCAGAACCGTATAGAGCTTTAAAGGTCAAAACCAGCACTTTGAATTGAGTTCGGAATTGGACAGGCAGCCAATGGAGTTGACACAACAGGGGGGTGGTATGCTCCCTGTACGTAGCTCCCGTTAGTAATCTGGCTGCCGCCCGCTGGACTAATTGCAATTTCCGAATTGTCTTCAAAGGCAGCCCCACGTAGAGTGCGTTGCAGTAATCTATTTGGGATGTGAGCAGAGCGTGGACGACCGTAGCCAGATCAGACTTCCCAAGGTACGGGCGCAGCTGGTGCACGAGTCTTAACTGTGCAACTGTTGTTGTTCACTGCCGCTGAGTTGGTTTTGATTTAGGGCAAACCCATGAAACTTCTAAGACATCCTATCATCAAGAGCCCTGCTCAGGTCTTGTGAACTCCTGAACATGGATGGCTTGCTTGCTTGATTCCATCAATCTGAAACCTTTTTCCCGGTGGCTTCTATCTTATCAAGCACTGTTGAATTTTCTAATGAGTCTTCCAACCTGCACCCTCCTATCTATAGCAGCCCTTTAGATATTTAGAGTGCAATCGTGTCACTCTTTAGTTGATAAGGGCGAGGTACAAATGTTTGAAATAAATAAATAAATAATTTTCACCTGGCTGGACATATCTAACTCCTTCAACTTTCTCATATGTTTTTCTCTCTCTCTCTCTCCAGAGGACCACTAATTATATAGTGGGACTTTTACTCCCCTTAACTTGAAAAGTATTGTCCTATTAATGCAGACTACAATATGATAAGTGGAAAATGATGTTGACAAGATACTGGAAGACAAAACTTTCTGTGCTACATGGCTTGCACAGTATCTCCAAAGTTAGACTGATAAAATGGAGAACACGGTCCCATGTCTCATCACCAATGATGAGATCTGAATAAAGGGGGGGAGAGTGGGTGTGCAAGGGGCGAGTGTGGCAAGCACAGTGAGTGAAAGGATGAGCAGTTGAAGTGAGCAACAGGGCAAGCAGGAGGGCAAGAAAGCAGGCAGGGGTGGGGGAGCAGGCGAGGAGGGAGAAGGTAAGCAAATGAGTGGGCAGGCAAGGGAGGCAGGTGAAAAAGCAAGAGACAGGATGTTTTGCAGGCGAGTGGACAAGCAAGGAAGGGGTTGGATAGCGAGTGAGCAGAAAGCAAGCAGGTGAGCAGGAGCCAAGTGGAGTTGGGCGAGCAAGCAAGCAAGCAGATGAGTGAGCAGGAGCAGGTGAGCAAGTGTGTGAGCAGAGAGCAGGATGGTGAGCAGACAAGTGAGTGGGGGTAAGCAGGCAAGTGGGCTCAGGCAAGCAAATGAGAGACAACTCAGTTGTGGATGGGTGAACAGTTGGGCCAGCGATGACGTGCATGCCAGGAGAGAAGTTGCTGTGTGCTCCTTCTGACACATGTGCCATAAGTTTGCCACCACTGTACTAGCATGTGTTTGTCTCCTGTGCTGGAACCAATGCCCAGTCCTGATCCTGAGAGCCTGTGTGTATCTTGAGGAATCCTGAAACATAGCAGTGAATTTTAGAACTTTGTATAAGTATTTGGACTGACTTCTCGGTGTGACTTCTGGAATGGAAAGACCGTTTTAAACCTTTGGTTGATGGACATTACTTTGCCTGGACTACAATGTTATTTTGGGAATGTTGTTCGAGCCCTTGAACTTGAGACTCTATTTTATACTATCAGCCAGGTGCTATCTTTATGTTTGTAGTTGGACATTGAAGAGACTATATATTTAAGTTACCGCATATCAGTAAAGATGTTTTAGGCACAATCTGGGTGTTGTTTTGGTTAAACTCTGCCCACATTACTGGGAATGTGATAATCCTCCAGAAAAGATACCAAAAGTTGTAGTTATTAAAAATAAGCTTTTTTCATCTGGCAAAAGTAGTATTTATCCACTAGTCTGTTTCTGTACATGTAATACAACAGTGTACCATTTTAATTTTTGCCTTAGTGCTTCCAATTTTCTCTGAGGAATATTCACATATATGTTCTACATCAGCGGTCAGAAATCTATGGCTCGGGAGCCAGGTGTGGCTCTTTTGATGATTGCATCTGGCTCGCAGAGCCACTTCATTAGGCCACGCCCCCTCCTGCCAGAGTCTCTTTCAGCTCCTGTCTCATATTGACAGGCATGACTGTAGAATGCACCCTGAACAAGCCTTGTGGCCTCTTCCTCTTTTGTTGTCCTTGCTCTTTGTCTGAGCACCAGGGAATCAAGCTGTGCTGCCCCTTTAAGAGATTTCCTCCTCCTCTTTCCCTCCTCCCCTTTCTTCGCTCATGACATCCGTGCGGGGCTGGGTCTGTTGCTGCTGCCTGGGCTTCCATGGGTAATGGTGGGAGATCAGTGGGGTGATGCAGAGAGAGGGGAAGGGGAAATAATCCTGAGGGTGGAAAGAGGAAAAGGCCCCGGTTTCCTCCTGTCCCCATTTGATTTTTGGGGAGCCACATGAGAAGGGCTTGGGTTTGCAAAGGAAATGCAAAAGAAAGGTTTTGTGTGGGATGGATGGGAAGGAGCTGTGCATGGGATACGATCCTGGGAGAAGAGGCAGTGTCTTGGAAATTTGGAAGTGCAGTCAAGGAAGGAATATTCCCCACTGTTCCCAGATTACATTGAGGGAATCATAGAGTTGGAAGAGGGAACTGAAGAGCTATCCAGCTCAATCCCATTGCTATGCAATGCGCACTTCACAAGCCCTCTTTCCCAGTGTGTTTGCAAATGTGCGGGGAAAGAGGTTGCCACCGGGGTGCTTCCTGCCCATGGCTGCACTGTGCGATGGTGAGCCTCTCCTGGAGGCTGAGCCTGCACCCCCCCCCCCCCCTGGGGCCAGCAAGGAGGCCTCTCCTATCAGCTGTGCAGGCAGTGAGAAAGAGTCCAGTGATTTTGATGTAGAGCTGAAGCAATTGAAGGTACAGTAAATCCCATAATCTGTTCTACATCCTCCCCCAAACCCCTCCAGTATTTTGTGGAGCACAGAATGCTCTTTGATGTCTGGTGAACTATAGATCCATATAACTGCAATTCCCAAATGTCAGGTTCTATTTTCCCCAAACTCCACCAGTGTTCAAATTTGGCCATATTGAGTATTTGTGCCAGGTTTGGTCCAGGTCCATAGTCGTTTGGGTTCACAGTGCTCTCTGGATGTAGGTGAGCTACATCTCCTGTAAATCGCTTGTGTGTGTGTGTGTGTGTGTGTGTGTGTGTGTAATTTAAACTAAATATTGCAAAATTATGTTTTTTTCTTCAAGTGATACACCACCTGAATTATGCTCGGTTTTTTGGCGAATTTTGACACAGCACACTCAAAAGGTTGCCCATCACTATTTTAATCCATCTATCAATTTTTCATTGCTCATGTCTTGTTCAGGGCTGCAGTTGGCTGCAGGAGCAATTGTCCATTATTTTAATTGGATGATAATAGCGTATGTTGGCTGTTTCTGGGTAAACAGGTAAACATCCCATTTTGAATCAGTCTTCTTATTATACAATTATATTCACATTTAGTTGAATTCAGTCTTAAAGTATATTATATGGCTCTCACTGAAATAAATTTCAAAATATTTTGCTTTCATGGCTCTCTGAGTCAAAAAAAAGAGTTCCCGACCCCTGATCTACATGTGTTGCAATGCATCTTTCCTAACAAGCATTACCCTAGCTATTATAAATAGGATTCAATTTTCAATATTTATGCAATTTTAAACTGTAGCCTATTCAAGAAATCTGGAGCTCCTGGACTTAGACTCAATTTGAGGGGGGGGGAGGGGGTCACAACTCAATGCACTGAGCTAGTGAAATAGGTTTGCAAATGTCTGAGGGCAACATCCTTCAAAAGCATTTAGATATCCGAATAATAGACCTGAATAATAAGTGTGCATTAATTCATTGTTTCACTGAGCATTGTCATATCTATTCACAACAATTAATCAGATCAGCATCCAGTATATTAAATAACTCATGTTTATATTTCTATTCAATGAAAAGTGGGTAAATAGGGGAGTATGAACTAGAAAACAGCTACATTGGGATGATATGACTTAGAACAAGGGTGGTGGTGGTGGGGGAGAAACTAATTGCTTCTGGGCCAACGTGCAGGGCTAGAGCATCAGTTTGAAATCCTCATTCAAAAACACCAGGATTTACAGTTTGTCCTCTAAATGGAAAACATATTAAGAAAAAACATGTCCAACAGCCTCCTCATTCTATCTATTTTTCCACCCTTTGTAGATGTGATGCTGAGTCCTTGTGGAGGCACAAATATGAACTCTGGGCTTGTCTTTGTGCCTTTTGCAAGTGCTCAGCTCAGGCACTCCCAAAATGTTTCTCTTCTTCAGGTTTCTGTCAGTTTCTTTTTTAAAAAAAAACAACACCTCCCCCCCACCCCCAAAAGCCTGATGCCCTCCTAGTGTCCGTTCAATCAGTTCAATTACTGTTGGCCCTCCACATTTGTAGGTTTAACTTTTTTTGTGGATTTCATTGTTTATGGACTTGATTCAAATGGTCTCTCAAGGAATTTTTTAGTCTATGACTTCTTTATAAGAGTGTGCGATTCACAATAAATCCCTAAATGGGTGATAACAAACAACATAATAGGTATGCCAAAAATGGCACCCAAACAAAACATTCAATGATAATAAAGTAATCATATGCATTCCAATGAGATAGATTACACACATGTTATTGCTCACGTTATCAGCGGTACAAAGCCGGCCCTACAGTTAAGTTTTCAATAGTGAGCTATGCAGTTACACAGAAGCAAGGATTTAAAGGCAGGACTAATTACAGACAGCTGAAATGTAAATTACAAGTATTCTTTATGTATTTATTATTTCAACTTGTATACCACCCCTCCCAGTAGGCTCGGGGTGGTTCACAACACAATCAAAACAAACAAAGACAATAATTCATCAGCAATTTAAAACATAATAAAAAACATTTATACTAAGACAGAAACATGTGGATTAAGCGGCCTCTAAAGATTGAACGCCTGGCGGAAGAGGTTAGTCTTGCAAGCCCTCCAGAAGGACAACAAGTCTGTTATTGCTTGGACCTCCTCCGGCAAGGCATTCCATAGGTTGAGCGCTGCTATCGAAAAGGCACACTGTCCAGTAGATGACAAGTGACAGGTTCTAACTGATGGGACATCTAAAAGAAACAGGGAAAGGCGGGCCTTCAAGTACGCTGGCCCCAGACCATGCAGGGCCTTAAAGGTTAACACCAACACTTTGAAGGCAATCCGGTACTTGATAGGAAGCCAGTAAGACTGGTGTGATGTGACACCTCAGTGACACTCCAGCCAGCAGTCGAGCAGCAGCGTTTTGCACTAGCCTGAGTTTCCGGATCACTGACAAAGGAAGGCCGATGTAGAGGGCATTACAGTAGTCTAATCTTAAGATGACCGTGGCCTGGATCACCGTAGCTAGGTCATTACCGGAGAGGTAGGGTGCCAGCCACCTTGCCTGGCGCAGATGGAAAAATGCCACTCTGCTCACAGTGGAGACCAATTGGACCCCCAGGCTTTTTACAAGGGATGGGCAGACTGCTTCACCATCCATAACAGGCACCTGGAGGTCCCCCCCCCCTCAGTCTTTGATGGGTTTACCTTCAACGTGCTGGCCCGTAGTCACCCAGTTACGGCTTCAAGGCACTGATGGAAATAATCAGGTACAGAGTCTGGCCAGCCTTCCATCCTCAGCACCAGCTGGGTGTCATCAAGTAGATAAGGTAGATAATAGGGCTTATTGCAAAAAGCAGCTGAGATCCAGTCTATCGTTAAGACTGGTAGGAAAAACTGTGTTTAGCTTAAAAATCCAAAAAGCTTCCTGTTGCAAAAGATAATTCTTAGTGTCCATATGTGGCTTAGTGTATATTTTTTCTATACAAAACTTGAATCTGGTAAATGTATGTCCTTTTTCCAGAAAATAAGAATAAAGAGTACTATCATTGTGGTTTTTTTAAATGTGTGAATGATATTCCATGATCCTGACCTTGACAGGTCCGATACTCATGCCAATATATAAAAGGTCACATGGGATTAAAATACAATATATTGCATTATCTGAGGTACGTGTGGTAAAGTTATTTAAAGGTATAGTGATCTTCATGGTTGGGTGTGTGAATTGTTTTGTCTTCAGGGATTGGAAATGACATTCCTAGTGTCCACAGTAAGTATGTCCTCTAAGGTTTGGTAGACTTTTTGTGGTAGGCTTTGTGAGATCTGATCTAATTAACATATCTTTTAATATTCTGGTGCATTTGTATGCTACCATGGGTGTATTGTGGCAGCCTGGAAGATCCTTGATTATGTGCCAGTGTCTTTTGACTATTTTATAGATGTTGGCAAAAGTTGTGTGAGTGTAAGGGGCCAGATTATTCTATTGGAAGGTATTTTAGATGAACCTTTAATTAGGTGAACTCTGTCTATATGGTTAACCTTCCAAATGGCTGTGTCTAGAATCTTAGAGGGATAACATCTATCTTTGAATTGTTTCTTGAAGGTACATATTTATGAATCCAAATATTTAGAGGAGCTAGAATTGTGTTTCATTCTCAAGAGTTGTGAATAAGGAAGGTTTGCTTTTAGCCTATGATGATGAAAGCTGGTGTAGTGCATAATTGAATACTATTCAGTGGGTTTCCTGTAGTTTCTTACCCTCAATTTGTTATGTGTCTTATACTCTGTAACATCAAGGAAAATTGATCTCTTGTATATTGTTGTGACTAGTAAATTTAATGTGTTCATGTATTGTGTTCATCCATTGATTAAACTGTACAACTGTGTCTTGTGTTCTATGTACTAAATCTGCCATAATAGATGATCTCTGGTAAGAAGACATTTGTGGCTTCATTAAGAAGCCACATTCATTCCAAATTGGCTACAAAAAGATTTGCTACTGAGAGGGTCAAAGGGCTGCCCATCGCCACACCAAAAATCTGCAAATAAAATTGTGTTCCAAATCTAAAATAATTATTCTCTAAGACAATATCCAGAAGATCGATCAAAAATGTGTTGGTGGTACTGCAAGCTCACGTGTGTCCAGTAGTTCTTTGATTATTGTTCTTGCCTCATCAAGTGGTATATTAGTATATAGTGATGTAATATCCATAGTCATCAGTATGGAGTCGGAGGGTATTGTCAGGGATTCTACAATGTTAATAAAATATGTAGTATCCTTAATGTAGGATGGGGTTTTTGATACAATTCCGGAGGGAAATAATCAAGTAGCATTTAGACTTATATCTTATGTATTTTCTTCTTGTGATTTATTTGCAACTGGAAACCAATTAACAAAGCTAATAATAACACAGCACGGTGTGGATAACAGCCTGCAACTTTCGTTTTATTATTGGTTATAGATACCAACAATGACTTTTTAGTAGAAAAACATCTGAAGCCGCATCAAGAGCTAAGGAGATCAATAAAATGGCTTGTCAGAATTCCATTTCCATTTGCATAAGGACTGCAGGAAAGGAACACAGGAAAAGACAAAGAGATTTAATGTATCCCTAAGTGCTGATGCTTCAAAATGATTAATTTGCTGCTTTCATTAAAGCGGAGCAAGAAAGCAACTGCTTCACACTTTTGTATTGATCCTGACACATGGCAGCTATTATGTCAGGGTGCTTTTCAGAGCCAAGGAGTCAAACAGTAGCAGTTTGTTCTAAATGAGGAAGATCTAATATCTTGAAAGAACACCCAAAGATGGAGTTGGATTGCTTCCAATAGCAACCATTCCCATTCAAGTGTTTATATTTTATATAGCTCAACATCTGGTTAGACAACCTGCTAATAATCAGGAAAGCAACACAATGACAGAAGCCAGAGTTTTCAAACATGCCCTTGTCACCATCAAGAATCAGTAATGTCAGTGTTGCATGGCATGCATCTCCACATATGGAGCTATGCACTGATTAAGCTATATAACTTGGAGCACCTGACATTGAGGATATAGCACACATATTATTTGATTGTAAATTGTATCAGAAGGTGAGAGACTTCTACCTTGGTCCATACATCAAACCAACAATGTATTGGGAATTTCACATCAGAACAACATATTTATGTGTAGCCAAAACCCAAAAATAACATATAAAACAGCTCTGTATTTAAGCAAAACAATATGCCTGAGAAGCACAAGTGTAGGGCTGATTGGGATAAATTGTAGGGGTGCAATTGCAGGAGCTACAACATTCCACTGAACATTTACCACACTCCAAAAATATTTTCTCGAGAAGTGTTTGTAGATCTCTCTAGCTCCTCCAGTGCAATTCTATGGCACGTTTCCAGTCCACATATAACTTAAAATGGGATTTACTATTATCCATTGTTTCAAGAATCCAGAAGAAGGCATCTTGGAACTTCTCCTCCTTGGTTGGGGGGGAGAGGGTGTCATATTATTACAATACACTTTAGGCATTAGGGCTGGGTAGGTTTGTTGGAATCTAACAGAATTACGGAATGTGTCAGAAAAAAGTTAATTTTTACCGTATTCGAAGAATTAAAGTTACCCGGAAGTGGCATCTCTATACCGAAGCTCCATCCACCATTGTTGGAAAGGGAGTCGGATGTCACTTCTGCCCTTTCTCTGGAGCCTTCCGTCATTGGCTGGTTGCGCTCAGGTGGTTTCCAAGCAGCCACATGATTTCCTCCACCCAATGAGCTATCGCGCTTTGGAAGCCAGGGGCTGAGATTTCCTCCTGTTCCCCAAGGCTCTCCCTCGGCTTGGGAGAGAGGGCCTTGGCGATGAGGAGGAAATCTCCTCCGAATCTCAGCCCCTGGCTTCCAAAGCGCGCTTTGAAAGCCAGGGGCCGAGATTTCCTCCCGATCACCAAGGCTCCTCCAGATCTCAGCCCCTCCTCTTGCTTAGTGCCTATTTCTTCCCTCCCCGCCCCCCAGTCCTAACTGGGTTAAAGAGATGTGTGTCCACCATTTAAAAAGTCATTCCGAAATTTTGGAATTCATCCAAATAAACTTTGAAATTTTAATGGAAATATTCGGAAGTCTATCAGATACGAAGCGCCAGCGCCCCCTAGATCCGAAGCGAGTTTAGAAGCGCTTTTAAAAATCAAGCAGCCATATTAGGTATTCAAAGGAAAGTGTCAGATAAAGTTAGCAAGAGAATGTGAACATAGCAGATGTTAAAATGCTGTGTGTAATTGATTTCATTCTCTGCAATGGCAGAAATTTGAAGACTGAAGGAAAATCTCAGGGGAGGGCAGAATTTTTATTCTGGGTGAATGCCCTCATTTTGCCTTTCTTGAGCTATACTGCTAGATCCAAAACTGAATCTGCATGCATATCTGGATGCAACCACGTCCAGGAATATGGACATTACACATCAGAGTTGTGAAGTCAATACACCAAGCCTTTCACTCCAATTCAAACTCCTCTATTTTCCTACTGTCCAATTTTATTTCATAAATAGCAATGGTATAATTAGTAATATTAAAATGAGTGTAAGAAAATTGTAGCACAAGGCTTGAACACTACATGAATAGTCAGCTTAATTAGATTGATTGATAGAACACAAAATATATTTCTTTGATTAAAATTTCTGAACAAGAAAAATGTCCTAAATACCTATGAAGATACTGTAAATATATAATGTACAAGGTATTCAATAAACCTTATTAAATATTTTTAAGGGAAACATAAGTTTAATTTTGAAACTGGAGACAGTTTCAATTTTGTTTTACCAATTCTAACAGATTCCACACAAAATTGCTCTCCCCCCCCCTCCCCTTGGTGCATCTACACTGCAGAGTAAGTGTGGTTTGACACCACTTTGACTGCCATTGCTCAATGTGATGGAATCATGAGAGAGTAGTTACAGATGATCTTTAGCCTTCTCTGCTAAAAACTGCTGATGCCTCACCAAATGAAACTCCATAGCATTGAGTCATCACTGTTAGTGAAATAAACTGTATTTGTTCTTTCACTTTGTCACTTTCTTGACCAACTTGACCAATATATCCAAACCCTTTGTTTAATTGGGAGATTATACCCTCCCCACAGCTGTGTTGCACAGATATCAGGGAAGCCTTTTATTAATGTGTCCCTTTGCATCATGGTGATGCAATGGGTTAAACCCTTTTGCCAGCAGGACTGCTGACCGACAGGTTGCCGGTTCGAATCCAGGGAGCGGGGTGAGTTCCTGTCTCAGCTCTAGCTTCCCATGCAGGGACATGAGAGGAGCCTCCCACAGGACGTTAAAACATCAAACATCTGGGCATCCCTGGGCAGACAGCCAATTCTCTCACACCAGAAGCAACTTGTTGTTTCTCAATTTGCTCCTGACACACACAAAAACCTCATCATATCTGACTTATGGTGATGTTAAGCAAACTGTATCATAGAGTTTTCTACAGGATTTGTTCAGAGGGGCTTTTACCACAAGGTTTTGAAAACAGACAAACTACAATGTTAACTCTTTGCACCATCATTTGTAAAACAGATGTAATAGTTTCAGTTGCTAAGCGTATCTTAAGTACTGAAGGGGACATTATTTCCATATTATGTTTGGACATTCAGAGCTCACATTACCATTTGTGCCTCATTTAGCTTCAAAATGATAGCTGTACTGAGAGATTGAGACATGTCGAAGATCACCTACCAGGCTGCAGAGCCCCCTTGATCTTTATAAGCTGACTTTTATGACTTTGGTTGCAATCCTATAAAGGAAAAGTCTAGGCAGGCTCTGCTCCTTCCAGGTGCAGAGATGACCTTCTAGAAAACATGCCTTTCAATTTATTGATTCTGCTGCTTCCAACAAAAAATAGAAAACAAACCCAGTATGCTCTCGGGTCATAGAAAATGGAGAGGAGGGGAGATTTGACAGGTAAGACATTCTGGAGAGCTGTGAGCTTTTCTTTTTTAGAGTTCAACTCAACTATCATATTCTACAGTCTGGCCCAGTGCCAAAAACTTGACTTTTATATACTTAAGATAAACCTGTAAAAATAGACGACCTAGAGATAGGGCAGCAGCTCATTAATGGAAGACGTTTCTCACCATGTGTTCTGCTTCACTAAGATTGTTCTCTCCTTAAAAGAAGGCAGGAAAAAAAACAAGATAAAAATTCCTCCACATCAGCAATTTTAATTGTCCAAGTTCTGCAACACAGCTTTTCCCATCTGGATTTTTTTCCAGCTAAACTAGACCAGTACATCTGAAAAATGACAAAGTCATCATCAAGTTTATAATGAAATACATTAGAACTCATGAAAAACCAGAGAGAGTATCAGGACAAAAAATTACTGCAGGGTAAAATATTAAGAATAAGGTCATATATCGCAGCTGATCGGCCGACAGGGAGCTCTGGTATGGGCTGGTTCATGAGGTCACAAAGAGTCGGAAGGTATTACAAGGTATTTCATTTCTCTGACAAAGAGTGCTAGTGCCGCCCCATACTATAAATCACAGGATTCCACAGCATTGAGACTTGACACTTAAAATTGTGTTAAACTGGAGTTCTTGGTCTGATTTTAAACCTGCATCTTGCTTCTTGAAAGCGTCTGGGAGTGCAATTCAACTGTAAAACAAAATGCATGCTCCCTGCACAGTTTGTTTTAAAGTAGACTTGTTGGAGATGGTGCTGACACCACACCATTCAAATTTGGCAATGGAAAAATTGTCAATGGCCAAAAGAGTGAGTGAGTGTACAACACTCACAAGGGGTCATTTCCAGGGACGGTCCTACAGGTAGGCCAAGGAAGCGGCCACATGGGGCGCCATCTGGATAAGGGCGCATTCCCCCGCCTGCCAGACAGCGTCCGGCCTCCCTCTCTCTCCCTTTCTCCCTCTCCCAGAGCATGTGCACAACCACCGCTCCCCTCGCTGTCCCTGGGTTGCGCGTGCGGCCAGCCATCTCCACCAGAGCGGCCCCTCAGGGGGGAAGCCACCAGCCGGGCGAAGGCGCGAAGCCACCCGCTCAGACTGCGGGGCCCACGGCATGAGGGCAGCGAAGGTGGCCCCTCGCTCCTAGTCATAATAATGCAAGTGGTGGACCCAAGAGGCCCCGAGTCGCTGCTGCTGCTGCCGCCACCTCCGCCATGCCCCCCCCGCCTCGGCGGCCGCCCTGGCCAGCATCAGAGCGAGAGAGACAGCAGCACCTAGGTGCCTCAGGAGGAGGAAGCGGCGGAGGGCACCCGCGAGGTGAGGCCAGGCGGGGCTTGCTTCCCTTCCCCTTGGCTTGCTTTCTTTCTCTTCCTTGGCTCCCTCCAGAACTCCCTTTTCTCTTGGAAGAGCAGCAGCAAAGGGATGGATGGATGGATGGGGCGGGCAGGCCTTTCTCCCCTTCTCGAGACTCAGGGGTCCCAGGGAGTTTGTTCTCCCCCCCCCCCCCCAAATAAGGTCCTTAGGCTATGGCAGGTGCCTCTCCAAACTACAACTCCCAGGACCCCGTGGCAGTTAAGCAAGGCCAGGCTGCATTCATTCATTCAGCAGTGTAGACATGCCAATTGCAATATTCACACTTGCCTCAAGCAGAAAAGGGTTCTTTCTTTCTCTCCCTCCCCCCCTCATCTTGGCTGCTAATCTGGTTTGTGAAGAAGCCCCCAATGAGGAGGGCGCCAAAATGATGCGGTTATTGGGGGGGGGCAAAATAATGTTTGCTTACCATTTAAAATTACCTTAGACCACCCCTAGTCATTTACTAATTCTAATGTTTTGATCTAATTCTAATGTGGTATGATCTTGATTTAACAATCCTAATCCTTGTATTTCAACAAAATATCCTTGACCTTTTCTTAACATTCTGAATTATTTAGTTCTGGGTCACTGTTTTATTGTTTTCTTTTTCCATTAACTCTGACCACTTCTACTTCCAGTTTCTCTTAACCATCTGGGCTTTTGATTTGTTTACATTTCCTTCCAATATTTCAAGAGTTTTCTTCAGACAATTCAGCAGTCGTTGTCTTCCAACCTCAGCCTGTTCTCACTGCCGGCAGATGCAAACTATCTTCATAATTAGGATAACAGTCAAACCAATAAGTAATAGAAAGCTGTGTTGCTACATTAGTGTCATAAAATATGCCTGAAATTTATTAAGCATGACACTGTCATCACCCTCCTGCTGCTTTAACTGCACCAGTTATTCTTATTAAACAAGGAATATTCTGCAGCTGCAGATCCAGCTTCATACATTTCTTTATGCTACAGAGATATAACCAAAGTGCACAAAAATGAATGTCTGTACCATAACCTGTGAAGTGCAGAATGGAGGAGATTTCTGTTTTTTCAATGCATAGATTTGAATGTGATCAAAATGATGCAATCCTTAATCTTACCATGCTTGACAGAAGTCCTGATGTGGTATATCCTACATACTCTTTGTACATATCTAAAGATTTAAGTTTTAAAAAACTGGGTCAATCAATCAATGGGTCAATGTGAGTACTGCATTATAACATCTGTGAAAAACTGTTATAAGTCAAGAGCTTTGTTGATCCTGAGAGAACCTTAAGGAAACACTGATCCCCTCTACTTTATCAACCAAGTTGCTCCTTCTCAAATTATTCAACACTGCCGGAGCAAGTCTCAAGAAAGGTATCCGGCAGACCAAGACAGAGTATAAAAGGAAGGCCGAGAATTATTTCCACAGTAACAACGCGAGGCAGGTGTGGCAGGGGATTCAACAAATTACTCACTGTAAATCCAACAAAGACATTCCTGCTGAGGGGGATGTCCCATTGGCAATGAAGCTGAATCGCTTTTTTGCTCACTGGTAAGCCCACCAGTGGTAGCTGGAATTCAGCCAAGCAGTTGCAGCTCCCACCTCACCATGGAGGACCATGAGGTAAGCCATGTTTTGAGGGTTGCAAAATCTAGGAAGGCTGCTGGACCAGATGGCATTTCTGGTTGGGTGCTTAAAGACTGCGTTGACCAATTGACTGGTGTTTTTACTGTGAATTCTAACCAGTTTTTATCTCATTCTATTACTCCATATTGTTTGAAAGCTTCCGTCATGTTTCTGGTACCAAAGAAATTCCCTGCTGGTAATTTCCAGGAATACAAACCAGTGGCACTCACTTCCATCATCATGAAGTGCCTTGAAAAACTGGTCTGTAGATATATCATGTCTAGAGGACGCCATAGCCATTATGCTCCACACTGCTGTGACCCACCTGGAACAATGGGGAAACTATGTAAGGATGCTTTTTGCAGACTTTGTTCTCCTCCTAGACTAAGAGAGTCAAGATCAGACACACCACCAGGCTGAACTGTTTGTTAGTTAAAACTGTTGATCCTTTGTATTCGATTAGTTATTAATTGGTGATTAGTAATGGGTGAAACTACATGAGAAGTTTTAGCGAGGAGTGTATTCCCCCCACAGATGCCCCTACCATTTTCCCTGAGTTTGGGCCTCTATTAATTAGTTAGGAAAAGTTCAGCTCTCTGTGTATAATCATTATGGGAGGGAACTTAGCCTTGTCCTTTAAGCCAGGCATCCCCTTTCAGAACCCTGCCCAGAGGCGGGGCCTCACAGCCACACCCAGCTACACTCCTGAAGGCTGTCATTTTGGTCAAGGATGGGGGTGTTGAAGGAGTCTGGAGAAAGGACCATTCAGCATGTTAATATTAGAGCCTTTGCAAGACACAGATGAACAAAAGGATGAGAAGAAAGAACACAAAGTGAAGTTAAGTAAATAGAAGCCTCAATTCAGCAAGACATCTACCTTTTCTTACAAATACTTTTATTAGTTAGCCCTGGGGGGAGTGAAGATTTGGAACTTTGTTGTTATTAAATTCTTGTTAAATGTTTATCTGTGTCACTCCAATCTGTTCTCAACGAAATTAAGACTCCTTCCTTATAAACAACATGTTGGGGGCATAACAGATATAATTACCTGTGCGACACTAATATGATCACTCATATTAGCAGCTCCATCATAACCCTGTTGACACAAATGTTGCAAGTTCAAGCCATTTTTTTTCTAAAGCTTTCTAAATAATGCCCACAAGTCCTTCACCTCACTCATTATCATGATCACTCATTATCATGATAAAAAAATTATATCACTCATTATCATGATAAAACATTAAGAAGAAAGCAGAAGAAAACAAAAATAAACTTGCTGGACTGTAATTAAAACCTGCTAATGAGAACTGAAATGGTAAACTATGATAAGAACTGTGACAATAAGATAAATGTTTACATCTGTCAACATTTGCTTACCAGAAACTGGATTAACTCTAAAGGGAATGATATCTGTTTACATTAGTCAAAGACAATGCTCTTTCAAGTAAAATCCAGAACACTATGGTTCATTACCTGAAGATCTACATCTGTCAGGAGATGAAGACTCAAGATAATTTCAAACAGGACAAATATTTATTATTTATTTATGTATTATTCCAACTTATATACCACCACTTCCCAAAGGTTCGAAGAGGTTTACAATGGCAACAAGAAACAATATGCATAACATCATTAAAAATACAGCGAAAATCCCCTATTTGCAGGATTCGAATGCCTGCCGGAATAGATAGGTTTTACATGCCCTCCAAAAGGAAGGTAAACTTTGAGGAGCTTGTGTTTCTGCCAGCAAGGCATTCCAAAGGTAAGGAGCCACGATCATGAAGGCTCTGCATCTGGTAGCCATCAGATGAAAGCTCTTAAAGTTGGGTACTTCAAGCAGATTTTGGTCCTCCGAATGAAGTGATCTCTGGGGTTGATAGGGGGTGAGGCAGTCCCTCAGGTATGCCGGCCCTGGGCCATATAAGGCCTTGAAGGTAAGAACCAACACTTTGAAGGTAATCCGGTGCTCAATCGACAGCCAGTGCAACTGCTGTAGAATTGGAGTATGACATCTTGCTGACTCCCCAACAAGAAGCTGAGGAGCAGCATTCTGCACCAGATTAAGTTTCTGGATTACCAACAAAGGTAGGCCAATGTAGAGGCCATTGCAATAGTCTAATCTTGAGATGACTGTAGCCTGGATCACTGTAGTCAGGTCATTCTTAGACAGATAGAAAGCCAGTCATCTATCCTGACGCAGATGGAAAAATGCGACTCTGCTCACAGTGGGGACCTGGGCCTCCATAGTCAACAGAGGGTCTAAAAAGCTCCCCAGATTTTTACCAAAGACGACGGGCATAATGCCTGCTGTAGTAGGCATTTACTACAGCAGCAGAATATTCCCATAAAATACTTGATCTAATAATTCTCAAATTGTGACAAATAGTGGAGCTGGTCACCCACAACTCAGTTCCAGGGGAACGAGAGAGATGGTGGATGGAGAGTGTGAGATCTCTATGGGAAAGCAGGCTTCTGTACATTTGCTCCTTTTCTCAAGGAAAGAGGAAGAAGTGCTTTTGGAATCATGATACATTTGCAGGGAATCGGTTTCTGCTGTATGGACAACATAATACGGTTTATTTATATTCTGCTCTTCTCACCCCGAAGGGGACTCAGTGCGCATTACATTACACATACGGCAGACAATCCCTGTTGGAGACATACAAATTACAATACACAGTACACAGTGCAATTTTAGAAGGATTTCATGTTTCTGGCTGCGTCTTTTGGTGTGCATCACAGGATGTGGTTGCTCCATTACGTCATTGTTGTTATGTCATTGTGTCTTTACGTCACAATGGGGTGCTGTTGTTCCATCCTCATGATAGGAACTTCTGTTTCCGCATTCCACCTTCCCGACAGCCAAACTTTTTCAGGTGTTGTACATTCCTTTCTGTAAAAATCCTTCCCCACTTTGTGGTTGCCATATTTGTCTATTCACAGCTGGGCTGCTTTCGAACTGCTTGGGTGAGCAGTGGACAGGGCTCACAGCTGGTTGTCCAAGCCAGCTCGGGGAACCGAACTAGCAACCATTAGATTGCAAGCACAGCTGTGTTACCGCTGTGCTGTCTCCCCGGCATTGTGCTTAGGGAAAGGATGCATTTTGGAGTTCTGGAAGTTTTGGAACTATGTGTTGGCAGGCTGCAGGGAAACAGGGTCCGACCTAAGAGGTGTTTTTTTTCTCCAAGGAGAGAGAAAGGATATGGTAATATTTGTTTGCATGGTGATGGATGCATGTATATGCGTGTGAATGCTGAGTAAAAATGTAATTCCTCTTTCTTTCTTTCTTTCTTTCTTTGTTAGCCAATGTAACTGTAAGTTGTTTGTAAATCCAATGTAGTTACTAGACATGGTTTCGAACCCAAAAATGGCGATTCTAAAATCAAATGGGGGGGGATTTTTTTGATTAGTGAAAGAAAGACTTAGAAAAAATTTTCCAAAAATTTCTAAAATGTAACTTAATTACTAACGAAATTCGTTAGTAGTTCGTATGCCAGAGCATGCGCATTCCAGATGGTTTTGGCCTACAACTCCCAGAAATCCTAACAGCTGGTAAATTGGCTGGGATTTCTGGGAGTTGTAGGTCAAAACTTGAATAAATCACACTGAATTCTAGATGGGACTCTTCAAATAGGAAGGAGGGGGGGGGTATTCTATTCTTGGAAGCAGCAAAAAGGGAGGAGCCCCCTTGCTCCTCACTGCCTCTCTCTCACCCCGATCCTGAGGGAGGGAGGGCCCAAGTTTGCCCAGGCTGAGAGGAAAAGGAAGAGGCCTGAGGCTGTGAGGAATGGTGGGAGTTGAAGTCCAAAACACCTACCTGGAGGGCTGAAGTTGGCCCGTGCGATGGGGCAAGGCAGAGCAACGGGGAAGAGAAGGGGGGGGGGGAGAAGCCAGCAGGAAAGAGGAGGGGGCAGAGAAGCATCTGAGAGAGTTGAGGGAGAGAGAGGAGGAGAAGCGCACGCGTGTGTGTGAGAGAGAAGTTGGCCCCTGCGATGGGGCAAGGCAGAGCAATGGAGAAGAGAAGGGAGGGGGGAGAAGCGTGGAGGACTACACTTTCCAGAATGCATTGCCTAGCAGCAGCGTCACTTCCAGTTCCCCATAGAAATGCGGGAAAAAGAAGAAGCTGAATGAAGACGGGAAGGAAATGAGGGGGAGAAGACTGAGAAGTGAGTACGTAGTACAATAATTAAGAATTTATTACGATCATAATGCAAATTGTTGGCCTCAAGGACCGTAAAAGGAAGTCTACTTCCTGGTTAGCTGCCGTGATGCGTATAAACTAGAAAGTCCCATTACATACGAATCACTTACGATTTCTTTTGATTTTCATAACTTTTTTCTCATGTGTAGTAGTTACATAGAATCTGTATGTTGGTATGTCCAATGTTGTTCTTTGTGTTCAATGGGCGGGGACGAGAGACAGGGCCTTCTCAGCTGTGGCCCCTCGGCTATGAAAAGCCCTAGCTAGGGACATTAGATCAGCCATCTCCCTCCTAACATTTCGAAAGAAAGTCAAGACCTGGCTGTTCGAGCAGGCTTTTGCAGACAAAATATAACTTTTAATTGTGATCATGGAATGTTAAGACAATGTGATGGAAAATGATTTTATTGATGAGACGCTGGGTACCGTATTTGATTTTAATTGCTAATTGTTATTGATTTTATCTGTTAGTATATAACTGTTCTTAAGTGATTTTATATCTGGGCATTGGTTGCCATGTAAACTGCCTCGAGTCGCCTTCGGGCTGAGAGGGGCAGTATAGAAATAGAGTAAATAAATATATAAATAAGTATTGTGTAAAAGTGAAAAAGTTCTGATATACCCTCTCACACTGAAAATTGCAATAAAAAGAACCTGGTTTTAAAAGTATTTGTGACAATAATGTGTATAAAATATCAAAATTTGGGTGAGATCGTGCTTGAAGTTCTGGAGGAACTCTACTTTTTGTTTCTCATAGACTTAGCATGGGAATTTGGTTAACCAGTTAAAATTCATGAGTAAACTGAGGGGGGGATTCCACCTTCGGGGTGGGGGCTAACACACACACACACACACCCTTGGCTATGAGAAAGAGAAGCATAAATATTGTAATAACAGCAAAAAAGTGTTTCCCAGCCCCTTCTCTTTGTTGAAGGACACAGTTGCATACACTATGCATCCTCTTCTGATCCTCCTAAACTAGCCTGTTTCTGGAAAAGGGGAAGACACAATGTTGTTGCTAATGTTTAAAGAAGATATAGCTTTCATTCCATTTGACATCCATCTGTGGAAGAGTGATGGCACACTTTATGGTCCACCACCTCAAGCCAGAAAGTCACTGATGATTCTGGCCTGGAGATTCTGAGAACTGTACTCTAAAAAGGCTTCCGCATTTTTGATTTAGTCATCTGATCGCATCCCTACCTCCAAACTTCAATTTAAATTTAGGCACTCAATTAAACTATGACTTGAAGGAGGCAAACTGGCACTGAACTGGCCCTATTGCACAACACCATCTGCTTCTTGTTGCGTATCTGTTTTCTCTCCATGCTAGCCTATCTCCCACATCTGATGGATGAAAAAACAGCAATAACTGCAAATCATAACATGTTCCCATCATGTACCTGGTGGATGGGGCCATTCCACTTTTGTGCTACATGCCAGCACTGAAGTGACATCAAAAGGAGGTATTTTCCTTTCCCACTCTATTCACTCCCTTTTGTTATTCCCAAGGCAGTTTTTTTTTCTAATTTTAATTGATTTTTTAAATAAATAACTTTAACTGGAATTGTGAAATTGCTTTAAAAATATTAGAAAAAAATACAGAGCAATGGCAGGTAAGTTACAATGTTATGCAGAAGTTCAGCCATGGGACCCTAGACCAGCAAATTAGAGTAGTTGTACAAATGCAGAAATGTGTGATAGCAAGCATACTCATTATGTTATGCTGCAGCTATTGGGGGTCATGTGAATGTTGTGGAATAGTAACTGTGTGTGATAAAATCCAAAGCTGATTCCAGACAAATTGTGTGGCTCTAATATTTGCAGTAGAGAAGCTACCATATGCCACTAATGGCAAAGATACAGAAAATACTATTAATTCAGCACAGTGCCTTTCTACCTGGCTGGAGCCTCCACCAGTGCAGGTCAGCTACACTTTGTTCTAAAAATGAATCAGTTCATTAATAACATGGGCTGGCTGCCAGCACACTATCACCAATGACTACCTTGTGACTAGGCAGACTGTGCAGCTTGGGAATGAATGTGCTTCCCAATTTTGAAGGCCTCAGTATTCTATGGCTTCCTGTCTCTCGGTTATTGTCTTTAATGAAAAAGCAGCGAAAGAAAAAATGTCTCAAGCTACTGATAATAAAGGGTGCACACACAGTGAACTGATTAGCCCATTGCTTCCCTATATATCAGTCTGACTTAGTCTATTTCTTCCATGTGAATAACATGAAAGTTAAAAAAGAATAGCTTGAAAATGTTTCCTGCTTAGTGCCCCAAATGCTATCTTACCATTACCCTTTCCTTCAGGTAATGGAGGCTAACTTGAATGCAGCCTCCAAGCCATCTTGTTCTTTCTACATTGCTTCCCATTTGACAAAACTGTCCACAAATAGCACTACGAAAACTTAGTGATGTTGCCACTGCAGGAAAAAAAATATTTTGCCTTCTTTTCTGGAAGGAAGGAGAGAAAAGAGGCACTTCTGCCCTGCACACTAGCAGGGCTATATGGCATAAGCAACCCATTAAGGAAGCTGTTAATCTGCTGTCAATTACACCTTTTGACAATGGGGATCTGTGAAGTTCAATATCAGCTGCCAGAAATTGCCCACTTCTGCACAATCTAGAACCTGATTATAAAACAATTGCAATCCATTGCTATAAATGTATGTGTGTAAGTGCCATCAAGTTGACTATTGACTTATTAGTGAGAACACTCATTGCACAAGGTATTATTGGGTAAGGAATATTCAGAAGTGGTTTTATCAGCTTTTGCACAGTTAAAGCTTGTGCACCAGCTGCGTCTGTACCTTGGGAAGCCTGATCTGGCCACGGTGGTCCATGCTGTGGTTACATCCCGAATAAATTACTGCAGCACGCTCTATGTGGGGTTGCCTTTGAAAACTGTTCGGAAATTTCAATTAGTCCAACGGGAGCCAGCCAGATTGCTAACTGGAGCATTGTACAGGGAGCATACCACAACCCTGTTACGTCAACTCCACTGGTTGCCGCTCCACTTCCGAGCACAATTCAAAGTGCTGGTCTTGGCCTATAAAGCCCTATATGACTCCGGCCCAACTTACCTGTCCAAACGTATCTCCCTCTATGTTCCGCCTCGTGACGTAAGATCCGCTGGGGAGGACTTGCTCTCGGTCCCACCAGCTTCACAAACATGGCTGGTGGGGACAAGGGACAGGGCTTTCTCGGTGGTGACACCCCCCACCGCCTATGGAACTCGCTCCCCAGCAAAATCAGATCGGCATCCTCCCTCCTTTCATTCAGAATGAAACTAAAAACATGGTTGTGGAACCAGGCATTTGGTCAATGAATATAATGGCACTGAACACTGAAACTGACCTTGTGATTGTTGAAATGGAAAAGGCTTTTGGGATTGTGCAGATAATATTGTTTAAGTAATGTTGTTTTAAATTGTGATACGTGTATGTTTTTATCTTTTATTATACTGTATTTTACTACGGCATCAAATTGCTGCCATATTAGCTGCTTTGAGTTCCCCTACAGGGGTGAGAAAATGGGGTAGAAATGACATAAATAAATAAATAAATAAATAAATAAATAAATTCATTCCTCTGAAATATAGCCTTCAGCACCAGGTATTCACTGGTAATCTCAAATCCCAATATTAGCCAAGTCTGAGCAAGATCAGACAGGTGACTTTAAGGTGCTTTGGCCCTACTGCTATACATATGTTCTGCGCACAATATCAATGAATTCACTAGCACTAATATTAGATTGGGTTCAAAACAAGAGTGTGCCCACCTTAAGGTTCAAGTTGATGGGTGAGATAAAGTTAAACGGCCCTGGAATGGGAAGAGGCTAATCTCAATATCTTGAGAATAGATCTCTCGCTCATTTCCCAAAAAGGGTTGCCCTGGTTAGATAATCAGGCAATCCAGGTGTTTCGCCCATAAATTACTTATATTTGGATATACCATATTTCTGACACCCCTTGCGTTAAGTTAAGGAAAGTGAACTAGGTAACAATTAAATAAAAGTTGCCCAATTTGAACCCAAGAAAAATGTGTTTGGTCTCTATATTTCAAGGGGGGGGGGCGGGGCGGGAGGTTTGGCAGGCAATAAAACATTGTTCCCGTCTGTCCATCCAGTGTATAAGGCAGCAGTCTAGGTGTCTGGGTTATTCAGATGGATTCTTTAACAGTAAGTCAAAGCAGAAAAATGTCCCCTGACCCAAATGTTGTTGATTGCAAAAAGTTGTTGCTTTTGAATTATGTAATTTAGACATTGGAACTCCAGGAAATGTTGAAAGAAACTCATCTCAAAAGATAAACTGCCACCCACTTGGAGAGAAAACTGTTTGAATACTGTTGGAATTTGGCATTTAATGAAATCTAAAATGAAATGGAATGTCATACAAATACAAAAAAGTAAAATTAATAGCATGTTCCTCAGTCATAGGGAAAACTAGACTAAAGAACATATGGGCATGCTGTTTCTGTGACTAACCATATTTTCCTATTGTCCCCATTTCGCAGAGAGAATCCCCATTAATCTTCTTGTACACCCTACCCCCTTTTAGCGTCCACAGCTAAAAATTGAGTTCAAAGTGCAAGAGTGGTCTAAACTCAATTAACTCAATAAGAAGAAGAAATGAGGACAGGTCTGAATTTTGTCTTCCCAGTATACACAGGTAAAACCAAACTGCTGCAGCTTATCTTTCTTTCTCATTAACTTATCATAATGGTGACAGCATAACCACAGTGAGATGTTCCTTGGCTACATCTACCTGAGTTTTCACCTGTATAATGTTAAAAGGTATGGACTGACCAGTTTCCTCCTGCATAAAAATAATTTATTTGCAAGCTAATCCAAAAATTCTCTTGGGCTTTTAAACCCAGAATATAGATTTGGCAGATGTCATTCACCCTATGATCCATCCTTGACCAAGTTCTGGATTCATGCCATTATTGTTATGCATTCATTAGTTGCCCTTCTGATACACTTTTTCTCAACTGAGCTCAAGGCATGTAAACAAGTCTCATCTTCCTTTTTCATTATGTTTACAATAACCCCGTGAAATAGCTCAACTTGGCAACGAATAACAGGATCAAATTCACTAAATTAGTTTTATGCCTCAATGGGAATTTGACCCTGGATTTCCCAAGCCATAGAACAACACTCTAACCACTGCACCATACTGGCTGCTATTTTGACATACCATGATGTCATACTTCATGAATGAATCAGATCTTGACCTAAGAGGTAAGTGTGAAGCAGCCAGGAATAATAAACTATAGAACATAAAATAACCTAAGAACATCTTTTGACAGTGCTACTCAGTACCAACTCAAATTTATAAGACATTTTGGTTGTTTCGTTTATTCTGATTTTAAATTATTGGTGTTGCAGCAAATCTAAAAAGGCCCAAGATGGCACACTGAAAGCGGCATCATGTTATAGCAAAAAGACAAACTGAAATCAGACTAGGCATGGTAATTTGCAAAACATTATGTTGTCTTCCAAAAAGTTACATCATGAATACCCATATTACCAAGAAGGAAACAAATATGATTGATAATTACATTTTCTTCTACGAGAATAATAATTTCTTATGGCTTAGCCCTACATTTATCAAGTAATGGTTTCAAGAGCAGGTACTAGATAGAGGAAACATTTTGTAATTTCAGACCACAATTCCCCTAGATTGTATGGCTTAGTAGTCTAACTTTGTCACAAATGAGAAATTGTTGCCTCTTGGAGGATGGATTAATGTACACCTCACGGTTTGCCTGATCATGCCTAGATTTGTCCCCACTCCATTCGGTTTCCTTACATGAACTGGACCAAGACAGCCACCTTGCCCTTCACCTCAGGCAGCAAAATGACCTAGTTAAGCCTCAAAACACATCCCAGACATGTTTCCAAAGACAAAGTGTTCCATAGAATGTCAAAGACAACCAAAGCATTTCTAACAAAGAATAATTCAGACCTTGCCACATGAGTCTTATTATCTCTTTTCTGCATTCCCAAGATAGACTTTGGCAGTCATGGTCAATCTTAATAATAATTTTAATAAGTTTTAACCTATTTCAAGAGGAAATTTTATTGCCAATCTCACTCATCAAACACATGAACTGTCCAATTCAACATGTGAAAGCATTTCCCAGTATTTTGCAAGATGTTGCTCTAAAATTAACATTGTTATTTTTAAACATTATTTTCTAAACCTCCAGTGACAGCCAGCACTTTGTCTTAGACAATTTTCCCCTTTATGACAAGGTTAGACCATAAATCCATAGAATCTAGGGGAACTGTGGCCCAGAAATACAAATTGTGTATCAACTCCCTAAGAGCCAACATGAGTTAGGTCATGTAACAAAGCATGCAACCAAAGCGCATGGAATGTAAATATCACAGCTATGAGCTATCATTCCCTCTTGGTTTCCCCTTGGTCTTCTAATAATTGGAAAAAACAGACAAATCAAACAAACTGCCTGTCAAGAATTTTGGCAACAGAAGAAAGTCCTTATTTGCATACTAAAGACAGTAAAACTTGAAACACCAGGATATAACTAAAATCCTGTACATTTGGGGATTTTAAGCTACAGCAAGTCTAAACAACATGTGACACACACACACACACCCCAACCAAATACAGTCTGCTGGTCTTATATTAAAGGCAGCAGATACTCAACAATAACCTCCAATCTATTTTAACAGTCTCTATGTTCAAGTAAGATACAAATGACACTCCATTCAGTTTCTTGACATGAACTGGACCAAGACAGCTACCTTGCCCTTCACCTCAAGCACCACTTTGATTTTTTGTTGTTGGCAGGGACCGCACGGTTGTGGGAGTTGAAGTCCAAAACACCCGGAGGCCCGAAGTTTGCCCATGCCTGATGTAGATGCATCTTATAACCCTGAGAGACTAGGGTTCAAATCTTTGCTTGGTCATAGTAACCCAGTGTTACCTAGTATGGGGTCACACTCTCTCAGCCCCAAAGGAAGGCAACAGCAAACCTCTTCTGAATAAATATTGCCAAGAAAACTCTATGATAGGCTCACCATAAGTCAGAAACATTAGGAAGCCACACAATAATGACAAACAACCCTTCCAAGGTGCCTCTGCATGCTTCTGACCACCTCTTCCTCCTCACTCCTGTCTTGTTGTTCCCAAACCCCAAAATAACTAGAGCTGATGTTTGGGTGGGGAGCTCTCAGTGCATACTCAGAGGTGTCCTCCACACTCTCACTCACTGCCGGACCTCTGCATGCTCAGTGTTGAGGAGACTGCTGAAGCAGTACCAGAATGGGAAGCACATAAGCAGCACCAAGCCCACCCGCATCAACAGGCGCAATGCCCCATGCCTCCACTGCCAAAAACACCACCTGCCCATCACCATTTTCTGCTAGGGTGGAAGTATGGGCTGGGCCCTCTATTGCCAGGCCAACCAACACGAGTTCATCACTGCTCACTCTCTCTTCCAGTCCGAAACAAACTCCTAAGGATGCAAGTTTCCACACTGCTCCGCTCACTTGCTTACAACTAGGAACCAATTCATCTCACCTTCACAGCTTAAATGAATAAAGGTTTAAAATTTTTAATGTTTTGTGGACCATATGTTAGTTTTTGTGGACCACTGGTGGTCCACGGACCCCATGCTGGGAACTACTGCTCTAATAGGTGGCAAAAATAAGCTATTTATTGAGATTTTGTGGGGTTGGTTGATGAAATGAAGGATAATGGATTCATGAGATTAGTGGTAAATAGGGTTGCCTGCATGAAAACTGGAAGGGACTTCTATATTGTCAATGGTTATGTTGAAGACAGAGTTTTAGTGAGTGTTACTTGTCACTTGGTAATGGAACAAAATTAATCTCTACTATTATACAACCATAATAGGTAAAGGAGTTTAGAAACTGAAATGCATTCT
Organism: Anolis apletophallus; assembly: GCA_030556195.1. Classification (NCBI taxonomy): domain Eukaryota; kingdom Metazoa; phylum Chordata; class Lepidosauria; order Squamata; family Anolidae; genus Anolis; species Anolis apletophallus. Next base: position 27,783,408 of record JARBWK010000005.1, read on the forward strand.
ATAGGTGTAATATGATCTTGAAATATGGCCAAGTCCTATGGACGCAGCCCCCTCCCCCATTCTAAACAGTTCTAAAGAGACAAAGTGAAATGGAGCCCATCATACAATCTGAAAATATAAAATTTCAGGAGAAATTTTCTGTTTTCAGACTTCTCCATATCCTTTCAACCATAGTCAGCTTTTCCCTCTTTCCTCTTTCCTACCCCCCATTGCCCCCCTTTCTTTTCTCTTCTTTTTTTCCTTTCCCCTTAAAAATTCAATAAAAGTTACTTTTAAAAAGGAGAAACCATGATAATATGACACACACACAAACAAAACCATGATAATATGACACACACACACCCCACCAATGGGATGAGGTCCTATATACTCCTTAGCTGTGGATTTACGGGAGTAATGATACTTTTACCTCCTCTATTTTTCCTGCTGCTACTGAGACTAAAACATGAACAAATAGATCCAAATTAAAGAAAGGAAGTTGAACCTAAACATTACGAAGAATGTCTAGACTGCAAGAGTGATTCAACAGTGGAATAACCTGTCTCAGAAGGTGGTGGACTCAAAATCAAAACAAACAACATACTAAGGAAAACAATACAGATATGACATTGGAGGAGGATGAACTAGATATGAAAAATTTAACAACAGCATCAGGGGAAAAATATAGTCTGGGAAAAATGTCCAAAAAGACCACAAGGCAAAATAATGCTCTGTTTAATAGGAAAAAAGATAATATTTTATTATAAGAAAAGAAAACCCCCGAGTCTGCTTTTCAGCTTTAAACTAGATTGCTGTTCATGTAAATGTGAATCACTATCTGGTTTTAGCTATAATAGAGGGTTTAATATGTTTGTTTGTATGTTTAGACAGCTTTTCATGAAACATTTTGAAAAACCAAGAATTCAGTATGGGTTAGGTTTTTTGGGGTTAGGTTTTTTTTGGGGGTTAAAAAGAATTATCCATTATTTTCTCTCTTTCTTTTGCAGATTTCCAACATGTCACAGATAAAATCTGGAAGCCATATGCCTAAGCAATATCAAAATGTAATCACAATGGCAAAAGTTATTCAGAAGGAAAAATTCACAAGCTGGGAGAGACGGCAGCAATCTACTTTTGACTGGGGGGGGGCTCATACAGATGACCCCCTCCTTTTACTAGCAGAGAGCTCCATTGCCGCTAGCTGAAAAACATTTACCCATGTGTGATGGCTGAGGAAGCGTCTTGCAATGCTTCCTCAGCACTTCAAGAAACAATGGGGAAGGCCTGTTGAGCGTTACGTGATGGCACTCGGTAGGCCCCATGCTCAAAGTGTTGCAAAGGACCACTTTGCCCCAGTGTGATGAGGTGGAAAGTTTATTTAGAAAGAAAAGGTTGTGCCTTCTCTACCGAACCCTACTGAGTTGTTGTTGTTGTTGTTGTTATATCCTGCTTTAGCAGGAGACTCAAAGCGGCTTAACATAAAAATATCAGCATAGAATTTAAATTTGCAAATATACAAATATTAAAACAGCATTAAACATCATTAATATTAAAACAATTCAGATTACATCCATAAAAACATATGGATTGTGCTTATTATCATAGGAACAGAAAAGAGGTGAAATCTTCTGAACAGGGGCACAGCAAAACAAACACCACAAGTGTGTTAACCCTTCCAAATGCTACCCAAAACGTTTTTAAAAAATTAATTGTTGAATTGTTGAATTGTTTAGTTGATGTAATATATTTTATGACTGTGTTTCATTGAATTTTGCCAGAGCTGTAAGCCACCTTGAGTTCCCCAAAGGGGTGAAAAAGAAAGGGTACAAGTAAAGAAAATAAATAAATATTGAATAAATACATAAAAAATGGATGAAGTTACACTTTAAAAAATGGGCCTGTTCTGACTTACATACAAACTGAGTTTAAGAATAAGCCTAAAAAACCTATCTTGTTCATAACCTGGTCTAGGATCTCATTATAATTAGATCCTATACCAGCCATAACTGACCATTCTTCTTAGCTAAAAGTGTATGCAGCACCCTAGGTCATGTGTGTGCTTTTTAATATGCTTTTCTTTTTTAAAAAAAATTAACCTTCCTTTTGAGTACCTGGGCATTCCCTGTATGACTGCAATATTTGCATTATTTTCATGGTCTTATTATAAGTATAGCTTTGAGCACATTTAACTTGCACAGGCCACAAGACAGTAGTAATGAGTTGCAATTGTCTTGGTCTGAATTAATTAATTTTATATCCCACATTTTTAAGGATTTAGCACACAAGAAAGCTCAGGGTACAGGTTAAAAAGGAACACACGTACAATCAACTATCATATTGAAAATAAAATCAAAAATAATGCAGCTATCATATTTAAATGCAGCTGCCATTGACATCAACTAGAAATCTGATGGGCATTATGCCGTTACTTCCTCTTGGACACTCAGTACATTCTTAATTGGCATCGGCACTGAAACAACTGCTAGAGCACCAGGAAGTGTCTGGGGAGAAAGTACATAAGGGAATCCGGATTCCTCAGCATGAAACAGCCATGGATAGCTTGAAACTTTTGGGCAGTTCATATAAAAGATCAGGTACAGTCTTGTTCCAAGGCTCGTCCTCAAATTGCCTCTTTAAATAGGATACTGAAGAAGCAGGAAGGAAGTCACTATGGAATGCCCAACTCTTAACAGCTCACACTTTATATATAAACAAGCTCTTCTCTAACTGGGATTTTTCTTCATGTTACAATCTATGGGAAAAGGCAGTGTTATTTCTGAGTACAAGAACACATGCAGAATGTGACAGTGATATCTTATAAGCTGTACAGAATTCCCAGGAGATCTGCAAGAATGATACAAGGTCTAAGAAGAAAAGAATATGAGAGGGAGCCAAAAGTCTTTGTTTAGACATAAGTGCGGGAAAGAAAGGTAGTGGTGTTTACTTTACCAACAGTGAAATATAGGCCATAATGCATAGTATAGCAGCTCATTTGACCCATTGACAACAGAATAAGAAACAGGGAGCTTTGTCTGCAGCATTCAAAGTATAAGTACATAGCAGAAAGTGTTACGAGATCCTCTTCACACGCCCCAGACAGAGAATAAACGCATTTATACAAGTTGAACATCAGTTATCTGGAATTTCAAAATCATCCACATCGGTGACTAAGATAATGACACCTTTAATTTTTGATGCTTCAGTGTATATAATCTTTGTTTCAGGCATGCAATTATTTAAAATATTACGTGTAAAATTCCCTTCAGGCTATGTGTCTATGAAACATGAATCGATTCCATATTTAGACTTGAGTCTCATCTCCAAGGCATCTCATTATGTATGTATGCAAAATACTAGTATTCCTAAATTCAGATAAGGGACACTAAACTTGTATTGCGTAATTTTCTGGTGTGATTAAATTTTCTTCCTGTCTCACCATGCAACAAGGATACATAGCAAAAGCACAGAGGCAAAACTACCTGCAAGTTTTATGGAAAGCTACATAACACACAGGAGACAGGGTTTTGTTTTTCAACTTGAAAGTAGCAACACAGCACCTGAATTGGAATGAGGTATTTTCCCCATGTTATTTCACAACTGAAATCTTCAATCGTTCAAATGACTAAACTGTCATGTCCTCCTTTGGACATGTCAAGAGTTGAAATGATTCACTGAAAAAGACTGTAAAGCTTGGTAAAGTGGAAGGCAATAAGAAAAGAAGATTTCACTGTAAGAGAATTGCTTCAATCAAGTTTGCAAGAACTGAACAGGGAAGTTGATGACCTATATTTTGGAGGCCTCTCAGCCATAAAGTCAAGATAACACACTCTCAGCTATTTTGATTTGGTAAGCACTGTTCTGGTTATTTCTATTTGACAGAGTTCTGGAGCTGTTTTCTGCCCCAGTTTCTCTTTTCTCCCACTTTCAACCTTTTTCCTCAGCTTATTTCGACTGCTGCAAATTGAGTTCAATGTACTCAGCATGAGTGAGTGAACAGGATGGAGTGGAAGTTTATCTTTCCCACTAGGCAAACTGTGGTAGCCTTTCCTAGCCTGTATGTTCTTCATTAATAACTGTTGCCATCTTGAACAAACTCTGATTACCACTGTCATAGATGTCCTGATTGTTGTCCATTAAATGTTGAAGCTTATGTGAAAAGGTGACTTATGACAGCATCACAGTCACCTAAAAAAGTGTCCTAGAATGCTTTCACCCTGTCTTCTGCACAGAGCCTCACGCCGGTCATCACACAATGTGGTGTGACTTCCAGCGGAGGCCCCCACCCTTAATCGGGGTGAAAACCTTGCCAGAGGCTTCCCTCACAACACAGGAGATTTCCGATGTTGTGCTGGCTCTAATGGAGCCAACACAGATTCTTCGTGGAAGGACAATACTTCCCCCATGCAGTGGAGAAAGCATTGCTGAGAAGGGGAACAGATTCGCCCCACTGCCTCTCTTGCCTCCCCGATGCCAGGTTAAGCAGGACACTTTGCCTGGCATTTGTGATGAGGCCGATTGATGGGATGTTTGTGAATGACTCAATAACATTAATAACTGTACTGAGTTTGCAAGACCCGAGTGGGTTTGTTAATAACTGGTGCTTATGGAGATTTCTCATTCACAATGTTGCCCTAAGTCAAAGCTAATCTGATAATGAATAACAACAAACCTACTGCAATTTGTGTCCTTGAAACAGAGCTAATAATGGCTGTAAGGGCAGTTACAATTGGTAAAACAATACAAGAAGAGTTACCCCTTCTCTCAGAGCTGCTCAATTAACTGAATCCACCGCAGTGCATCATGCCTGTTTTAAAGCCTTTCCCATGTTTATTTATATTTGCAGTTGAGTTTTTTCTTCTTTTTTGTTAAATAGTGCAAACAGAACAGGGGAAATGAAGAAAACAAGAGAAAGGCAAATGGATGGCAAAGATTCTTGAGTTAATAGTCCTAGAAAACAAGTGAATGTTTGCTTGCATGAATCACCTATTATAAAATAAACACAATAAATCAAGCATACAAATCCATGCACACAGTCTAAATATCTGCATATACTACTGGGAGGGGTTTTTTTTTTAAATGAAGCTTGCATATATGAGAGAAGCTAGCAAGATTGTCAGCCCATGGCAAGGCTGGCCTCAGACTATCAACAGAGCCCCATCTCCTGGGCAAAATGCACTGAACTCAAGGCCAGACACATTAATTTGGTCACCTGCCAGAAAAATATCACAACAAATTTTGTTGTTAGACCTTCCAGTTATAGAACAAAACATGTCCTATACTAGTGGTAGAAATTTAGATTTTCATAGCCCTTCAAAGGATACACCAAGAGTGAGTTCAGGTACCTGTGATTTTTTTTCCTAGTGAGCAAGGCAGCTATTTAGTGCAAAAGGCAGGGGGGGGGGGGCAGGGTAAAGTTTCTGGAGTCTAGAGCAACCTGGAGTCTGGCTCTGCTGGAGTTCAGAGGATTTGCCATTTTGACTAGTTTCCTTCCTTGGCCCACCCAATACAGTACAGGCAGTCCCCGAGTTACAAACAAGTTAGGTTCTGTAGGTTTGTTCTTAAGTTCAATTTGTATGTAACTGGGAACATGTATATTTTTAATGTAACTTCAGCCAACAATATGTGTTTTTAAGCTTTGGATAGCATAGGGAAGGGTTAACACCTCTGTGATGTTTGTTTTGTTGCCTGTGCCCCCATTCAGAAGATTTCACCTGACTTTCTGTCATGTGAGAGCTGGATTTTGGGAAATTTATCTTGTTGTAGAAACAAGGATTGATGATAAAGCTTCAGTGGAGACACTTTTTCCCCATGATAACTCTTTCAGGGATGAATTTCCATTTTGAGGGATAGATTTCTTTCACTTGCTGTTGTCTCAGCCCCATTCTTAACTACGAGTCATTTATAAGTTGAATATTTGTAACTTAGGGACTGCCTGTACACCTCCCATTACAGGCGATGTATTCCTGAGCTTACAGTGGAAATGCAAAACTGTGTATAATAGTGAATCCTAAAGAAATGAACAACTTCTGAAGGAAGTTTACCATAGAACCACACAGGAGGACCCAGACAACACTAGAGAGAATACCTTTCCAGTATATTAGAGAAGGATGTGAGGGCGATCTGGCTGCGACATCTGTCACCCCATTGATCGCCAGGGTTGATTCGGCTGAGCTGGCTGTCTAGGTGGGTGTCCCCTTCCTCCCTCACCACTCCATGTGCATCCCCCCTGAAGCTGTGTGCTCAGTGGAAGGGGATGACATCCCAGGTATAGAAAGAGTGTACCGAGGTCTCCAGTCTTGGGTATATGATAGCTGCGCTCCCCTGTAGAACCTCCAAACAAGCTCAATATACTAGAGAGAATATCTCTCTACTCCTCTAGGGAAGTTCTATAGTATGTTTTTGGCAATAGCATACCATAGAGTTGACCCGGAGGAACTAGAAAATGGCCATATATATTTTTGGTTGGTTAGTGAAACTATGGTTACCAATCTCATCGATACATGGATCATGCTTTAGTCGTTTTGAGCCACTGGAAGATTAATGTTGTGTTTTTATTTTCTTCAAAATGTATTTATTTTTTACAGTGGAACTCAAAAGCAACTGACAAACTATGATATTAATAAGATAGACAAATATGTATGCAAGGTAGCTGGACACCAGGACTATCCGGGCCCAGTAATTTGCAATGGCTTCCCCATAACAACTTTTGAATAACTGGTCATTTGCTATCCTTTCATGTCTTTCAAAATAAATTAGTGCAGGCAGTTTATTCCTTCTAATGAGAGAGCTGACCTTGGTTCATTATACAATTGACAGAGGAAACTTGCTTTTCTTATACAAACAAATCGAATCTTTTAGTAACCATAAGTGCTCTCATAATACATTTTCATAATATATTTCCATTTCCTGAGCTCTCAAAGAATATTTAACTCCTTGAAGTTTATTTTAACAAAAGAAAAGATAGTCTGGTCATTACATTACATGCCAAGAAATCACAAAAAATATAAATAATATTACTAGTAAGAAGATCGTTGCATTATTAAAATACATAAATAATGATAAATAACTACTAATGTATCTATTATTGAAAGAACAATAAGTAATAACACATTTTGTACTGGGAACCTGAGATGGATAATATTTTTAACATGAATGTAGTGATTTTGCATTGTGACACAATATTTTTGCTCCATAACACTCTTCTCTGTCAGGAGGAGGTTGAGATCGTAATGCTGCTATGGCAACTATTCCTTTTTTATTACATAAATATAGTTTTCAGTTTTAAAAAGCATACAAAACTGCCATTTTGCTAAGCATAAATAACTCAAATCTGAGCTAGTCAAATGAATCCACAGCTGTCAATAGAATTCTCTAATTCTGTTTCCTCCATTAAGAGTGATGTCTGGTATATATATTTTCTTCAGGTAGTTCAGATGTTTAGCACTATTCATTCATGAAGAATACTTGACATCATGTCCTATTTCGTCCTGAAAAATGTAGCTAGGTCTATTTCATCATGTTGGCAGACTACTAAGTGTGAAAGCCTAGGATATCATTCCATTCAAGTATAATGAGGCATTCTACTTAGGTTGCCTTAAGTTGTTCCAACTTCACCTCATGCAAAGGAACAAGCCTGGAGGACTCACAAAGCCAAGTTTGAGAAAATGTTGTTTCACAGGTCAAAAGCATGCAATCAAATATGTGAGACAAAACTCAGGAAACATGGTGTCACTGGTCATGCTAAAGTGAATGTCTCACAATGTCTGGGAAAAATGAATGAGAATGTGTATTCAAAGAACTACATATCCCCAAAGTGTTTCTCAATGAAGCATGTTGTTTTAAGAATCACAAAGTTAGAAAAGACTGCAAAGGTCATCTGGTTCAACCGCTCATTGAGTCTAATTATTGAGTATTCAATAGAAAAAATGATTGTAAGCACTTAAGAACCCTTTTCTGCTCTACTTATAACCTCATTAGATGGGATTTTTTCAGCACCATACACTGGTTCAGCTATAGTTTAGTAATGAAGCCAGCAGCAATGTGGGGAAGCCAGGAAGCCAATGCTCCCCCCCCCCCCTTTCACGGGATGGGATTGAGTAAGTTGGGCGATCCGGGGCATGGGGCAATTTGTTCCCATGCCCCCTGACAGGTACTACCAGATTCGCCATGATCCATGGAGATTCCCCCGACCAGTACGATAAGGTTCCTAAGCCAGGCATGCAATATAAGAGGATGTGAAAAGCTGAAAGAGTGTTATGTACAAGCACAGTGTTGCAAAGTTGTTAGCCACTCTGAGTCCCCCTATGGGGGTGAGAACATCGGGGCAAAAATGATGTAAATAAATTAGCTACTCTCACAGCTTAGATACACAAGCCCAAAATCTTGGCTGTGCCCAAAACAGACTGCTGTCTGTCCTCACAATGCACAACTTCAAATTTGTATTGCAGTTTTTTCCAGTTTAATGTGATTTTGCCCAATTTCAGGCAAGCTCAGGAGATATTTCAAAGTTTTCTAGAAAATGGAGTATTATAGAGCTTCAGGGTGGCACTATCACCCATTTCCTATTGCATTAGAGGAGAGCAAGGTAATGGATTATTCCCATGTTGCCATTACTCCTAGCCAGCAGTTGGAATCCATCCACGTTCTTGGCTACATGGGTCTCTCTCCTATAAGCTCTGTCACAGCCCCTGGCCACTGTGGGTGCCTATCGTTATGTTTGAACATAACGATACTTGGGTTTGGATAGGAATATTTTAATAAATCAAATGCAGAAATAATCCTTAGAATGTGCTCTTTAACAACCACTATTCACTTTTCCACATAATCACCAGACACTTGGATACATTTCTGTCAACGATGAACAAGTTTTCTGAAGCTGTCATGTAAGAAGTCGACACTCTGTTTCCGCAACCCATCATGCACAGATCTTCTGATAGCCAAGAAAATCAATGATGTGATCCACATGTTCTTGTGAAATTCGGATTATGCTTGAAATTTGTCTCTGAATAATGCAACAATCATCCTGAATCAATCTGTCAACCTTTTGCTTTTGAAACTCGGTGGTTGCTGTCACAGGATGTCTAACTCTTTGTTTGTCACACAAGTCAGATGTTCCCACCTCAACATCATTAACTTACTCATCCAACGACGCACAGTACTCACATCAACACAATCACCATAAACAGCTTGCATTCTCTGATGAATCTCGTTTGGGATGACACCTTCTGCTTTTAAGAATTCAATGACTGCACATTGCTTAAGTCACATTGACTATGCAGGGTTCCATACTTTGCACTTTAACAACACAACTGTTCAATGCTAAGGCTTCCCACCAAAACTGTAGAGGAGAGTCTACTGAACAAGCCAGTACCTGCTGCATGCCAGTACTGCCATCTGTTGGGGAGTTACGAAGGTGGATGCATTACTTTTCATTCAACCCTCATACATCAGCAGAGGTGCCTATGGCATCCAGGAGCTTCGATGGAATTCTGTGGCCTGTTAGAAGCAGCAACAACAGCACAGATGACGTAAAATGCAGGATGTCCCTGTGAAGTGAATGAGGTTCAGAGACACCTAGACAATGGCCCCAGATTCAGCATAAAACTGCTGAATCCAAGGCCAACCTGGGACAGATTTACACTGTGCTAAACAGCCTGGTATAGATGTGTCCTTAGTCTCCTACATGCTGTAATGTCTACACATGGATGGGGAGATTAGGATCAGTCACACAACTCCATTCTTATATCGAGTTACATAATTTAGAGCTCCAGTGTATTTAAAGATCTGTGGCACAAGTCTCCAGAAATAAAAACAGAGAACATGTTGGAAGTCTTGTATGTATGTTTGACTTCAGTGGCTCAGTGAAGATAGAGGCCTCTTGGATGCACACAGATTGGTAATGAGGTCAGTAGGCGATATCATAAGTACCTCCTAGGTTTGTTTGATCCCCCCCAAACAAAAGGTTCAAACCCGTTTTGGGGGCGATGGTAGTTCAGATCTAAGGTCAATTCCAATTTTCCCAGAAAAAAAAAGTTCAAAACTTTTCAAAATTACCAAGACTTCCGAATCCTTCGTTAATGGTTTCAAAGTGTTATTTCCTGTTTCATTGGGTGGCCTTTACTTTGAAAGTAGTTGTTTTACTCCAGAAAGGGAGGAAGCAAAGGGAAGAAATCCATCCACTCTGGTTAAAACCTCTTCTCTTGCTTAAGACTGACGCAGGAGGGAAAGGAAAGGAATCCATCCACACTGGTTTAAACTGACATGGATCCATCCCATCCACACTGGTTTAAACTGACACAAAACTGAAAGGAAAGGAATCCATCCACACTGGTTTAAACTAGCAATAATAATTATTACTAATTATTGCTAAGAGGTGCGATTATTGCTAAACTGACACGGATCCATCCCATCCACATTGTTTTAAACTGATGTGGGAGAGAAAGTCAAGGCAAGGAATCCATCCACACTGGTTTAAACTGACGCGGATTTATCCTATCCACACTGATTAAAACCGCTTCTCTCATTTAAGACTGACGTGGGAGGGGGGAGGGAAAGGAAAGGAATCCATCCACACTGGTTAAAACCACTTCTCTCACTGATGCAGGAGGAAAAGGAAAAAGGGGAATCAAGGCCAGGGAACAGAAGTGGGGGGAAAGCTGAATCATTTCCGACTCACTTACTGTTCGTAAGAGAAATGGCGGAAAAAGCTTCGGAAGGGCAAAGGGACTTCCAGTTTCCTAAAAAACTTTGATATTGCTTCAAAAAGGTAATCTTTCTGAATTTATTCTGAATTACTAAGATTTTATTTATTTATTTATTTATTTATTTATTTATTTATTCGGTCTTGTATACCACTCCTTCCGGCAGGCTCGGGGCGGTTTACATAAAACCAAGCAACACACAGTGTACAACAATAGCAATAAAACAACGAACAGTAGATAAAATTACATAAAATGTCATAAGCAATAAACAATGGACGGTTACATATCCGGAAATTCAATTAAAGGCAAGCCTGAATAAGATGGTTTTGCATGCCCTCCGGAATGGAATGAGCTCAACAATGGCACGGACATCATCCGGCAATGTATTCCATAATGTCGGGGCAGCAACTGAGAAGGTTCGTTGCCTGGTGGTAGACAGATGGCAGGAGCGGATTTCTGGTACAGCTAATAGATTTCGCTCTTCCGAGCGCAGTGATCTCGGGGGAACATACGGGGTAAGGCGGTCCCTCAGGTACACTGGCCCTAGACCATGCAAGGCCTTAAAGGTCAAAACCAGCACCTTGAAGACAATTCAGTACTCGATTGGTAGCCAGTGCAATTGCTGTAAGATGGGAGTAACATGCTCTCTTGCCGATGCTCCCACCAGCAAGCGAGCCGCAGCATTTTGCACTAGCTTGAGTTTCCGGATTGTCGACAAGGGAAGGCCTATGTAGAGGGTGTTACAGTAGTCTAGTCTCGAGATGACCGTCGCTTGGATTACCATGGCCAGGTCATTCCTGGACAAGTAGGGGGCCAGTCGCCTAATCTGTCGTAGGTGGAAAAATGACGTTTTTGCTGACCATGGAGACCTGGGCCTCCATGGTCAACAATGGGTCCAATTGAACCCCCAGGCTTTTTACCTAAGATGACGGGCTTAGCTGCTCGCCATCCAGGTTAGGCAACCAGCGCTCATCCAGCCCAGGCCAACCAGACCACAGGATCTCCATCTTCGATGGATTCACGCAGCCATCCAGTCACAGCTTCTAGGCATTGTTGGAAACAATGGATACAGTGTCCAGCTTGCCGTCCATTCTCAGCACCAGCTGGGTATCATCCGCGTACTGATAACACTCCAGACCAAAGTTGCGCACCAGCTGGGCCAGCGGACGCATGTAGATGTTGAACAATAAAGGGGAGAGGATGGCTCCCTGGGAGACTCCACAATTTAATGGGAGTCTCCCAGAGACCTCCTCCCCCCTCTCCACTCGTTGTCCACTCGTTGTCCCCGGTCTTGGAGGAAAGAGGCCACCCATTTAAGGACGGTCCCCCTAACTCCCATCAAGGCTAAACGGTGGGCCAATAATGCATGATCTACTGTGTCAAATGCTGCCGTGAGATCTAGCAACACAAGCAGGGTTGACCCGCCATGGTCCAGCTGGCGGTGAAGTTGGTCTGTAATGGCGACAAACACAGTCTCCGTCCCATGCCCGATATGGAAGCCAGACTGGAAGGGATCTAGTCCAGCTGTGTCATCTAAGAACCATTCCAGCTGATCCGCTGCTGCCCTCTCAATTACCTTGCCTAAAAACGGCAAGTTGGAAACTGGGCGGTAATTGGAGGGAGCCAAAGGGTCTAAATTTGGCTTCTTCAGCAGTGGTCTTACCATGACCTCTTTCAAACCCCCTGGGAATATGCCTTGCTCAAGGGAGCTGTTGATAATCTTTCCCAGGGGGTCTCGTAACCCCTCCCGGCAAGATCTAACAAGCCAGGAGGGGCACGGATCGAAAGAGCAAGTAGTTGGTCTAGCTGCAACAAGTAACTTATCGACAGCTGCTGCGGCCAGCAGTTGGAAGCGGGTGAAGGCAGGCCCATCGAGTGGCGGCAGAGTCTAGAGCTCACTTACTGTATCAATTGTTGCTGGGATGTCCCGGCAGAGATTCGAGATTTTGTCGATAAAAATAGTTCTGAAAAGCCTCAGCTGAACGAGCCAAATCCCCATCATTTAGGACAGATGGAATTGATGTCAAAGATCGAATTATCTTAAAAAGTTGAGCTGGGCATGAACTAGCCGACTCTATGAAGGAAGAATAATAAACCTTTTTGGCTTCCTTGATAGCTTGCTCATAAACATCTTTAAAATGTTTATAAGCTAATTTCGAAGCTCCGTCTCAGAGATCTCCAAGGTGAGCGGGCTCTGAGGGGGGTGAGAGAGCGTCTGAGGGCAATCTCGTCTAAGGCAGTGGAAAGACAGGTGTTCCAAACTTCCACTTGCCTGTCGACTGAGTTGCTGGTGAGCTCCATGTCCCTCAGAGCATTCAGGAACATTGTGGGTTCCATAAGGCTCTTCGGGCGAACCATAATCGGTTCGGCACCCTTACAGGGCAGGGTGGCCAGCTCTAGCCGGACTTCCAGGACACAATGGTCCGACCATGGAACCTCTGTAAGGGAGGTTGGGACCACTTGGATTCCAGCCATGAAGATCAAGTCCAGGGTGTGCCCGGCCTGATGTGTGGGACTGGTCTTACATAGTGAGAGTCCTAGTGTCTCCATGGAGGACACTAGGTCCACGGCTGCTATTGAAGGGGAACTGAACATAACCATGCCTAGTACCCCCATCACCATAAATTCATTTTTACACAAGTCTATGTGGAGTTTCTATTCCAAGGAGAAGAATAACGTATATTACATTAATGTTTCCCCAGTGAACACAGGACCAATGGTTACCATCAAGATCTCTGAAATCTGAGTAACATTTTTAGAAGCTGAAGAAATAACAGAACAACAAACTCCCTTTATTGCTAGCAGATGGACATTTTTCTTTTCTTATTCCAGACCAGAATTATTTCATTATCCTAAATTGTAAGACAATGAGATAGTATGCTCAATTTGAAGGACAATATTCTGCCACAATTCAGTAGAGGAAATGTAGAATATAGAACTAGCACATAAAAACAATTCCCTGATAATCTTCATCTTTCTTCTTCCTTCCTTCTCTGTTAATAAAGATCTCATCCTTATGTTGGTGAAGTCATAAAGCCAGTGTGGTGCAGTGATATGAGCCTTGGACAATGATTCTCTAGGCCAGGGTTCAAATCCCTGCTTGGCCATGGAAATCAACTTGGAGGATATAGATCAGAATTTAAGACATTTCCTTTATTTTATTATTACAATCTATTCCTTTCAACAGGCCCCCTGGTGGCACAGCGGGTTAAACCACTGAGCTGCTGAACTTGCTGACTCAATAGTTGGTGGTTTGAATCCAGGGAGCGGGATGAGCTCCCACTGTTAGCCCCAGTTTCTGCCAGTTCAAAAACATGCAAATGTGAGTAGACCAGTAGGTACTACTTCTGTGGGAAGGTAATGCAGCCATGCTGGCCACATGACCTTAGAGTTGATCTATGGACAACGCCGGCTCTTTGGCTTAGAAATGGAGATGTGCACCACCCCCCAGAGATGGACATGACTAGACTTAATGTCAGGGGAAAATCTTTACCTTTACTATTCCTTTCAACATATCCAAAGATCTGTGCAAGTACTTTACATGAACCTTCCACTCATAACGATGCTCAATTTCAGTTACAATAGAAGGGGGGGGGGGGGGAGAGACGTGAACAAATAGAAAAATAAAACAATATGAGATGCTGTTTTCCATAAGAGCTTGTACTGTGTTTATATTGAATCTGTCCAGGGTATTTTATTTGTTAATAACTAATCACTCTATATGTTAATGAAAAATAAATATTGTTTGCCTCCAGAGAATGTTAGCTACAAAACAATTTTACATAAGTGTCGATATCTATAATTCCAAGAACCATGTGGGTCTGTGGCTGCAAAATTGAAAGAGCAGTTGTGGTGGCACTTTATAATTTGATTCACTAAACATGGCATACAGTTTTGTCAGCCAGTACCCCTTTATGAAGCATAATATTTCTGTCAGTTTTCAATACACTCCTTCCCCATTTCTTTGTTGTTATTTATTTGTTCAGTCATTACCAACTCTTTGTGACCTCATGGATCAGCCCACGCTAGAGCTCCCTGTCTACTGTCGCCACCCCCAGCTCCTTCAAGGTCAAGCCAGTCCCTTCAAGGATAACATCCACCCTCATTTCTTAGCAGTAAGTTTATAATGTATTGTTGTTGTTGTGTGTGCTTTCAAATCTAGTCTTACTTATGAAAATCCTAAGGCAAACCTATCATGAAGGTTTCATGGCAGAATATGTCTGTCTTATATGTTGTATGTCAAATGGCCTTGAATGTTTGCCTGTATATGTGCATTGTGATCCGCCCTGAGTCCCCTGCGGGGTGAGAAGGGCAGAATATAAATGATGTAAATAAATAATAAATAAATAAATAAATATGCCTTCCTCTGAGGCTGAGAGAAAATGACATGCATATGTCACCCAATGGGCTTCCATGGCTGACCAAGGATTCAAATTCTGGTCTCCCCGTTATAGTCCAGTTCACAAACTACTACACCACACTGTGTATCAGTTATAAATTATACTTCTTATAATTATATTTTCAATGAGTGTTTTGATGTGGGTGTTGCCATTTCCCAAACTACCCATTTGACATCCAGCTTATTTACTTCTCTTTCCAACATTATGTTAACTCTATTTACTAGGTTTAACATGAATTTAAGTGCAAGGGTAAAATCTTCATTGTATAAGTTTAGCTGAAGTATGCTTAATAACTTGCAAAAGAACACACTTCCTCCAGAATGATGCCTAGTAGCTTTCAAATATACTAAGTACCACACTGGAGCCCCTGATGGCACAGTGGGTTAAAGCGCTGAGATGTTGAACTTGCAGACCAAAAGGTCGGAGATTCGAATCTGGGGAACAGTATGAGCTCCCGCTGTTAGCCCCAGCTTCTGCCAACCTAGCAGTTTGAAAACATGCAAATGTGAGTAGATCAATAGGTACCACTCCAGCAGGAAGGTAACGGCATTCCATGCAGTCATGCTGACCACATGTCCTTGGAGGTGTCTATGGACAACACCGGCTCTTCGGCTTAGAAATGGATATGAGCATCAACTCCCGAAGTCGGACATGACTGAACTTAATGTCAAGGGAAAACCTTTACCTTTACCTAAGTACCACACTGAGAAATATTGTGATTAATATAAACTCAAAATACTTCCTGAACTTTTGTGATCTGTGCACTCATATTTCTATAAACATATGGATGTACTAATTAGAGCTTCATTATTCAATTAAAAACAGAAATGGGATGAGAGAGATATTCTGAATAAGATTCATATTCTCAAGATATTTGTATCAATAGAAGCCATATAAATAGAAACCTTTCAGACTTTTTAAAAAAACAAAGAATAGCTAAATTGCGCCAGCTAATGAGTGTATCTGAAGGGTTTTTTTTCTGGACAGCATATGAAGACCTCTTTCAAGGTGTAAATCTTGGATTCTTGTGCAAAGTGGGCATTTTTTTCTTAGATCTTGTGCATCAAGCAAGCATTGAAGTAGTGAAATAATTGCATTCTTGGGATGTCAGCCTCCCTATCTTGTTTCAAACACCAGAGAACTCATGCAACATATCCTTAAACAATGAAACACTTGGAACATCCATCTCACTATCTCACTTCAAACACCTTAGATCTTGTGCAACATGTCCTTAAATAGTGAAATAATTATACCCTTGGAACACCCTTCTCATTATCTTGTTTGAAACACCTCGTTTTGTTTTTTACAATATGACAGCATGGATCTGAATCTAACAAGGAAAACAGAATCGGTGGACACAAATATTAAGGAAAACAGGCCCACTCTGGAATTGAGAGTTTTGAGGTTATAGCCTATAGGGTCACTAGCCGCTCCCTGTCACGCTTTGCTGTGGCCCAGTTTGATGATCTAGAAAATGAAGTAATGAGACATTGTTGGTTTCTAATATATGTTATTTCTTTATGCTTGTGCTTGTGCATAAACAGTACTTCTTGTTGTTTTTTTGTCAGTGCTGATGTAGAGATTGTCTGGTTTGCCTACTCTGGAACAGGAAACATATTACTGTCCTTCTTTAGGGGTCCCTTTCAAATTTATGTTACTATTATCTCTGTGTTTGTGAATCATATATATCTATCTATATCTATAGCTGGATGGATCTTTGTCAGAAGGGCTTTGAATATGTTTTCTTGCCCTGGTGAAGGGAGTTGGACTGGATGGCCTTAAATATTTTCTGTTGGTCATGAGGGTTCTGTGTGAGAAGTTTGCCCCAATTCTGTCATTGAATGCTCTTTGATTGTAGGTGAATGTCAAGGTCCTCCAAACTCCATCTGTGTTCATATGTGGTCATATGGAATATTTGTGCCAACTTTGGTCCAGATCCATTACTGTTTGAGTCCACAGTGCTCCCGAGATATAGGTGAACTACAACTCTCAAGGTCAATGCCCACCAAACCCTTCTAGTGTTTTCTGTTGGTCATGGGCGTCCTGTGTGCCACGTTTGGTTCAATTCCATCATTGGTTGAGTTCAGGATGCTCTTTGATTGTAGGTGAACTATAAATCCCAGCAACTACAACTCCAAAAGGAAAATAAATAAATTTTGAGTGAAACTCACTCCTTGGATTAGTAGGTGTCTTGTGGTCAAATTTGGCGGCAATTCGTATAGTGGTTTTTGAGTAATGTTAATCCCACAAACGAACCTTACATTTTTATTTATATAGATTTTAATTGTTTTTAATGACAATCCAATATATATTTAATTAGGTAAATAGTCTTAACAACTGTTGTCTTTTTCTTTCTCACATCACATCCTTCCAACTTCTACTGTACTGTTGGGAAAGGTTTATGTCTGAATTTCACTCTACCTGTCAGATTGGCTCAACAAATCTGGCATCCCATACTATAACTATTTGCTGCATGAAGTATAATGAGGCTATGTTGTCGAAGGCTTTCATGGCCAGAATCACTGGGTTGCTGTAAGTTTTCTGGGCTGTATGAACAGACCTCACAACCTCTGAGGATGCCTGCCATATATGTGGATGAAACGTCAGGAGAGAATGCTTCTGGAACATGGCCATACAGCCCAGAAAACTCACAACAACCCTATAATGAAGCTTTTAGGAGGTAGTTGTGAGATAAATCAGCCCTTGCATATTAATCAAGAGAAAATGATGACTGCAGTCTACAGATAGAACAACAAAGGCAGAGATATACTGAATTGTCAAAACCTATCAAGTAAGTTTGCCACTGAAAGCAAGTATGGATCCAGAACTTAATCTTACAGTACATGTATGAACAAGTAATTAGACCAGGCATGGGCAAACTTCGGCTCTCCAAGTGGTTTGGACTTCAACTCCCACAATTCCTAGCAGCCAGGGGGTTGGAGTCCAAAACACCTGGAGGGCTGAAGTTTGCTCGTGCCTGAGTTAGATGGTCATGTACCATATAAACTTCATGAATCTAAGAATAAAATTTTAGTGGCTCTGTAAATAAATGAACTAAATGTTGAAATATACAATGAAAAGCAAAACTGGGTAAATTGCATCTGTTGAAATAGATTGGGTCCAGAAAAAGTTTAGCTAGAAGAAATCTTTAAAATGTTACTGGATTCCTTGATGCACAATTTATTCCTTTATAAAGAAAGCTAGGACATCAATTTGTCTGGAAACAAGGGACGCCTAAGTTGACACAGGCTAAAAGTATTCTTTCTAGGCACAGAGCTACCATATTATGAAAACTTTGCAAACATATAAACCTCACACTTCAATATAAGGGAAGTTCCATTTTTCCTCCAACACTCAAGCTATTCAGAACACATCTGCATAGTCAATTGGCACATCAAAGAACATGGTTTTGTTTTATTTTATTTCATTTATTTTATTTCATCAAACTTGTATACCGCCACTCCCCGAAGGCTCGGAGCGGTTTACAAAAGTTTGAGTGCCCAGTGGCACATCAAGACAACATATACAAGTGTTTCTGTTTGTTTTGTTTTTTTAAAAAAAGTATAGCAATACTTGTATGAAGAAATCCTTTCAATACTGTACTAGCAACAATTGAGCCTGCAAATGCTTTTGGCTAGATTGGTCATCTCTCCGTGTTTAGTGCAAGAAATAACCCTTTATATACAAGTTGAGTATTCCTTATCCATAATGCTTGGGACCAGAAGTATTTTGAATTTCAGGGTTTTTTCCCTCTATTTTGGAGTACCTGCACTTGCATATACGTACATAATATGTTTAATATTGTATATTGTGGAACAGATATTTGCCCACTGAACCACCAGAAAGCAAAGGTGCCACTATTTATTATTTATTTATTTATTTATTTATTGTTTCGGCTTGATAGACCGCCCTATCCGAAGCTCAGGGCGGTTTACAGCACGCAAACAGGACCAGTTAAAACACATAAAGTGACATTATAAAAACAGCTAAAACAGTTAAAACGGTTAAAACTGTTAAAATTAGAATTAAAAGTCCCGTCCCCCCACTATACCCTAGTGAACGAGCCCATAGCATTTTGAGACAGTGTGGCAGTGGCGCAGCAGATTGTAGCAAATGCCAGTCAGCTACTCCTGTAGAATACTCTGGATTTCAGAGTATTTTGGAAGTTCAAATAAGAGATGCTAAAGCTGTACAGACCTGGCTCTAAGATGGATGAGACATTTAAAAGAAATAACTTACACATAAAGATAATCATTCTTCCACAACTTATTTGATAGCTTTATCTTAATGTTATAATGCTTCAGAATAGCCATTCTGATTACACACACAAACACAGGGGCAACAGGTTGTAAGAGAAACTGAAGGATTTCACATTCTGATTGTCAAATTATTTCTACCAAACCTAATTAAGGCTGCAATCCTGTACCTTTTTAATGGGAAGAAAATCCCATTGAACTCAATTAGATTTATCTTTGAACACCCCTGTTAACCTTTAATCCAGCATCACACTTATCTAGATGTAAGTCCCATTGATGTCAACTGAGTACAACAATGGATCAGATTTGCATTATTAGCCTCTTTCATTGGAAAACCACTATGATGGCCCATTCATTATTTATTTAATAAATGTATACCCTGCCTTTCCCCACTTAAGGGGAAAGTTGCTTTCACGCCTCCTTAAACAATAACATACATTAAACTACAATAAAATATTAACACTTTAAAACAGTGGTTCTCAACCTGTAGGTCCCCAGATGTTTTGGCCTTCAACTCCCAGAAATCCTAACAGCTGGCAAACTGGCTAGGATTTCTGGGAGTTGTAGGACAAAACACCTGAAGCCATAGGTTGAGAACCACTGCTTTAAACCCATCCCTAAATACATCATACTGTCCAGGTCCTTCCTCAACTTTGTAGGTCCTGGGTTCAACCAAAGGCTTCCTTTAAAAGATAGATTTTAAGGCTCCTCCTAAACTCCAACAGAGAGGGCACTGCTCTAATTTTCCCTGGGAGGGCATTATAAAGGAGGGATGCCACTCCTGAAAAGGATGCCTCTCTGGAAATCTTTAACCTGAATGAATTGTGGAACTTAGTTAATACCAGCTTTTCCCCACTAGATCTCAGAGTTCTCACAGCCATGTACTGTGGGACCCACTGTCTCAAGTAGTTTGGGCCAATGCCATCAAAACCAGCACCCTGAATTGGGCCCAGAAATTAACTGGCAGCTGGTGAAGCTGCTTCAGGAATGGAGTAGTATGTTCTCTTACATCTGCTCATGTTAGCAGTCTGGCTGCAGCTCTTTGAACAAACTGAAGTTTCCAAACTGTTTTCAGAGGCAGCCCCACATAGAGCACATTGCAGTAGTCCAGGAAGGATGTAACCAAAGCATGTACCACCATGAGCAAGTTGGATTTTTCCAGGAACAGTTGCAATTGGTGCATCAGTTTAAGTTGTGCAAAGGTAATCCAGGTTTAAGGAGGAATTCAGATTCACCCCCAAACTGCAAACCTGGGTTTTCAGGAGGTGTTTTAACCCCATTCAGCTCAGGTTGTAACCCCATTCCTGGATCCATCCTATGTGAGTTCAGTAGTACTTCCATCTTATCTGGCTTGAGTTTCAATTTGTTTACTCTCACCCAGCCCACCACTGTCTCCAGGCACTGGTTCAATCCTATGCATATCAACGTAGAAGCGAATCTCCTACCTCTACCTAAAGTACTGCACATATTCTTAGTTTATCCTTTTTATTTGAAATCTGTATTTCATGTGCTTAACAATCATTTTTAAAAACAGATGTTCATGGGAGGCCTAAATATCGTAATGGCACCATATCTTGTCTGGTCTTGGAAGCTAAACAAAGCCAGGTCTAGTGACTACTTGGTTTTGAAAATGGTGCTGTAGAATATATTTCAGGTGAAAGAACTTGCAAAATTGCTTCTGTGTAATCCTTGCCTAAGAAAACCCTATGAAATTCATGCGATCAACATGAGGTGACAGGTGACTTGGAGGTCCGCACACATATGCACGGGACTTAAAATTAAAGAACTCTTCTTCATCACTGCATGTGAAATAAGATGATTTTATTCCTATCAGCTTTGTTTACTATTTAACATTCAGAACCAAACATAGAATTGGGAATTGTGATGGCATGAACAATCCTAACTTATTTCTTGACAGTTCAGGATTTTGTCTACTTCCTTCATAGCTGCCCTTTCAAGTTAGAGTCTTCTTTTGATTTCTTAACAGCAGCCTCCATTTTTATTAATGACTGAGCCAGGGTATGGAAAATATTGAACTATTTCAATTGCTTCATCATCTATGTATTTTGGCCATATCATAAGAAGACACAAGTCACTAGAAAAGACAATAATGTTGTTAAAGTAGAAGGCAGTAGGAAAAGAGGAAGATCACATCTGTGACGGATAGGCAATTCCAGGTGGATTGATCAAGGAAGCGACATCCTTGAATCTACAAGATCTGAGAAGGGCTGTAGATGACAGGGTGCCTTGGACCTTTTAGATTCATGGAGTTGTCAGAGGTAAAAATCAACTTGACACAGCAGTTAACAAGAAACAAAAAATCACTGAAATTGCAGGGGCAGAGTTTGAATTCATTTCTGAATTAATTGCTCAAGGATCCATCTGCACATGTTGAAAGTGCCACAAAACATGTGATGCCCAACATGCCTGGACATTATCTTCTGTTGGGCCAACTGAAATGAGGAGGGCTGCACATGAGCACAGACCGAACTCTGAAGTCGACTTTGTTATTAGAAGCAAACTCACTGACTCCACTTCTGAAATTAGTGGAAAGTTTAAGAGTAGGAAAGTCCTTGAAACCATTCTTGTTCTAATTATCCATTCCTTTTCTTATCAAACCAAGCTTTTTATCTCATTGCAGTCACTACCACAGGCCAGTTTTTGCTTGCTAAAGAATTCTGTGGTGTTTAAAACTTGCTACATTAAGTCGGTAATCTGAAAAGTTATACAAGTTAAGCATTCCTTATCCAAAATGCTTCCAAACATATTTTGGATTATTATTATTATTATTATTGGAATGAGAAAGCTTGGAGATGGGAGCCAAGTATAAACACGAACTTCATTGCATATATGCATCTTGTAGACATACCCTATGTATGTTATGCATAGTAAATTTGAGAGTCTTGTGCATGACACAACGTATGTGTACAGTACACTGGAGCATCAAAAAGCAAAGGTGTCACTATCTCAAACACCTATCGGTGACCGTAGATGATCCCATCTCAGCTCCCAATGTGGACATTTTTGTATGTTTTGGATTCTGGAATTCTAGATAAGGGAAACTCAACCTGTATTGAAAGCCATGCTGGATTTCCTTCCCACCCATCCTTCATTTCTGCTTGTCAAAGAACTATGTTGTGTTTAAAACTTGCTACATTAAGTCAGTAATCTGAAAAATTATACAACTTGAGCATTCCTTATTCAAAATGCTTCCAAACATATTTTGGATTATTATTATTATCAGTAGAAAGCTAGGTGATGGTAGCTAAATATAAACATGAAATTCATTGCATATATGCATCTTATGTACACAGTCTGATGTTATTATTATGCATAGTAAGTTTCACAGTCTTGTTCATTACACAAAGTTTGTGTACAGTACACTGGAGCATCAAAAAGCAAAGGCGTCACTATCTCAAACACCCATCGGTGACCATAGATGATCCCATCTCAGTCCCCAATGTGGACATTTTTGGGGTGTTTTGGATTCTGGAATTCCAGATGAGGAAAACTCAACTTGTATTGCAAGCCATGCTGGATTTCCTTCCCGCCCACCCTTCATTTCTGCTTGCCAAAGAACTCTGTGGTGTTTAAAACTTGCTACATTAAGTTGGTAATCTGAAAAGTTATACAACTTGAGCATTCCTTATCCAAAATGCTTCCTAACATATTTTGGATTATTATTTTTTTGGAATGAGAAAGCTTGGAGGTGGGAACCAAATATAAACATGAAATTCATATGCATCTTATAGACATAGCCTGAAGGTAATGTTATACATAGTATGTTTCACAGTCTTGTGTATGACTCAAAGTTTGTGTACAGTACACTGGAGCATCAAAAAGCAAAGGTGTCACTATCTCAAACACCATAAATGATCCCATCTCAGCCCCCAATGTGGACATTTTTGGAGTGTTTTGGATTCTGGAATTCCAGACGAGAGAAACTCAACCTGTATAGAAAGCCATGCTGGATTTCCTTCCCAGCCATCCTTCAGCAACCCTTAATGAGAAGCGTTCTTTCCACTGCACTGCAAAGCTGCTTCTATATTTATAACGCACATGGCGGTGGAGAGGCTCTGGAGAGAACATCGACTTCGCAAAGTGAAAGGAGAGCGCAAGGATTCCCTAAACACAATCCCGGCTGTCAAAAGGCAGCGAGAGGAACCCCAAGGGGACCCTTCCCATTCCCAACCCAAAGTCAACACAACCACAGAAAGGGGGGAAGGAAGGAAGGAAGGAAACCGCAGCAATACTTACGCCTAAACGCCTGCTCCTAATCTTCACATAGCCTTGCTTCACGATGTCATTAAAATTGGAAGCCATCCCAATGTTGGCAATTTTGGAGAAAAGGAAGGAGTTGGAAGCAAAGTTGAGGCGATGCGATCCAGGTTGCAAGCGTGGCTGGTGGCGGCTTTTTTTTCGGTTGGGCTTTTGGAGCTTTCGGGTCTCTCAGGCTCAGACGGCCAGCCTTTGGAATAAATCCTCCCCAAATCTTGCTGACCCAGAAAATCGCCGGAGGGAGTTGTTGCCTTGCGCCTGGGAAGTGGGTGGTGGACGCGTTTGTGTTTTGTGGCGTGTGTATTTGGGGGGGGGGGGGGGAATCCACTCGGGAAATGAGGGGAGCGCGAATGAGGCGGAAGAAAGCTCTCCTCTTGGATCAGCTGACGGGGAATCGAGGAGGGGAGAGGGGAAAGACAGCTCGCAGCTGACTGGTTTGCGCAATGAGATCAGAGCATCGGCTCACATTCTCCCCACTCCCACCGGCAACAGCCGCTTTCCCGGTTCCTCTGACTTTCCTTCCCTTGGTGGAAAGGCCCGCCTTCCCTTCCTTGCCCGTGGAAGCCAACCAGAGGGAAAAGAAGGAGGGGGAAAGGGCAGTGGTTTCAGAAAAAAACATCAATTTCTGTTTTATTGGCTATTCTAAAGCCTTTGACTGTGTGGATCATAATAAATTGTGGCAAGTTCTTGGTGGAATGGGCATACCAAATCACCTTGTCTCTCTCCTGAGGAATCTGTATAAGGACCAAGTAGCAACAGTAAGATCTGACCATGGAACAGACTGGTTCAAGGTTGGGAAAGGCCTACGGCAGGGTTGTATATTCTCACCCAACCCATTCAACTTGTGTGCAGAACACATCATGCAATGTGCGGGGCTTGATGAATGCAAGGCTGGGATTAAAATTGCTGGAAGAAACATTAATAATAATAATAATAATACTTTAATATTTGTGAGTCGCCCTCCACCAGTGGTGCTCCGGGCGACTTACATCATTTAAAAACCCTAAAACAACAGTGTACAGCAGTTTAAAACAGATACAAGTCTGAGGAAGGCTCAGACATTCAGAGGTACCGATCAGGCCCCAAACGCTAGGCGGAAGAGCCAGGTCTTTAGGTCTGACCGGAATCTAGTTAGGGTCAGAGTGGCTCTGAGGGCAGGTGGCAATGAGTTCCAGATCCTGGGGGCCGCCACGGAAAAGGCTCTCCGCTGGGTTTCCATCAGCCGAGCCTCTCGAACCCCGGGGATGGTCATGCAATCGCCATTTATGGCACGTGCTGGCCTCACGCTGCGTTGGGCCGTCAGCCGGTCACTCAAGTAGGCTGGCCCAATATTGTGCCGAGCTTTAAAAGTGAGCACCAGGAGTTTGTAGAGCACTCTGAACTCTAAGGGCAGCCAGTGGAGATCTTTTAAGATAGGAGAGATGTGGTCCCTCACTGATGACCCCGAGATGAGTCTGGCCGCTGCGTTGTGGATGAGTTTCAGCCTCTTGGTTGTGGAGAGGGGGGAGGCCCACATATAGGGCATTGCAATAATCAAGACGCGAGACAACGGTGGCATGTACCACGGTTCTCAGCGCCTCAGGAGGTAGGTAGGGGGCCAGCCGTCGGGCCCCTACGGAGGTGGAAGAAGGCGCCTTTTGCTGCCGCCTGGATCTGGGCCTCCATCGTTAGTTTTTCGTCCAGGATCACTCCCAGGCTTTTCACTGCCGGGCCGGGAATAAGGGCTCGTCCTCGAAGGGTGGCAGTGATGGGTGAGAGGCGGTCGGCCAGGCCAGAGGATCTCCGTTTTGGCTGGGTTGATTTTGAGTCTATGCGCTCTGAGCCAGCTCGTCACCGCTCTCAGTCCTTGGCTGAAATTGTCCGGCACCGACGATGACCCTGGGTCAAGCTTCAGGAGCAGCTGTGTATCGTCCGCATATTGGTAGCAGGAGAACCCATAGCTCCTGGCAATACTAGCCAGAGGCTGGACGTAGATGTTGAAGAGGGTGGGAGATAGGATAGCACCCTGGGGACTCCACATTCCAATTCGCTTTTCCTAGAGACTTGACCCTGCCACTCGACCCGTTGCGGCGGCCTCGCAGGAACGATTCCAGCCAGGTCAAAGCCTTGTCACGGATCCCAGAGGCAGCCAGGCGGTCGAGGAGCAAGTCGTGATCAACGGTGTCAAAAGCCGCGGTTAGGTCCAGGAGGACTAGGACTGCCGAGCCTCCCGGTCCAGTTGACGGCGGATGTCGTCAGTGATCACTACGAGGGCGGATTCCACTCCGTGACCTGCGCGAAACCCGACTGAGACGGGTCTAGGCCCCGGTTGATCCAGGAAGTCCCGTAATTGGCTTTCTACCGCTCGCTCTAAGAGCTTACCCAGAAAGGGTAGGTTGGCAACCGGGCGGTAGCTTGCTGGGTCATCCGGGTCGAGGTTCGTCTTTTTCAAGAGGGGGCTGACTCTGGCCTCTTTCAGGGAGTTCGGAAAGGTGCCTGTCTCTAGGGAGAGATTTACCAAGTCCCTCAGAGCGCCCGATATGATGTCAATATTGGACTTAATTAGGTGTGATGGGCAGGGTCCGTTGGGCAGGTCGTCGCTCTTGCCCCCGGTCACCAGCCTTCTCACCTCCTCCGTTGTTAGTGGGCTGAATTCTGAGAGACGGTGTTCATTTGTCCGGGTGGGGTACTGGGACCTCGTGTCCCCCTCCTCGGGAAACAACGGCAAGTCAAGTCGAAGTGCCGCGATTTTTCCGAGGAAGTACTCCTGGAGGTCATCTGCGGTTATCGCCGAGTCGTTGGATTCACTCTGTGGGGACGTGAGGAGACTCCGGACTACCTTAAAGATCTGTGCCGTATGGGAACCCGCGGCTGAGATCTGGGCCGCATTATAGGATCTCTTGGCCTTTTTGATCTCGTGTTCGTATAGCCTGTGTTGTTCTCGGTAGGCTGCTCTGGTTTCTTCACTAGGCTTTCGTCGCCAGGTGCTCTCGAGTTGCTTCCTTCGATGTTTTATCTGCTTTAGGTGTGTTGTGAACCATGGAGAGCAGGTTTTCCTGGGGCGGAAGGGGCGCCTAGGAGCTATCTGATCAATGGCCCTTGAGAGAACACTGTTCCATCTGGCGACTAGATCTGATAGTGATCCTCTGGGGGACCTCCAGGGGTTCCAGCGCCGCAGCGAATGCCCTCGGGGTCATCGCGCTCTTTTGGCGGGCTAATACAGACCTTGGCTCTGATCTTACCGTGAGGGGGATGTTGGTATCTACCCTCACCGTCAGGTGGTCCGACCAAGGCACTGCTCTGGAATCGCGATGATTTGTGGCGAGACCCTGGCTGAAGATCAGGTCAGTGCATGGCCCGCTTGGTGAGTGGGGCCGGTATCTGTCCTGGAGAGGTCGAGGGCGTCCATGTGCATGAGAAATTCTCGTGCATTGGGGGTGGGAGGGATTGTGTCCGGGTGGATGTTGAAGTCCCCCAGTATGAGGAACCGGGGGAACCTCAGGGCCCAGTCCGCAATCAGATCCTGTAAGGCAGATGTGGCCTCTTTATGGGCCCCGGGGGCCCGGTAAACCACCAGGATCCCCGTCTTTCCCTCCTCTCCAAGGGTTGCTCCCAGGCATTCTATGCCGGTCATCTCCGGTGTTTGGAGGACAGAAGTGGCAACAGCGTCCCTTACGACCAGTCCTACTCCCCCACCCCAACCTATAGATCTTGGTCGATGGAAGGCTCGAAAGCCTGGGGGGGCTATCTCCTGGAGGAGGACACAGTCACCGTCCTGGGTCCATGTCTCTGTGATGCATATAACATCTGCGTCCTGTTCTGCGATAAAATCTCGCAGGGTGGCCAGCTTATTGCAGATCGACCTCGCGTTGAGGAGCAGAAGTGAGGACCAGGGTGCGGCAGGTGTTTGTTGACGGGCGTGGCAGGTAATGGGGCGCAGCCAGGTCGAAGAGGAACTGCGGCTCTGTTTGGTGGAGGGTGGGTTGCTGGACCTTGCCCTCCTCTGCCCACCAATTACTGGGATGGGACAGGCGGAAGCAACCTTAGATATGCAGATGATACCACTTTGATGGACGAAGGAGAGGAGGAGCTGAGGAAGAAAGTGCAAAAGCTGAGTTGCAGCTAAACATTTTTAAAAAAACTACCAAGATTATAGCAACAAGAATTATTGATAACTGGCAAATAGAGGGAGAAAACATGGAAGCAGTGACAGATTTTGTATTTCTAGATTCAAAGATGACTGCAGACACAGACTGCAGCCAGGAAATCAGAAGACGCTTACTTCTTGGGAGGAGAGCAATGCCCAATTTCGATAAAATAGTGAAGAGTAAAGACATCACACTGGCAACGAAGATCCGCATAGTCAAAGCAATGGTATTCCCCATAGTAGCCTATGGATGTGAGAGCTGGATCATAGGGAAGGCTGGGCGAGGGAAGATAGATGCGTTTGGAGGAAAGTTCTGAGAGTGCCTTGGACCACGAGAAGATCAAACCAGTTCATACTTCAGGAATAAAGCCCAACTGCTCATTGGAGAGAAGGATATTAGAGGCAAAGATGAAGTACTTTGGCCACATCATGAGAAGAAAGGAAAGCTTAGTGAAGACAATGATGCTGGGGAAAATGGAAGGATAAAGAAAGAGGGGTTGACCAAGGGCAAGATGGATGGAAAGCATCTTTGAAGTGACTGGCTTGACCCTGAAGGAGCTCGGGGAGCTGATGGCCAACAGGGAGCTCTGGCGTGGGCTGGTCCATGAGGTCAAGAAGAGTCAAAAGTGACTGAACAAATAAACCACAAAAACCTGCCTCGTACATTCACAGTGTACTATAATCACAGAATGATGCATTTAATGCACCCCCTGCCCCATTTGGACTGGAAACTGAATCCTTTTGGACTTCAGATTCTGGAGAACAGGATTCACATGTCTAACTGGCCATGGAAACCCATTGGGAATATCTACACAGAATACCTAATGCAGCCCGAAAGCAGCAGAGGAGGGAGTGATTTGAAGTGAAGCAGATCACATATCAAGCTCAGGAATTGGGTGAAGGCCTGGGTGGATGCATAATTGCTTATACCTTCCTAATGTCACAACCCCTTAATACAATTCCTCATGTTGAAGTGACCCCCCATCCACAAAATTATTTTCATTGCTATTTCATAACTGTAATTTTGCTACTACTATGAATCATAATGTAAATATCTGATATGCAGAATGTATTTTCATTCACTGGACCAAATTTGGCCCAAATTTATACGCCCAAATTTGAATACTGGTGGAGTTGGGAGGATTGATTTAGTCATTTAGGAGTTGTAGTTGCTGGGATTTATAGTTAAACTACAATCAAAGAGCATTCTAGACTCCACCAATGATGTAATTGAACCAAACTTGGGACACAGAACTCGCACGGCCAACAGAAAATACTGAAAGAGTTTGGTGGGCATTAAACTTGAGTTTTGGAGTTGTAGTTCACCTACATCCAGAGACCACTGTGGAATCATGATACTCAATATACCCAAATGTGAACACTAGTGGAGTTTGGAGAAAATAGACCTTGACATTTGGGAGTTGTAGTTGCTGGGATTTATAGATCATCTACAATCAAAGAGCATTCTGAACCCCACCACCTATGGAATTGGACCAAACTTCCCATACAGAACCCCCATGACCAACATAAAATACTGTGTTTTCTGATGGTCTTTAGTGACCTCCCCCCCCCCCCCCCCAGAAGTCCTGACCCTCGGATTGAGAAACGCTGGCTTATACTCATCTGTACCAGTCCCAGGATCCACGGGTTAGAATCATAGAGCTGGAAGAGACCTTCTTGTCGGCCACCCAGTCTAACCCTCTGCCAAGAAGCAGGAAAATTGCATTCAAAGCACCCCTGACAGATGGCCATTCAGCCTCTCCTTAAAAGCCTCAAAAGAAGGAGCCTCCACCACACTCCAGGGCAGAGAGTTCCACTGCTGAATGGCTCTCACAGTTCGGAAGTTCTGTCTAATGTTCAGGTGGAATCTCCTTTCTTGTAGTTTGAAGCCACTGTTCTGCGTCTTAATTCCAGGGTAGCAGGAAAAAAATTTGCTCCCTCCTCCCTCACATATTTATACCTGGCCATCATGTCTCCTCTCAGCCTTCTCTATTGCAAGCTAAACATGCCCAAAATTGGGCACAGTATTCCAGGTGTAGTCTGACCAAGAATAGAGGAGTAGCATGACTTCCCTGGACACTAGACTCCTATTTATGCAGGCCAAAATCCAATTGGCTTTTTTTGCCCCCACATGACATTGTTGGCTCATGGTTAACTTGTTCTCCACGAGAACGCCAATATCTTTTTACATGCATACTGCTGTCAAGCCAGACATCCCCCATTCTGTATCTTTGCATTTCATTTTTTCTACCTAAGTGGAAAGTCTTGTATTTGTCCCAGTTGAACTTCATTTTGTTAGTTTTGGCCCATCTCTCTAATCTGTTGAGATTGTTTTGAATTCTGCTCCTGTCTTCTGGGGTATTAGCTATCCTTCCCAGTTTGGTGTCTTCTGCAAACTTGATGATCATGCCTTCTAACCCTGCATACAAGTCATTAATAAAATATTGAACAGGACCAAGATCAGGATGGAACCCTGTGGCACTCCACTCATCACTTCTTTCCAGGGTGAAGAAGAAGCTTCTGAGTTGTTGTTTTATTTAAACAAACACACCACCACAGTGCACCTAAGTGAATCATTCATCCCTTATTTATTCCACAATGCAATATGATTTGCATCTATATGCGCTGGTGCACATTACAGACCATATTTTGGAGTATTCCCCCAATTTTGATTATCTCAGTTTATAGCCTGTTCACATCATGCATCATTTAAACCTGTGATTCCCAACATGTGGTCCGTGGACTACCAGTGATCCGCAAGATCAAAAATATTGTCTGCATCTTGACTATTACTGCACTGTTGCCTCGAAACAACAAAACATTATTATTACTACCAACAAAAGATTATTATTACTACCAACAAAAGATTATTACTACCACTTCAGCTCTAGGTTATTAAATATGGTTGGGGGGGGGCAAGCAGATGGTGACTACTGGATGGCATATGTTCTGTATCAGAAACTAGAGCTGATGTGGTCTATCCAATGCAATATTCTGAATCAGCACCCAAAATAACCAAACCAAATCTAAAGTTGACCAAAAACTGTTTCGTAATCGTTTTGGTGCTAATGCTTTTTTTTAACCAGGGACCACTTGACTTGATCAAAGTGATCTCTGGTTAAGTGATCCCTGGTCAAAAAAAAGGTTGGGAACTGTTTTGTTGAGCTGCCTTTAGTCCACATTAAGTCATCAATGTAGATGTTTCCACTGTTTCAGCTTCAGAGGAAAGCAGTAGGCTTGGTTGATCCAAAAATGGTTCAAACACATTTCGGATGCAGGGGGCGATGGTGTTTCAATTCTAAAGTCACTTCCGATTTTTTTTTTAAAAATCAAAACTTTCCGATACTTCCGATACTTTCAAATCGCTTCATTAATGGCAGACACGCATGCACAGTAAGAAAAAAACAGCACTGGCACTGGGGAAATATCAGGGGATCCTTCCTCCCTCATTTTTAGACCAACCCTGATTAAACTTGCTACAGTGGTAGAACACATGAACCACTGTTAGCTCACCAAATATCATAACATTTGACTTATCCATTGATTTTTGGCAAATTTTCAAATTCTTTAGAAAAAACATTTTTAATAATAAAGAAAACCTGTTCCTGGTTTGAAAGTGTTATTTCCTGCTTCATTGGGTGGTCTTTACTTTCTACTCGAGAAAAATTGTTTGCGTGGTGCAAAGTATGTTAAATTGGTGGAGAGCAGAAATCATAGTACAGACCCCCATCAAGGGATATCTATCCTGACCCCCTTCTTCTGGACAGAAAGGGACCATCCAAACTCTCCTGACATCCATTTGCTTCATCTACTGAGTTGGAGGGGACTCTCAAGAGACATCCATTTGTTTATTCCTATTTGCAGATGCAATCAATCATTTTATTATTTTATCATTGCTTACTGACGTAAAGGGCTGGCTGGCTGTGACTGACCCAGTGTCTTGTTCATGGCAATCAAGCCAAAGTGAAATGATTGGTTTTCAAGCAGTTTATGTTCTTTTGGCTTTGCAAAAGTTGCTTATTGCTTTGCTGTCTTCTTATTTATTATTTATTTGTCACGTTTCTATACCGCCCCTCTCAGCCCAAAGGTGACTCGGGACGGTTTACACAGGCAGTCTCTGCCCTCAATACAACACAAGCAACAAGGCAACCCCCCCAACCCCATATAATAACAAATTAACAATTAAAAACATACACCTTTGTATGTTTTTAATTTAGACACCTTTGCAGATTCAATCAGTTTATTTTATATTTAGACGAAGACTGCTACAGACAGCTATAGTATTTTGGGGTCTTTCAGCCATTTTGGCTAATGAGCAGCAAGGCAGTGTGGGAAATGTAGTTTAACAGCAGGGCTTTTTGAAATATCTACCATTGGGGGCCTGGCCGTCACAACCTACAACAATGGCTGTGTTTAGCCACGCGCACCTCATCTCTCCTTGCATCACCGGGGGAGGGATAGCATGATATTTTAAAACTTTTTAGGCTTTACTAAAGTTGCTTAATGGTTGTGAAAATTAAAATTACCTTGGGAGACATCCGAACATTATGGAATATTTTGGGGGGAAAGTGTTTCAAATTCAGATTTGCCCCTCCCACCTTTCCTGCATGGTTCAAAACCGCTTCAAAAATCACAAATAGAAGGTTTTTTTACGACTTTCAGGCTCTTCCGAACAAACCTATCTAACCCTAGAAAGCAGTTGCAAAGATCTCTGTGAACAAATATTGCCAAGAAACCCCCATAGATGTAACACAAAACAACAAAAACAACATCAGTGTAACTAGAGCAGTGGTTCCCAAATTGTGCTCCTCCTGATGTTTTGGATTTCTGTTCTCACAATTCCTAACAGTTGGTAAGCTGGCTGGGATTTCTGGGAGCTGAAGTCCAAAGCACCTGGAGGACCACAATTTGAGAAAAACTGCACTAGAGTTTACACTCCATACCCCCAATCCAGCTCAAAAGCAGATTGAGACTACACTTCATGCTTCTGGAGGCTAGATGCTGCCTGAATGACTGAGTGGTGCCAGAACTAGTTTGGTGCCACTCACCTAACCCTAACCTTAGCCCTGGTGAGTTTGCTCACTGCACACAAAAATGGAGCTGGACAGTACTTGGTGACTGGAATGATGATATCCAGAGTGTTGAGGGGAGAGAGAAGGAGAGGAGGAATGGGTCCCTTCTTTTCTTCTTCCCTTCTCTGATCACTTCTGCGCTCTTGATATCATCACGCCAGGTCCTGAATTGTGAACCAACACTTTGAACCACCCTGAGTCCCTTCGGGATTGAGAAGGGTGGTATACAAAGACCGCAAATAAATAGTGTCCAGCTTCATTTTTAACCTAGTGAGCACCTCAAATGATTGATTGATAGCAAGGTAGGTGCTACATTCCCTGTCCTCACCCATGAATAGTAACTTTTCTTGATCTCCTTTAATCTTTTTCCCAGTAATCTGTCCATTTTGAGTAATATCACACAATTCCAATCTCCCATTGTTATCATATTTTCACAGCAGAATTCGTTGATTTCTAATAAAAGTTTTGGTAAAATTCAGACTTTGCTCCTGTAGGGGCATAGATGATCAGAATTTTTATCCCCAGAAGCTATATTTCCACTCGTACATATTGTCCAATATTGTACTGGAAATCTTCTTAGCCATATATTTCTTATTTACATAGATTACAATTCCTCTTCTCAAAAATGTGATTCCAATTTCTTTGCTTTAATTTAATATTTGATATCAGAAAATTTTGATATCTGTACATTCCACTCCTTTTTTTTTTTGCAGATCCATCCATTTGATTTCTGCATTGGCAGTCTGGTGATATTCACATGTATAGTCATCTCTTTGGTTCCACATTAGGTGAAAATGTTCAACTGCTGAAGGTGTTTAAATTGGAGGACCTTCTGTCTACAAAAGTCTTCATTAGCACCGAGTTATGGTCCCTTTCTCAGAAGGGAAGGATATTTTGTCAACAAAATATATTAATCTAGTAATAATCAAGTACCCTAATATGTTTGTCCTATGTAGTACAAATTTCAATGGGAAAATGTTGATAGGTATTTTCTACAATCTGTTTAATAGGTTATCACATAAATATGTTAGCAGGTCTAAATGGGAGAAAACAAAGGGTCACATGAAAATATCCACAGCTATGTTAGCAATAATTTAAAGTATAATTGTATTACAAGAGTGTAGAAATCCCATTCAATATGTAGCACAACTTTGTGTGTGAAGATTTAGTATTTGTTCAGGAAGTTAGCATTAAATGATAATCTAAAATGATCAGATCATTTCTAAAAGGTCTTCATCACATCTATGACTACTAACTTTTTTGTGAAAGTAAAATATAAGCGGTTATAAATACATGCCTTTTCACAATATTCTGAGATTTAGCTGCAGGGAGTCAAGGTTAGGATAGTGCCTTCCAATAAGAATCCTTCTCCCTCATTTTCTTCCGTTTCCATATTTTTAGCATTGCAGTAATTTAAAATTGAAGTTCGGCATTTAGAAATATAGTTTAGAGTATTTTTTTTCCAAATATCTTTTTACAGGTTTAAGTATTCCCTATCCAAAATGTTTGGAACTGGAAATGTTTTGGAACCCCCCCCCCCCCCCCGATTTTGAACTATTGGCATACACAATATTTATTTATTTTATTTACCCTATTTATACTCCGCCTTTCTCGACCCCAAGGGGGACTCAATGCAGCTTACATATGGTAATTATTAAATGCCTTAAACACATACAAACATTAATCTTAAAATCAATTGAATTAAAATTAATACATATATATTCTAAACATGGAATACATGTGTATTTCCACATACACCTTATATGCCTAGCCGGGCATTAATTTTATACCCATTCTTAAACCGTAATATTGTGTAGGAAACAAAGTTTGTGTGTATGGTAGCACCAGAAAGAGAAGCTTTCACAATCTCAGCCATCTGTTTCTGAAAAAACAACAGATTACACATAGATTACAATTAGAACAAATAATTTTCTTCCTGAATATCTTTGTTTCCAATGGTGGCTGATGGCTTCCATGCCAGTAGAAAAGTTCAGTTAGATTCTAAAGGAAAGTGTTGATTTCCATCCTCAAGTGAAATGCAACATCTTGGCTCATTCTTTTGAAGCTCAGCCTAATTTCCTTAAAGCTCAGCTCTTTCTACATTTTGAGTGGAATAGAGGCTGCAGGACTGCTTGTTGTGTTCAGCTTCTGCCTTACTAATTGATTACTCAGCTTGTAAGAACTTTTACCTCTCACAATTCCCAGTACTTTCAGTGCCCAAAGGTAATCTTAAAAGCTTCTACAAATTTCTCTAAGCAGAACCAGACATATTGCAACAGAACCAACTAAATGTTTTTCCCCATCTTGACAATTTCCCTATTATGCATTTCTAGCAAACCGATTCTTTTCATCTGTACAGAATGAAAGCATGCTGCAAGGACCTTTTTCAACATCTAATGCCCACCTAATCAATTTAAATTGTCTCAAATTCCTCAGTAGCTGGAGAACCAGGAGGAGAAAAATTATACCCCAAGGATATTTCACTCAAACAGTTTTGACATTTCATTTTTATTGTCCATCAAATAACTAGTTTTATCTGAATTCGGAGGTGGGGACGACACGGCGGCACATCTCTCTCATGACATATTTGGATTTTTTATTTTAAAAAGGTCTTTCTTATTTGGTTGAATGAATACTAATAATCACTGGTGCTTGCTGAAGCTTAGCCTAACAAAGCAATTACAGCAAAATCTTAATGAACCACTTCACTAATGAGTGTGCCAGGCTTTTGGTGACAGAAAACAAACAACATTAGAATGGAGTCCAAGGAGAAGGGGAAATTATTGATGGTCAGCAGATTTGGTGAACAGCAGGTGGTGAAAGAATGTAGGTTAACACATCACTCTTTCAGTCACATTGTTAACTAATATGAAATGTTGGGGGTAGTATCACATTTAGATGTGCACTTCCCCAAGACTGGACTTCTTGCTTGTGTCCAAGTGGTATACGATCCATGCAAAAAATCTAATACTCCAATTAAAATAAAGCAAATGCATTTTATAGGAATGGTATGGACCATAAACTGATGAAGCAATAACTAGAGTGCAGCTTCTTGTAAAGGTTTGGTTAACAGTTATGTTTGAAGGAAAGGAGAAAGGAAAAGGGTTATGGTATTGTCGAAGGCTTTCATGGCTGGAATCACTGGGTTGTTGTAGGTTTTTCAGGCTGTATGGCCATGTTCTAGAAGAATTGTCTCCTGATGTTTCGCCTGCATCTATGGCAGGCATCCTCAGAGGTTGTGAGGTCTGAGGATGCCTGCCATAGATGCAGGCAAAACATCAGGAAAGAATGCTTCTAGGACATGGCCATACAGCCCAAAAAACCCACAACAACCCAAAAAAGGGTTATGTTTAGAGATTTAGGTGGGGCAAAATGTTATATCAAGAGATGTGATTGTTGTAAAAGAAAAAGGTAAGATAAAAATTGAAAGTTCAGGGGAGAGCTGGAATATGAGCTGAAGAGGGAACAAACTTGCTGGAGAAAATCAAACCTATCAGAAACAGGAAGGAAAAGCAAGCAACTAAAATGTTGAATTTAGACCTAAATATGTAGCAGTAGCACAGAAAGATACATCACTAACCAACCATACCCACATACAACAAAAAATACACTTACCTCATTCAAGTCTATAGGTCATTCCAAGTGGGACTATGCAGAAATGAGTAAAGAAGGTCAGCACACTACCCCATAACTTTGATTTCGTAGTGTGGTCTTCTTTGCTTCCATCTTTGTAGTTCCAGTCATTCAAGGAATCTCTTTTATCTTTTTCTTTCCTCAATTTTGTTCAGCCTGTTCTAGTGTCTCTCATCATGGTTCCCAGATGCTTACATGAGTCCAATGTTGGACATCCCACATGTGCTCTTTCAGAGGCCTTGAGACAGATGTTTCAGAGCTGGGACAAAATTCCCATCAAGGACACCTCTAGTTATCTCTGTCTTTTGAAGTGTTTACCTTTCTTCTCCTTCTGGTCAAACTGTTCCTCCAATATCACCTCAATTTTTGCCCGGATTTCCAAAACATGAACTTAAGTAAGTTACTTACTTTACTTTAGCCTGCCTGTTTTCTGTAATGCCAACTATCTTGGTCTATGCCCCAAGGTTATGCATTATAAATTACAAACCATGTATTCCAGAGTGTTATTACAAAAACATTATAGGTGGCATACACATCTTTGAAAACTCTCAATAAAATATAAAACATAATTGAACTAAATTTTGATTTAAAATACAAGTTATAAAGGACAAGTTAAACAGCATATAAAAGAGATTAGAAGAGACTAAAATACAAATTTTCAACACTGCCTTATGATTAAAAACTTGTATTGCCATCACAATAAAAATGTTGTAACCTCTTGTCAGAAAGAAAGTGGGGTGGAGGAGGCAACTGGTCCGCCCATGGAAGAGGGTTTCACAATCAGGAAGCAGCCATAAAGAAGGTTGTCTCACCCACCATATCTGTCAACACTGTGGGACTGAGAAAAAGCAATGTGCAGTGCAATCCTATACCTATTCACTGAGAAAGTAAGTCCTGCTGAATTCAGTGGGATTTTTTCCAGGAAAGTGTCCGTAGGATTGTAACTTCATTTGTTTTGTTATGCTGCAGTTTAGTAAACACCAGGATTTGCATTCAAGATAATCAATAATAGGAAATTGTCTTAAAGTAAATCCTTATTCTTCGTGTGAATCTTATTCAATCACAAATAGTTCAGGAGAAGAAGTGTAAAAATGTGGAAGTTTTTTTGGTTTCTTTGTTTTTTTGGATTTTTTTTTCTTTTCAGACTGAGCATGTATATCTATTATCTGCTTGTCCCATTTATCATGTTGTACCTGGCACTGAGCCTTAGTATGTGAGTCGCCGCGAGCCCTCGGGAGTCGGCGACGCAGAAATCGCAATAAATAAATAAATAAATAAATAAATCATTTGATATAAAGAGAGCTATGGATGGCCAAATGAACAACCAATCAATCAATCTGCAAAGTAACAAAGCTATAGTCTCCAGTCCTGTCAGCAGAAGGTAGCAGATTGAGTCTCCTAGGAATCCCAATTTGAGTACTTCCACTGGCAATCTTGGTAGCTTTCAAGTCAATGAGAGCTAAATCTATTATGGGTTTTTGTTTTCAAAGGGGAGGAAAACAATATTCTGGATTTCTTTGAGGGATAAACTTCCATATCTTGAATCACTTTTTTAAAGTTCACATTTAAACCAGAAAGAATTCACTTTTGCAATAACATGGAAATCACCAGCTACAACTGTTGTTATTAATTGAACATCAAGTCAAATTTGACTTATGGGACCCTAAAAATGAGAGCTCTCTAGATAACCCTGTTATTGAGTCTTGTAAACTCAGATATTGTGAACTCAGGACTTTGGCTTCTTAGATCCAATCTATCTACTAGTAATATGGTCTTCTTCTTTTCCCACTTACCAAACACAATTGCCTTTTTAAATGAGGCATGTCTTTTTGTGTTATGTCCAAATATGAAAGTCTCAATTTAACCATTTTAGTTTCTAGGGAGATCACAGGCTTGATGTGCTCTTGATGTCCTGCTCTCAGCATCAAGCAAGATTTCAGGAAGTCTAAGTCAGAAGCTGCGAAGCAGGAGGTACCTAGTATCGGAACAGTCCAAAGTCAAGAAAGCCATAAATCAAGAGACAGTTCTAAGGAGTAGTAGCTGAGTCAATAAACATTCTAAGGGTCATAAATCCAGAAAACACACTTGCAAGAGCTGACCCATCAAGAGAAGAACTGAAGTTGTATTCAGCAACTTGGCTGGGGAAAATAATCTTCTTATATAGGTAGTGTGTTCCACCTACATCTAGATCAGGGCTGTCCAACTTCTAACCGGCCAAGGGCCAGAATTCAGGTCACTGATGAACTGGGGGGCCGCTCCGCTCCACCCCGCCCACAGCTCTGCCCCCACCCCTCCTCCTAAAGTGTCATGCCGGGCGGCAGAAGCGGACGATTTCGCCCGTTTCTGAGGCTGGCGTGACACTTTAGCAGGAAGGGCAAAGCCAAGGGCAGCCCTCCATGGCTTTGCCCTTCCTGCTAAAGATTCCTCCTTCCCCCCGGCGCTGCGGTGATCGGGACACCAGCGGCGCCGGGAAAGAGGAGGCCCGCCCCCTCACTCCCTCCGCCCTTCCCGGCGCAGCCGGTGTCCCGATCGCCACGGCGACAGGGGGAAGGAGGAGGAGGGGGAGGAAGGGAGGATTCCTCCTCCCCCCCCCGCCGCTGCAAACCGGATCGCAGCGGCAGGGCGGAGAGAGGGACGGAGGGGGCAGTGCAGGGAGGAGGAGCTGGCTCCCTTCCTCCTCCCTGCCCCGCCTCCTCCCCCCCAGCCGCCATTTTTTTAAAAAAAAAATTGAAATAAATTCTTTTGGGAGGGTAGCGGGGGCCGTGTCCAACAGGCTGGGGGGGCGTGTACGGCCCACGGGCCGTCTGTTCAGCAGTCCTGTTCTAGATCCCTGCTAGTACATAGGGAATGTGTTCCACAAGTGTTTTCCTCCTGCTCCCTTGACTGAAACCTTTCACTCTGTCTGCAGGGGATAGCTTTCCTGTTAAGGTTCCTGGAAAGAAGGATCATTTGAGCAATTGCATGTGCTTTTTCAACCAGTGTTTCTGTCCACTCAGATGAGCTGCATTGCTTGGTCGGAAAGGAGCAGCATTCGGTGCAGACCAGAGTCACCTCCTGTCCTCCAATTGATGGCTCCTGGTGCTTCAAGAATGGGAAGAAGGGTTGCTTGCTATTCTTTGCTCGAGCTAAGCCTACCACTATAGATGAATGAGCAAAGTGCTATGTGAGTGAACAAAGAAGAGAAAAAGGAGGCTGCAGTGCTAGTGGTGCCTGGAGATTCAATAGTATATACACAGTTAAGACTTGTGCGCCAGCTGCGCCCGTACCTTGGGAAGTCTGACTTGGCCACAGTAGTCCACGCCCTGGTTACATCCCGAATAGATTACTGCAATGCGCTCTACGTGGGGCTGCCTTTGAAGACGGTTCGGAAACTTCAGCTAGTACAACGGTCAGCAGCCAGATTACTAACTGGAGCGACATACAGGGAGCATACCACCCCCTTGTTGTGTCAGTTCCATTGGCTGCCAGTCCATCTCCAAGCCCAATTCAAAGTGCTGGTTTTGACCTTTAAAGTTCTAAATGGTTCTGACCCAGTTTACTTGTCCGGACGCATCCAACCCTACGTCCCATCCCGAAATCTAAGATCATCCGGGGAGGCCCTGCTCTCACTCCCATCTACAGCTCAAATGCACTTGCCGGGGACAAGAGCCAGTGACTTCTCAGTGGTGGCTCCATACCTATGGAACACACTCCCGATGGAGTTAAGATCGGTTACCTCCCTCCTGCCTTTCCGGAAGAAACTAAAGACATGGTTCTGGGACCAGGCGTTTGGACAGATGTAAGGCAGCACGTTAAAAGGTCAATCTGCAATAACAAGATGATCGAGGGGACTAGCCTACGGTTTTAATTCATGGCTTTTTGTGTTTTTTAATTATTGTTTTTAACTTTGATATGTTTTTATTTGTGATTTTATTACTGTATCATGTGTAATAGCTTCTTGTTGGGGCTTATTGTAAGCCATCCTGAGTCCCCTTTCGGGGGTTGAGAAGTTGATGGGGTATAAATACAGTAAATAAATAAATAAATAAATAAAGCTTCCCTTCCTCAGTGCCATAGCTACTCTTACATGATCATCTGCCCTAGACATAATTGTGATGATTTGCTGCTGCTTGTGGGACATTAGGGGACTTACTTCTCCAGACACTTACTCATTTTGTCTTCAGGAAGGCAGAGCCAAACCTCATCAGCATTGCCACTGCTTGGAGAAACAACTACAGAGCACTCCCCAGAGTTGCCTACTCATCCTGCAGGTGCTGGGTTGGGCAATGCATTTGAGAGAAGGAAGGGAAGAAGAAATCAGCCTCACTACCACTGATGCTGCTCTTTGCCATTATATATATAGGTATATTTTGGACAGTATTCTAATATTTTTTTTAGAAAATCCAAAATAAGTAACACTTTTGGTCTCAATCATTCACATTTGGAATACTCAGCGTGTATATCCCTATAACCAGGTATATTGCAATAACATCATCCTCTATGATCTCTGGTAGAGCCCTAGGAGGTCTTGGAGGATGATTTCATCATTGTGCATTGGCTATAGGACCTGGCCAGATGTTCTTCAGATATTGGGTGCTCTCCACTGGCAACTATGTAGCCTGGTCAGGTATGGGCAGTATGCAAAAGATGGGGTTACAAGGAGATAAATCACTTACATAAACTTTTCACTTCATATCTGCAGTACAGGATCTGCATCTCCCTCATGATAATTCAAAAGGAAAACCTGGAAACACCATAAATATTTACTAATTTATAAAACTCCTATTATTCTTTTCTGCCAGTAAGCTCAAGGTGCAACATTCTCTCCCTATGTTTTTTCTTGCAACAATAACCTAAGCCTGGTCAGACTGA
Organism: Anolis apletophallus; assembly: GCA_030556195.1. NCBI lineage: Eukaryota > Metazoa > Chordata > Lepidosauria > Squamata > Anolidae > Anolis > Anolis apletophallus. Next base: position 27,824,703 of record JARBWK010000005.1, read on the forward strand.
GAGGAAATGATTGGTTCATGGTCATGCAGTGAAGTCATGGCTCAGCAGGGATTTGAATCAGGATTTTGCAAGTCCCACTCCACCACCTTAATCGCTACTGTGCACCGGTTCTCTGTAAGTGCCTTGAAATCCAAGGGCAACAGAAATAGCCGCAAGCCTCTTCTATGCAAAGAAAGTGTCCTTCTGCAGGTGGAACATTATTCTGCTAAGTGACCTCTGAAATCTTCCAACAAAGCAGTCTGCTAGCAGAAAAGCAGAAAAGCATATGAAGGAAGTATGGTGCAAAAGAAAGGATCAAGTTATATCAGAATCAAATCCCCTCCAGTCCAGGGACATAGCCACAATTTTGGCACAAAATTAGTCAAAAGATATGTTAGTCCTAGATAAGGCTAGGCTGAGAGAGAATTGGATTTAGCAGAGCTCATACTGGCCAAGGATCAGCTGAGCTGCCCTTCCCCATTTTTGTGTATTAGGACTGTGCCTTATATACATCGGTTAGCATTTTGTTAGCAATTTCATGTGTGTAAGGCAGCTTTCGTGCAAAAGTCCCATTTTGGACAGGGTGCAGAGAGCTGCTCGTTTGTTCTTGAACTCCATCCAAACCTTCCACTGTCTGGCAGCTGTCGAGTCCTGCTGCTCTTGCTTGCTTGTTGTAGTTGTTGTTAATTACAATCAATTTGGCTTTGACTTGTGGTTGCCCTAAAAATGAGATTTCTAAAACACCCCGCCATCAACAGTCCTGCAAGTTCAGAAATGTGGCTTTCTTGAGTCTAACTCTAATGTGGTCTTCATTTATCTCATTTTAATGACAATTATCACCTTTTCTTATGAGTTGTTGTCTCATGATGTGGCCAAAGTAAGATAGTCTCAGTTTGATTGTTTTGGTTCCCAGGGAGAGCTCTGACTTATTTTGCTCTATGGCCCATTCATTTTCATTTTGGCAGTTCATAATATCCATACAATTTCCAGCATCACATTCAAACATGTTGGTTTTCTTGCTGACAGTTTTCTTCTCTGTCCAGCTTTCATAAACTGCACATAGAAACTGGAAATATGATGGCATGGACAATCCTAACTTTAGTATTCAATTATATATCTTTATATATTTATTTATTTTTAGAGCGTTTTTACCCCACCCTTCTCAACCCTGGAGGGGGGACTCAGAGCGGCTAACAAAGGCAATCCAATGCCATAATCAATACAATATAAACCATAAATACAAAGTTAAAAATGGCAGTAAGATTAAAACAATAAACAACAGCAATTAAATTAAAACAATACTCTGTCCACAGTTCCAAATTGATAAGAACAATAAGCCATATCCTCAAATCTGTCGCCATCACTAATCCATTCCAGTCAAGATGTTGCTTAAGCTATTGCGCAAAGGCCTGGTCCCAAAACCAAGATTTTAGCTTCTTTCTAAATGCCAGGAGGAATGGGTACGAGCGTATTTCACTTGGAAGTGTGTTCCACAGGCAGGGGGCCACAGCCAAGAAGGCCCTGTCCCCCGTCCCGGCCAGCCGCATTTGAGGAGTGAGAGCAGGGTCTCCCCAGAAGATCTTAAATTGCAGGGAGGGATGTAGGGGCTTCGACAATATATATATATGTATGTGTGTGTGTGTGTGTGTGTGTGTGTATTTTTTACATAAGAAATACTATACCATCTATGCTATTGCTTCCCAGGGGGAAGTGGTGGAAGGAGACAATTTATCCACAAAGACCTGATTTCTCTTAGGGCCCTTCCACACTGCCCTTTATTCCAAGATCTGATGCCACATTATCTGCTTTATGGGTCCCCGCTACCAGATAATCTGGGATAAACAGATAATCTGGAATCAGATCCTGAGATATAGGAGCAAGGTGGAAGGGCCCTTAAACCCTAAAATAGAAAAGTGAGTGAACCCTTTACACCAGTGGTTCCCAACCTTTTTATAACCAGGGACCACTTCAACTAGGGACCACTCTCAAACATTAGTACCAAAAGGGTTATGAATCAGTTTTTGGTCAACTTTAGATTCGGTTTGGTTATTTGGGATGCTGATTCAGAAAATTTCATTGGTTAGACCACATCAGCACTAGTTTCTGGTTCAGAACATAAGCTATCCAGTAGTTACCGTCTGCTCATCCACAGAAAAACATATTTAATCACCTAGAGCAAATGTGGTAGTCGTGATCTTTTGTGGGTAGTCAGCCCCTCCCTTCCTCGGCACTATAAGAGCATTTCACAAGACCAGTCACTCTCATTGCTGCAAGGTTTTGAGGCAGCAGTGTAGTAATGGTGAGGTGGCAGATGATATTTTCATTGTATTGTCAAAGACAATATTGTTGAAACTTACAACAACCCATATTTTCATTTTTTGGGAACCACTGGTGGTCCATAGACCACAGGTTGGGAGCCACTGCTTTGTACAGTGCATCCTCATTTTTCCCCACCTCAACTGAAATGAGGTTAACCTCTTCCCCATTGTCTGAATCATCTCTATCGCCCTCCATTACCCACTGACAAATGACAACCTTTGGAGCCTCTCCCAGGGCTTATTAATGTCCTGATGATGGGTGGATATGGAAGTGTTTCTGTGGAGTTGCAGGCCATAGTGCATTTCAGATCCTTCTATTTTCCGCCTACCTTTTCTCTTTTTTCCTGTCATTATTTGTTCTTCATTTCTGTTCAGATTGGTCTCTTATTAAGCCTTGTCTCATGCACCCAGTGTGGGCTCTGCCTTCCTGGAAACAGGAGCAGATATTTACATGTCATTCATAGCCGAACTCAAGCCTTCTCTATGTGATCGAAGACCCAGTGACTCACACTACCTCCCTCTCTCCTTTCTCCCCTGCCATTTTTATTCAACGTTTTTGGGTGCTGGAAATATGGAATGACATTGTGAGGATAGATGATGTGCACTTGGAGATTTAACACTGAAAGCTAAATTTACCATAGAGGTATAAAAATGGTGCTATTAGGAAAGACTGTCATGAAATGATTAATACAGGAAGGTTATGATCATTCCTTTCAGCTTTCAAAGGAGTGAAGCACATTAATCTGAAATCTGTACAGCACACCAAATGTCGCTTGTTCCTCTGTTTATCCAGAGAAACTAAGATATCTTTTTCATAAGGAAATCAATAATGAATGCAGTAAGGATTTTGTCGCATACTCTCACAAAAGTGGGTGTTTGGAAATATATTTCCATGTAAGAAATAATTGATGCAAAGTCACTTGTATTGTTTAGCTAATGCTGAAATTCTTCAAGAACAGGCAAATACGTATACTCATATAAAAAGCTTCCTTATACTGGGCTGCAAGATTTAGCCCAGGGCTATCTACTGTCTGAATATTAGCAGATCTCTCAGCCATCAAACCCAAGCTGTTCAGGATTAAATCCAGAAATTTCAATACTGTATTTGCATTTCATATATAGGTACATGTATTACTGGTCATCAGATCTCGGAAAAGTTATATTTTTAGCTTAATAACTTCCAGAATTACACAATTAGTGCCTTGCCTATACAGTATGCTTCAGATATACAGTTAATAAAACCAAAGTGCTCTTCCAGAGGCACCAGGCAATCCTTCTGCAATGCCAGAAATACAGCTTCATGGTGTAACATTAGAAAATGTTGACCATTTCCAATACCTTGCGAGCTACCTCTCCACAAAAGTCAACATTGACACCAAAATACAACCTTGCCTAAGCTCTACGAGTGCAGTATTTTTCCAAATGAAGCAGAGAGTATTTGAGGACTGAGACATCTGTAGGGATACCAAGGTGCTTGTTTATAAAGCTATCATCCTCCCAAAAAGTTGACCAAAACTGATTCATAACCCTTTTAGTACTAATGTTGGAGAGTTGAAGTTCAATATGAGGATGGGGGGGGGGGCGCAATTTGGTACAATATCTTTAAATCTACACTGGTGTGTAAATCTTTGCATGAACCTGGAGGCATGGGGGCAGAATAAGTTGATAAGATGTCAAAAATTCATCCAATGCTGTTATGTTTTACTAGTACACAAAACAGGGGGACATTGATCACAATTTTAATTTGCATGCATTTACAAAATATACAAAATTACGCCTTCCTGATGCGAAATATCTCCTTGACACTGAGGGGAAAATCTTCCTGCCTCTTACAGTGAGCTTTCTTTTTCATTTTCTCATTTGCCACACAAGAACAAGCCAAGTCAGGATATATATCCTCATTCCCTATTCTGAGCTTGAGAATTAACTGCGTCAAAGCACTAGCTATACCACAAATTTAAACGAAGAGCTCTCTAGCATCCTTTAAATCCTCCTTCAAAATCTGCCATTTTCATGTGATCCGTTTTTTATCCTTTTCATTCTGAAATGCCGGGTAGACTGGCTGTGAGATATGTAAGTATAAATCAGGGAGTGAACCAAGCCAAATGGAAAAGTTTATATAATAAAACACTGATCATATGCTATGATCTCAGAAAAGGAAAAAAATTCTCTGATACTTAAAATTCATGTCTTAACACGGGAAGCATGAACTCAGGTATCTTAGCTAGCTCAAGCAAACATTAAGCTGAAGACATGATAAGGAAAGACTAACCTTAAAAATTCCCAGGGCGCCCTCTGAAATGAACACACATAATGTATAAACTTTATGGACATGAAGCAGTTCATGATCTGTTCTAGAGTTTTCAGTTCCAGAACCTGCTCTTTAATCTCCAGGCCTGGGCCCTTCTCTCCAGGTTTCAGGATGAGATGGTATAATCTTAGAGTGAGAACGTTGCTTTGAAATTTTGGGTATATGTGTTGTCGTTGTTTTTCTTCAAGCCATTCCCAACTTATGGCAATCATCCTATGTGATCTCCTCCTTATTTAATTGTGGACAAGCCTGCCTAGGCCCTATTTCTTCCCAGCTCATAAGCTTTTCACTGCTTGAGTAGTCCCCTCTGACTCACAATCTTAAAATTCTGGTTTTGTCTTTCATTTTCCCCTTTATCATTTCCAAAGTTTAGTGAATGAATGAAGAAGTATGTAGCATATTGCAGTTGCTGCCTTTAAAGATTTCATAATGCTTACATTGGAGCTGTGAGGATTCTCCAGCCTCCATGGTGAATCTACGGGACAGCAAGGTGATCCTGTTGCATAGCATTGCCTGTAGCAATGCTTCCCCATCATATGTGGGGAAGCATTGCCACAAAACTCCCACCCCCCAATGCTGGCCCTTATGCTGCCATTCGAATACAGGAAGGCTTCCATGTTCTGGGTGGAGTGTCCTAGCACACTTGCGGCACAGTTCAACTACAGAGCCCCACTGAAAGTGAGTGTGTGTCATGTGATGAGTGGTGTGGGGCTCCACAGATGAAGTATGCTGCAAGTGTCTTTGGACACTTGCAAAGATTCGTATTGTGAAGTCATAAGACTCTGTCCTCTGCCATTGTTGTTTTGTGTCTTCAAGTATTTAAGGACCCTAATGCAAAGCTCTCATGAGTTTTTCTTGTTTAGACTTTTTTTAAAGTATTTTTTTTGCTTTTGCTTCCTTATGAGGCTGAGAAAGTATGATTTTGGGTCACCAAGTGGATTTCCATGGTTGAGCAGGAATTTAAACCAGTCTCCATAGTCTAACTACCTCATCACACCAGGGTTTTTTTTGGCCCTTTATGATGCTGGGGCTCTTCTTTGGGGACAGATCCAGTCAACCCCCATCACATGATGCAGGCTGTGGCCCAGCCTCATTGATCATCAAAGTGGTGAGAAAGTGTTGCAAGAGCTTCCTCCCCAACCATGATAAGGGAAAACCACAGATTTCAGCCACGGTTTTCATCCTTTTCCCTGTCTGATGAGGGAAGGGACAGAATGCCCCATGTGATGCCCCATGAGATGGAGAGGGAGCACGGGTCACCATGAGGTGCCCCACATGTTTTTTGTTTTGCTTGTAATTGCTGGCAAAACGGAACAAAACAGAGGGGGCAGGCATTGGTATGATGAGGTCCATAATGCTGATCTGTTTTCTGTTCAAAGCAGAGTGTGGAAAGTTTTGTAGAACTGCAAGAGTTAAAGCAGGGCAAAGATGTTAAAAATAGTTGCAGATGACCCTCGACGTTTGTTGGGACAGAGCAAAATCCATTATTTTGGCCCCAAAACCTTCCCTTAACTTAAACATGAGGTTGATTTATACATAAACATTTATTTATTTATTTATTTATTTCGGACTTTTATATCCCGTCTTATCTCAACTTCCGCAGAAATATCCTCCAAGTCTTTTCAGAAAACCAAGAAAGACAATTACAAGACCGTTTAAATCTTAGCTGAAACTCTAGCTGAGCTCTGACATATGCTATACAATATTTATTATATTGGCTGATACAGTCACAATATATTTTGCATCACTCCTATTTGTCTCCTTTTGGGGGGGGGGGATGCAATGACTTTGCCATTACTACACAATTTGAGGTATAACTATATGTCACTCTTTTATTTTGGGACTTTATATAATAGTATAAATACAATAGTATATATTTTATGATACATTATTACCACCCACTGCCATGTTTTTACATTCTTTAATGAAGGCTTGAAACTGAACTTTCTGACAAAAGAACTTCTTCAACAATGCAGTTATTTTTGGTGCTAGGAAAACCCAGCATTTTGTACATCAACTTCTATGTGTCCCTATTTGCCATGGTAACTGGAGTTAATAAGTCCTGAACCTGACAATATCTGGAGGGTGAACTTCATCTCATCTCTAAATTTATGGAAATCACTGCCATGGGATTTGGTAAAGATCTCTTCCTTAGATAAAGTATTTATTTATTTATTTATTTATTTATTTGTCAAATTTCTAGGCCGCCACTCCCGGGAGGCTCGGGGCGGCTCACAACAGGGCAATACACAATAAAACACATTAAAACACATAAAGCACTCTAAAATATCCATACATTAAAAACACAATTAGACAGATATGTGTCTGACAAATCTACCAGTGGCCATTTGCCATGATGTCTAAGTGGAACCATGTTTCGGAGCAGGATTAGAGGTTGGAAAAGTAACCTTTTGGCAATCACAGTTATCATGCTGGTTGGGGGATGCTAGGAGCTGTAGTCAAGAAAAGTAATTATGTTCCAAGGAGCAAGTGATTTGCTGCTGAGTTTCCTGCTGTAATCACCAAACTTAATGTTCAAATGAAAGGTGGAGGGGAGGCTGTCTTCCAACATTAGCAAATTATTGGGGAAAGGAAGAAATCAAGACATAGCAACCAGTATGTTGGGATTAGCCTGCTTCAGTGGAACCACCCAATGTGATGCCAATCTGATATAATTCTGCAGTGTGAGAAATGGTTCTTATGCTCAACTGGTTTAATATTAATAAATACTTTAATCCTTGGATGATAACTTCTAAATAACACTAACAATATAAAAGAAAGCTCAATTGAAACTGCTGAAAATTAGTTTCTGAAATGTTGTATTTGTCTAGACATGATGTATCAATAGTAGGAGGGAGAAGGAGAAGAACACAAGGAAGGGGTGTGGAAGAAAGGGCAGGATATTTTGGGAAAGATACAAACTTGAGAAAATGCAAGTAAAATAAAAACAAAAAGGAAGGAAAAGACCCAATACTTGCAGATACTTTTTTTCCCTTTCTCAAAGAGCCGTTTTACAAACAACACTTTTCAGCCAAAATTGACTTTGTGAAGATCAAAAACGAGATAATCAACCTTTTCCAATAAGGAAAATTAATATATAAAAAATGGAAGATAAACATAACACAATATAAAATCTATAAATAAAATATGTCAGAGGAAGCTTGAATTTTCTGATGTATTATTTCCAGAGATAATAAGGACATTTTCCAGTGCTATGTCTGAATAAATTCTTCATCAGTTTTATATACATCATCTTAAAATCTATATGTGCTTAAAACACTAGAAATTTTTGTATAAAAACAGAAAGAAGTTAGAAATCACTGGAAAGGCTTGCTGCTAACTGTTGTAATTTTGTTCTGTATTTTACGCTAATGAATAATTTACAGACTTCTGTAAATTAAATGAATTAGTCATTTGGTTCATGTGAAATTATTACTCTTAAATAAGACTGTCCTCTTGGGAAGAAAGCACACCTTATATCTAATTGTGGTGGTTATAAATTCCATATATAAATAATACAGGGTTGGGTTAGAGTTGGTTTTTTTAAAACCAAAACAATCTAGCTTATGTTCCTTAACTATTCTTCCCTAAATCATCATGAAACTTCCAGCACATTGTCTGAAGCTACAACTGCAACATTTTACCTGCAGAGTTTGTTCACACATGCAGATTTATCACTTTGATAACTATCACTTGAACACTAGTGATGGCATGCCCTTGTAAAAGAGCCATTGTGTCAATCACAGCCCATAGCATAAACAGCAGTGTTTTTCTTCCTTACTTTACCATTCAAATGCACATGACAGGTGGTCAGATATTTGCTTAACACTTCCTTCCATGATTTAATTTTAGAGACATTGGATTTTCCTTAAAATATTTCAAAATATTTGCCCAGCCTGTGAATGTGGACAGGATCCTTGGAGAAATGAGAGCTACCATATGTATTCTAGATCTTTGGCCTTCCTGGATGATCAAAGAGGCCAGAGGGGGATTGGCACAGTGGGTGAAGGTGGTGGGCAAAGCCTTCTTGGAACAAGACAAAATTCAGGCTTGACTGAAGAGGGAGCAGGCTAAAACCTTTTTATTCAGGCAGGCTTTTTAAAATAAGGTTTTTAAGATCAAGTCAGGATTGCTGTGGTTTTAGCTTTGGATATGTTTTAAGAAGATTAATTGTACATCTTTTCTTTTTCATGTCAGGAGGGACATGAGAAACTGCAAGTCGCTTCTGATGTGAGAAAATTCTGATGTGAGACGTTGCCCAGGGGGCGTCCAGATGTCTGTGATTTTTTTTACCATCCTTATGGGAGGCTTCTCTCATGTCCCCTCATGGGGAGCTGGAGATGACAGAGGGAGCTCATCCACGCTCTCCTCAGCTTTGAACCTGCGACCTGTCGGTCTTCAGTCCTGCCGGCACAAGGGTTAAACCTACTGCGCAACCGAGGGCTCCTAATTCTGTTTTAATATTTGTATATTTCTTAATTTTAAATTGTACTGAAATGCTTTTAATTTAAACTGCTTTGAATCTCCTTGTGGAGAGAAAAAGTGAGGTATAAATAAATAGGATGATAAGAATAATAATTCCACACACGCACACACATGCGCGCACGCACGTACACACACCCCTTAGTTTCCCAGCATAGTTTGTATCACTTTATTTGTGGGCATTTTATCATTGGTTAGTCTTGATTAGAACTTGCATGTATACATGGCTTCAAATTGCATGTCAATTTATGGTGATAAAAAACATGCCATAAATGCCATAAAGGGTTTTCTTTAGCAAGGCATACTCATAGGTGGTTTTTCCACTTCTTTCCTCTGAAATATAGCCTAGCACAGACTTATGACCTCATCAGATGGGGTCCAAATAGGCAGCATATGCCAGTTGAACTTCTCTTGTGTGACCGAGCCTGCCAGCTCCCATCACACAATGTCAAACTATTTCTAGCAGGGCTGCATTGCAAAAGGGAAGTTCAACTGGCATATGCTACCATGGCAGCAACACCCGGAAGGACTCCTGTATTCCATTGAGATCTATCGGGGAAGCCGGCGTTCTGCATGTCCCCTGACAGGCACTGCCAGATTGGCCACATTTGAAGTCATAAGACAAACTTGTCATTGAATTGTTGGTGAATAGAATGTGAGTCTGATGGGACATTTGTACAGTTGCTTTTTAAAAAATAATAATAATAATTAAAAACCTTTCCAAAACCCTCACATTGCTATGCATTTCTGACATTCCTGATTGAGAGTGCCTCTGATTAACTAGTTGATTAGCAAGGAACCACTGTGAAGTAGTAGTTTCTGCACTGGATTAATGTTTCATGCATTACGTTTTATGTATTTTAATATATTTAAATGGTTTTAAACTATTTTATTATTTCCATTTAAATTGTTTTAAACTATTTTTATTAGTTCCATGTTCTATTTAGGAGTCTCCAGTGGTGCAGTGGGTTAAACCACTGAGCTGCTGAACTTGCTGACCAAACATTCACAAGTTTGAATCCGGGGAGCAGAGTGAGCTCCCGCTGTTAGGCCCTGCTTCTGCCAACCTAGCAGTTCGAAAACATGTAAATGTGAGTACATCAATAGGTACCGCTCTGGCAGGAAGGTAATGGCGCTCCATGCAGTCATGTCCTTGGAGGTGTCTACGGACAATGCCAGCTCTTCAGCTTAGAAATGGAGATGAGCACCAACCCCCAGAATTGGACACAACTGAACTTGATGTCAGGGGGAAACCTTTACCTATGTTCTATTTTAGTGTTAATATGTTGTAGGTTTTCATAGAATCATAGAGTTGGAAGAGACATCATGGGCCACCCAGTCCAATCCCCTGCCAAGAAGCAGGAAAATCACATTTTATTTATTTTATTTAACTGCATCTTTTTCATTCTACTTTAGCCTTCCTGGATAAAATAGCTTAGCCTTCTTGGACAAAAAAAAATAGATGTGGAGGAAAAGTGGGGATAATACTGAAAAGAGACAGTGAAGCTGAACTTGGTAACAGACTGAATCACAAAAATGATTAAAGATTTGAAGTTATCATTATCCTGAGGAAAGATTCAACATTCATTATAAATCTAAACCTAGCACATCTCTATACTTGAATGTAAGATTTACTTTTCTTCATTACAGAAGCTTAACTTCATTGCCACATATCACAAAATCTTTAGAAAGAGAGAATATAATAGGAGCCGGAAAGACAATTGTAGCATGCATTCACAAATCTCACAGCAAGTAAGGGAGCAAGAAGATTTTGCTAGGACGGCATATGGATTGAAGTTATTTTGAGAGATTAGGGTTTTTTTCTCTCTCCCCACTGGAGAACCAGCTTCTCAACAAATGCACTTTTCAAAATTCAATTTCCTTCTACCTGCAAGAGGAAATTCACATCAAGCATTATCTGTGTGGATGGCAGGAACCCAAACATAGGGCAGATCCATATGTCAGTTTGATGTCCTATCTCTCCGTACTGAAGTCTGTAATGGACAATACTTAAACAGTATGAAGAAAGGCACTCCTTGACCCCCTCCATCCCATCCCCCTATATTTCCTCTCTCTTCCTTCTTCTCCAAGTACTGCATCACATCTCTCACTTCCAGGAAAGGAGATTCCACCTGAACATTAGGAGTGTAGTAGAGGCTCCTTCTTTGGAGGCTTTTAAACAGAGGCTGGATGGCCATCTGTCAGTGGTACTTTGAATGTGCTTTTCTGCATGCCAGGGGGTTGGACTGGATGGCCCATGCAGTCTCTTCCAATTCTATGATTCTATGAAATTCTATGCCTGAAAAATAAAAAGAATTTTCACTATCTGTAAATACTTGGATCACAATAATAATAATAATAATAATAATAATATTTCATTTATATTCTGCTCTATCTCCCCAAAGGGACTCAGGGCGGATATGTGAAATAATAGTATCATCTCATCCCCACTTGTAGCGTAGAATACAAGAGATTTGTTTTTTAGGTTTAGATTTTTTAGGTTTTGGTAATTAATTTTTAAACAATTTATCTTCATCTCAAAGTATTCTTGTGCTATGGTGTGTCCACAATCCCTTGTGTCTGCATGTCCCTAAGATCATAGGCCGTTTCACACCATGGAATTCTAACATTATAATGTAATTTATTTGTCATGGCAACAATCTAGAGAAGCCTGGGGTTAGCAGTTTTGGGTGGGAATGAAACTTTTCAGCTAAGGATTCCAGTTAAACTGGAATTATAGCACTCTAATTATGCAGTGCGAAAAGTTCATAAAGACTGAATCCTATTGCTTTTTTCCAGCTAGAGTATGCTGCTGTATGGATGAGCTTTCAAACTGCCTGTTGACTTATAGTGACCCAATTATTTACTTAGGCAAGGACTTAGAGGTGATTTTAGTCCAATCCTTCCATAGCATTAATACATGGCATTTAAAATTATTTTCAAACTGCATTAATTTTACACTGTAGAGTCAGTGAATAAACATGAAAAGAGAAAAGGGTTATTTAACCATTATTTAAGATCATTATTCTCTCTTAAATAATTCAAATTCAAATTTTAAAATGATTTTTCAAATGATTTTTCTTATTTTAATAATAATAATTTTATTTATATCCCACCACCATCTCCCATTATACAACCCTTGGAGGTCCACCTTCTTGGGACTCGACACTGCACTTTGAGCTGGAGGGAATGCGGTCTCTTCTTGTGTTCAACAATGGGGAATTTGTCATGTAAATTGGGTAGAATTTGCTTGGGAGCTCAGTTCTACCATTGTCTGCGAAGGGATGCTAGACTTCATCGGCAAAAAAGGCTAGAATACTTCTCTGTTGTGTACCATCTGCTGCATCATTTACCACCAGTAAAGTTTGTGCTGGAGTAGGAATGTGTGTCATTGTTTGGCACTGAAAGAACTCTTGGAGAGATCTGGAACTACAGCCAGTTTTAAAAGAAAGCAAGTTGATAACCCTTTTGGGGGGGGGGGGGAATTGCAAGACAAGGAAAAAGTACAAATTATGAGTAGTCTTCATACCACTCATAATTTGTACTTCTTTAAATCTATCTCTATTTGCATTTATTCTTGCACTAAATAGCCTCAAACATTATAACTTTTCTTTCCAGGAGAACTGCTCCAGTCCTTTCATAATTATGATTGCTCTTTTGTCATTCTACAATATTCTGTTTTGATACAGATTGACCATACTGTAGCCCACACTATTCTAGATACGTTGAAAGTATGGATGGCCAAAATCCTGTATCACGGTGTCTGCTACATAATTTTATGCAGAAGAGGCACTAATGGGACACTAGCATCAGGATGAGCATCAAGCCTAATACTCAATGGGAACAAATGCACAATGGAACTGATCATGTGTGCCCCATTTTGCAACTGTCCTATTGGTTCCAGTTCAGATTGCAGTAATATAAAAGCAGACGTTTATGAGATAGTGATGTGATGAAACTGCTCATTTCTAATTCTCACACTTACAAAACCTAAGTTCCCAATAGGACTATGGCCAACTTCTATAAGGATAGTGTTATATAATGACAGTTTTATATTCATTTCTATTTCTAATTACAGCAGGCCCACAAGAACCCATCATGGATGCTCAAGTCGCATTACAGGCAGTCCCTGGGCTATGAACAAAATAGGTTCTGTAGGTTTGTGCTTAAGTTGAGTTTGTATGTAAGTCAGAACAGGTGCATTATTTAACCATAACTCCAGTCTCTCTCTCTCTCTCTCTCCCTCCCTCCCCCCTCCCTCCCTTCCTCCCTCCCTCCCCCCTCCCCCCCTAGTTATGGATAGCATGGGGAAGGGTTACCATCCCTACCCCTATTCTGAAGATTTCACCTCACTTTCTGTCCCTATGACAATTGGATTTTGAAAATGTTGGGTTGTCGTGGAAACAAGGCTCAGTGATAAAACTTCAGTGAAGACATCTTGTTCCCATGATAACTCTTTCAGGAATAAATTTCCCTTCCAAGGGATAGATTTCCTGTTGCCCCACCCCATTTTTAAATAAGAGTCATATGTAAGTTGGATATTTGTAACTCGGGGACTGCCAATATATACAATGACATAGTAAATTAGTGGCCTTTATATAAAATAGAAAAATCAATATTTATTTTTTGGATTTTTTTAATGAAGCTATTGATGGTTGAATGTGTGAATGTCAAATCCATGGATATATGCCAAACATAGAGTTCTCCTTTTTAACAGCAGCAAATGGGTTAACATTTTCATCAAACTCATTACCACAACCTCAAATTCTACTCTTCTTCAGCTGTTGTCAGTTCAGACTTCATATGAGAAGCTGAGGTACATCTACTGTACACTGCAGATTGAATGCAATTTGACACCACAATTCAATGCTATGGAATTGCAGGAGCTGTAGTTTGGTAAGATACCTGCACTCTTACTCTTGTAAAACTGCAACTGACACGACTCCATAATGTCAAATCGTTTGCGAAGTAAAGCCAGAAAGAGAGAGAGAGAGAGAGAGAGAGAGAGAGAGAGAGAGAGAGAGAGAGAGAGAGAGAGAGAGAGAACAGTAGGTGCACCCTTAGTTCACATGTGGATTGACTACAGTAGGAAAAGCAGGCATAATTCTTTCCACATATCAGTTAAAGATCTCATCATGTGTCAAAACGAAGTCAGAAAGATGAAAACCAGGAGTCCATTATTTTTGCTGGTGGTTTCTATGGCAATAGTTTGTTATGCAGAAAACAATTAAAGGGAACCATGTCTTAACTGAGTTGTTTTGGTTGCTTTTGCTTGACAACACTGTGATACCATAAATTAATTTTTTGTTAAGAACTGTTCTGAACTCTTTCCAACAGTTTTTGGAATAAAATTTTGCGCTCTCAGCACAAACAAACAAAGACGAAGGTCTTATTACAAGTATTGATATTAGGACCATAGAAAATAGAAATCAATAGCAGTTCTCCACAAAAGACTTGTTGGCCCAGCATCTCTGAAATAAAATGTCTCTTTCCAAAAACTATTTACATTTGGGCAAGCTAGCTCCATATGCAGTAATGAGCATCTCTCTTTGCACACTCTCCAACAGAGTGGGAAGTCATTATTAGTTATATATAGTAATTTAATGAGGGTAAGGTGCCTCAACAAGTATAGTGTTTTTAACAGTTTCTTGCATTGTAGAAGATATTAATGTAAAAGTTTGGGCTATCCAAATTTTCTCCAAATCTTCATCTATTAAGTAATATGTTGTCTGGTTCACTAGTAGTGAAGCAAATACTTCATCATTTTCTTTGTTACTTTTGTCTTAATTGCCAGGAAGTGGGGAGAGCTGTTTGTGGGATTTTAGGCCTTGCATTTCAAAATACCTTTTTTGGATTCAGGTTCCACACACCATAATACAGGTAAAATACTATTTGCTGCTTTGTCTCATGCAGGAAAATATCTTGTATTAGTCATGATCAGAGTAACCAAAACAAAACAGTGCATGATTGGAACTCCATTGTTGTTGATAAACAAGCATATGGGTTTACTATGTTCCTCCCCCCATAGCATTGCAAAGTTTTCAAAATGATAATAAAGAACAGTCAAAATTACAACATATAGGACTATCATTCCCTATCTTTATCTGGACGTCTGAAATAAATCCAAAATTGTCCACATGTATGGCTGAGATAGAGGCACCTTTGTATTTTAAAAGTTCAATGCACACAAACTTTATTTCATACTGAAAATTATTTACAATAATGCCTATAAAATTACCTTCAGACTATGTGCATAAAGTGCATATGAAACATTAATGAATTTTGTGTTTAGACTTGCAACCTCATAACACAATGATGTTTTGGTTTCTTAGGATGCTGTCTCACCAGTTGAGTGATGGAGCCCCATGTTGCCCATCACATGATGTTGCCTCACTTTCGGCAGGGCTCCATTGCTAAACTGGGGTGGCAACATAGTAGTACACTGTGCCGCCTACATGGAAACCTCCACATGTTCCATTTGGAACAACAGAGCTACTACCGAGACAAGCTATGCATCAATGTTTCCCCATGTCTGTTGGGGAAGCATTGCTGCTGGCTGGGCAGGGCACAGGATGCCAGGATTGCCTCGCTGCTTTGCCAATTTGTCATGGAGGCTAGCAAATTGGCACGGGGGACATCATCAATATGATGAGGTCCCTTGTTCCTATCTGCAAGGTATTTCATTATATATGTGCAAACATTCCAAAATCTGAAGGAGGGATATGAAATAAAAAATAATTCTGGTCCCAAGCATTTTGGATAAGGAATAGTCAACCCACATTAACAAATTTGTGTTAGCTAAATATCAAATGAAATATTAGTGATTTCTAGAAAACTCCCATATTGTCCAAATGACTTCAACCACACTCTTCTGTTTTAATGAAGGTTCCATATCCCAAAAAACCTGATTTTAAACACATTTTCAGTCTATATAAAAGGAAAGGCTTTCCAACCCCATGTAAGAAAGAGCACTGGGCAATCCTATTTCCCTATGATAAGAAACTCCTTTCCCATAAATCTGTTTTGTCCATTATTTGCCTGGTTTCCCTACAATCTTCTCCCTGAGATAATCTTTATATTCCAACCACTGAGGCATGCAAATCCATATGGAGCCTTTCACATCAGATTCCTCTTCACACTTTTATAGGATCTGCTTTCCAACACCTTCCAGAAATCCTGCAGCAGGCATCAGTACACTCCACATGCTGTATTTTTTTCAAAGAATTCTTAACACCCTCATCCCTTTTTTTAAAAAAAGAAGCTGATTGAGATGGTTTTGAAGAATGGAAGAACGAGCGAGAAATGCTGCCACGGGCCAATACAGTAACAGCTGTTAATTTTATTTAAAAAGCCATTTGTTTGAAATGTTTCAGCTTGGATTCAGTTTCTGAGGGCAGACAGGCAGAAGGACACATTCTCCAAGCGAGCATCTGCCAACACAACCGGCACCATCTCATGCATTCTGAGCAGGCAGGAGGGGGGAATGAGCTTGCCTGGAATTGAAATTAACTTATTAGGCATCCCTGTCTTTCCCACTGGGATTTCCAGTTCATTATAATGAATTCAAGGAGCACACATCCCAGTGCAGGCCCAGTTTTTCCAGTAAACCAAACAAAGGGGTGCCTAATCAATAGAGCACAAAATACTCCATATTTTATATACTTGTACATAAATATTTTCCAGAGTGGTGGTGAAAGAGTGATTTGCATTTTAAGTATTAAGGAAACGAACATCCACATGTCTTCCTGATACTGACGTTACACTAGCTATGGAACCATCCAGCATGGTTCTTTTCAACTATATTATATATTATTTTCAATTCTAGTTTGATATGTTTTTTTCTGTATGAGGTGAAAAACAAAATGGTGTCTCTTCCCGGTCCATTTGGAAAAGCTGCCTGAACCAGCAATGAAATCTGCTTTAACAGTGATAATGAAATATTGTTTTCCACAACTAGATTAGTGGGACAATAATAATAATAATCTTTATTTATAAGCCGCCACCATCTCCCCAATGGGGACTCGGGGCGGTTCACATGGAGCCAAGCCCAAACAACAAATTACAATAAAGAGAAAATCAATACATCAACAATTAACACAGTAAACTACATATATCTAAGTAAAAGAACAATATACAAACAATATCTAAAATCACACAATAGAAGTTGTGTGGCACACACAAATTTTTCTCCAAGAAAGGGGAAATGGGC
The DNA here is from genome assembly GCA_030556195.1 of Anolis apletophallus. NCBI lineage: Eukaryota > Metazoa > Chordata > Lepidosauria > Squamata > Anolidae > Anolis > Anolis apletophallus. The sequence goes on from JARBWK010000005.1 coordinate 27,842,002, forward strand.
CATTTTTTCAAACCATCCCTGAATATCATCTGTATCACCTTGGGGTTGTGTCACAAAAAATAAGAGTCCTTTTCCATTATCTGTTTGGAAGAAAGGTGGGATATATATGAATAAACTAAAAAATAAAAATAATCAACCAGCCGGTTTGGTGAAGTGGATTCAGTGTTGGACAAGAATATTGGGAGACAAGGGTTCAATTCCCTGCTTGGCTATGGAGTGAGCCTTGCCTGAGTCACACTGTTGCAACCTTAGGCAAATGTAAACCTCTGAACAAATTTTGCCAAGAATACCCTGTGATAGGATCACTTTTATGCCATCAGTCAGAATTGAGTTGAAGACACATACAACTTGGAGGAGGGAGTGCCTTGGATTAGAAGGATAAGTACCCGCTTTCTAGCATTATTCCAGGTGTTGGTCCTCTCTGTGGAATCAGTCCAATTGTAGCAACAATTTGGACCATCTGAGGGGCTATATTTCCATAGTCTCTTGCTTCAGCAAGAGACTGGGAATTACAATGGAAGAGAAGAAAGACGTTGCTTCTGTTTTGGATGAGGTGCCCAGAGGCAACTTAGCAATATGCTTTATAGTTCCTCTGTTCCAAGTGATGCTGAGAATCTTCTGATCTCCATCAGCCATCCACTATAGAGGCACCATGAGTCCTGCTGAGCTCTGTGGGACTTCTATGGAATAAACTTGAGTGTGATCAAGCTGTGAATTTCTGCAAAGCTTCCAAAAGCAAGAAAAGCTTTCTCAAGCCATTGTCTTTCTCCTTACACAATGTTTTTCTCCTTATGTCTTCATTCCATAGGTGGAGATCAAAATTGCCTAGGGGAGAATAGTTATTTTGAGGGGAAAAGACAGAAAAGAAATATACAAGCAGGATTGGAACAAGGCAGCAATTCAATACGTGCTGGATGACAGGCAAGGTGAAATGTCTGACCATTCACAGGCTGAATAAAAGTGTGAACAGTGGAATATCAGCATTTCACTAGCCTGCATAGAGCCGTTTCTTTTGAAATAAATTTGTTTGGAATAAGTAGAGTGCATATTTCTGAAGTACACCAAAAATGCAAAAACAGTATTCTTCTCAAGTTTCTATGCTTCAATATGTCTACTTAAGTTGTGACTAACACTTGGAGATAGACCCTGTCTCACATCACTGATAAGATTATTCAAAAAAGTTTGTATGGGCAATGCCTGTGGTTGTTGTGTTGTGGGTTTTGTTTTATTTTATTTTTGGAGTGTCTATCTGTTTGTTTGTTCATTTGTTTATTCGTTTGTCTGTGCTCATGTCCATTCTTAGTAGGAATGCAAATAGGTCTGAGATGAAGATGTATTTATTATTTATTTATGGTTAGATTAATGGCTGCTGCAGTCACAACAGGATTGGTGCCTGTCTAAAGCAGTGACGTTTTTACACAATACTCTTGTAACTGCTAAACCCTTATCAGGAATTCCACTTATCAGGAAGTAGTATGTCTAGGAATATCTAGGCCCTCCAGAGCAACTCTATGATATTCAGGGGTAGACATCAGGTCATTTAATGGTTGTGTCCATGGTTTCAGATAACTACAGTCTGCCCAGGAATATATTCCCATACAAGAGTTAATGAAGCCATCCCTGCTACATCAGAACAGTTGGAGAGTATCAGAAGATAAACACAAGTGAAAGCCTGAGGAAAAGGTGTTTGATTATTAAAGAACTCTCTTAGCCACAACCGGGTGTTTCCAGGTACAAGCTCTGGACAACTCCCACTTCGGAGCAGCTACATCCCATTTGGATTTTGCAAACCCATTGTTGTTACCTGTTACCTAACTTAAATGTCTGCTTGCCAACACAACTAGCTTTGAGATTGGGCTATAAAAAGAAAAGAAGATAAGACATGAGCACTGGTTTATTTGGGGGGGGGGGGGAATTGCTTGCATCACCAGCAGGAAAAGATTCAAGAAGTTAAATTCTGTTGACAACGCAGGTGATGCCTCGGGAGGCAAAGCACCATCCAGATTGCTCTTCCCAGCTTGACGTTTTCATCTCAGCTCGTTGTCAGTGCTGGCAATTAGAGGGGAAACATTGCCTGACTTCTAAATGGATGTAGTTTGACCTACACGCTGTGGAGAAGGCATAATTGTGTAACTCGGCAAACACAAGCACCCAGTCGCTTGCGCTTCTTCGCTTCCCTCCCCTCCCTAGCCCACCTTCCAAAATGCTTTAACAAGTGACATAGGGAAGTGAGAGAGGCTGTGATCGTCAAATTCATTTCACTCTTTTTACACAAAGCCATTTATAAAAGTATTCTAGTGAGGTTACCTGAAGGAGGAGACAGAATGCATTTGTCAACTCTGCATAGTGATTCCTCGGGGTTTTTTCATGCTGTTGTTATGTCTACTAGTCAATGGGAAGTCACCAGAAAAATTCAGAGGGGAGAGACCAAAACTGTCAAATCAATATCAGGATTGAGGCAATGAGAAAGTGAATGTGCTATTCCTTCAAGTCAAACCTGAGAAACTTTGGCAAGTCTATGGAACAATATGTTGCTGTTATGTCAGAGACAAAATACAGACTGTGATGTCTTGGCCTAGCTTTTTCCCCTCTGTTTCAGTTCCTTGTTTTGTTCTCCCTTTGATGTGGACTTTTCCATTTCTGCTTAGTTTTAGCGGTGGGGCTTAAAACCCCATAGAGGCCTTGCTCAGTTGGCTTAACTCTTTTGCCTCCAAACTTGTCTGAAAGGCTTTTCCCTCCTTTTTTTATTCTGTGTCAGTTTTAGAGGAGAAGGCCAGAAATTGTCTGGGTTCCTTGGCCTGGCAATCCAAACAGACATTCTATAGCACGTATATACTACGTCTATACCACATAGTCACCATAGTTTGTTCTATACCATCAGCATAGCTAGTACTGACCATCATGGCCTAGTACTTGCCACTATAGTCCAGAGTACTTTATCAATATAATTTGTATTTTTACCATATAGTTATTATAGTTCCATACATTACCTGTTTAGTTCTGTATTATATCAATAGCCAAGTACCTATATAGCCAAGTATTTATTACCAGTGTAACTGAGTTCAATCAACAAACTTCGCCTTTGTAATATTTTATTTTGATTCGCCTTTCAAGAACCCTGACTGAAGTTAGCTTTGCCTTTGTTTCCAGTAAACTCTTTTGGTTAACTTTAATCCTGTCTCAAGAGTCTTTATTTTAAAGAACTGAAGTACATCAGAAGGTATACCGATAGCCACCGGGAATAGCCAGACATATAGTTTTCCTTTTACCCTGGCATGACATCACACAGACATTGCCCCACAAATAAGAATTCTGTCCATGACAATAAATATAGAGATCATGTTATCCCATTCACTTCCCAAATATTGAAAATTGAGGACCAGAACCTTGTATGGTTTTTATGTATAGTTAAGTACCTGCCCACCCCATCCCTGCATACCTGGCAGCAGCCACTGCAACCGATGGAATTTGAAAAGCAATGGGATGCCATTTCTAGCACCTTCTCTGGGTGCTTCCTATTGCAGCAGAAACAGGGCCCCTGGTGCAATTTTCCCTTGTGTCAGAGATCGCTCATGCAAAGGAAGGGGAGGACACCAATCAGATGATTCCCAAGTGACAGGAAATCAGCCCCCATGGACTGCACCTTGATAACTGGAGATTGGGGAACTTTCACAATCCCTATGTAGGCTTCAAACTGGGAGCTACATATCAACTGTGAAAATGTAGCAGTCACAGGTGTGCAATGAGTCACACATTGAACACTGGATTAATTAAATTAAAAAATTAAACATATTAGAACTAGAAAAGCACAACAGAAAATATTGACCAAATGGTACAGAACCCCACTTAAATTAGCCCGTATTACTAAATCATCACCAAAACTATGTTGGCACAAACGCAGCAAAATTGGCTCTTCTATGCATAAGTAATGAGACCGTGACAAGATGCAAACATTTTAAAATAAAATAAAGAGATGGAAGAACTATTAGGGCAAAAATTAGAACTGAAAATTGGTATTTTTAATTGAGAAAATTGAGGGCAAGAGAAGGACTAACAACCGGGCAGATATCATAAAACATGTGATAGAAGCAGCCCAAGCAACATTAGCCTTGGGCTGGAAAGAGCAAGAAAAATTGGAATTTAAAAAATGGCTTGACTATTTAGCAGACTGTATGCGCCAGGATTATATTTTTGAAAGGAGGATGAAATACATAGCAGGTTGTAAGAAGAATTGGGACTCAAATTGGATAAGTCTGGTAGCCAGAGTAAAAAGAAAAAGAAAATATAAAGAAATAAATCACACTCTATTCATGATCGATCAATTAAAATAATACTCAAATTAAAGATACAACTGTTCCCAGTGGGTGGGAGCAAAGGGGGAGGGAGGGAGAAAAACTGTTGGACGCAAGTGGTTGAAAAGGGTGGAAATTGGATGGTTAAGGTTGAGTAAATAAGATACATTATATTGAGTGAAAATGTAATTAAAATTTCATTATTGAGATCTGTATTACTCTATTTATGTCTACAATAATTTTTTTTAAATTGGAAACATTTGGAAAAAATCAAGTTAGTATCTAGACATTTAAAATTGTGAAACGGGAAATTGAGCGCAGTAACTTACAACTTCAGTTGAGCATTTAGAAATACAGCATGTAGGTACGCAGAGAAAATGGGTGGGCAAAGTTACTAGAGAAATAAGCAGGCAACAAATGAAGAAATTTCATGTACGCTATTATCAGTGCCCCAGCCTCTACAATGCTAAAAATTTGGGAAATGGAAGAAAATGAAGACTAATGAAGGCATAGTCCCCAATTTTCATTTGGGGACTATGCCTTCATTAGTCTTTACACAACATATCCTGAGGCATATTGTGCTTCAGATTGTGTTGCTCCATGGAAGGCCTTACTACACAAGGTATTTGTAAACATCCTGGCTCATGAGCATCATGTCAGTGACATAGCTTTGTCACTATAGAGTTCCACATCATAATTTCTGGAGCAGAATCTTGGCCATAGTGGGGAAGGATTAATCAAATTTGTCTCCTGACTAAAAAGTAAAACTTCAAAGTTGAACTGGTAAGAGTTTTAGTTGATTTATCAGTGGAAGTCTATTCTAATCAGTGATGCTAAGCATTAAGAATACATTTTCTTTTTCTTGCTTGAAGCTATTTTGATCTTGCTGTGTTATAATATGGAACATAAAAGAAAACATCAAAGCTGGACTCAGCTTCAAGCCATGATTGGGACCTTTTAGACATTTCATTATTCCTTCAGTATCTCAGAATATATCTACATAGCAGTTTGGGTGATATTTGGTTTAAATACTCTTTGATTTAAATTTAATAAGTTAACCTATTCACATAAGCAAAAATATAATTAATCACTGCTGGACAGCTTAGACTATTACCTATTCTGATGGCTGTTATTCCTCCTTGAGCCTTTTTAGTGTGCACAATTTTGTGGCTACTGAAAGGGGAAAGGGATCATATACAATCAAGTATTTCATCTGTATGCATTTGCATTGTGTTCAAATGTGAAAGCTCTGAGAATGGAAATGGCAAATGAGTTTCTGCCATTTTTCCACTCCCATAAGGCCCTTCCGGAGACACAATTACAGGGCTACTGTTCCACTTTAACTTCCATATTATTCTATGGTATTTTGGGATATGTAGTTCAGTGAGAAATATTTAGAATTCTTAATGACCTCTAAAACTTCATCCAACTACAAATCCCAGGATTCCGTAGGATATTGCCATGACAGGTAAAGTGGAATTATAATATTGTATAGAGTGAAAGGTGTCTCTCTCTCTCACACACACACACACACAAGCACTGATATTATTTTTCATTTGCCACCAGAAGTGGCAGTTGTATGGCCCATGTGCAACCTTTGGCTTGACAGAGTTGCCTCCCAGAATAGAAAATTGTTCCTCCAGAGGCCTCCAGAATGTACAGATTTCCATTTTAAGACTATTTTCAGTTCCATAGACCACACTGTTTGCTTTCAATATGACATTTTTATTTCAAAACCAGAAGTAGCCATATGTTGTTTAGGTGAAGAGAAAAGGTGTATCTTCTGGAATCCAGATAACTTTAAAATGAGCCCCTGTATCTTCTGTCTATATGCATAGGCTTGGGCTCAGGCTTAGGTGAAGAGAATGGCCTATGGCAACAGTTACCTTCCAAATCATTGGGGTAGTCAATCTGCTCTGAATTCAAATGAGCTAGCTAAAGTGCTAAATTGGTTAAGCACCTTGAATAGCTCCCAGAAAGTCAGACTACTAGCTCCACTGTTCCTCTTGAAGGGAAACCACCAGCTACCATTTTGAATGTGGAATGAGACTTTCTCCCATCTTTCATCCCACGATGTTGTTATGTTATTGTGCCTTCACCACAAAACAATCCTGAAAGTTGGAGTATACACTGAAATTATGTGTGTTGCGGTGTGAGAAGGGTGCAGCATCCATGTTAGCTAAAAAAATGTTTTGCTTGCTGAAGTGGGAGACCAAATACTATTTGCACTCTGAACTCAAAGTAGATAGAACCTGGTGCCAGCCAAGATATTTTGATAGAAACATCAGAAGGTCCCATGAGCTTGTCTATGCATTCCTGTCATGGCAGGGCTGGCCATGGATGATGTAAAAGGCCTCTTTCTGATGTCTGCTAGCCCTCAGAATTAGCATTTTAGCCCCGAGCCACCAGGGAGTGGAGGCTAAGAAGTCGAACAAACAAACAAACAAATAAATAAATAAAATTTTAGTCAAGAACGATATCTAGTGCCATTTTTTAATCAACTTCAGTAAAGGATCCTAACCATAGGATCACACTGGAATATCTAGAGATTCCTAAGGAAGCCATATTAATCAAATCCACAAAAGTTAAATGTGGAAGCCTGGCTGTAGTAGTAGTGTGTTAATTTTTGAACAACTAGCAGACTCCCCAGCAGTCCAAAATTTGGGAGCTGTAGTTCAAAATGTAACCTTTTAACCAAACTCGAGAGGTAGTTATTACATGCAATTCACCTTCATTGCAATTACCTATAAGAACTTGTGGTTTTCTATACATTATAACTGTATTCTCAGTTCACTTCAGACATGATACAAAAATAAATAAATAAATACCTTTAAGAACTAAGGGCTGGAACCAACGGCTTTATGAAAAGGTGAGCTTTGATAAGGAAATAAATCGCAATGAGTAAATGACCATTCTAATTCCTTTCCCATTCTTTTTTTCTTTCTACAATTCTTATTGAAAACCAGGAAGCATCACTACTGTATCTCCATAACTCATGGCTATGTCAACCTAAGGGTTCTGAATATAGAGAGGTGCAGTCAATAATTGTCCTGAAAATCAAAATAACATTGATTTATACTTTTTAATGAGCTCGATGCCCCTAATAGATGTGTTTTATGACCACATATTCTAAGTTATATGACCCCTTTAAATAGCCCACAGCTATTCTGTTAAGTAATAAAATAAAGAGCTTGTGGGGTAGTGTAAACCTGCCTCTTCAGTAAATGAGAGAGTGTAATTAAAGCTCAGGCTGGAATTTGTGTGTCCCTGAATGATGATCAATAGCTTTTTTCAGTTTCACTAAGAACGTTTATTATCTACTGCAACAAATTTTGACAAGAGGAGCATGGAGGGCCATCGTCTGATTATCCACTGTGTTGTTGATAATACAAAGCTATCATTTGTCTTTCTTATGTTGTGTTGCCAGTGAAGTATGTATGTTTTATTGTGTATTTTAATGCTATTGTGATCCGCCCCGAGCCTGTAGGGAGGAGCGGAATATAAAACCGAATAATAAATAAATAAATAAATAATAAATAAATAAGTTGGCTTTGTAATCTTATAAAAGTTTTTTTAAAAAACCTGGCTCAAACACAAAGAACCAGGAAGGGGAAAACACAAATCGATAGAATGAATACAATCATATTGTGGACTCAATCTTGCCCTTCTTATGTCTTTTGCTTGAAAGTTTAAAATTCACAGATTCAGTGTGTGTGTGTGTGGGGGGGGGGGGGATAAGCTACCCCAAAATAAACAAGCATTTTTGTTTTATCAACTGGGTTTTCAGTGTGTCAGAGAAACCAATATTTCTACCAGGAAACAAATTATGGTAAATATTATTTCCATTCTTGCAGCTATCTGCCATGCACACCACCCTTTCCCCTGGATGCCCACATGTTGATAGCACATTTAGATATATTAGCCAAATTTCTAGACCATTCTTGGGCATGGTGTTGTGCTATTTGTTTTGTTTTGTTTGGTGAACTAGGCAGCCAGCTGTGCCCCAGCTGCTCTCAATGTAAACAGGAGAAGTGAAACGAAACCCAAGGTTACTACAGCTGTAGTTACGAAAGAAGACAAAGATGAAGACAGAAGAGGGGGAAGGAGGAAAAAGAGGAGAAGGAATAGATTCTTCCTGCTGTTTAGCTGGAATCTTTTTTTCAAGAATCCATTGCTCCATGTCCTCGTCTCTGGAACAGGAGATAACAAGTTTGCTCCTTCCTCAATATGACATCCTTTAAAATATATAAACATGGCTATCAAGTTCCCTCTTAACCTTCTATTCTCCAAGTTAAACATACCCAGATCCCTAATCTGCAGAGCATTTGGCTTCCAGACCTTTTATTATTTTAGTTACCTTTCTCTGGATGTAAATAAAATCGACACATAGATTCAAAACCTGTTACTACAAAGAGCAGCCACACAGCATAATATGGGTGCTATTCTGCCATTTTGATAATTGTAGTAGAAATATTTTTTATTCCATAGTTGAATCAATACAACTATATTGTGAATTCATCTCTCCTCACATATGACTTGGCCATATGGTGCTGAACCCAACTTAGCTCCTAACCTCCAGGAAACCTTGGGAGCAATGGTGACTGAGCAGTCAAAGGCATGGTGTTAGTCATTGCTCTTTAGGACCTATACCATCACTGCCAAAGTACCTCTAATGCTCCAGGTTTGGCTTTGTATCTGGAGCCAGAAGATTTAATTGCTTCTACTGAAGCCAAAGCATTTAACAGATTATTGTCCCTTCTTCTGGTTTGATCTCTGTACTAAAAAGGGGAGTAAGAGAATGAGAGGATTTGATTATTATTAAGCCTTTTAAAGATTACAACAACAATCACAACCAACAAAAGCTGGTATGTTTAATTGTTCCACCAAAGCTGGGAACTAATAGAATCCTTTTTGTTTCAACTCTTGAAGCAGAATGTGTTTTTTTCCTTAATTGTTTGTCAATTTGCAGCATTTATATCCTCCTCATAATCAACTTTCTCTTCACAATTTGTAAAAAAAATGGAATGTGACATAGGTCTGTGATTAACTCTGTGTAGGTGTTGTTAGTGGTGGTGGTGTGTGTGTTCTCGAGTCATTTCCAGTGCATGGTGATCCTAAGGTGAATCTTTCATTGGGTTTTTAGGTCTGCAAGTATGTGACTCACCCAAGGTCACTCAGTGGGTTTCCAAGTGTGAGCAGAGAATTCAACCCTGGTCTCCAGAGTTATAGTCTAACATTTACTCAGTACTGGATACCTAAGATCATCCTGATACACAGATGTTAAACATGATAGAAAAGAAAAGAGAGAGAGACGAGAATGGGAAAAAGCAACTGTTGCGGCCTGCGCTAGGCTTGGCCTGGTTATAGTGAAAGTGTATGCTTATTTTTATGGGCTTGTGTTAGATTAACAGGCCTCAATTTGTTGCAAAGGCCTATTTGCAGTTTTTGGGGCTGGGTTGTTGTTTTCCCTGATTGGGAGGGGCTCATTCTCTCTGTTTCCTTCCTCCAATCATCACCCAGTATTTTCCCTCCAAAGTTAGTATTTCCATCCAATCAGCCCTTAGTATTTTCCCTCCATAGTCCTGGCCAATCAGTGTCTTAGGATTTCCCTCCAATTCTAAAGGTTACAAAAGGGAGGAAACCTCTCTGCTTACCTCAGTGACTACCAGGGACTTGTGACTGTGCCACGGGGCTGCCAGCTCCGGCCTGTCACCTTCTTTTAATGACAAATACCGCCTTCAACCAGGCCTGGACTCAGCAGAGGAAGGACGTTTGACCTTCAATTTAAAGGAATCCAGCGGCTGGGGTCTGTCCACCATCCGTGGTGGCTGACCAGAGAAGAGAAGGAGAAGCAAAAGGGACTGAGTAAGCTAATTTTCAACTATTTGGCATTATGGACTTTGCAACCATCCAAAAGGCCAGTCACCTGTTTGTGACTTATTAAATAAATTCATTAATTTCTTCAAAGGCCTCAGTCTGCTAAGTTTGTGAGAAGTCTCCCCACAAGAGGAAAGCAATCTGCATCCCCTGGGCATAGGAGTTTATAGCAACTTATGTGGTCACTCAATCCAAGCCCAGGCGGACCGCCATAGCAACTGTTTGTTTGGATGCCCCTTCAGGCTAATGGACGAGTCTGAGGATCTGATCCCAGGTTTTCTGCTTTAAACTTGATTGTATGTGTCCACACTATTAGATAATCCAGAATAAGCAGAAAACCTGGAATCAGATCATGGGATATTGGGCTTGTCTGGAAGGGTCCTAAGATGGTCTCTCCCTTGCTGTGATATTCTTCTTTTTGTACAAAATCCCAGTGGCCCTTGGTCTCCTGAGCAATGGACAAAGCCAGAATGCACTGTCTCCAATCCCAGGCCCATAAGGACACAGAATTGGACAGGGCACATAACACTGTGCTGAATGTTCAATGCATTATGTCATAGCAATGCAGCTTTTCAGATGGGGGAAAATGTCCTTTCAAGTTTTTTAAAAAGTCACAGAAACAACAGAATATCAAGGTTACCAAGTTAAAACAAAAAGCTTCAGAACAGGCAGCTTAGCGATTAAAAAGCTTAACATTATAAAAAACCTGCTGCAGTGCTAGTCTGACATGGGTGTTTTATTTCTGTGTATTTTAGATGAGAAAAGTCTGTCTCTCTTGAGACAGGGTTGCTCTTAAAACACATTGAGCAGAGAGATAGACTCTTCTTCCTGAACAGCTGTCATCCCTCTTTTTATTGGTTAATTTTTTTAACAAGTGTTTGATCTTGTTGCCTTCGGCATGTTGCTTCCCACATCTCTTTCGTTGTCCCCACCTCCTTCTGTGTAGGTCGTCCTTTTATGTGTGAGAGCTCATGATAATAATAAAAAGAAAATTCAAAGAGTGTGCATAGCTATTGCTATGTCCTTGCTGATAAGTCCTTGTAAGATATGGACTCAGAACCCCCAGAGTGCAGACCTTTATCAGGAACAACTGGACTCCAGGGTCAAGGAAGATCTGGGCCCCTGAAGGGAGAATAGTAGAGGATCCATGCCCTCCATAGGAAGACATCAGAAGCAAAGGTGACAGCAGAGTTCATAAATCCGGGGGAGGAAGGAAGGAAGGTGTCCACACTTAGAGACATGTACTGAAAGACTCTAGTTAACTACCACTATATAAGATGAGTAGAGAGTGAATAGATAATAGAAACCCAAACAGCTAGAGACAATTGGAGCTTGGAATGTTGATATATATTTTAAAAGGTACTACAGTCAGCCCTCCACAATTGTTGGGGCTAGGTACACAAGATCCCCATGAAAGTGGGGGAAATCACACAAAAGGAAGTAGCTTTTTTTACTTTAGAGAACAGTTCTGTAAGAATTTTTAAGTCCTCCAATATGGTTCGATGGTCAACTTCTGCTGGAAGGTGAACAGGAGGACCTAGAGTAGTGGTTCTCAACTTGTGGGTCCCCAGATGTTTTAGCCTTCTACTCCCAGAAGTCCTAAAAGCTGGTAAACTTGCTGGAATTTCTGGAAGTTGTAGGCCAAAACACCTGGGGACTCACAGGTTGAGAACCACTGATCTAGAGCAGTGTTTCTCAACCAGTGTGCCGTGGCACACTAGTGTGCCGTGAGCGATCATCAGGTGTGCCGCGAGAAAAGCTCTCTGCCCCCCTTCCTTCCCCCCTCCTCCTGCCGAACTCCTGCTGCTTGGGAGAGGAGGAGGAAGAGACGGGCAGCAGCGAAGAAAAAGAAGGGACCGGGGCACTGCCTCCTTCGGTCGTTTCCCCAACCAGCCTCCAATCTGCCATGACTCCCGCCATGACTCTCGCCCCTTGCTTGTTGAAGCCGCGCGGAGGAGGAGCCCTGCCTACTGAAGCCCGTCCACTGCTCATGCTCCTCCTCTGTGAGAGAGCTGAAGCTGGGGGAAGGGGGGGCATGACGCAGCCTTTCTCCGCCCCCTCCCCACGGCTTTAGCACTCCCACAGCTTCGCCAGCCTTGAGGGGGCAGTGCCAAGCCAGCGATGGCAGAGCCAGCACAATGCTGGCTTGCCCCCTCAAAGCTGGCGACAGCCTGGCTCCGCCCCTCCCCCCAGCTTCAGCGCTCCCACAGCTTTGCCAGCCTTGAGGGGCAGTGCCAAGCCAACGGTGGCAGAGCCAGCACAATGCTGGCTTGGCACTGCCCTCAAGGCTGGCGGCTGTGGGAGAACTGAAGCCAAGGGGGAGGGGCGGGGCATGGTGTGGCCTGGCTCCTCCCTGGCTTCGCACTCCCAGCAGCTGCTCCCAGCAGGCCACCATCCCCCAGCCGTTCTTTACTGTGTTAGAGTGTCATTTTGTGTCATTTTGTGTCATTTTGGTTGGTGGTGTGCCCCCAGATTTTTTTAAAAGTGTGCCACGGCTCAAAAAAGGTTGGGAAACACTGATCTAGAGATTACTGGAGAGAACATTGTAATGAAATCTATGAATAATTAAATCCACAAAAGTCAAACTGGGAAATGCAGAATGTTGGATGTTATGATTTTACTCATTCTAAATGTCCAGCAGGTCATGTTTTCTCAACATTACTGCAGTCCAGAAAGCAAGTTACTATTGCTGTTGCTATTTTGCATTGAACAAAAAGGAAAATTAAATGCCCCCCACCCAACACACACATACACAGAAGTGGATAATTCAGATATTGCTGATTGAAAGTTGTGGGGAAAATGCAGCAATCCATCTGGGCATCCATCTTTCTGGTCTGCAGCAAAAGACAGCTACCCACTGCTCTCCCTTCTATTCTGTGAAGTGAGTCAGCACACCCACTCAGTAATGAGTAGGAGTCAAAGAAGCCATTTCCATTCCGCTAAAAAGGAGTGAATTGTGACCATGACTATCAATATACAAAACAGTACATCAGTCCTTTCATTACTATATAAAAAACCCAGTCACCAAAGTAACTTGTTAGAAAACATGTCAACTCCTAACTCTGGAAATACCAAAGCTATTTTCTGTATTTCTCAGCTCCTTCCATTCTAGGAATTCTTATTACACTTGTCTCTGCTGGCATTTTAACTTGGTCAAATATTGTCAGTCTCTGGTTTAATTGCCATTGCATCAATAGTAGGACTTAATCTTATGACTGTAGTTGATTTCTTGGATTCTTCTTGTGTCCACCACTTTAGTACTTCTTTTGTTGACAACAGGCATGCCTTGACTCACACCTTCTTGTTGCACCATATCTGCTGGGCCTGATTTAGTACCATCTGCTACCCTGCCTGGTATTTGCTGGCTAAAAGCAGAAGAGCTCTGGCCCTTCTCTTAAGTGTATTCTAGCCTTCCAGAATTCACCCAGACCACTTGTCACTAATAATCTAGAAACTGTATGTAGCCAATGGACTAACATAATATAAAAAGATGAGCCGCACTGTCCACTTCTAATAAGTTTTTAAAATTGCAAGCAGGTGCAAAATCACAGATTGTGCAAAAGCCGTAAACAATGCACACCTGCTAAAATGAAACCTGCCAAGCAATGAGAGAACCATACGCAGATGCTGACATTGTTGGGGGTAGCTTTTTCTCATAGCTTAATGCCTTCAATGCACCCCAACGAGGTTGACTATGGTGAGCAATCTGCTATGAGTTGGAACTGTGCAGATGAACAAATCTAGTGGAAGCATACAGAGCTAATTCTTAAAATTGTTCATTTCCATGTGAGGTCATTAGGTTTGTCTTGCACTCCTATAAATGTGTGAAGAGCTTTAATGGCTCTCTGATCAAAAGTTCATCTAATATAGGAGTCTGTTTACAAAGCCTGAAGGCAAAGACCCTTCCTTGTTGTTTGGTCTCAGCAATTATTTCTGATGGTTATGAATTGACTACATGTTAACACTCTCTATTTAATCTTAGGAGTAGGGGAGAGAGAAAGAAAATATTTGCTTTTGAGCTGGGCTAAAACTACCATCAATTCTAGCCAGCATAGCTAGTGGGCGTGGATTATGGGAATTCAGACTTCTCCCAACCTTACCTTTAATGTCAGCTTGAGTATTCCAGTTGTAAGACAGGTTCACTCATATTCCTCATTGACCCGAAATTTTGTCCATGGTCTTTGGGTTGCCATTGCACCTCTAATAACTTCCCTTATGTCTGTCACTGTTTCCATATTGCTAAAAAGCAAATACGATATTTTCATCTTGGTGTATTTGTGAAACATATCTGTTACTTTTAAATGCCTAAACCAAACTTGTAAATAGTTGAGCTGTTCCAGCCACATAGAAAGAATAGTATTTTTTCATTTCAATATAAAGTATCCTTTTTTGGGGAAAATATATATGAAAAAACCTATTCTCCTTCCTGCATGAGAACAGGTGGATGAGTAAAAAAATGCAGTCTTGCAAAAGGGGTTTTAAGTGTCTCAACAATGCTAAACTAAACACTAAGTATCCAGATATATATAACCAGCATGTGGTATACAGTCCTGCGGCTGAATCTAAAGCACATATAGCAACAATAATAGAGTTCATATACTGTAATCAAATGGTGTTGCAATCATTATCAAACCTGTGTGGCTTTGTGAGAACCGGGGTATTCCTTCCTTGCCACTGCGGTGTGGGGCTTCCTTGATCAGTCTGCCTGGTTTAATAACAATAATGTCACAATGTCCTGGTTCCTCCGACCTCTGAAAAGTCTCTCAAGTGAACCAATTCATTCAAAAGGAAGGTAAATCCATGTGTGTAATGTTATTCCTGATGTAATCCGGGTTATTCGCAGTCCTGGCTGCTGAGTGAGGCGTCCGCTACAATGTTGCTGCTATACTTCAAGTGTAGTATGTTCTAAAGTGGGTGTGGCCACAGTTTAGGAAGCAAGGTGCCGGGTAAGGAAGGAAATCTTTGCAAGACTGTATATATTCAATGTTTTTAATGCTGTAAAAATGCATCTTTGGTAGATATCTGGATGTCATCAAAGTCCCATGGATATCAATATATAACTTTCAAAGCAACCACTGGTAATGCAAATTATACATAACTTGGGACACCTGGGTTAAAGGATTGAAGACATACCACGGGATAAATAGTTCCCTTTCAACAAGTCCCAAATGGGTAGTATTACAGAAGCAGTGACAGAGACATATATATGTCCAATGGGATTCCCCCGTTTTGTCCCTAGGGGGACTTCTTCATAGCTGCATTTTTAAAGGATGGGAATTGTAGTCTTCTCCACAAAGGGTGTCTGGTATGTATATCTGGCACAATATTTTCCAAGAGAGAGTTGTAGTTCTACGCAAATATGGTGTTCCGTGGATGGAACTGGTGTGGAGAAGACTACAATTCCCAGCCTTTAACATTACACACGTGGACTTACCTTCCTTTTGAATGAATTGGTTCACTTGAGATACTTTTCAGAGGTCGGAGGAACCAGGACATTGCGACATTATTGTTATTACACCAGACAGACTGATCAAGGAAGCCCTACACCGCAGTGGCAAGGAAGGAATACTCCGGTTCACACAAAGCCACACAGGTTTGATAATGACTGCAACACCATTTGATTACAGTATATGAACTTTATTATTGTTGCTATATATGCTTTAGATTTATCCATTTCTTCCCTGGTGTTAGATAAACCAAAGAAATGAGCATTAGATTCAATGTTGTTTGATTCTTTTGAGGAGCTTGGACTTTTGCAGCTATTCCTTGAGTCCCTTTGGGGAGATATGATAAAGATGATGATTATTATCCATGTATTACAACTGGAGAGTTGGAACAACACTTGCAAAAAGAGGAACAATATACTGTATATGGTATTTGCAGAGAACTTTTAGTAATAGTCTTTTAGTGGTGGATGTAATGGGGGTCAACTGAAAAGCAGCTGGAGACCAGATTAAAAACACAGGACAGTTTACAGGATTAGTATATGAGGATCACATATTTATTTATTCTTTCATCTATACATTAATATATAGCTGCTGCAGCTTCCCAACTGAAACAGATATGGAAAAATAGAAGATGTGGCAAAATATAGCTGCATATCCATGGATTCTATATCTATTGATTTAACCATCCATGGTTTAAATATATTATCCTTCCAACCCCCAAAATACCAGAAAATAAATCTTGATTTTGCCTTTTTATGTAACAATACCATTTTATAACAAGCTTATGTACTATCCATGGATTTTGGAACTTATGCGTCCATGGGAGTCCTTGAACCAAACCATAGGGGATACTATCTTGCCACTGTACAATGCTCATATTAGTCTGAATGCATTCTCCCTTTTCGGTTCTTTGTATTTTTATCTTGAATACGAGATGTAGGATGGCAATGAAAATTCTTTCTTTTTCTTCAATTTCACAAGAATAGATAAATGATATTACTTTTGAGTCTCTGTCTTTGATTTCCCAAAAGCTATTTATTAGTAACTGGTTGGGAGAATTAAACCATCTGCTCTTACAAAAACCAGGTATCACTGAGGATAAATAGTTTGATTTTGGAAATAAATTCATCCTGACTACAACTTGCCATATTATTACTGTTCCAACTAATAAGATTACAGCAAGAATATTACAGCTGTCAAGAACCATAATAATTGTTTTCAAAAGTGAAATATGGGCAATGATGTTTTGCTACTGAGTCATTTTGCATGCATGTTGTGTGTGGTAGACTCCTCTTTCTTTGTGAGAATTCATAAAGCAGGTGTTGTTTTGGAACTCAAGAACAGCAAGTCCAGAGTAATATATTGCAGTAATAGTATTCTCATGGTTGGATGGTTGCACTAATGAAATTGCTTACCTTAGTTTTGTTATAACATCGTCTTTTGTTCACACGTTTGCACGTTCAGTATTTCTGTATTTCTTAGTATCTATTTAATCTCTATAGTCTCAGGTAGAGGTATTTCACATTTATTATTTATTATTTATTTACTTTATTTATACCCCGCCTTCCTCCCCATGGGAGCTAACAATCACACACTTTTGTCCCCGTTTAAAGCCAAGCAAATACCCCCCAAACCCATGGTAACTGATCATTATGGATTCAGTAGTACTTCTGACAAAACACCCGAAGCTGTGTAGGGATTGTTCCTAGGATGTGGAACTCTTGCAGGATGTAAACATAATAGAGAAGTGTGTTGCTGTGAGTTTTTTGGACTATATGACCAAGTTCCAGAAGCATTCTCTCCTGACGTTTCACCCACATCTATGGCAGACATCCTCAGAGGTTGTGAGCTCTGTGGGAAATCAGGCAAGTGAGGTTTATATATCTGTGGAATAGTCTGTTTGAGGCAGGTGTGAATGTAATAGAGAAGATTCCCCATCATGCATGTGCGATGCAAACTCTGTATATGGATGATGGTGGTGATGATGATGATTATTTGCACCCCACTTTTCTCTCTTTGTGTCTTCCTTCCAACAGCTGTTACCTAGAGGGTAATGACTGCAATGACTGAAATGAGTTCACTCTCTATCCAGGAGAGCAGCTCTGTTTCTCTTCCCATTGGTGGCAGTTGCAGCCAAGACAGATTGGTTCTTAGTTACCTGAATCATCATCACCTTCCTCATACCCTTCAACATTACACAAGTGAAAACCATGGCCCATGTGACCAAGCAATATCAAAATGAGATCAAGATGGTAAAAGTTAATAATTTTTTTTGTATTTTTTAATTTGTATCAAATGCATTGCATAAATTTGAATAAAATTGATAAAAATAGAAGGTGTGCAGGCGGCTAAATATTTTATGACCAAAATAAAAACAACAGCAACGGCATTGTCTGTAGCCTCCAACAATTCCTCATCTGTACATGAGGCAGGGTATAGTGGGCAAGCATACAGATGCAGAGTTGTCTGTTCTGCTCCACAGTCACACAATGTGTGGGATTCTTTTAGGTAATGCCATTTTGCCAGATTGTCTTTTGATCTTCCCACTCCGCTTCTGAGTCTATTCAGGGACTTCCAAGTTGCCCATCCTTGGTTTGCCCCTGGAGGAAGACCCTCACGAGGGGGGGGGGGCATCCAATTGGGATTTCCTGGTTTAGCTGACCAGAGGGATACTCTTGCTGTTGCTGGAGGGACGCCAATAGGAGTGGTAGTTCTCATAAAGCTTTCCCTTGATTTGAGTCTACTGGGAGGAGACTGGTAGCCATGTAGTGGATGGCTTTCACAGTGTGCAACCTTATTTCTCTCATGTTTGGCAACAACTTCACATCACATTTTTAATGAGGAAGAATTTATGTATTTATTTTGAATATTTCTACCCCTTTGTTCTCAACCCATGAAGGGAGACTCAGGGCAGCTTACAACTGGCCATCAATAGGTTGTTGTAGGTTTTTTGGGTTGTATGGCCATGTTCTAGAAGCATTCTCTCCTGACGTTTCACCTGCATCTATGGCAGGCATCCTCAGAGATTGTGAGGTCTCACATAGATGCAGGTGAAACATCAGGACAGAATGCTTCTAGAACATGGCCATACAGCCTGAAAAACCTAAAACAACCCAGTGATTCTGGCCATTAAAGCCTTTGAAAATACGTTGGCAATCAATAGATGACAACAAACAACCGCAGTACAGTTAACATTAAGTAAACCAACAAGATTATAAAAACACATTAAAATATTGACTATTAAGTATCAAAAACACATGCTAGGCAGGACTGCAGAAATTTGTTTCTGCCCTGAGCTTACTGAGAAGAGAAAAAACTGATCTTCTCCCCATTGAGCTAACTGAGTTGGCCAAAGCGAGCTACTGCAACCTTTCCTTGTTTGTGTCTTTTCTCACACTCATAATGTTTGCACTTTGAATTCTGTTTGTAGCAACTGAAAGAAGCTCAGGAAGGCCCGGGGGAGAAAAATGTGCAATTTTTAAAGCAATTAAACAAGTGGGGTGGCACACAATTAATCAGAATAGTACCTGTTAAATTGGGACAATTGGACAATATGCTTCCCTCTTTTTGTGTTCAGGGAACTGCTATCGCTGCATCTCTTGAGACCTGACAGCTGCTTTAAGGTCCTTGATCATCACCCAGGGGGGAAAAAACCCTGTATAGTACACATATATGCAACCAGCAGGATTTCAAACAACACATTAGTCCATGCAAATAAATCAGATGGATATGACAATACAAAATTTGACCATTATGTTCATTCTATCCCCCAGATGTGGAATTTCCCTTTCTTCATGTGGCGTGATGACACCCATTTATAATAAAAGTGTGCAAAAAGGAGGGAATGGGAGTGAGTGTTCACTAAGCGGCCTGAATCCTATTGGCAATTCCAATTAGAGTAAATTCATTGAATGAGGGTTGTTTACATAATTGTTGATTCCCCATTCATCAATTGCATCAAAGTGTCTAGCTGGAAGTAACAGATGGATTTAGGTCAATAGGTGTCCTTTCTGACCTGGCTATAAAACACAGAAAACATACCTTGTTCCTCTCAGAGAGCAAACAATGATGGATTATCCTAAAACAAGGTAAAGGATTTTTAAAACAACAATCAATCTCTTGAATTAAAATTATGCTAATATTTTAATTGACATATTGCATGTCAGCAAGAGTTAACATGAAATCATCTGTCTTCCTAAATATTCAGTCATTGCTGTGTTGCCAGAAAAGTGTTCTTGCTTCTTTAAATGAGAAACGTGTTGTTGTTGTTCTCGGGTCATACAAGGAATCTGCCAGTACTGTTATGCATAATAAAGCTTTATTATAAATAAACAGGAGAAAATGGAATTTGTATTCATGAGACTGGGAGGCTTGCAGAATCCAGAGCAAGTTATTTGGTCTCCCTAATAATACAATACCCCCCAGCCCCAATTTCCATCAATTTGGGTCACCTATTAAAGGGATCGACTGACTTCATGCTTGCAAGATTGACTTTCTTTTATTGGAATGTCGAGATTCATCAGATGTAACCAGGCACAAAATAAGTCTTTACACCTTGTCCTACAAGTCTCCACTCTGAACAATTTGCCATCAGGCATTTGGGGAAGGATGAGGAGCACACTGCTGAGAATGCTGTGAGTGAGATGTTGGATAATGTGTTTACCTTTTATGCAAATTTTTAATTGTATTTGTTATTTATTCTAACTGCATTTTAACTTTGTGGTCATGATACAATTTTTTTTTTAAAAAAAAAAATGTATTTGCCTTATTTTAAAATTTTTATGGGTTGTGTCATGTTCTTGTTAGCTGCCTATGGAGAAAAAAGTAGGATAGAAATAAAGATGATGATGAGAAATTGTCTCAGCAAGCAGATCGCCAGGAAGAGTCTAAAAAAGGAAGTGGAGTTGCAATGAATAGGTTTTTATTTTCAGTCTTCAACTCCCAAAATCTGTTTGCAAATGTGACCACTAGCCATGCTTGACTGGGGAGTTTGGGAAGTTGTAATAATAATAAAGAAATACAGTACAGAAGCGACAAGCAAAAAGCATATAGTATTATTTATTTATTTATTTATCTCACTTTTCCCTTATAGGTGGGATTCAAAGCAGCATACAGCGTTAAAAACAACAGAAATTACAGACATAGAATTCAACAAAAACATCATAACTAAAGAAACAGATTGCACATTTCATAACCCACATAAAACAAATTAGTAAATTACAACATATACTATTTTAAAAATCCCTAAACCTCAAGCCACTGAGGATATCCATACAGACAGTTGTGCTAAGATCATAAAGCTCCATTTTCTTTAGGCCGTGTAAAACTATTGCTCACTCCTTTTGACCTTCTAACATTAGCATTATTCAGGCCATGTAAAAACATTGCTCAGTCAGATATAACCTTCAGAGATATACATCACCAACAGCTGTCTGACCATTGTCTTGTTATAAATCATCAGGAAAGGCCCGATTCCACAGAAAAAGTTTTAATTTGTGAACAAAATGATTGAGTTGTTCACAAGCTAACTGTGTGAAGGCCACCACCGACATCTGGGCCTCCAGGGTCAGTGCTGAGTCCAGGAAGACCCCCTGACTCCAACCCTGTGCCTTCAGGGGGAGTGTGACCCCATCCAGTACAGTTTGCAGCCAATACTCTGATCAGCCCTGTGATTGACCAGTAGTACCTGTTTTGTCTGGATTCAATTTCTATTTGTTCATCCTCATCCAGTCCATCACAGCTGACAGACACCAGTTCAGGGTCAGGACAGCATCCTTGGCATCAGGTGGAAATGAATGATAGACTTGAGTGTCATCTGCATAGAGGTAGCAAACTACAAAACTCCAAAAAATCTCACCCAGCAGTTTCATGTACATGTTAAACAACATGGGGACAGTATTGAACCCTGAGGGACCCCACAGGACAAGGGCCATGGAGTCAAGCATGAGTCCTCCAGAACTACCTTCTGGTCCCAACCCTCTAGAAAGGAACTGGAATCACTGTAACACAGTGCTTCCAAGCCCAATTCCTGCAAGGCGGTCCAGAAGGATACCATGATTTATGGTATCAAAAGCTGCTGAGAGCTCTAAGAGAACTAGAAGAAACACACTCCCCCTATCCAGCTCTCTACGTAGATCATCTACCAAGGTGATCATTGCCATCTTGGTTCTGTAGCCGGGCCTGAAACCTGACTGGATGGGAACCCGTGGAGTTGCAAGGCCACCACGTGCTCCAGAACCTTGCCCAAAAAGGGCAGATTTGACACTGGCCTAACGTTGTTCATTTTGGAGTGGTCAAGAGTTGCTTTACTATAGTTTACTTACTATGGTTTACTTACTATGGCCTATTGTCAGTTTCTCTTTGACAAGTTTTATCAATCATGAAGGGCATCATGAAGGGCAAGGGTCTAGGATACACATGGTGATCTTTACTCCCCCAAGAATCCTGTCCACATCCTTTGATTGCACAAATTAAAAATAATCAATTACAACTGGACAAGCAGGTGCTCGGATCACATAAAACATTACTGTATTAAAACTGACATTCAGATTGGAGTGGATCTATTTATTTTATTTATTTATTTATTTATTTATTTCAGGATTTTACCCCGCTCTTCTCAACCCCCGAGGGGGGACTCAGAGCGGCTTACAGCACGGCACAATTCGATGCCACATCAACAGCGTAAAACCCCAAACCCCACAACACATTAAAATACAATTAAGACATTAAAATACGATCCCTCAGCAACATCTACAATCATTCCATTTAAAACAATATTCAACCATAAAAGCATTGACCCTCTTCCTCCCTTCCATTAAAATCCCGTCAGATATGCTGCTTAGTGCTGGTGTGGGAACGCCTGGTCCCAGAGCCAGGATTTTACCTTTTTCCTGAATGCCAGGAGGGATGAGGTGGACCGTACCTCCATAGGGAGCGCATTCCACAGGCGGGGGGGCCACCAACGAGAAGGCCCTGTCCCTCGCCCCCACCAACCGCATCTGAGAGGTCGGCGGGAGCGAGAGCAGGGCCTCCCGGATGATCTTAGGCTACGGGATGGGACGTAGCGGCTGATGCGTTCGGACAAGTAAGCTGGGCCAGAACCGTATAGAGCTTTAAAGGTCAAAACCAGCACTTTGAATTGAGCCCGGAATTGGACAGGCAGCCAGTGGAGCTGACACAACAGGGGGGGTGGTATGCTCCCTGTATGTAGCTCCCGTTAGTAATCTGGCTGCCGCCCGCTGGACTAATTGCAATTTCCGAACTGTCTTCAAAGGCAGCCCCACGTAGAGTGCGTTGCAGTAATCTATTCGGGATGTGACCAGAGCGTGGACGACCGTAGCCAGATCAGACTTCCCAAGGTACGGGCGCAGCTGGCGCACAAGTCTCAACTGTGCAAAAGCTCCCCTGGCCACCGCCGAGACCTGGGGTTCCAGGCTCAGCGATGAGTCCAGGATCACTACCAGGCTGCGAACCTGCGTCTTCAGGGGGAGTGTAACCCCGTCCAACACAGGCTGTAACCCTATGCCCTGTTCGGCCTTGCAACTGACCAGGAGGACCTCTGTCTTGTCTGGATTTAGTTTCAATTTGCTAGCCCTCATCCAGTCCGACACAGCGGCCAGGCACCGGTTCAAGGTCTGGACAGCCTCCTTGGTGACAGGTGGAAAGGAGTGACAGATCTGGACATCATCTGCGTACAGATAACACCTTACTCCGAAACTCCGAATGATCTCTCCCAGCGGTTTCATGTAGATGTTAAACAACATCGGGGACAGTACTGAACCCTGAGGGACTCCACAAGACAACGGCTGTGGAGCCGAACAGGTGTCACCCAATGACACCTTCTGGGTACGACCTTCCAGGAAGGATTGGAGCCACTGCAGAGCAGTACCCCCAAGCCCCATGTCTGCAAGGCGACCCAGAAGGATACCGTGGTCAACGGTATCGAAAGCCGCTGAGAGGTCCAGCAGAACCAACAGGGACACACTCCCACTGTCGAGTTCCCGCGTAGATCATCTACCAAGGCGACCAAGGCTGTCTCAGTCCCATGTCCCGGCCTAAAGCCAGACTGTGCCGGATCAAGATAATCAGTGTCCACCAAGAACCCTGGAGTTGCGAAGCCACCACACGTTCCATGACTTTGCCCAAATAGGGAGATTGGAAACTGGCCGATAGTTCACTAATTGAGTGGGGTCCAGTGAAGGTTTCTTCAACAGCGGTTTTATAACAGCTTGCTTTAAGCTGGCTGGAATGATGACTTCCCGAAGGGAGGCAATAACCACCACCTTCACCCACTCTGCCAACCCCCTCTGGCTTCCTTAATCAGCCAGGATGGGCAGGGGTCTAGGATGCATGTAGTGGGCCTCACCTCTCCAAGGATCTTGTCCACATCCTCGAGCTGAACCAATTGAAACGAATCCATTAAAACTGGACAAGCAGGTGCTCGTGTCACATCCTCGGAGACTGCCGTTAAAGTGGTATCGAAATCGGAACGGATCAGAGCCACCTTATCCGCGAAGACCTTGGCAAACTCATCACAGCGTACCGCCGAGCCGCCAGGGATCTCGCACTGAGGCGGATTTAAAAGACCCTAACGACTCGAAACAGTTCCGCTGGACGGTTCTTCGCGCGGCCACCTTGGCCGCAATAGATGTTTTTTTGCGGCTTTTATTGCTGCGTCATAGGTCCTCAAATAGGAGACCAGGCGCGCCTGAGCTGATCCGCTCCGTTTCCGACGCCACACGCACTCTAGCCTCCTCTTTTTTCGCTTCATTGCTGCCAGCTCCTCAGTGAACCAAGGAGCTGGTTTAGCTCGGTTACTCAAGAGGGACGTTCTGGAGCGATCGTGTCAATAGCCCTTGTCATCTCCCTATCCCAGAGAGAAACAAGAGCCTCAACAGGGTCACTTACCGAGGAGGCAGGAAAATCCCCAAGAGCCGTCAGGAATCCATTCGGATCCATAAGTCTCCTGGGGCGGACCATTCTAATAGGTCCACCACCCCTGCGGAGGTGGAAAGGCACAGTGAGTCTAAACCTGATCAGGTGGTGGTCGGTCCATGGCAAAGGAATGATAGTCAGTTCCTCCACTCCGCCACCTTCATCCCATCCCTGGCAAAAAACCAGATCTAACGTGTGTCCTGCACTATGGGTGGGACCTGATATTAGCTGGGACAGGCCCATGGTTGCCATGGCGGCCATGAAGTCCTGAGCCGCTCCTGATAGAGTGGTCTCGGCATGGACGTTGAAGTCTCCCAGCACGATGAGCCGCTGAGACTCCACGGCCAGGCCAGAGACCACTCCAGCTAGCTCAGGTAAGGAGACTGTAGTGCAGCGGGGTGGTCGGTACACTAGCAGAATCCCTATCCTGTCCCGATCACCAACCCTTAGGCCAACACATTCGAACGTGGTTGATTGCGGGATGGGGCACCTGGTCAAGGGGATGGAATCCTTATAGACCACTGCGACCCCCCCTCCCCGCCCTCCCGGTCTCGCTTGGTGCTGTACGGAGTAACCCGGTGGGCAAAGCTGGGAGAGATTAACCCCCCCAGCCTCGTCCAACCAGGTCTCCGTTATACAGGCCAGGTCAGCTTGTTCTTCACAAATTAGATCTTGTATTGTCGATGTTTTACCATTGACTGACCTGGCATTGAACAGCACCACTTTCAACCGGGAGGGACCGCCTTCCTGAGTACTCAGCTTAGCTTTGTCAGGAGCCCGATTTAAATTTATCAAAGTCCTTGCACAAATTTTTGGCCGAATTGGAATTTTATGACGCTCTCGTCCAGGTCGAATTAGTGGTTTAGGTCCATCACAAATTCTAGGCCGAATCCGTACTTTGGGTCTCCCTTTCCCGCATCGTCCCCGCCCAGTCACCACCCCGATAGGACCCCCGCCCGGAACCATCCCTCCTGCATACTCCCTCTCCTGGTTCATTGCACCCATATGAGATGTAAGTCTCTTTCCTGTGACCCCTCGCACCCCGCGGCTTCCCCCACCCTCTGAGTTGTTAAAAACTATTGACAATGCACAAAGTGCAAGTGCCAGTATAACGTGCGCTGATTTCCGTCGAAGCATAGGTGGCCAGGAAGTCAATAGTGGCCGTATAGTGCAAAAAGGCCGTCGGCCTCTAAAGTGCGAGTCACAGTAGCACCACAGTTCTAAAGTGCGAGTCACAATAAGCACCACGGTTCTAAGGTGCGGGTCACAGTAAGCACCACAGTCTAAAGTGCGAGTCAGAGTAAGCACCACAGTTCAGGTCTCGTCGCAGGCTTAGGCGCTAGCAGCAACAATAGCAGCAGTTGAAGGAATTGGCACACAATGCACACAGAATCTTGTGGTGTGGCCGTAGCGTCTTAAAAGAATCCAGTTGCAATCAGGATATAAAGTGCCAATGGTGCATAATTGAAAGGAGGAACATTCACCCACACCCCACACATCCACACAACCCACTCACCTCTGCGCTCCAAACAACCCAACACACAATCAAACATACATCAATTTGCAGACCACCAAGCACACACGCCAGCAGGAAGGCAAATCTCCTATGGTTCCCCACCCCCCAGTAGCCAAGCGCGGTGGAGCTGCAGCGTCAAGGAAGCGACCTCCAGAGGGTCCTTCCCCGCCACCCGGTTCGGCGCAGCGGGAGCTGCAGGAGTTGCTGTGGCAAGGGCAGTGTTGGGGGAACAGCCCCCGTGGATCTTCCCTCTCTTCCTCAAGGGGGTCTCTGCAGCACCCTTCACCCCGATGCCCGGTCCGGCGCACCAGGGGATGGGGCTGTGGGGTCAGAGGCCTCCAGCAGGCCCAGCAGGTCCTCTCTCTTGCCGCCCGGTCCGGCGCGGCAGGGCTCCAGGGAATCCGACGAGGGCGGTGTTGGAGGAGGGAAGCGGTCTCCAGAGGGTCTCCCTCTCGCTCACCGGGGGGCCCTTCTCCTTCTCCTTCTGGCACCACCGAGCTCAGCTCCCCTCCTCGCAGCCAGAATATAAACCACTTTGACTTTTCTCATGTCCCTGAGACTATGCAGATGAGTAGCTGTATGCCTTGAAATTGTTCTCTAGGCAACTTTATTTGCAAAGTGCCATGCAAATTCCTCACATTGCGTCGTTGAATGGCTTTTTTATCCATGAGATCAATACCTGGTGGGGGTTTTTTCATTTATTCCTATCCAACAAAACATGTAATTAGGCATTTTCTAGGTCCTCCAGTGCAACTCTATGGTGTTCCTGGACCAGAAGTCCTTCATTTCTATAGCATTCACTATTATCCACAGTTTTGCTTATCCACGTGAATTCTGACAACATACTCCTGCAGATACAAAGGCCATACTGTATTATAGTGCATGGAACCACCATTTGGATTGCCAGAAAGCTCCCGTCATACGTTCACTCTGAGATATTGTGTGAAATTAAGCTGGTTAATGTGATCTAGAACCATTGGCCACCTTGGCATAGCAGTGACTATTTGCTAGGGACAATTGTAATTTTTCAAGAATATTATCAGCTACTGCTGGCCCTGTAAAAGAGATTTATTTTCTTCTTGTCCTTTCTAATTTCTTGGGTAAAATGTAGTGGTAGCCAAAGAAATAAAAAGTAAGGGCAAAATACACAAATGTTAAACAAACAAAAAATCACAAGTATATATTTGTTTTTATTGTTAGCCTCCATTTAAGGACTGCTTCTCGGTTTCTCTTAGCTAATACTGTATATTGTTTGTTCAAAGAAAGTCAGAACTCATTGGACCTAATTATTGATCTTGGCATGTGGTGTTTTTTTTTCAGCCTTAAAACCTTTCAAGTACACTATGTAACAATTTTTGTTCCTTGGTTATAAATGTAATTTCCTAATTGGTTCTATCCTATATCCATGGAAAAAGTTTATTAAACTGCAAAAAAAAGTTTTTACAGGAGATCCCGTGGCACATTTTGCTATAGTTATTCAATGAGTATTTCATCGAGTCTAAACCAATTCAACATAGTTTGTGGCATCCCCAAAACCAAAGTTTCTGGATGACAAAAACTAGTTTAGAAGTAAGTACCACATAATTAAACATGAAAAGCACTTTCAAACCAGTAACAGAAATTACATATAGCTATCAGCTCAGTTCTTTATTTTGCATCAGCTGCAGAGCTGTCTTTTGAGCCATATCCTGATTCTGATTAAATAAATGACTACATTGTGAAAATTGAATATGGACCTCTGATCCCAAAAGATGAAATATTTGAGTACACATCGGGGAAAATATGTGAGGACAAAAATGTTGTTATTGAATTAGCTGTGTTGCTTTCCTTGTGTGTTCAGAACTGAAGAATGCCATTGAGACTGTAGATAAAATCAAATCTTTTTGCTTTCATGAGATATGTCTGTTTATTTTTATTTTTTTAACCCAACTGAATCTTTTATTAATGATTCAGACTAGACGTCCTGCAGGAATAAGCTCTATTGATATATTTCATATATCAATGAGAGTTGGAAGGCACCTCAAAGGTTATTTCATCCACTCTTCTGCTCATGAGGCAGGTTTTCTACTACAACATGCCTGGTAGGTGGTCATCCAGCCTCTGTTTTGAGAGCTTGTAACAAAAGAGAATCCACCATCTTCTGAAGCAGTTTGTTCTCTTCGCAAGCAGTGACCTGTACTGTCCAGAGCTTTTTCCAATGTTCTGTCAATATCTTCTTTGTAAGCTGAACCAGTTGGTTCACACTATTCCCTTTGGAGCAAGAACCAAACAAATGTGTTCTATTCTTTGAGGCAGCCTTTAAAATATTTGAAGATGGCTTATCACTGTATCACCATTCAATTACAAGAATACTCGTGTGTGTGTGTGTGTGTGTGGTGTTGTAAAGAAATATATTTTAGTATTTGGATTAACTGGTAAAAATGATATTTCTTTTCTAAAAGAAATGGCAATGTAGTGAATGTAATATAACAACAACCATACATAGGATTTGCTTCCATCTCATTAAGATCATGAAGAAGGCTACCAAATCTGTGCTTGTGAGTCAATAGTCTGGGAGCAATGGAAAACATGGCAATGTTTTGTGCTGTTCATAGGTCAAAACAGCATTCAGATGTCAAGACGTCACTCTAGGCCGAGTGACAATTCCCAAGTTAAAATGTACTTATGTTGGGACATTTGTATGTAGAGGTTCTACTGTATTGCCTAGCCTAGCTGGAATAGAGAACTTCATCACATGGATGAATTTACCTATCCTAGGACACTTTCAGCACAGTTTGGGGAGAGAGTCCATCAGAGCCCATCAAACAACACACAGCTACTTCCCATAGGCTCTGTCCCTGAACTGTGCTGGAAGTGTCCTAGGATGGAGCAACAAGAACACAGGAGACTTCCCATGTTCTCTTTGTCAGCAATGGGATGAGGTGTGGGTGGGGGGGAAGCTGGGCAGAGACACTTTCCCCTGTGTGTTAGGGAAAGCAGTGCTGTAGGCGATGCTGTGCATGGGCTATGGATTCCCCCTCTGCCCACTGATTTGCCACAATGCCTGGCGAATCCCATCCACTGTTGCTGGCATTAGAGCAACTAATGTGATGAGGTCCAAAGAGAATGAAATTTGTTCTCCAGATATCCAGCCACTCACCGGAAATGTGGGTAACCTCATTTCTTTTTCCCCTGCACCAAAACTACAGCCATGTGCTGCTTGGTTGCTTCCTCTTTCCTCTCACTGTCTAATGAATGTTCACAGATACCATTTCCCCAGTCTTGAAAGCTACCAAGGGTGGGAAAAGATTCTTCTGACACACCATCTTCACAAGTGTGTCATCTCAAACAAGGACCTGAACCCAATTGTTAGTCCTAACTAAACTAGCCCCTTTGACTTAGTCAGATTTTTGACTGACCATTCAAGAATTGACAAAATGGTTCTTTTCTAGTTAGGACTAATTAGAAGAGCTGCTATGACACCCTAATTAGCACCAAATGTAATACCATATATTACTCATATGGTTTGAAGGATATCTGGGTTCAAGTAACACAACAACCATGGAATTATTTGCCCCTTCCCAGCCATTTCTTATGAGTACAAAAATGTCATTCTGCATTTTCCTGTAAAGCTACAAGGATAGGATTTGACATAGAGTTGCTTTCTAAATGTCACTTCCCCTCCCCTTCCTCATTTTTAAGGGGTGGGTGAGGGTCATAAATAGCTTTCTTAATGGCATGTATAAAATGTGAAATATGCTTGGGAACAGGTAACATTGTATTTTACCTCTTTGGGGATAAATGCAAGGCTATCTTTGAGATGGTAAGCAGATGTTCGTACTCCCTTAAGGAATATAAAGATCTCCTGATGATATTTTGCGACACTTGATTTTATCCTCAGTGTCCTTGCCAGAGTTCTATTACGCCAGGAGTGTCTGCAATTTCAAAGGGGTGAACTACTTGGTATAATATAAAAAAATAACTGCAACCAAGATTTTTTTAAAATATAGCACTTCATAGCTTGCCTGTAGCCCCTTTTTTATTTATTCTTTGGAATTTGATTTATCGTTTCCCACCAGTCACTGTCAGTAAGAGTCATAATAATGCATTTTAATTCTTTATATAGATATGAATGTAGATATAGATGTCAGCTTCTATATGGATCTTAGCCAAATGTATCATTTTGATTAATTGATATTAATACAATTCATAGCCCAGTTTGAAAAGAACACAACCATAGCAGCTTATAAATTCTTCTTAAAAAGAAGAAGGAAATACATTTGAGCTCTGTCGAGGGATCTCCAAGCAGCTTCTTTCTAACGTGCTTTGAAATATTTCCTTTTTCTTCACAGAATTCTATTTTCTCTTGGCTAAGCATGCCCACAGTCTTCCATATTACCTGTTTATTGTTTCTTTTCATTAAAAGTAAATAAGGAAGCTGTTGTTTAGAGGATTGGACCATTAGTTTCTCTACTTAATTCGGTACATTTGGTAATATCTATCTGTTTCCAAGCATATACAGCACAACCTCTGTATCTGTGGAACCGATACGCACGGTTTACCCTACCCATATGTGATATAATATGTCACCTCGATCCTCCAGCTGTCACGATCACGGACTTAGCGGGCCCCTTAATCACACACACAGAGACGTACTGAAGGCTAACTACTTTATTGAGTATAAAAACAGTTCCAAAGAATATATAGTCCAATAATATGCAAGGGTCCAAAAGGTAGTAAGCAAGATTGTCCAAAGTAACGTAGCAAATAGACTTGAAGCTTGGCAAGGCTCCGCAATCCAATGCGGATCAAGAAACAAGGCAGGGCTCCGCAATCCAATGCGGATCAAGAAACAAGGCAAGGCAAATGCAAGGCAAGGCTTGATGACCACGGCTTAGCTTGTGGTCCCACTCCGCTTCACGCCTATCCAGGAAAGATGTGGCCGGAGAACTGAGGATGCGTTCCCACGGATCCTATACTTAATCCTTCGCCGAGGTCTGCGGCGCCTAGGCTTCTTCGTCTCCAATCTCTGCTCACGGACCTCGGTCGGTCTAGGACCCTAGACCAAGCCCTCCTGGTAGACTCAATGTCCCGTCTCCTATCGAAGGAGCGACCTTGCCTCTCAGCAGCTGTGTCGCTATCTTCCTGAGAACTTTCCTCCCTAGCACTTTCCCACTCGGCTTCGTCCATGTTTTCACTTTCAAGCTCCTGGGAATTCCTTCCCCCGGGGTGTTCATAACTCCCTTCGCTGCTTCCCATCTCCACCTGGTGATCGGAATCTATGCTAGGCCCAAACATCATCTCATCCCATGCCAAGCTCTCTGTGGGCGAACGAGGCCCATCCGAAGGGCCCTGTGCTTCACCCCAATCATCTAGCTCGTCCTCTGAATCCACATCTGCTGCTGCAGGCCCTAATGCTAATGGAACCCCAGGACCTATTCCCTCCCCTCCAGGCACAAACGAGAACTGCTGTGCTACACCAGCCAATTCTATGATATGCTTCTTGTCTAGGTCCTACAACAAGATTCTATGGTGTGAACCTCTGGGAGAAGCTTTTCATTTCATTAGGGATCACTATAATCCATCGTTGTGTGTTCAGGAGTGTATTTATTATTTTATTATTTATTTATGATATTTCTATCCCACCTTTCTCAAACCTGAAGGTGACTCAAGGTGGCCAAAGTAGACTCAAGGCAGATATGGGGTATCCTTTGTGGATACGGGGGTTGTACTGTACATAGTTCTTCCACTGCATTCTGACATCTTAATGCTGTTATTTTTCTTGTTAGGTAAGTTTTGTCTTATTCCTTTGCTACTGTGCTACATACTAAGGATGCACAATCCTTCCAACATATTTTAGCAGGTCAGGTGCTTTCATCCACTGTGTTTTCCACAGGGAGATTTTCCCAGATTATTTTTTTTCCTGCCAGTGGTTTTAGTTCGGAAATAATATACAAAGTAATACACATTTTGCATTTAGATAGGCAGAAATGTGCTTCTTAATGCTCTCCCTTCTCTTTAATTTGCATTTCTTTCATCACAACCCATCATCTTTACTGCCTCCATTTCACCAGAGAAAGAAAAAAGGAATCGTTCTTAGGAGCATAAGCTACAAAGAAATAGACAAAAAAAAACCCCTCTCAATAATCAGCATGAACTAACACTACCTTGGGCAGCTCAGATGCATAAACTGCTCAATTACTCTTTAAGTATTGATGTAAGGGGGGAGGAGAACAGATAGAATTGCCAGAGAGGGATTTACCTGCATTTCAAATAAAAGTAAATGGTCCACACACACAAAAAAACCCTATCTTCATCCAGTAGAGAACAAAACTTCTCTGAGGAACCACATGGATGTTTTACCCTCCCTAGATATAAAAACAACACACAAAGGAAACTTTCAATCTGGGGGGGGGGGGGATCACACTGTCTACATTGCCCATATGTACCAAAAATTGAATATATTATGTGATAGCAATGCTGAAATTCCCAGGTAGGGAAGAAGGAAGATGGTTAATAGAAGTGACAATCCTGATGAATCCTCTGTCATCCAGTAGACTCAGGCAAAAGCATATTGCTGCAGCCCCCCTCCATTGATTCACCACATCAATAATTTTTGCCACCATATCTACACTCTGATATTGCTTGTCCACATTTGATTTTTCAAACTATAACACAATATTCTTTACAAAAACAGATATAAATATTTCCATACATTTTGTGTCCAGAATTTAGTTGGTCTGACATCACTGGATTCTGCTCCATACAACATGTGTGGATATAGTCTTAGACTAATAAATGTTGACTTTTGCCATTATACATTGACTCTGCATAGGGTTCTTTACTACTGCTTTTAAAAACAGCTTTTCTTTTTTACGTTGCTTCTCATAACTTGGGCAAAGAATGCAAAAGATAAGCCGAGAAATAATAAATAAAAAGCTTAGCAAACAAAAAGTACCATCCTGATAAAGCGAAGTGCTTACAAATCCCAATGACTTCAATGTGAGAGTTAAGTATGTGCTTAAATTATTCTCATCAAAATCAATGGGCCCCAAAGGTATTTAATTTTGGTTGGATTGTTCCCTACCTCTGCTTGTTGAATTTCAGTTAAGTACGCAATTGCGTTTTCCATTTAACATGACTGTGAATCTTTATGTCTAGTCTCAAAATATCCTTCCCTGGCTTTGTAAACAGAGGAATGCAAATTCAGATGAGATAAGAATACTGCCTTCTCAGTGTTATGTCTTCTAGCCATCTTTGTCTTGTCTTCAGATTTTTGTTGCTATCTCTACAAAATCAGACCTTTAGCTGTCTTTTTTGATATTATGTTCTGAATCACTGAACCAAAGCTCTGTGATAAATTACTGTTCTGTGACTTTTTGACTTCAATTTTTCCTTAGTAAACAGTTCACTGATTTATGCCTAATCTGAATAAATACATTGCACAAAGATGCACTTGTATCACACAGAACTGGAAGAGCCCTAAGAACTTTCTGAGGCAGCGCTGGCCCTTTCCATCAAAGCATTTTAAAATAGAAGAGAAACAAACAGATTATAATAATGGGACAAAGTTACAGTTTGTCCTTTTGGAGAGTTGGTAAAGCAATGGTGGAAACTGCCATGTCCAGATTTATTATCTGACAGGTGAACTGCGAAGCATATGCTTCTGCATAAATTGGACATCTGATGCAGAAACAAACCATATAGTGGATTTGTGACTCTGCTTTTCCATCTAGTCAAGCTAATCTATCAAGGTGGTACAGAATGAACAGCAAGAATGGGTTCCAAGGGAAAAAAACCTGTAGCTTCCCCAAAGTGTGCATGTTGCCACTTAGAGATAAAAGTACAATCTTGGCGTGGCAACATGGCACACTTGTTCATCCTTAAGAAAACGTAAGATAGAAAGGGGTTTGGTGATAAAAGGATCGCTATGCAGATCTAGCTTGATTGCCCGTTGAGATACATATTCTGAAAATAAGCACAGAATAAGATTTCTGCCGTCATGAATCAAATGGTAGCCTATCATGATCTTTTAGTGCTATCAAATTTTATGTATGAAAATAAGCACCTGCAGGTATAGAAGCCACAAAGTATTAAAAGGCTCTAGCTAATCTCATCGTGGATTCTTGATAAAGCCTAAATGTGGAAATTGCCAGTATGCTTTTAAAAATAGTGTACCTTTAAGAAAACAAGCTTGCACATCTATGTCTCTGAAGTTAATTGTGAAAAAATATACAAAATATAAAAAGGACACAAAAGATCAGCCAATTATCTATTCCATTATCATTCTAAATGTTTATTGGCCCACTTGTCTACCAAGTTTCCTTTGTCCTGTATTCTGATTGGCCAATTGTCTACAGTATTATGAAATCTGAATGTGTATTGACCAAATGGTCCACTGAGCTTCCTTCATCACTGTTCTCATTTCTGCTGACTGGAGAGATCCATGTGGATTAAGAAGTCTTTTCCAGGGTCCCATCTATACTTCCAGTGCAGACTCATATAGTGCAGTTCAATGCAGATAAACTGTACATATGAGTTTACACTGACCATAGAATATAGTTTCAAATGGAATTATATGAAAGTGTAAATGAAGTCCAAGAAATCCTGAACATTAACACTATCTTTTTTTTATTTGCAATAGCTTGAAGGGGCCCTAGAATAACTTCCCATATAGCTGGATTTTTTTGGTTGGGACAAAAAGAAAACCCCAAAATCCCAAATTTCATATTTATTGATTGGTTAAATAATTAGTTCAATAATTTCTTACTAAATTTTATTAATTACTTAATTTTTTTCATGGCTCACAGACATAACATTTAGGGGTATTATTAATATTGTTCCTGAATGAAAAATTGTATGTATGTATGTATGTATGTATGTATGTTTAAACACAGAATTAATTGCTTGCAAGAGAAATTGGTGGGCCATTATTATGTTTAAAAATATTTTACTTTTAACTACCATGATAATTTGATGATAATTTGTTAAATTGGATCATGAAAATGTTTTCTCTAGGAATCTCTAGGTCTTCCAGTGTGACTCTATGATCAACCTCCCTCAGAACAACAAAGTTATGCTGAAGGATCTGAGATTTCTGGAGAGGTTTTTGCTCAGGTTTAAATTTTTTTAATCACATTTTTTACTTTTACAAAGGTCCTGTGGCTCTAACCCCAAAGAATGTAGGGGCCAAAAGTCGTAAAAGTTATGGGATAGAAGAGATAGCATTTTTTTAAATTTGCCCTTTCTTTGTAACCTTAAGCTTGACATTGTCTTCAATGTTACCTGTCCGTCTCCAACATTAACTGCCCTGCTAGTTCAGGCATTTTCTTTTGATGTGCATTTTTAAAAGTGTGTAATAATGATTAAAATCTGTAATGGGGATGTATTCACTGCCTTCGGGAACTAGGAAGACGTGTGGATAAAAATCTATTAGATATTCAAAAGCTGTACGAATGATTAGCTGTGAATGTGATAAATAGGTTCTTGCAAACCGTATGTATTTGGATGGGGTCACTTTAATAACTCCTTTTTATTTAGGCCTTGATTTCAACATTAGCCTCATGGATTTTTAAATTGCTCCTTCACTCTAAAATTTTATTGTATTGGATTTTTCATCTCAGCCATTTGTTCCTCTATGCATAATCTTTGATATAGTCTAAGACAAACATGAAGAAATGAAATACGACAAGTTCCATAAAGGTTGGCACCCTACTCAGGTCTCATTTAATTGGTCGTAAAGGAAGATTAAATGAGGTGTAGCAAAATTGTTCCCAATTAACAGAGTTAGGCACAAAAGACAGACTTCAATTTGACTACAACTCTGACAATCGCATAAAAATGTTAAATTATAATAAAGAGAATAAAAAGTGCTTTTTATTCACTGCAGATCTTTTTTAGTGTTTCATAAAAAGTAAGGGCATGTATACTCTTGACAGAGAACATATGGCTAAAATTATATGTTTTTCAAAGTGTTTGTAGCACTCAAATATCAGATGTTATTAGTCTTAACCTGCCTTTATCTGTGAAGTAGGAAGGAACACCAGGAAAAATTATTTAAAACGTTTTCTACCACTTTTTTTTGCTCAAATTGTTTATCGCCACCACATTTATATATGAAGTATCACTGGAACAATCAGTTAAATCCGCCTGCCCACCCAGAATGCTGTTTTGAGGGAAAGGCTTTTAGATGGTAACGTACTACCGTATTATAAATTATTCTTATAATTCTTAAATTTTTATAATGTATGTTCTAAATTGTTTTGCTACTAATAGTTTAATTCTATTTTAATAAGACTCCTTTGTCTGCCCTTTTCCATGGATCTTGAAGCATTCTGTAATTGAAAAGTCTGATTCCCCCTGTTTGGTGTGGTATAGGTTCGGTTTCTTTGTGCCTCTTTTCTTGGTGTATATTAAGTGCATGCCAGGCTATAAGATAAATTTTTCATCCTTTCCTCCTCTTAGTATGACCTGAAAAACTATCTTAAGGAGCAGGCTTAGGTTAGGGTAAGAGTTGAAATCTGAGGTGCTTGCTGCTCCTATATATAGTCTTGGCTTGATTTTTCTCCAGTTCTCAATATTGTGACCACCATAAACATTGGGGTGTTGAACTGGAGAGGAGAAGGGAGAATTTCTCCTCTTTCAGCAATATGCTGTAATGACCTACTCAACTATTCACATATCTGAGATGTAGAGTTATCACTAACATACCTGTGCTTACACGAGCATGTAAAACCACTGATGTTCAGCTATACAGATAATCTATTGCACCTATGTCTCTGAAGTTTTAGTATCACTAAGCAAATTCATTATCTTTATGAGAGGATAGTTATCGCCTCATTCACAAGTAGTTATGCAGCTAATGACCTGAAGATGACAAAGTAATTAAAAGCATAGCTCATGAGTTTTCTCCTTGCTCATTTCCCTCCTTATTTCTTCTTTTAATGTTCTATTTATTTTGACCCTACAGCCCTATATATAAGACTACACAGAGTACCTGAAGGTATTGTTTGGTCTCCAGATACCAGCCAGGACTGGAGTTTTTGGGGAGAAGTTTGGCACACCTGCAGCTAAGTTAGTGCGGATCCAAGCTATGTGCACTGAATAATCTGCTTCCCTAGGCAAGGCAGACAACAAATGCTTTGTGACTGTGGAAACAATGCAGATTGTCCACTTCACAAGAGACATCCAAGCCCGCTCAGAGACTCTGAATCCAGACTGCTCTTCTACACTTTCTCCTGTTGGTTTTCTTTCCTTGACTGATACTCTGGGTCTTGACTTTTGAACTGGTAGTCTACTACTTGGCTTCTCATTTAACCAAATAAACTATAACAAGTACATTTGATCAAATACAGTGTAATGAACATTGGGGAGATGCTGGGTTCATAGAGAGGGTGACAATGTGAGAATTCCCCATACACACACAAACCACAGTTAGCTACATTTCATGAAGAAAAAAAATCAAATAGATGAAACCCTGGTATGTTTACAGCATAACTGGAATTCTTTATCACACTACACTATATTTCACTTAAATCCTGGGATCTGAGCAGCCAGAGAACTCCAGGACCTTGCTAAACTACAAACCACAGAATTCCATATTATACTGTCATGGCTGTTAAAGTGGAATATGTCTTTAAAATAGTGTAATATCATGAGAATTTTTATGTGCATCCACCTCTAAGACTTTAAAAGAATATTGCATGAGAGAGACCAAACTTATTGCTCAATTTCTTGTGCATCCTGTTGCTGGTCTCTCTGCAACTAACCTGCCCTCTGCTATTGATAGGCAGAAGCCATCAATAGCTGCCAATTCTGAAATTTTCCCATTATCTACCATGTGTAATGGAGCAGTGTGACCTCAGTATGATTATTATTTTGGAGCAATGGAAGTGCTCACACTACTGCAAAATATCGGTTTTATGAGATAGTCTTAAGATACCATAACACTATATCTGCTCTAGAAGATCCTTGTTGGGACTGTAATTTCCAGAATCCTTTACCCAGCACAACCCCTGACTTTTTTTTGATTGGGAGATTCTGGGAACAAGGAATCTAAACAAGGAACTTTTCCAAGCTCAGTGAAAAGACAAGACTTTGCTGGTTTTGGTGTAATGGAAAACAGATTAACACGACTACTCTCCAGACAAATAAATTCTACTGATTTTAATGAAACCTTTTAAAATTGGATCCAGCCCAATATTTTGAATTTCTAATCAGTTCAGCCTGCAGTTGTTTTATTTTTTTTAATGTGGGCTACATTCTACAGGATACTTTGAATAAGCTGACTAATTCTAATATTTAGTAGGTAATGCAAGTGATTTAAAATGCGTAATGGCACATTTACAATTATCATCTAAACCAAAATGGCAATTTAAAGGGCAATTAATCATACTTCTGTGTGTTTATTTGTTTGCTGAGTTCTGTCATGAAAAAAACCCAAAAAAGACATTAATGAACTTGAGAAGAAGAGATAATTTTCTGGTCAATCAGAGTCTCTATGATGGAGTGCCAGGGTCTAGGTAACAAATGAATGCAGCAACCTTTAAATCTTTTCCCCAGATAAATTAATGCATTTTTCATCATCATATTGGTGCAGCTCTAGATGAGCAAGTGCCTATCCAGACTGTCTTTCGTTTTGTGAGTCAGATTTAAATCAGTATAGAAAAAGGGGGAGAAAAATGTTGACAAGATGATAAACAAGCTGAAATAATATAATTTGTTCTGCGTCATTTGTATGTCGTGTCAGCACACAGATTATTCCCCAAATTATCCTGGGCAAATCTATTATACAATTGCCGCTGGATCATTGATGGAGATGCACCATCTTGTCAGGCTTTATTTCCACCAGGAGTAAACACAAGAAAACAATGAGGAAGCCACTGAAAGCTAATAAAACCATCACTCACAAAGCTGGGGGAATCGACATGTGTAGGTTAAGGCTGTCACCAAAGTCAAGAAAACTTAGTTCAGTAATCATAATATGACATTTTGATCACCAATGCAATAGGCAGAAGGTGCATGTGTTCCAGTCTGTTGGTCCAGTCATTTCCACCTTTAACAGCTCTGAGCAGTTCCCTGTGGTTCACAGGAAGTCTCCCATCTAGATAGCTTGCTGGATCAGAACTTGTTTATCCTCAGCATGTACCTTCTGGCTATTTTCTGAACTATTAACACATTGCCATGTCAAGCTGTTGCATATGGTCTGTCACTGCACTTGGGAAGTCTCTGGATTTATCACATTGTCTTTCACTTCTGGGATTGCCTTCATCCCTTTTTTCACTGCTCTGACAGCCTACTGATGTGTCTGTCAATGTATCGTAGCTCAAATATTTTCCCCTGTCCAGATCTAGTGCATGCCGGAGCATAAAATAAAACTGCCTTATATCAGGTCAAACTATTCACATGAGGGGAAGAGCTACCCCACCTTTCTTCCAAAATCAGGGCTCAAAGCAGTTTTCAGTGCACCCAGATTTACTGAAAAGGGGCAGATAACATAGACATACAAACTAAAACAGTGTTAGTTATAACAATAAAATAGAAGTGAGTCAAAAGCAACTCAAAAGTACATCCAAAAAAAAGATAGTACAATACCTATGAAAAGCTCCTTCATCAAAAACCAATCAGTTGTCAAAAGCCAGCGTGACTCAAAAGATCATTGTTGACTGATGGAAGAAATCCGAAAGTGAGTCAACCTTTCCTTCTTTGGAAGAGGGTTTTGTAGCTGGAAGTAAACACCAAGCAGTTCTTGTCTTGCAATCTCCTTCAGACATGCCCCTGTGGGTCGTGAGACTGAGAAAAGAGCCATTTCTAATAATTCCAAGCCCAAGTAGGCTTGTATAATCTTTTAGGGAGCCAAAACTCAAGTTGTTTAGAGCAAAAATTGGAAAGTCACTTAGTAGTCAACATGGCTGGACCAATGTTGACTTCTAAGCAATAATGCTCAGTAAAGCTGAAAGTAGTTGAAAAAGATGAAGAGCTCTTTAGAGGAAGATTGACTGAATAAAAGCAGCTACTGCCCCAAGTTTGGAAAACCTGAGCAGGGCAGTTAGTAGGGTTCTTCGGTAGTCTCTCATTCATAAATTGAAGCCAGCTTATTATTTGTGCAAGAATAATAACATTAGTTCATTGTTACTCTGATTAGCAGGTAATTATTGCTATTATTACAGCAGTTAAGTAAAGTAACTTGCCAGATTATTTACGACCAATAGATTACCATATTCTATTATTATTGTGTCAATGAAAAAGAAAGCAAAGGCCAGAAATATTATATCCTGGCATTTTTCCCAGTCTGGTATTCAAAATAGCTTACAATAGTCAAAACAACTTTAAAAATCATGTACACAAAAATTAAAATAATTAAACTACAATAGAATAAAATCATCTGACAGTATGATAATTAAAAAGAAAAACAAATTCAAAGAACGCAGACACTAAAATTTAGCCTCACTTAAAGAATTTTAGAATCTGAGAACAGCCGCTGAGAAGGCCCTTTACTGCATTTATTTTGTTTTGTTTTTATTTACTTTGTCTCTATCCCACCTTTCTCCCAATATAGAGATTCAAGGCAGCTAATCATGTTCCATAAGATATACTTGTTAGTGTAATAGGACAGAGAGAAGGACATCAACAGAAGATCTCAAAACACCACCAAGTGCATTCATACAGGAGATAACAGTCCATCGGATATGCTGTTTGATACCCCCGGGTAGTCCATTCAAATATCGAAACTTGGGGGAAAAATAGTGCAAAACTGCAGATTATACTATGTGTTATCCATTTAAAAATGGTTCAAAGTTCATTACAAAACTGGGGGGTGCTGGTGTTTCATTTCTAAAGTGTTTCTACAGAAATGTGCTGCTATAATGCCTAGCATGCAGCCCACTGTGATTCCATCCGCTGTTTTAACTGTTTAATTGTAGTTTTATTTTAATGGTGTTTTATTGTGGTTTTATGAGATGTCTGCTAACTGTATTTTACGAATTGCTGTGAGCTGCCCCGAGCCATCTGGGGGCGGTGGCAGACAAGTATGAAGTAATAAATAAATATAAATAAATAATGGGAGTAATGAAATTTCATTACTATTTTGTTATAGTAACTGCACATAATTACTATAATTGGGGGAACTTCAGGGGCTCCTTTCCCCTCATTTTTACAGCTGTTGAGGTAGAACTCACTACAATGGCAGAACACATTTACCACTCTTAGCCCACCAAATTTTATAACGTTTCACTTATTTATGGATTTTTGGAGAATTTTCAAAGTTTTCAAAAACAAGATTGTCTTAATAATAAAGAAAATATGTTCCTAGTTTGAAAGTATTATTTCCTGTTTAATTGTGTAGTCCTTACTTTGAAAGTAACAGTTCTACACTGGGATTTTTTTTGTGCCAAAAACTTTGTTAATGGGCAGATAACAATGTTAAATTGGTGGACTGCATCGCAACATGTGCTATAACATGATATCCCTCATGCAAAGACAAAGATTTAGCAGTTTAATAAACTTTCACTTTGTTTTTATGATAGAACCAATTAGGAAAATATATTTATAACCCAGGAACAAAAATCATAATTTATTGGAACTCTCGCCGGCTATGGAGGGGCAAATTGTCACGATGCACGGACTTGAGCGGACTGAAGGCTAACTACTTTATTGAATATAAAAACAGTTCCAAAGAATAATGTCCAATAGAATATAAAGGCAATCCAAAAGGCTTGAAGTAACAATGTCCAAGGTAACGTAGCAAATAGGCAAAAAGCTTAGCAAGGCTCCGCAAGACTATGCGGATCAGGAAACAGGGCAAGGCTCCGCACAACCAGGCGGATCAGGACAAGGCAAGGCAAGGCTTGATGACCACTGGCTAGCTTAGCTTGTGGTCCCACTCCGCTTCACGCCTATTCA
Source organism: Anolis apletophallus (assembly GCA_030556195.1). NCBI lineage: Eukaryota > Metazoa > Chordata > Lepidosauria > Squamata > Anolidae > Anolis > Anolis apletophallus. The sequence goes on from JARBWK010000005.1 coordinate 27,883,947, forward strand.
GATGAGACGTGGCCGGAGCACTGAGGATTCGTTCCCACGGATCCTATACTTAATCCTTCGGCCGAGGTCCCCGACGCTCTAGGCTTCTGCGTCTCCAATCGCTGCTCACGGACCTCAGCCGGTCTATGCTCTTCAACCATTCCCTTCTGCTAGACTCTATGTTCCGTCTCCTATCAAAGGTTCGACCTTGTCTCTCCGCAGCTGTGTTTCTATCTCCCTGAGAGCTCTCCTCCCTAGCCGTTTCCCATGCGCTTTCTTCCATATCTTCCCCGGGAGGCTCCTGAGAAGATCTCCCACCCGGATGTTCATAACTCCCAGAATCGCTGTCCATCTGCACCTGGTTATCTAAATCTTCACTAGGGCCAAACAACATTTCTTCCCAGGCCAAGCTCTCTGTGGGCGAAAGAGGCCCCTGAGGGGAAAGCTGCCCTTCGCCCCAGTCATCTAGCTCATCCTCTGAATCATGTTCTGGCACAGCTGGTTCTAATGCTAATGGGACCCCAGGTCCTAACCCCTGCCCTCCAGGCACAAACGAGAACTGCTGTGCTACACAAATCTCTGTGATGCTGAACAGTGCACTGCATTCTAGAAAATGTAGTTTAGTGCAGGGCCTTTTGAATTCTCTGGCCTTGGACTTCTCCTTTCGCAAACTACATTTACCAGAGTTCTGTGCTGTTCCCAGAAAACAATGCTCCCTCTTTTCCCCTCTAATAATGGCAAGAGGCCATTAATTTACAGAGGAAAGGCAATGCAGGCACTAAGGCAGCCTTTTTGGCTTTGTTTTTTCAGCTTTGCTTCCTTGCACTGAATATGAAACCAACTTTAGGAGGCTTCCAAGATCTACAAAACAAAAACAAAAAGATATGGGGTAAGTTTAGATTCTTAAATTTTTGACATGGGCCACACCCATGTATCTGATATTGCCTCATAAGTATGAATTTAACAAATTTGATCTGAATTACGAGGACTAATGAAAAATGCACACCTCTAGTTAATTACAATGCAATCATTCCCTATTACTTCCTTACATTTAAAATGCCTAAGACTAAAATATAGTTGCATACAGTCCAATTGTAGATGGAACACCATTTTAGTAACACACCTCAGTAACATACATCAAGTTGACAGGCATATACGTATACAAGCATACTTCACTAGGCTTCATTCCCTTCTTCCATTGTGCCTAGGATATGAGCCTTAACAAAATCAATCAATACTGCTTTCTCAAGTACACAGTCAGCTGTATCCACTTTGCAGAATGTTTAGTACCATATTAATTTTAGTAGCTTTGTACTATATTAATTTCCATGGCTCAATTTTGGGATTTGTCATTTTATGAGAGCTCTCTGTCAGAGAGTTCTGGTGCCTCAACAAACTACCAATGCCAGGATTCCACAGAATGGCATTTTGGCAGTTAAACTGGTGTCAAACTGCTATGTTTCTGCAGTGTTGGTTGTATGCTTGTGTTCTATGAAGAGAAAAGAGGCTGATTTTGTTTTGGAATAGTTCAGGAAGTGGAAGGCAAGGGATAAAGGAAAATGGGGAGGGGAGAAAGAGAAGGATATGGAACATATGCTTTGGAAAATCATTTGCCGGGGCAGACAGGTAGTGGATGCCTTGGAGTGGCCTTGAGAGGAACAAGAAGGCGCTTTCCTCTGTTTATATCTATAAATTACCTCTATGTGATTGCATACACAGGCACACATGCATACAGTGTATGAGAGAAAGGGGAGGATGTGAATGAGAATGAGTGACAGGCAGAAAGAGATAATCCTATTCTTTAGAGTCATTTTCTTGATTGAACTAATTTACCTTGAAGGTTAATATATTCTAAACTAATTCAGGGATTAATAACCGCTTAAAGATATATGAAAGACATTTTGATGTATATGAGACAAGCGTCATGACCGATTTTATTATCTTCGCAATGACTTTGGAGTTCGTCTGATGTGATTGAAAAGAGAATTTGATTGTATGATATACAGAGTGACAGGTGCACAGTAGAAAGGGATGCACTCCCCCCTTTTAATCCTGAATCTTCACTCCTGTTAGTTTTGCAAATGAAGAGGTAATTCTATTTGCTTATATTGCATTTTTCTTCTCAATAATATCTGTTGCTCCTCAAGAGGACAAACGTTCTTTCATGTAGAACATTTCAAATGTTTACAGGAATTAAACCAATGATCAAAAGTGCTCTACAGAAAGGCAATTAACTCTCTAGTTTAATCTTGGCATTGCAGGTATGAGAGAACAAGGTTTTTTACTCATTGGCTGCATGTTTATACCACATTCATGAGATTTATTAATATTTTTCCCTTTTGTTTTACTCAGGAAAAACTCAGATGACCATCAACAACTACTGTAGGCCCTCCACTTTTTGCAGAGAAGCAAGAGGCATCCCCTGAAAGTGGGTAAACTGTTTTTTAAAATCACAATTTAAAAAATGTAAGAATCTTTAGGTCCTGTAGTACAATTATGGAGGGCCCAGAGATACCTCGAGAGGCCATAGTAATCAAATTCGTAATCCATGAAAGTTAAACAAAAAGTAGAGGGTCAATTTACACTACATTTCCTGCTCTTTCAAAAATTTCACAAATTAAGGAATTATTTATTTATTTATTATTTGAATTTATATGTCGCCATTCCCCGAGGGCTTGGAGTGGCTCACAATTACAGTAATGGAAAACAGCAATTAAACAAGTAGACAGGACAGTTAAACACAATCTAGAGCATAATAAAGTTAACATCTATCAACATTCTACTAAACATCCAGGTCTAAGCACCTCTAGTACACGTAGGCATGCGCCTAGCACCAAACCTCCCTTCCCCGTGCTCATCCAGAGCCATCTCACTTGGAGCCTGCTAGGTGCCCAGTGTTCAACTGGTTCCCTGAAGATGTAGCACAGCAGTTCTCGTTTGTGCCTGGGGGCCAGGAAACAGCACCGGGGGTTCCATTAGCATTAGGGCCTGCACCTGCAGAGATAGATTCTGAAGAGGATTTGGAAGGGTTACCTGAAGGAGCGTTTCCCATCGCTGGGCCTCTTTCTCCCACTGAAAGCTTGACTTGGGATGAAAGTTGGCTTGACCCTTATGCAGACATAGATGATAACCAGGTGCAAATGGAAAGCAGTGATAGCGAAAGTTATGAACACCCGGGTGGGAGAGGTTCACAGGAGCTTCTGAGTGAAAACATGGAAGAAAGCGGCTGGGAAGATTCTAGGGAGGAGAGCTCTCATGGAGATAGGGACCCAGGTGCTGGGAGACAAGGCCGAACCTTTGATAGAAGTAGCATTGAGTCCAGGAGAAGGGGATGGTACCACAGCCTAGACAGGCCGAGGTCCGTCAGCAAAGATTGGAGACGACGAAGCCTAGAGCGTCTGGGACCTCGGCCGAAAGATTTAGTATTGGATCCGTGGGAACGATTCCCCAGTGCTTCATCCACGTCTATTCTGAGCAGACGTGTAGCGAAGTTGGTCCACGGAGCTAAGTTGGCTAGTGGCCACCAAGTCTTACCTTGCATTTACCTTGCCTTGTTCCTGAATCCGCATTGCTGCGCGGAGCCCTGCTTAAGCCTTTGGATTACTTTACCAAGTTGTTTTGGACATTGTTTGCTTCAAGCCTTTGGATTGCATTGCTATTCTTATGGACAATTTACCTTTTGACCTGTTTTATATTCAATAAAGTAGTTAGCCTTCAGTCCGTCTCTGTGTGTGTGATTAAGGGGCCGGTCAAGTCCGTGCATCGTGACAGAAGAGGGGATGGGACAAGGCTACGAACCAAGCCTTCGGGGTGGTGAGGGGCAGGTGTAAAAGTTAGGATTCCTGGGTAACTGTGGTATCCCAGCTGTTCCAACCAGGTGGGCATGGACAGGACCTGGGAGTGCCAGGCGGGCGTGGGCAGACCCCAGAGGTGCCAGGGGTGCCATTTGCCTTGGAACTGGAAGGGGAAGATGGATGGTCTGATGGATACGATTCTACTGATGAAAGCCTACAATGGGATAATTCATGGCTAGATGGTGGTGGAGAGGCCGAAGAATTTTCTGAAGATTTCATGGACACAGACTCTGGGTCAGACTATGAAAGGCCAGGGGGTCGTAGGTCTCAAGAGCGAGTTTTGACTCCCTTCCCAGAAGAATCTCTGCGAGAAAGGGAGTTGTCCAGTTCCCATTCTGATAGTAATGCAGCTGGCTTTACTAACGAGAGGGTGTTGACCAGTTCCCATTCTGATAGCAACCCAGATGGGTTCGCTAACAAGATGGAATTCAACAGGAGGAGTATTGAGAATTCTAGGCGAAGTTGGAGATGGGAGGTGCGATGGACCCACAAAAGTTAGATACTATAATTGGATGGGATTTTGGAAAGATCTTCAGATCTCAAGCTATGTTTGGAGAGGCCTGGGTTTTGGTCTCGGTGTTCCTGTTGCCGCTGGTGCGGTTGCCTTGTTTTCAAGCCTTGAGTTCCATGAGATTTAAGTCAGAGTGACTTTGGACTATAGGATAATCTTGTTATTTTCCGTGGATTATTTCCTGATTACCTTGGACCTATTTTGGACAGTTTCATGAACTATTTTTATTGCTTTTGAATCTTCTTACTTTGATTCTTCTTTTATAAAATAGAGAGTTGTTATTCATAGACTGCCTCTGTGTGTAAACTAAGGGTGGATACAGTCTTGGCCCGAGTTGCGACAGTAACATCACTGACAGGGAAATGGCCCAAAGAGCTCCAAGTCCAGGTCATTTGTAGAAAACTGGGAAAGGTTCCCATCCCCAGTATTGTGGGTGGGCACCCTCTCCCCATTTCCCACAGAGCCAGGGCTGTTTAGAATGACAGGTCCTGATTTTTGGAGAGGGGCTGAGGCTGCGGATTTTGCCCAGCTACCAAAGCCCACCCCCCAGAAAGTCCTGGTCTTAAACCTTCTTTGGTGAAAATCCAGTTTCTGGGGCCTATGTCTCAAAGGTCTCAAAAGTTTGTCAGTTTCAATGGTTTGGACCCTCACTGTACTCAGAACCTCTGATCCTCTGGGGCATAGTCCAGTCTTGGTTCCATTTCCCTCTTCCCTCTCTCTAATTGACCAATAACCTCACATAATCATGCCCATATATAGGATTTCCCTATATGGTTGTGAGATTTGACTGTCCTCCCCACACTAGCTTCCTATCTTTCATATAAGATCAAGTTGGAGAAACACTTTCTGATTTTTCCTGCTTATTTTTGATGTTCAGATCTGCAGATCCATCTAAATCACTTCAAATTGTGATTATTCAGCACTGGAATGGAATTATGCCATTCCATACAAATGTTGAACTCCTCCAGATCAATCCAAATCCATTTCATTATTTGGGATTGCTCCAAAATGGTAACCCAATATTAAAACATATATGAGGGCTTTGGAACCAATATTTATTTATTTACTGTATTTATATTTCACCATGAAGGGGACTCAGAGCAGCCTTACAATCAGCAGCAATTTGATGCCATATCAACAGACAATAAAAAATAAACATACATTAAAACTAAAAATTTAAAAGCAATATAAACATTAAAATGCATTATTAAAATTAAAACATGGAGGCTCAAACAAATTCAGAGTGATCCATTTCAGGGCCGGATTTGGTCCAAATAATTTCAGACCATTTGAATGAACAAACGAGTGAACAGAAACAAAATAAATGTGCAAAACATGCAGGACAATTATTATTTCAATGTATTCTGTACCCAACAAAGAAAATGAGTGAGACATCCTCAGTTCCATCAATCTTCTTATGATGAAAATAAAAAGCCTGAATAGAGAAGCAAAGAAAGCCCTTTCAAAGCTACATTTGAGGACTGACGGTTTGTGGGAAGGGGACAATTGAAGCTTGTCTTGATATAGTACAACCTCTAAGCCCATGGGACTGATATCCATGGTTTCATTGACAAAATATAATCATAGAATCATAGAGTATGTCCTCTCTAGGCATTCTCAAGGTCCTGCAAGTTTCTTTCATCCACAGAAGGTTCTGGATCAGATCCCCCAGAGATATGGTGGTTGTACAGTGTCATCTAAAAAGAGTTAAATGTAGGGAAGCAGAAGGAAATGATCCCAGTGCTTAAGATTGGCATCTAGAGACAAATACCAGCCCATGTGTTTAAAAGTTGGAAGGAATCTGGTGCAGTTCCTTGAAAGCTGAAAGGTTTAAAGGCATTTTTAAAATCTTTTCAGCACTAAAGTCTTGGTAAAAGTTTTCCTGATTTTGCTTGTCCCTACAGCTGCTTACTAGCCTTCTCCATGCAAATCATGTTGTCTAAGTCACACCATAGCATTTTGTTTAGGAGTCCACTGCTGATCTAAAGCCTTGACAACATTTGCTGTCATACATAATTAAATATGAGCCCCACTAAGCTGTCGAAACTGAACTCACATTGGTCTTTAGCATGATGGAGGAAGATTTCTAGATTGACAATGCAGCTTTTCTTAGTGGAGAACAGAGTTGCTGTTTAGAACACAAATACTAATGGTCACCCTGCAGTATTTAATGCCAGGCTAGCCTTGGTATCTGGTGGCGGGCCAGAAGCATGCATAACATTTTGGCTGCTTTTGAATCATAAATGTGTTCTGGTGCAGCTGAGCTGTCAGGGTTAATTTATTTATTTTTCCCCAGACGAGTTTCTCATTTATGAACTAGTTTGCTACGGTGCTGTTTAAATGAGAAGCAGGATGATCACCATATCTTTTCAGAGTATTCTGCTGTAAATTGCTAAGGGATAGCAAGACTGCTTCTCTGTCACAAGAAATTAAGCTGTGCCCCCCACCCCTCTGCCAACTTCATCACTTATTTCATCTTATGATTTTATCATGCCAGGGCCTTTTAATGCAGAATGAAAGCGGAAACATACTGACACTGCATTTCTTTCTTTCGCGCCCTCTCTCTAATCGTTTTGTTTGTTTTGTTTTTTTTGCTTTGGCTATGAAAGTTCTTGTGATCAGTGTCTTGCACCACATCATTGAACCTTCCTTCCTATTCATTTATTATTTATTTATTTCCCTTATTTATATCTTGCCACTTCTTAACCTCCGAAGGGGGACTCAGGATGGCATTACATTGAGCCCCATTAGAGGCTATTACAAAAAATTACAATAATAAAATCACAGATTAAAAACATCACATAATACAACAATACATAGTTAAAACCATACAAAGATTGAACAGGAAAAACAGTCTTGTCAGTCATATCACCATTGCAATTTGTCCCTTTAAAGTGCTACTTACATCTATTGCCCGAAAGCCTGGTCCCAGAACCATGTCTTTAATTTCTTTCAGAAAGCCAGGAGGGAGGGGGCCAATCTTAATTCAGTTGGAAGTGTATTCCATAGGCGCGGAACCACCGAGAAGACATTGTCCCTCATCCCCACCAGGCGCATTTGAGCTGTTGACAGAAGCAAGAGCAGGGCTTCCCCGGATGATCTTAGATTTCAAGGTGGGACGTAGGGGTGGATGTGTTCGGACAAATAAGTGGGCCAGGACCATTTAGAGCTTTATAAGTAAAAACCAGCACTTTGAATTGGGCTCGGAGATGGACCGGCAGCCAGTGGAGCTGACACAAGAGGGGGGTGGTATGTTCCCTGTATGTCACCCCAGTTAGTAATCTGGCTGCCGAACGTTGTACTAGATAAAGTTTCCGAACCATCTTCAAAGGCAGCCCCACATAGAGCGTGTTGCAGTAATCTATACGGGATGTAACCAGAGCGTGGTCTACTGTGGCCAAGTCAGACTTCCCAAGGTACGGGCACAGCTGGCGCACAAATCTTAGTTGTGCAAAAGCTCCTCTGGCCACTGCCGAGACCTGGGGTTCCAGGCTCAGCAAGGAATCCAGGATCAATCCCATTGTCGCCCCCTAGGGCCCTGGCTCACGGCCTCCCTGGATAAACCACACAAGGGCATGGGTACAACCGGGTTTTATTGTGCAGGAAACAATAGAAAGCTTGAAGGCATATATAGCGCCTTTAAAGTAGCAGGCAAGATCCACCGGTAGGTATAATCCCATAGTTCGGACCACAAGCTGGATGCTGGCAGCAAGAGAGAGAGTCCTTAGCCAGGTCCCCTCCGGATCAGCAACGTTGCGGCTCGGGAAGCACAGGGTTCAAAAGTAGGAAAGTTCCATAGAGATTGCGGTGAAGCCACAAGCGTACTGGGACGCTGGTCAAAGCAGCCCGGTGGAAAGGGCTGGCATGCAGGATCCCGGGCCGTATGCTGCAGGGCCCCGAGAAGATATCCCAACCGAGGCAAGGAGGCTGGGATAGCTGGCTTCAAAGCAAGAGTCCTTTTTCCAAGGGATCCCTGCTGCAGCTAACTGACAGGGATGGCTGAAGTAGTTAGCATAGAGTCTCTTTAGAATTACAGCCGATGCAATAAGGCTGCGTTGGCCCCTACAATGGGGCAGGCCTCTCAAAGGGAAATCTCACCGTAGCGGGAGACAGGGGCAGCTGTAGCAACTCACGGAAGGTCCTGAAGATTTCCTGCCGAGGCAAGGAGGCAGGAAGCAGTGCTTACTGTAGCAAAGAGTCCAGAAACCTTAATGGAATCCCTGCTGAGGCAAGGCTGCAGGAGCAGTGTTTCCGTAGCAGAGGGTGCAGTCACTGGGATGGTTTCAGGCTCCCACCTCAGGTTTCGACGATGACCTGGGACCCAGGCGAAGCACGGCCGAACCGTAGGTGAAGCAGGGACCAGGCAAGGTGGAGCAGGGATGAACCAGCCCAGAGTTGGCTGGCTGGCATTCCCTGGAAGGGAAAGGCTCGATCGGCTGTTTCCCTAGTCCATCCTGGATGCGATGTTGGTAGAAGACAAAGGCTGAAGGGTGCACGGGGCAATTATAGCATTCTGAAAGTGCGTCGGACGTCAGAGCCCATGATGGACGATCCCTAGCATGTTGACATGATCTCAGGCCTCTCGGAATGCAGGTCTCATTACCGGGGGCCATCTGGCTGAAGGGAGGCATTCTCCCAGTCGCTTTCACTATCAATTGCCAGGGCAACCGGCCTTGGAGGCTCTGTTATGATTGCCTCCCTTTAGGTTCACACAGGCCAGGTCAGAAGGGCTTGAGCACAGTTTATGAGCAGGGCAAGCTGTTGTAGAATGTAAGTTTCGATTACCTTGGCTGGAGTGCGGCTCAGGCCAAGATGCTGCCTGAAGCTGTTGCCGCTCAGGCCAAGATGCTGCCTGAAGCTGTTGAACTGTGACACCCAGACTGTGAACCTGTTTCTTCAGGGTGAGTGTAACTCCATCCAACACAGGCTGTAACTCTATGCCCTGTCCGGCCTTTCGACTGACCAGGAGAACCTCTGTCTTGTCTGGATTCAATTTCATTTTGTTAGCTCTCATCCAGTCTGACACAGCAGCCAAGCACCGGTTTAAGGTCTGAACAACCTCCTTAGTGACAGGTGGGAAGAAGTGACAGATCTGGACATAATTTGCATACAGATAACACCATACTCTGAAACTCCAGATGATCTCCCCCAGTGGCTTCATGTAGATGTTAAATAACATTGGGGACAGTACTGAACCCTGAGGGACTCCAGAAGACAATGGTTGTGGAGTCAAACAGGTGTCACCAAGTAACACCTTCTTAGACCAATCCTCGAGGAAAGACTGAGCCACTGCAAAGCAGTACCTCCAAGTCCCATTTCTGTGGGGCGTCCCAGAAGGATACCATGGTCAATGGTATCAAAGGCCACTGAGAGGTCCAGCAGAACCAACAGGGACATACTCCCCCCTGTCTAGCTCCCGGCGTAGATCATCTACTAAGGCGACCAAGGCTGTTTCAGTGCCATGAGCTGGCCTAAAGCCAGACTGTGACGGATCTAGATAATCCGTGTCTACCAAGAACCCCTGGAGTTGTGAAGCCACCACACGTTCCATGACTTTGCCCAAATAGGGAAGATTGGAAACTGGCCGAAAGTTGACTAATTGAGTGGGGTCGTTATGGCTTTTCAACAGTGGTTTTATAACAGATTCTTTTAAGCTGGCTGGAATTTTCCCTCCTGTAAGGAGGCATTAACCACCACCTTGACCCACTCTGCCAAACCCCCTCTGGCTTCTTTAATCAGCACACACGGTTGCCCTTCCCAGCACATGTGACTTTTCATTTTGGTAGGGGTGAGGTTTGGTCTGTTACAATCATGAGAATCCTTCATTCCATATTGTAATATTTTGAATATTTTTAAAGCAAATACTGAACGGAGCACAGGTGAAAGCTATTTCAAGTGCATCCTAAGGTCCTCTTCAGCTCTTTGCTGAAGGTGACTGATCTAGTGCAACTTGTGAGGCTTTTCATTTTGTGTTCAACAGAGATTCTCTCCCCATCTCACAAAGGTTGCCCAGATGGAAATGAGGAGCAAAGATAATACAGGTTATATAAAGGTTTTAGATTTCTGTTTTTGTTCCTGGCTGGAGAGCCAGCTCAGCTTTTGCTATGGAGCAAAGAGGAAAGAAAATCTAATTTGGACAATAGAACCACATAAATAGCCTCTTCCTCTAACTAAATCCATCCAATTTTGGCATTCTAGGATTGCATTCTAGCTCTTCAGTGCTAGATCACCAAGCAGAAATGGCTGTCCAATAGGACAAGACAATGAAGGAGTGACCAAAGAAAGGTGGCATTTATAGCACAAAAGCTCATCCTTAGAGTGACACAAGGAACCTTTTCCCTGCTCCACTCAAGAAGGATAAAATGAAAAACGTGCACACACTCGAGCAGCTTAGATTTTAGTTAGAGAAGGCAGATTAAAAAAAGAAAACATTTTCATTTTCATACCCATTTTATTTCTGCCTCGATTTGTTTCTTGGAAGGGAAAAAACAAATAAGCAGACAAGAACATTATTCTGCTAAAATGGCAACAACATTGAGAGTGGAAGATGACATGAAGTCCATGGAAATTAGATATAATCATATTCCCTGTTCAATTTGTTTCCCTCCCTGGAGTTATTTTTAGCTTTGTTTACTCTAATTGTGTGCATGTCTAAAAGCCTATCTCATTCCACATTGTGCAGTGCATAATACCATCACTTCTTCTGGTGTCATTTCCTTCCCAGATTTTTAGTACAATCTTTAAACAGAATATCACACTAAGCACAGTTCTCATAAGCTCAAATGTATAGTTGTACCATTCATTACTTTTAAAAGTGGTGTTGTGATAATTAAGAACAGAAATATTTATTCATCTAGTACAGGGCTGTCCAACTTCTACTGGCCCAGGGGCCTGAATTCCGGTCACTGATGACCTGGGGGGCCGTAGGGTCTGCCCCCACCCCCGGCTCCGCCCCTGGCTCCACCCCTCCCTGCCCCCGGCTCTGCCCTTTCCCCCGCCCTCTCCCCCCATTTTATCTCATATTTACTGAGATAAAATGCAGGGTGGGAATTCAAAAGGGGCATCCATACAGTCAAATATAATCTTTTACTGAGATAAAATGCAGGGTGGGCATTCAAAAGGGGCATTCATACAGTCAAATATAATCTTTTACTAACATTAAATGCAGGGTGGGAATTCAAAAGGGGCATGCATACAGTCAAATATAATCTTTTACTGAGATAAAATGCAGGGATAAAATATTAAATTATTTTAATTTAATATTAAATATATTTAATTCCATACTCCCCACCCCCTTATTTTAATTTAATATTAAATATATTTAATTCCATCTTCCCCTCTCCCCTTATTTTTATTTAGTATTAAATATATTTAATTCCATCCTCTCCTCTCCCCTTATTTTTATTTAATATTAAATATATTTAATTCCAGTAATGGCCATAGTAAGGGAAAGGAGGAGGATAAGGATGAGGGTATCCATAAGGATACCCATAAGGCGGTTCCCAAGGGAGAGCTCGGTCACCGAGGCCCTCCTTAAGAGGGCTCCGTGACCGAGCATGATCTTCTAAGTTGAACTGAAGAGGGGAGTGCCGCGTATCCCCACGCAATGGCGGGAAAGCAGCAGCGGCTTGAAGGAAAGGTGAGGGAAGCCGAGTGGCGCTGGCCTCCACGTGGCGCACCCTCTCGGTCTCCGGAGAGAAGGAAGGTGGGGGGGGGGGTGCCTGAGCAAGCTGGAGAGGAGGTGAGGGAAGCTCAGGCTCGGGGACTGGGGAAAGAAGCAGGCTGGGGAGGAGTTGGGGGGGAATTTCCACCCCCGAAAACTGAGTGCTCTCTTCATCAACTAGTTGCAGCGTCTCAGCTGCACACAGAACAATAGGAAGACTGGGGGGCGCAGAGCCAGCCAGGAGCCTCGGAGCATTTTGTGCCATAGGAACACAAGGACTGGAGGGCCCAGGACCAACCAGGAGCCTTGGAGTTTTTTGAGCCAGAGGCTCCTTAGATTTATCTTTTGATTTGCCAGCTTTGGCAGTTTTTTGCTTTTTCTTCCGGAGTGGCTCTATGGCAGAGTCAGAGGCCAACTCTCGGATGGCACCATCAGCACTCAAGGGGCTGGGATTCCGAGTCCCAGAAGGCAGAGAGGGCTGGCTCATGGAGCGAGAGAGCCCAGTCTCTGAGGAGAGCAAAGCCTGCTCAAAAAGGGTGGCTTTGAGCTTAGAATCCCTGTTCTTCAGGGTTCTATTAGAAAAGGTCATGCATATCTTGCAGGACTGGGGAATGTGGGATTCTCCCAAGCAGAGGAGACATTTAGGATGTCTATCCTCTTGGGGCAAGGTTGCTCCACAATCAGAGCACCTTTTGAAAGAAAGAGAAGACATCTTATCTGATAGTCGAGGCAATCCGTGGACTTTTAGCAGGAGCTAGCAGTCGGAGATCCTTTTGCTGGCTAGGCGGAAAAGGAACTGCCTGGGTAGCTTGATCAGGGGGTGAGGGGGAGTGGGAGGGGCATATGTAAATCTTTAATTTTAGCTAGTATGTCCGAGATTCTACGCATGCGCGGGAGTAAACCCACTTGTGTGCATTTCACAGACCACACGAAGAATACGCAATCCACATGGGATTTCGCTGTCAACGCCGGCGTGATCTCGCGTTGACAGCGAAATCCTGTGTGGATTGCATATTCCCGAACCTGGAAGTAGGTATTTTTTAAAATTTTTATTATTTATTTTATTTTTCAATTTTTATTTTTTATTAAAAAGCTTAGGGGGCCATAGGGAAGGGGCTGGGGGCCGTATACGGCCCCCGGGCGGCAGTTGGACAGCCCTGATCTAGTACAATACTTGTGACAGTGGAGTCTCTGATACTTGTTGAAGTGGATCAGAGAGTTAAGCTACTGAGTCTATCAGTTTGCCACCTAACATTTGTGCAGAAAAAGTTGACTGTGTTTAGATCTCATTGAGAAGACAAATGTGGAGATCCAACTGTACTTGACTAGATTACTGTCTAATGGTTGGGCTTCATATAAATCTGCATCCTGTGTTCAACATGATCAAATGATAACAGGGCATACTACTGGAGTATCCAAGCTCACAGAAATTCCCTTCGTGCTTTGTTTTTTTCGGAATATATGGCCATGTTCTAGAGCAGGGGTGGGCAATAGGCTTGTTTTAGAATCCTAAAATCGGGATTCTAAAATCAAATGGGGGGGGGGGATTTTTTTTTATTAGTATATCAAAGACTTACAAAAAATTTTCCAAAAGTTCTGAAATGTAACGTAAGTCTTAACAAAATTCTAAATTGGTTATAAAGTCTGAAAAGCAGGGAAACAGTTAAAAATCAAGGGGGAACATTCCCTTCGCCTCTGCAGTGCAATTAAGTGGAGCTGTACATGTATAACATAAATATAAGAGGTAGTAGCTACTTGCTCTCAGGACAATTGTGAAAGTGAAGTACGATTCTCCCCCCCCCCCCTATTATTTCCCCTTTCCCTCCTTTCTTCCTTCTCTACCCTCTTCTTTCATTCCTTCCTTTGCTCTTTGGTTCCCCATCCCTTCTTTTCTCTTTCCTTCCTTCCCTCCCCCCTTCTCTCCTTCTTCCTTTGTCTCCTTCCTTCCTTTGTTCACGTTTTATTTCCTAATAGCAATTAAACAGAAAGATATATGTATAATATATAGACTTTCTGCTGTGCTTTCTGCAACCGAACTTGCCTATCTCAGATTGGCCTCTTTAGTCATCAGCGCTTGTAAAAGCGTGGGATGAGTCCTTCCTGAATCTTCGTTCGTGAAGTAATGCCGAGAGAGAGATATGTATTAATGCAGTGGTTCCTCATGTTGTGGTGACCCCATCCATATTTTCGTTGCTACTTCATAATTTTGTTACTCTTATGAATTCTAATGCAAATATCTAATATGCAGGATGTATTTTCATTGTTACAAATTGACCAAAGTTAAAGCATAGGGATTAATCACAAAAACAATATGTTTGGGGGAGGATGGACAACGGATGATGGGATTTGCAGTACCTTCGACCAATTCAGCTCTGACTTCCACAGCTGAGACCCCATGAATGACAGACCCTGACCAAACTTGGCACACAGAACCCCCATGACCCACAGAAAATACTGGAGGGGTTTGGGAGGAATTGACAGTGATTTAGGGGAGATAACTCTGAACCCAAACAATCCTGGATCAGGACCAAACTTGGCATGAATACTCAATATGCCCAAATGTGAACGCAGATGGAGTTTGGGGAAAATAGACCTTGACATTTGGGAGTTGTAGTTGCTGGGATTTATAGTTCACCTTCAATCAAAGAGCATTCTGAACTCCACCAATGACAGAACTGGGCCAAACGGGGATCCCCCCCCCCCGCGCTCGCCGGCGCCCTCGCTCCCCCCTCCCTCACCTCTCTCTAGCCCCGGTGCATGCATCGGGGCTAGAGAGGCAGAGAGTGGCGCGGGGGCCTTTCTCCTCCTCTCTCGCCAATGACAGGCTGGCGAGAGAGGAGGAGGAGGCCCTCGCTCACCCCCTCACCTCTCTAGCCCGATGCATGCACCGGGGCTAGAGAGAGGCGAGGTGAGGAGGCGCCGGCGGCGCGCTGGGGAAAGAGGGGCGGGATTGCCTCCTCCTTCGCCCCTCTTTCCCCCGCGCTTGCCCTCGCTCCCCCCGCCTCTCTCTAGCCCCGGTGCATGCATCGGGCTAGAGAGAGGCAGAGAGTGGCGCGCTGGGCCTTTCTCCTCCTCTCTCTCGCCAATGACAGGCTGGCGAGAGAGGAGGAGGAGGCCTCGCTCACCCCCCTCACCTCTCTCTAGCCCCGATGCATGCACCGGGCTAGAGAGAGAGCAGGTGGCAGGCGCCGGCGCGCGGGGGAAAGAGGGGCGGGAGGAGGCAATCCTTCGCCCTCTCTCCCCCCGCTGCGCGGCGCCCTTGCTCACCCTCGCCTCTCTCTAGCCCCGATGCATGGATCGAGGCTAGAGAGAGGCCGAGAGGGGCGCGGGGGGCCTTTCTCCTCCTCTCTCGCCAATGCCAGGCCGGCGAGAGAGGAGGAGGCCCTCGCTCATCCCCCTCGCCTCTCTCTAGCCCCGATCCTGAGGGAGCGAAGGCCCAAGTTTGCCCAGGCTGAGAGGAAAAGGAAGAGGCCTGGGGCTGTGAGGAATGGTGGGAGTTGAAGTCCAAAACACGTACCTGGAGGGCTGAAGCTGGCCCCTGCGATGGGACGAGGCAGAGCAATGGGGAAGAGAAGCATCTGAGAGAGCGCACGGAGAGAGGAGAAGCGTGTGTGTGTGTGTGTGTGTGTGTGTGTGTGTGTAAAGCAGGCCCCTGCGATGGAACAAGGCAGAGCAACGGGGAAGAGAAGGAGGGGGGGAGCCTGGAGGACTACAGTTTCCAGAATGCATTGCCTAGCAGCAGCGTCACTTCCAGTTCCCCATAGAAATGCGGGAAAAGAAGAAGCTGAATGAAGGCGGGAAGGAAATGAGCGGGAGAAGACAGGGAGAAGTGAGTAGTACAATAATTAATTAATTAATACTTAAGAATTTCTAACGATCTTAACGCAAATTGTTGGCCTCACGGACCGTAAAAGGAAGTCTACTTCCTGGTTCGCGGCAGCAATACGTAAAACCTCAAAAGTCCCATTTCATACGAATCTCTTACGAATCCTTTTAATTTCCGTTTCATTTTTCTCATGCCTAGTGGGCAACTATTTTTTCCAAGGGGCCACACGAGAGCCAAAAAATATTATGGAGGGCTGCACCTAAAGGCGGAACTACATGCTAATCTACATAATTTATTTATTTATTCACTTACTATATTTACTATATATTACACATCATTAATATTAACATATTAATATATCAAGAAATATTCATATATTATTAGTATTAATATCATAATTATTATATTATAGTATATATATATAAACATAATATATTGAAATTATAATATATCATATAACATTATATTATATTATTTATTATATTATTTTATTGTTATAAAATTATTATACAGTAATAATAAAAACCACTAAAATAAAATAATGCTTCCTTATAGTCCCCTTCTCTGGAGATTTTTATGCAGAGGCCAGGCAGGGGAGGCAAGCCAGGTACCCTTAGGCGGGCCGGATAGAATCAGCCAAAGGGCCGCATCCGGTCCCCAGGCCGCAGTTTGCCCACCCCTGTTCTAGAGGCATTCTCTCCTGACATTTTGCCTGCATCTATGGCAAGCATCCTCAGAGGTCAGGTGAGGATACTTGCCATAGATGCAGGCGAAACGTCAGGAAAGAATGCCTCTAGAACAGGGCTGTCAAACTGGTGGCCCGTGGGCTGTATACAGCCCCCCAGCCACTTCCCCATGGCCCCCTACCCTCCTGCAAGATATCTGCTTTTTAAGATTTAAAAAAATATTTTTATTATTTTTTTGAATATTTTTTATTTATTTTTTTCATTGCAGGGGGGGTGAGGGGTGGGGTGGGGCAGGGAGGAGAAGCAGGCTCCCTTCCTCCTCCTCCTTCCCTCCCGTCCCCTCTCTCTCCCTCCCTCCCTCCTTCTCTCTCTCTTTCCCCCTTTTATTCCTTCCCCCTTCCACCACCTGAACGAAAGAGGGAAGGAGAGAGAGTGCACCGAGCGAGAGGGGCGTGGCCAGAGCAAAAAGGGGTGGAGCTGAGTTCGGAGCGCGCGGGGTGCTCATCCATTCCCTTTCCGGCTTCCTCCTCTTCTGAGGATTCGTGCCAAGTTTGGTCCTGATCCATCATTATTTGAGTCCACAGTGCTCTCTGGATGGAGGAGAACTACAACTCCCAAACTCAAGGTTCAGTACTTTCTGTTGCTCTCATGAGACTTTAGTCTGCCACGTTTGATTCAACGTGGCTGAGGAATGCTTTGATTGTGTTTTCCCCTTATGGCAGAAGGAGGTAGGACTGGATGGCCCTTGGAGGTCTCCTATTCTAGGAACCCATTGTAATTATTATTATTATTATTATTATTAGCATCAGAGGCTGAATGGCCATCTGTGAGGAATGCTTTGATTGTCTTTTCCCCTTATGGCAGAAGGAGGTAGGACTGGATGGCCCTTTGAGGTCTCCTATTCTAGGAACCCATTGTAATTATTATTATTATTATTATCATCATCATCATCATCATCATCATCAGAAGCTGAATGGTCATCTGTGAGGAATGCTTTGATTGTATTTTCCCCTTATGGCAGAAGGAGATTGGACTGGATGGCCCTGGATGGCCCTTGGAGGTCTCCTACTTCAGGAACCTGTTGTTGTTGTTATTATTATTATTATTAGCAGAGGCAGAATGAATATTATGCCTTATCACTCAGGGTTATAGGCCTGTGTGGAAGGGCCCTGGCTTCTTATTTGACTTCCTTTCCACACATCTGAATAAAATCCCATGTTATTTGCTTTAAACCAGATTATATGAGTGTGGACTCCGATAATCCAGTTCAAAGCAGGTATTCTGGGTTATATGGCTGTGTGGAAGGGCCCTGAGTCCACACTGCAATATAATCCAGTTCAAAGCAGGTTTTGTGGGGTTTCCTGCCTGGATATTCTGGATTATGTGGCTGTGTGAAGGGCCCTGAGTCCACACTGCAATATAATCCAGTTCAAAGCAGGAACTGGGACTTGAGACTGGGATTTTGGTGTTCATCTCTATCTCCAAGTCAAAGCCCCGGTGTCGTCCACAGACACCTCCAAGGTGGGGAGTGGGCGGAGCCGGGGAGGGGCGGAGCCGGGGAGGGGGCCGAGCTGGGGGCGGGGCAGGGGAGGAGCTGGGGAGGGGGCGGAGCCGGGGGCAGAGGCAGACCCTTCGGCCCCCCAGGTCATCTGTAACCGGAATTCCGGCCACAGGTCCGGTAGAAGTTGGACAGCCCTGCTCTAGAACATGGCCATATATCCCGAAAAAACCTACAACAACGCAGTGATTCCAGCCATGAAAGCCTTCGACAATACATTTCCCTTTGTTCTATCTGATGTCTAATCATAACACACTGATTCATGCATGAGTGAAGCCAAGCATGAGTTGGATCATAAGAAATGAAGTGGAGAGAAAGAGGGCAAACAACCTATATGGCCAGAGGGGCATGTTGTTTTCTGCAATGTAGAGCTCAGAAGAAATGAATTAAAAGGACTATAGTTATCTGCCATAGTTTGGGGTGGAGAAAAGGGGAAATCAATATTAATATAAGCACTCTAAGGGATTTTTTTAAAAAAACCCAAAGGAAAACTTCCCTAGGTCCTTCAGTTTAATACTACGATCAACCTCTAGCAGAAATGTGCAATACAATTACTAGCAAGTAACTTTTCAACACTGTAATTCAGTGTTTTTCAACCTTTTTTTTTAGCCGCGTCACATTTTTTACATTTGCAAAACCCTGGGGCACACCACCAACCAAAATGACACTCTAACACAGTAATACATATAGTTAATATGTTTTAAAATGTATGTATACACTCAGTGTGAAACCTGGGCCTGTTTCGATGAACACAACATAGATATCCTGGCAGGAATGGCAGAAAGACACGCACGAAGGTCTTGCTCAACAGCTGGGATTTATAGTTCACCCGCAATCAAAGAGCATTCTGAACTCCAGAAGTGGCAGCATGAGCAAAGCGAGGCAAAGCAAGCAGAGCGAGGCTGGGAAGAAGGGAGCCCGAGTGGAGAAGAGAAAGTGTTCGGCGGGAGGGGGAAGAAAGGGTATTGGAGGTTCCAATTACCCACGGCACACCTAATGATCGCCCACGGCACACTAGTGTGCCACAGCACACTGGTTGAGAAACACTGCTGTAATTGATACACAATAATGTATCACTTTTCAAATGCTGGAACAAATAATAGTAACAGCTTATTAAAATAACTTGCTAAGCTCCACAAGAATCAACAGTGAAAACAGAATGTAATCAGGACCTCTGGGATTCAGCGCATTTGCATTTGTGGAAGAGTCTATTTGGGTCCTAGTATGCACTACAACAAAGAAGAAAAAATAAGTATTTTCATTTTTTCTGACTGCATGTGATCGCTTTTATCACTTGCTTCAATAGCTCAAAAAAGATAGCTTGAATGTGACTTTTGAGAGAAAGAAACCTTGAGTTATACTCAATGATATAAGTTGTGATGCAAATGACTAATCAACTGAAAATTTTAAAGCTGACTGACATGATTTATAAAACATTACAATGTCAAGCTGATAGAAAGGCTTCCTTCCTCGTAAGCCCTTAAACACATAGTTAATGTCATCCACTGCGACTCACCCTGCATTGCTAACTTACTCAAACTGGGAAGGCTCTGTAAGTTAAACAGAACATTAATTAGTTAAAGCTGTATTTGATTCATGTGTAGGATTATTTTTAATCAATGGGCTGAGTCAGAAGGACATGCATATTTTAATATTTTTATTGAATAAAATATACATAAATAAAAACAAAAACAAAAATTGCTCATAAAACTACCAAAATAAATACAAAATAAAAGACATAAAACTTACTGCATTACCACACTTACACACATCTAAGCCACCTAAATATATAACAAAGATGACAATTAACAAAAATAGATAAAGAGGAAAATATGACTTCCAGCTATATTTCCTGCATATATATTCTTACTCTTAAACTTCCACCTCTTTCTTCTTTATCCATAAGTTATGCTTTGGCTAAGGAAGGTAAGGTGAGGATAAAAAGGTAAATGTTTTCCCTTGACATTAAGCCCAGTTGTGTCCAACTCTGGGGGTTGGTGCTCATCTCAATTTCTAAGCCGAAGAGCCAGCATTGTCCATAGACACCTCCAAGGTCATGTGGCCAGCATGACTTCATGGAGCGCTGCAGAGCTAAACTGTTTTCAGCACTGCAGGACCATGAAGCCTCCACCCCATCACTGCTGCAGGATGGCCCCAGAGTGTGTGGCTGCTTCTGGGACCAGTCTGAAGTAATTCTTCTCCCAATTGTCCACAGAATATTTGGTAGATTAAACCTGAGTGGAGAATATGGTGAAATGCTAACAGGTGACAGAGTACAGGCAGAACTACTTAACACCTCTTTTGCCTTGGTCTTCTTCCTAGGAAAGCAAGTATTCATCCTGAGGAAAATAGAACAAATAACGCAGTACAGGGAATGTAGGGCAGAAGAGGTAAAAAGAGAGCACAGGAGTCTAAATGAATTCAAATCGCTATGGCCAGAGGAACTACATCCAAGGATATTAAAAGAAGTGGGAGAAATAATCCCACCCTGAGTCCCCTTTGTGGGGAGAAGGGTGGGTTAGAAATGAATATAATAAATAAATAATCTCAGAATTGGCAGAAATAATCTCAGAACTGGCAATCATATTTGAGAATTCCTGGAGAGCAGAAGTTCCAGCCAACTGGAAGAAGGCAAATTTTGTCCCCATGTCCAAAAAGGAAAGAGGGTGCAAACAATGACCATGAAATCAATGCCAGGAAAGATTCTAGAGCAGATCATTAAACAGACAGAAAGTCAACACGGGTTTCTTAACAACAACTCATGTCAGATTAACCTTCTCTCACTTTTTTATATAGTTATAAGCTTGGTAGATGAAGAGAATGTGGTAGACGTAACATATCTCAATTTCAGTAAAACCCTCGTGAAAACCCTATTTTCACAAAGAAGCTAATAAAATCTGGGCTAGACAATGCTATTACATGGATTGGGAACTGGTTAACTGGCCAAACCCAAGAAGTGCTTGCTTACTAATGGCTCATCCTCATCCTGGAGTGGGGTGCCACAGGGTTCTGTCTTGGGCCCAATGCTATTCAACATCTTTATCAATGACTCAGGTGCTGGAATAGAGGGCCTGCTTATCAAATATGCAGGCCGCACCAAATTAGGAGCAGTAGCTAATACTCCAGAGTGTAGGATCAAAAATGACCTTAACAGATTAGAGAGCTGGGCAAAAAAATAACAAATCTTGCCTTTGTGTGTTCTCAGGAATGTCAGTATGTCATATTTTCTCATTAGGGAGTCTATGCATGTTTATTTTTAAAAAACCATTTTAACTTCAGTAAATTACTGTAATTGGCAATAAAGCAGGGGAGGACAATATAGAAGACAGATGTTCTTTCTAATGATTTCAGCTAGGCCCTGATTATTAAATTATAAATTACTTGAACTTTCCCTTGGCATGTTCAAAAAACAACTGTTGTTTTGATAATGTACAGAAGTGTCTGCATCAAACAGACTGTGAATGAATATGTTTAACTGATGAGCATCTCCCTTCACAGTTAATCATACTGGCTGATGCCTGGCCATTTTTATTACTACTTTTTAAAATTAAACAAAATCTCAGGATACATTTAGGAAGGTTCACATGTTAGCTCCGATCCCTATCATTACACACTCTGGCAGCTATCTTGCTAGTCAGTTGCAATGCTGTAGGTTAGATTTAGGACACAGCAATCATTTCATATTTTCTTTTGCAATCATTATTGCTACACCTGCTATTATTGCTACACCTGCTAAAGACCCTGACACCCATCTTAAGAGCCAGTCACAACCTTGTCACACAACCACCAGTGATGATCCGCTTTACTGAGGGGTGTGGGGAACCTGGCTACCCTCACCCCGCATCGCCTGGCTCCAGCCAAGGGTGATCAGATAAGGGAGAGTGTGAGCACATGTGGAGCATGTGGCTTCCCCTAATTCATTCCAATGGCAACACCATGTTGCTTTGGTAGTGGCATGCAATGACAGCGCCCTCCTTCAACCATGGATTCATGCTGGCTCAGTGGGAGAACTGTGCTAAATCAGCACATGCTGCCTGATTTAACCCCACGTGAATAGGTCGTTAGTCATTTGGAGGATTAAGATCTGAGCTACTGCCAAGTTGGAGACTATAGAATGATGTGAGCAGCCCTCTCCCACCTGTGAACAAAACTGCAACAGAATAAAAGCAGGGAGTCTTGTGGAGACTGGTCACAGCTAGTAGGAGTGGCTTTTAAGATGGACTTCAAAGATCAATGGGCTGGTTACAGCACAGTAATAGTATCACTGCTATATTTTTAATGGGCAGGAGTTTGACCAAAATGTTTAAAGAACATGGAAGGCAAATCACAGAGCCAATTGCTCATATAGCATGGGAAAAGGCTCTCCATAATATTTATTGATATTAAATCTTATTCTCCAAAGGTCAGAATTCAAGTGGATTAGAAGCCTTCGTTATCTCCACAGCAACATATGGAAAGTCCCCTTTCCTTCCTCTGAATGCACATATAAGCATGGGAATTTCCACTCTGCATTAACATGATTTGATTGGGGACATCATTGAGGCACAGGGCAAGGACTGGGGACTTCACCCCACAGAGTCTTTTCTCTGTCTTTGTTTCTCTGCACTGCCAAAACAGAGTCCCATGGAGGCCATCACATGACACAAGGCCACTACCGGTGGTTGTCAGTGGGACTCCGTTGTGGCAGTGCAAGGAAACAGACGAAAGGATTCAGGTGCTACATGATTCCAACTGGCAGAAGCCAGAAAAAAACTGAGATAGAAGCAGGGAAAGGTCAAGGGATGCTGCCATACCTGCAGACAGAAAGGTGCAGTACCTCAATGGTAGAAAATGAAAGAAGACAGCTCCCCTCACTTTTCCCCACTTTCATGTGATCACGTCCTTAGTGATTCAGCTCTGTGACACCCACCCACGCACACATGCACATACACACATATTTTGAACATGCTCTTAAGGATGCTCTTAAGCAAGAGCAAGTCCTTAAAGAAGCAAGCAACATATGAATTATGCATAGTAATATGCAGGTAGGACATCTGATACCACCCAAAGCTGCTGCTACCAATAACAATAGATCTCACTCCCCAAAATCAGTGGCAGTCTTGAAAAAAAGAAAGCAGAAAAGACTCAGGCCCCTTCTACACTGCCACATAATCCAGATTATCAAAGAAAATAATCTACATTATCTGCTTTGAACTGGATTATATCAGTCTACAATGCCAGATAATCCAGTTCAAAGCAGGTCATCTGGATTTTATATGGCAGTGTAGAAGAGGCCTCTGTTCACCCTTTTGTCTTAAAAAACTGAAAGGAACTTTTGTCCTGCATAGTGTTAGATGCAAGGGAACCCTCTAGCACTCTCCTGAAGCATTGAAAATCACTACAATAGTTACTGAATTTGAATGGAAATTGATCCGTGAATTTGGATGGTAAAACTCGAAGCAACCATGAGACTGACTGGTCCTGCTTTAAAGGAATGAAATGAAATGTTTCACTGCTCCAAAAAAGGGTGATCCAGTTGCTTCTTTTCTGTGACTTTTCTTTCCATAGCTGACCTACAAACTTAATTATCTTCCCAAACAAGACAGTTTCAGTGGGAAAATGAGAAAGACTGAAAACAAGCATTCCTGACAACCAACACAAATTGAATTTCAGATTAGAAATCATGAGCATTGGCTCCCAGACTTCATTCTAAAAGCG
Source organism: Anolis apletophallus (assembly GCA_030556195.1). NCBI lineage: Eukaryota > Metazoa > Chordata > Lepidosauria > Squamata > Anolidae > Anolis > Anolis apletophallus. Next base: position 27,907,721 of record JARBWK010000005.1, read on the forward strand.
TCACTCACCTAATTAGGTGTGAACTGATCAATATCATCCAGGCAAGGAGACGTGCAGCATTCAAACTACTGAATATTGGATGTTTGCAAGGAAACAGCCAGGAAGGAGTGAGAGAATGATTCAGTGACTCATCCTGAATAATTAATCCATTAGAGAAAAATCACATTCGTTTTTTCATGACCAATTTGTGACTCCAAATGTGCCTGGTAAACTGTTCTCCGTGAATTATTTATTTGCTTCTAATAGAACTCTTTGAATGAATCTGCTTGACTTCATCTGTGACTGTTGGCTTGAGATACACTAATGGAACTGTTTGGCATTTTGCAAAGTCAGCCTAGCAAGATAATAATCTTTAGCAACCCTGGTTCAGGCCAATGCAATGTTTACTTAGTTCATCCCATTCATTTCTAAAGGATTGTCTATAGATTTTGGCTGGCATTCAGGATCAAATTCACACAGGGTGTCCACTGAAAATGGACACCCTCCATGTTGAGTTTCTCATCCTCTCCCTTCACTGTGCTCTTTCACAATCTGAAACACGATTTTCTATCTTTTGTGATCTGGTTGTGCTATACTTTCATTGTATCTAATGAGATACAATATCTAATTAGATACAATGAATTAGATACAATAATTAGAGCCCCCAGTGGTGCAATGGGTTAAATCTTTGTGCTTGCAGTGCTGAAGACCAACAGTTTGGAGGTTTGAATTTGGGAGAGTGTGGATGAGCTTCCTCTGTCAGCTTCAGCTTCCCATGTGGGGACATGAGAGAAGCCTCTCACAAGAATGGTAAAACATCAAAAACACCCAGGCGTCCCCCAAGGAATGTCCTTGCAGATGGCCAATTCCCTCACAGCAGAAGCAACTTGCAGTTTCTTCGGTCACTCATGGCACAAAAAAAATCTAGAGGGAAACATAGTGCAATGATGCCTGACCATGCATTTCAGCGCACAATAATGCAACGTGGGGCAAGTGTTCTCAGCAACATCCCTGTACTTACTGCTTTTACTTTCCTTATTTACTACTAGCTGTACCCACCATGCATTGCTGTGGCCAACCTTCCTTCCTTCTTCCTCTCCTCCTTTCTTTCTCTCCTTCCTTCCTTTTTTCTTTCATTCTCTCCTTCCTGCCTTCTCTTCCTCTTCCCTCCCCCCCCCTTTCCCCTTCCTCTTTCTCCCCTTTCTTCCTTCTCTAGCTATTCTTGCACTGCAACTCAGCAATCCTCCTGATCAATCTGCCTACCTATCTCTTTAATCTATCTATCTGGAGGATTGCTGAGAGTTGCAGTCCAGGAATAGGAAATTGGAAATATGCAGGGATTGGGATGCTCTAAAAAAAATCCAAGGAGAAGAAAGCTTGCAGCTTGGGAACAGTGCATTTGGGTCTTCCTCCTCTCCTAAAGGGCCTGGTCTAGGGGATGCTGGAAGCTGTAGTCCAGAATAGAGTGTGGATATGCTATTGTGTGTTTTGTTTGCTGGGGAGTCATTTTTGCATATGTGCTGTAGCATCTTTTTTGCTTTTTGGGCTTTTTAAGTCCCTTCCACTGTGTTTTTCAGTGTTTTTATGAGTGATGGTCATTCACTGGCCTAATAATTCGCCCAGTGGTTTTTGAGTTATGTTAATCCCACAAACAAATATTACATATTTATTTATATAGATTTTTAAAAGCTTAAAACTCAGTTATGCTTCCACTATAAATTTACAACCAACCTGTGAGGTAGTGCAATCTAGTCATTTTGAAGTTTTATGGAGGGAATAATTAGGATTGTCAGATCTCAAGGCCTGGCCGTGAGTATTCAGTTTTTCTGGGTCATCTCTAGGCAGGAGGATACAGTTTTAGAAACGAGCTATGTGCAAATCTTGAGCTCAAAATCTGTAATTTTAGCCCCAGAACCTGTGATTGATTTATACAATACATGAGGTCAATTTATACACAAGTATATGGCAGTTTCCTTCTTCCATTCCAGGGATCATGATGCCAGGACTCAGCTTCTGCTCTGCATCCACCTTCTGGATAGAAGCAGGTGGGGTAGACTAATGCACATTATCCCTCAGTAAATGAGAAGAAATAATCCCCTCATTTCACTTTCATCTGAGAACAGCTCTTTTACTTAAGGCATCTGTCTTAATTTTCAAACAGGAAAATGTTTGAATGATAAGCTGTGAGCAAATTTAGTTGATACTTAATACATTATCCTTAAGAGCTATCCCTAGGTCTCAGGTTTGTGCCCATAAGTCTCATGCCCTGGGACGATACTGAACTGGCAACCCTACAAGTCTGATGAATTCAATGACTTGTCAACTGGGACTTCTAATAGAATGGTGCACTTTGAGCTGTTATATCATGAAAAAAATGACAAAGTGTAATTTTTAAAGCATATATAAACAAGAGGTGAGCATTTAGCTGCAAAACTCATGAAAATATATCCAAAGCCTATAAAAAGTTTAGTTTAGCATTATATTCTATTTTTTTCCTGCTTCTTGGCAGGGGGTTGGAGTGGAGGGCCCATGAGGTCTCTTCCAACTCTATAATTCTATTCTACTTGTCAAGGAATGTCTTCTCATGCTGATGCCTGCTTACTCAAGGACCCGGCGGCCAGCAAACAAGAACCTTCTCCACGTACCAGGCTTGAAAGAGGACCACCTGGAGACCACGAGACGGAGATCGTTCTCTGCTGTGGCCCCCGTTCTTTGGAACTCGATGCCACCGGACCAGAGAGCCTCCCTCGACCTGCCCCAGTTCCTGACCGCTCTGAAGACCTGGCTATTTAGGAAAGCCCATGGTTAATGCAGAACCAGGAACCCAAATACCGGGCCTGGCCCCTGCATTTAACCACTGAATATTTTAATCTAGTTTTAAATACTCTATTTTAATTGTGGAATTTGTTGTGTGTAAGTCGCCCGGAGCACTAACGTGGAGGGCGACTCAGAAATAATAAAGTCAGTCAGTCAGTCAGTCATACCCTCCAACTGCTCCAATTTGCCAAGCACATTCCCAATGTATCCTCTAATCCATATTTCATCCTCTAATTGACATTTGAAATGCCCATTTTCTCTCTCTTTCTCTTATTTCCTTCCCTTGTCCTATGCTCAATTCAGTTGCTGCAAACTGAGTTGAAAGTGCTAAACAAGTTTGCAGTCACCTAACTCAAGTCATAGGGAAAGGAGATAAGGGAGCAGAATCATTCTTTTCTCAGTAAAACTAAGGGTGCATCCAGACAGCCACTTTATTGAAGAAACTTCTGCAAAAAAGACGACTTCCTAGACAAACCTGAATTAAACCTGGTTTGTGGCAATTTGATAGTGGATTAATTAACTGCCAGGGTTCTCTTGGCGCATAGAAATGGCATGCCAGGAGAAAGAGGGAAGAGGAAAATCACTCCTGCTCCCCCCCCCCCCTTTTCCTGGTGTGTCATTTGTACATGCCAGGAGAGCTGTGTCAGCCATCTCATGGAGGCCGGGTAAGTTCTTGTGTTTTTTTTTTTATGCTGTGTTGAGGAGCTTATGGGAAGGGGTTACAGTGTCCCAGTGTTCTCCCAGGAAGTCCCAGAACATCTGGATACCCACCCCAGAAAGCGTTTTTTTTTAACGTGGATGCTCCTGGGATAATGGCCTGTCTGGAAGGGCCCTCTGGCAAAATAAAATTTCTGATGCCTCTCCAAACTTACGAACGTTTTCTCATTAACAACTCTTGCCATGTTGAGCACATTCTGACAGTACTTGACTACATGTGCCCCAGTTTTTATCCATGAAATGTTGGAAAATATGGTGTAGTGGTTCAAGCTTTGAGCTATGCATGAGCTATGAGAGGACTTGGGTATATCACACTCCCTCACCCTCAGAGGAAGGCAAAAGAAAAACCCCTATGAACAAATCTTACCCAAAAAAGCACAGGTTTTCACCTAGGATCACCGTAATTCAGAAATGTCTTTAAGGCACACAGTTTCTCATATGACTCCCTTTCTCCATGCTCTTTTAAAATGAATCATGACTACATGAGGCTACATTCTAAGCAATATGCTCATTCTCCAATGAAATCAGGATAGTACTTACACTGACAGGTAGTACCGTGTTTCCCCGATAGTAAGACAGCGTCTTACTTTCTTTCCCAAAAAGTCCCCCTACGTCTTACTTTCGAGTCGTCTTATATAACCCAAGACGCGTACCCCGTCGCCACGCCCACGCCGCCGCCGCCGCCACGCCGCCACGCCGCCGCAACAGGAGGTGTGCCGCGGCACACCTGCGGCACACCTCCGCGGCACACCTCTTCGCCAGGGCTCCAGGCAAGGGAGGGGAAAGGAGCCAGGGCGGGAGGAGCGGCGGCGCGTCACTGTGGCCTGCGATCCTCACCACGCCCCTGGCTCCTTTCCCCCTCCCTTGCTTGAGGAAAGAAGGGAGAGGGAAAGGAGCCAGGGCGTGGTGAGGATCGCAGCGTCACAGTGACGCGGCGCCGCTCACTGTCCGCCCTGGCTCTCTTCTCCCACCCTTGGAAGGGAGGAGGAAGAGAGCCAGGGGCGGGGAGAAGGGACGACGCGTCACTGACGCGTCATCGCGTCGTCCCGCCCATGGCTCTCTTCTCCCACCCTGGGAAGGGAGGAGGATGAGCGCCAGGGGCGGGGAGAAGGGACGCCGCGTCACTGACGCGTCATCGCTTCCGTCCGCCCATGGCTCTCTCCTCCCACCCTTGGAAGGGAGGAGGAAGAGAGCCAGGGGCGGGGCGCAGGGACGACGCGTCACTGACGCGTCATCGCTTCGTCCCGCCCATGGCTCTCTTCTCCCACCCTTGGAAGGGAGGAGGAAGAGAGCCAGGGGCGGGAGAAGGGACGGACGCGTCACTGACGCGTCATCGCTCGTCCGCCCATGGCTCTCTTCTCCCACCCTTGGAAGGGAGGAGGAAGAGAGCCAGGGGCGGGAGAAGGGACGACGCGTCACTGACGGGTCATCGCTTAGTCCCGCCCATGGCTCTCTTCTCCCACCCTTGGAAGGGAGGAGGAAGAGAGCCAGGGGCGGGGAGAAGGGATGACGCGTCACTGGCGCGTCATCGCCGTCCCGCCCATGGCTCTCTTCTCCCACCCTTGGAAGGGAGGAGGAAGAGAGCCAGGGGCGGGGAGAAGGGACGACGCGTCACTGACGCGTCATCGCTTCGTCCGCCCATGGCTCTCTTCTCCCACCCTTGGAAGGGAGGAGGAAGAGAGCCAGGGGCGGGAGGGACGACGCGTCACTGGCGCGTCATCGCTGGCGTCCCGCCCATGGCTCTCTTCTCCCACCCTTAGAAGGGAGGAGGAAGAGAGCCAGGGGCGGGGAGAAGGACGACGCGTCACTGACGCGTCATCGCCGTCCGCCCATGGCTCTCTTCTCCCACCCTTGGAAGGGAGGAGGAAGAGAGCCAGGGGCGGGAGAAGGGACGGCGCGTCACTGTGGCCAGCGTCATCGTTTCGTCCCGCCCCTGGCTCTCTTCTCCCACCCTTGGAAGGGAGGAGGAAGAGAGCCATGGGCGGGACGAGAGCGATGGCGCGTCAGTGACGCGTCGTCCCTTCTCCCCGCCCCTGGCTCTCTTCCTCCTCCCCTTCAAAGGGTGGAGAAAGAGAGCCAGGGGCGGGACAAGCGGCGACGCGTCACTGTGGCGCTGCGATCCTCACCACGCCCCTGGCTCCTTTCCCTCTCCCTTCTTTCCTCAAGCAAGGGAGGGGAAAGGAGCCAGGGGCGTGGTGAGGATCGAGCGTCACAGTGACGCGTCGCCGCTCCTCCCGCCCCTGGCTCCTTTCCCCTCCCTTGCCTGGAGCCCTGGCGAAGAGGTGTGCCCGCGGAGGTGTGCCGCAGGTGTGCCGCGCACACCTCCGATTAACGGCGGCGGCGGGGACGAGTACGTCTTATATACGGGGTATGGCTTATATAAGCCGACCCCCAGACACCCCCGATACGTCTTACAATCGGGGTGTCTTACTGGGAAACACGGTATTAGGTAGCTATGAAATGACATCTTAATACCCCCTTACAATGTGCTCTCATAGCATTTATTTTCATAACATGCCTAATTGAAAGCCCAGAATCCAGAGTCTGGTGAGTAGATGGTGCTTCTGCTTGTTAGTACAACTCACTCTTAATTTATTGCTGTTTTGGGATCCAGCAGCTGCTAAGAGTGCTTAGCACCAATTTCACATGCATTGGAAACACGTCCATCATGTAGTGGCACTTCCTTTTTCACTTGACATACTCAGATCTATTCTGGGAACAGCATGTTTCAGGTTTTAGGCAACCTGCCAAGCAGCCGTATGTGGTTACAGACAAAACACACAATGTACAAATATTCACATCCACATCATACAAATTGCTGCCACTGCCACCAACCCTTATTTTGTGTCTCAAGTGCTACGCTTGAATGAAAACCACCCAGTCAAGGACACATTAGATTTCTCTTTAGGTCAAGGCACACTCTATGCATTTTCTAGGTCCTCCAGTGTGATTCTATGGTATATGTCTGCCGGAAGTTGACCATAATCATGTTGGAGGACCTACAAATGCTAGAAAGGTGTTTTTGCTAAATATTTCTAAGTCATCCAGTGTGATTCTGTAGTATGCTATATTTGAATAGGGTTCACTACTGAACTGTTCATTTCAATGGGATTTGGTGTTATCTGCACATTTTCACTGTAAGTCGAAGAATATATTTCCCACTGATATGGGGATTGTGCTGTACCTACATCCTAACTAACTGAAAGATTAAGGAAAATGAAGAGCTCCAGTGATCTTAAAACATTAACTCACCATCTCAAAGATGAGAACAAAGAAGTAGAAAGAGAAGCAGGGAGGTGATGAAGAAGGGAAAGTTTTTATATGCCCATTAACCATAGAAGTTTCTCGGATTGCATGGTCTGGTTGCTTAGAGACAGAAAGTATTTATGACCATGCACGGCAATAGATAAAACAGCAAATGTGAAAACCAGAGCAAAAGAACTCAGAATGAGCATTGGCAAATAGTACAACCAATACTATCTGAAGTCCCATTACTCTAACAGCAACAAAGGAGAGATAAAGGGGGAAATGCACCTACCTTTTATAATACCGGCTTTAATACAGGTAGGTGTCAGTCACTTATTAGCTTGTTTGCCAGGAGCAAAACATCAACGGCATAATTTAGTGATACCAGGTGAAAACCAGGGGAGGTCTCCTGAACCTTCAATTATTGTATGGCAGAAGGAATGTCGGCAAGCAGAGTTTGCATGACAAATGACTCCTGCTGGCACTCCCTTTTTCATTCAGCCATTAAAGGTCCAGGAGCCTTATCATGATTTTCACTTGGCAACATCATTATACGGGCTTGAGCAAGGCAGACAAAAATCAACCAGAAATCATGCAATGGGGAAAACATACAGTACACTTCCAAATACAGTGGTATCTCGCTACTTCCCAGTTTGCTTATTGTGGACTTGCTGTTTCGTGGATTTCAAAAAATATTAATTTAAAATATATATCATGGTATTTTCGCTGTTTTGTGGTGTCTTGCCGCCACCATTCTCCAAGGCCCTTTCCCTCCTCAGTCCTCTCTCCCTTCCTCCAGCCTTGAAGGTCATTTCTTTCCTTTCCTTCACTTTATTTTAAGTTTGCTTGCGCGAGGGGTTACGAGGCCCTCTGTTGAATATAGTCAACTGCTCCCTTGAGCAAGGAGCCTTTCCAGAGGAGTTAAAAGAGGCGGTGGTTAGTCCATTGCTGAAGAAGCCCGGGTTAGACCCCGCGGCTCCCTCCAATTACCGCCCAGTGTCCAACCTTCCGTACCTGGGCAAGGTAATTGAGAGGGCAGCAATGGACCAGCTGCAGACATTCCTGGATGATGCAACCTGGCTAGACCCCTTCCAGTCCGGCTTCCGTTCGGGCCATGGGACGGAGACCGTCCTGGTCTCCAGCACAGACCTACTCCGTTGCCACTTGGACCGAGGCGGATCGGCGCTGCTCGTGTTATTGGACCTCACGGCAGCGTTTGATACTGTCGATTACCAACTTTTGACACACCGCCTGGCGGGGGTGAGGGGGACAGCCTTAAACTGGCTGTCCTCCTTCCTCCAAAACCGCCGGCAGCGAGTGAAGTGGGGAGGGTGGTCTCCGAGGCTCCCCTATACTGCGGAGTCCCTCAGGGGGCCATTCTCTCCCCGCTGTTATTTAATATCTACATGCGACCACTCGCCCAATTGGTACGGAGTTTTGGGCTGGAATGTCATCAGTACGCTGATGACACCCAGCTCATTCTGAGGATGAACCCCGGGGTGGTCTCTGTACCCGATAATTTCAATCTCTGCCTAGAAGCCGTAACTGGATGGCTGCGAGCCAGTAAGTTGAAGGTGAACCCAGCGAAGACGGAGATCTTGTGGCTGGGCCTCCCGGAGGGGGTAGAGACCCAGCTGCCGACATTCGACGGTGTGGCCCTTTGTCCACAACCGTCTGTAAAGAGCCTAGGGGTCCGGTTAGACACCCAGCTATCTATGGAGGCGCAGATTGCCTGCGCCTGCAAGATAGCCTTTTACCATCTGCATCAGGCAAGACGCCTGGCTCCTTACCTCTCCCGCTGCGACCTGGCCACGGTGATCCAAGCCACGGTCATCTCGAGGCTCGACTACTGTAATGCACTGTACATTGGCCTACCCTTGTCAGCAATCCGGAAACTTAAGCTGGTGCAGAACGCTGCAGCGCGCTTGCTCTCAGGAGCCTCAAAATCTGACCACGTGACCCCACTCTTGTGCGAACTGCACTGGCTTCCGATTGAAATCCGGGTTGCCTTCAAGTTGTTAGTTCTAACTTTCAAGGCCTTATATGGTTTGGGGCCAGTGTACCTGAGGGAGCGGCTTACCCCTTATGTACCCAGGAGATCACTGCGTTCAGAGGGGCTCAATCTTCTGGATGTGCCGGGCATTAGGGTTTATAGACTGGCCAGCACGCGGCAGAGGGCGTTTGTCGTAGCAGCGCCAACTTTGTGGAACTCTCTCCCCGAAGAGACACAAGCCATCCGGGACTTAATGCCGTTCCGCAGAGCTGTAAAGACCTGGCTCTTTAGGCAGGCATTTGCCGCCTAAACCAAGGCCGCACCACCTACCATCTCGTTGCGTTGCTACCAGTATGCTCCTATTGCTGATGTAGTTCTGTTGTTTACATGTTTTAATTGGGAGGTTTAATATCTGTTTTATTGCATTTTATGTGTTTTTATGTGTTTTAATCCTGTGAACCGCTCTGGGCGTCAGAGAGAGCGGTATATTAAATTGAATAAATAAATAAATAAAGTTTATAAAGACTTAAAATAATGTATAACTACTAAAATAATGTATAAATATTAAAATAAATAGAGTATCCCTATATCACGGTTTTTCACTTATTGCGGGAGGTCCTGGAGCCTAACCCCAGCAATAAGTGAGGCTAAACCCAAACGCAATCAACATGCTCACGCCTGATCCAAGAATTGTAGACCTGCAGTCTCTATGGCTATGTATTTGTTTTTACTGCATATTTTATTGTATGTTTTATTGAATGTCTTAGTGTACATTTTAATTGCTGTAATCCGCCCCGAGCCTGCAGGGAGGAGCGGAATATAAAATGGAATAATAAATAAATAAATAAACACTGTACAGCATTTATCCTAGCCATGCCATCTAGGACAGAGTGGAAATCATATGGCTCTCCAAACGTTGCTGAACTGCAACTTCTAGAATTTCTCTATGGATTTCCATGACAAAAACTGGAGAGGATTTATTTATTTATTTGCCACACTTTTATCCCACCCTTTTCAACTATTAAAGGTTCCTGTGCGTTTAATGGTTGTATGGAAGAGGTGTTGCTTGTTTACTTAGATGTGTGACAAGGAACACCTACTGAAATTCCTTTTCCACACAACTATTAATCATGCAGGAGCATCTCCAATTTTCACTTAGCAACTGTGAAAATTGGTGCTGTTTGGATTTGCAGTCCACCAACAGCTGGAAGACTTGACGATTCCCATCCCAATCTAGAAAAACAAGCAGAAAATACCTTGAATGTGTCTAATACTTGGATCTTTGCATTGTTCTGTTTATTTTTTCTCTCCCAGCACTTCATAAACAGGCTTCAATCCTCCACAGATGTGTTAAATCTGCCAAAATAGGCATGCACTCATATAATTAACAGTAATCTTCATAATTGCAACAAATCTTATTTTCTAGAGTCATTCTTTGACAGGTTGAGTCCCAGTGTTTTATATTATTGCCTGTGACTTTTGCACATCCAGCTACCCTCCTGCCCATCTAGATGCTAATAATATGCTGAAGATGGAATCTCCTTTCTTGTAATTTGAATCTATTGCTCCTTGTTCTAGTCTCCAGGGAAGCAGAAAACAAGCTTGCTCCGATCACATATTTATACATGGCCCTCATCATGTCTTCTCTCAGCCTTCTCTTCTGCAGGCTAAACATGTCCGGCTCTTTAAGTCGCTCCTCATAGGGCTTGTTCTCCAGACCCTTGATCATTTGTCTCTCTCCTCCGGACACATTCCAATTTGTCAACATCTCTCTTCAACTGCAGTGCCCAGAATTGGGCACAGTATTCCAAGTGTGGTCTGACTAAGGCAGAATAGAGGGGTAGCATGACTTCCCTAGATCTAGACACTAGAGTCCTATTTATACAGGCCAAAATCCCACTGGTTTTGTTTTAGCTGCCTCATGACATCGTTTTTCACATGTACTGCTGTCAAGCCACACATCCCCCATTCTGCACCTTTTCATTTCATGTTTTCTGCCTAAGTAGCGTATCTTGCATTTGTCCCTGTTGAACTCTTTTTGTTAGTTTTGGCTCACCTCTCTAATCTATTAAGACAGTTTTGAATTCTGCAAAATTTTGAAGTTTTAAGATTTGTGGCATTGGAGATTGTTGTTGTGACACTTCTGTAAAACATCAAGTACATGGTTATAGCATTCATTGAATCTTACGAGTTGGAAGAGACTAGGGCCATCCAGTTCAACCTCCTGCTATGCAGGAACACATAATCAAAGCACTCCTGACAGATGGCCATCCAGCCACTGCTTAAAAACCTTTGCTAATAGGCAGAGCATGGAAACATTACCTTCTAGATTACAGCTTCCAAAAACCCTAGATAGTATGGCCATGTTGGTTAGGGACTTCTAAGCATTGTAATCCTCCAAAATGAAACTTTTCTGAGTTCCCCTCATAAAACAAATGAAGTTCTTTACTTAACAATAATCCATCCTTCTTCATAATCAAAATGTCATCTAGATGCTATTAATTTAATAAAAGCATGTGTAATTCATTGAAACTACAACAGCACTAGTAGATATCTAAAAGTGTACTGAAATAAGATTTTCTGTGAGTAATGATCTAATCCATAGCATGGTACAAAAAAAGTATAGTGTTTGAGTTACAGTTCTGGACTAGGATTTGGGAGATCTAGCTCCAAGATGTCATAGAACCAAGAATGTTGAAATCACCTAGATTTTATTGGAAAAGCAAGATGTGAATGCAACAGATAATACAGACTGGGCATCCTTTATCTGCAATTCTGAAATCCTATATTGTCAACATGGGCCACACCTTTGCTATGTGACCGTTCAAGTGTACACAGTTGTTTCACTCGGAAATTATTACAATACTGTGCATAAAAGTACCCTCATGCTGTATAAGTTGTATATGAAAGATAAATTATTTTAATGTTTAGACTTGGGTCCCACCTATCATGAGGTATATGCAAATATTCTAAAATCTGCAAAACTCCAAAGGGCTTCTGAGCTATTATCCATGCTGGATACAGATAAAGGTAATCAATCCTTGGCCATATTTGTTAAAAAAATTGGATAAGAAACAAACCTGGAAATGGGCTAAAATAAAAGCTTGGACAATGGTAACAAGAGGCAATTCATGCCAACTAGAGGAGATCTGGGATTTCAGTTCAGAAAAACATCTAAGAGCTTTGTTCTGAATGTTTATAACTCACTCAGAATAATGCAAAAGCCTGGAAGGGCGAGACAGACATTTCTAAATCAGGGTTGGAATCAAGGAGTCCCGATGATGTTGATGGATTACAAATACCAGCATTCCTTACTATAGATTTGGCTGGCTGGGCTGCTGGGAGCTTTAGTTCAATAACACATTATGATGTCCTCTTCCTACTAAAAGTAAATAAATATATTTAAAATAGCATTTGGACAAGAGAGTAGCTATTTGGGACTTTTAGCCTAATGTTTTGTTTTGTTGTTGGTTTTTTTCCCATATCAGTCAACCAGTAGCCTCCGGGAAGTTCACAAGCTGTACATGAAGACAACTGGACTGTCCTGATTATGTTTGCCTTTAACTGATTATGCACTGACATACCTGCTTTAAATATGCAATCTCCATTCTTCAAGGCTAATAAGCATTTACACGATTTATCATTCATCTTTCAGATTAAAAACTATGGGCTAAATTTAGTATTAGTACAACCTAGAAAAGACTAAATGTTATCAATAGAATTTAAGTTATGGTTTGTAAGTTTCATTTATTTCTATGGGTTTAAGTAGGACTAATATTGGATTGAGACCTACATATCTGCTAATGCATATTTTTAAATATCTACCAATTATGGCTACTTTAGTGAAATATCCTTGCTGTTTTCTAGTGTGACTGCAGATAGTTGGCACTCTAGTGCCATCTTCTGGACTTGCAAAACAGCAGCACTTTTCTGCTTAACCCTGCCCATGTTTGGTAGTGAAGGTTGGTTTGAAGATAGCTTTTTCATTGGATTTTTGATATGTCCATATATACCACCACCCTTGCATCTGAATTAAGAGGCAGATTTAAATATCTATTAAGCCATAAATCTTATTGGGTAGTCTTCTTTTTCTTTATTGTTGTTTATTCGTTCAGCCACTTCCGACTCTTCGTGATGTCATGGACCAGCCCATGCTAGAGCTCCCTGTCAGCTGTGGCCACCCCAGCTCCATTTCCTGGGTACTGGTTGTGGGGGGTCGGGAGCAGGTCAGGGTTTTGCCCTCTCTTCTGCTCGAGATCCCCGTGTACAACTGGTGGGCCACTGTGTGATACAGAATGCTGGACTAGATGGGCTGAGGTCCGATTCAGCATGGCTCTTCTTATGTTCTTATGTTCTTAAGGTCTAGCCAGTCACTTCAAGGATGCCATTCATCCATCTTGCCCATGGTCAGCTCCTCTTCCCTTTTCCTTCCATTTTCCCCAGCATCATTATCTTCCCTAAGCTTTCCTGTCTTCTCATGATGTGGCCAAATTACTTCTTCTTTGCCTCTAATATCCTTCCCTCCAGTGAGCAGCCGGGCATAATTTCCTCAAGTATGGACTGGTTTGATCTTCTTGCGTTGCAAGGCACTCAGAATTTTCCTCCAACGCCAGTTCAAAACCGTCTATCTTCCTTCCCTCAGCCTTCCTTATGGTCCAACTCTCACATCCATAGGTTACTATGGATGTTTTAACTATGTGGTTCTTCGTTGCTAGTGTGACGTCTCTACTTTTCACTATTTTATCAAGATTGGTCATTGCTCTCCTCCCAAGAAGTAAACATCTTCTGACTTCCTGGCTGCAGTCTGCATCTGCAGTAATCTTTGCGCCTAGAGATACAAAGTATGTCACTGCCTCCACCTTTTCTACTTCTATTTCTTTCTCTATTTTAACTTAATGTAAGCTAATATAAAATGTAGTTCCAAAATACCTGGGAGTTACTCTGGGCCATGCTCTGACTTAAAAGCACTGCTTGAATATCAAGCAAAAAGTGGTGTTAGAACTAATATCATAGGAAAGCTGACTGGCACAACCTGGGGATCACAAACATATAGTGAAGACATCTGCCGTTGCGCTTTGCTACTCTGCTGCTGAATACGCATGCCCAATGTGGAATACATCTCACCATGTTAAAACAGCAGATGTGGCTCTTAAAGAGATATGGTGCATGATCATAGGATGTCTACACCCTACACAACTGGAGAAATTACACTGTTTAGTTGTTATTGCTCTACCTGACATCCGTCAGGAAGTAGCAGCCAGTAATACAAGGACCAAGGCATTGACCTCTTGGGCCCATCCTATTCGGATATCAGCCAGCAAGACAATGCCTTAAATCAAGAAATAGCTTCCTAAGATCTACAGAGATACTTGCAGGAACACCACAGCAATAGAGTCCAAAAGTGGCAAGTTAAAACCTGGAACCTCAATCCGTGGCTGATACTGGATGAGAAACTCCCTGCTGGGTACACAGAAGACTGGGTGACTTTGAAGGCGCTGAACAGACTGTGCTCTGGCACAAGATAGAGAGCAAATCTTAAGATATGGGGATACAAAGTGGAGTCCAAGTCAATCGAGTGTGGAGAAGAGCAAACCACAGACCACTTACTAGAATGCAATCTGAGCCCTGCCAAATGCACAATGAAGGACCTTCTCACAGTGACACCAGAAGCACTCGAAATGGCCAGCTTCTGGTCAAAGGAAATGTAGTAGTGGGCCAAAACTAACAAAATGAAATTCACCAGTGACAAATGCAAGATACTCCACTTAGGCAGAAAAAAATGAAATGCAACAATACAGAATGGGGGACGCATGGCTCGAGAGCAGTATGTGCGAAAAAGATCTTGGGGTCCTCATGGACAAGTGAAACATGAGCCAACAATGTGATGCAGCAGCAAAAAAAGCCAATGGGATTTTGGCCTGCATCAATAGGAGTATAGTGTCTAGATCCAGAGAAGTCATGCTCCCCCTCTATTCTGCCTTGGTTATACCACACCTGGAATATTGTGTCCAATTCTGGGCACCACAATTGAAGAGATATTGACGAGCTGGAATGTGTCCAGAGGGAGGAAGACTAAAATTATCAAGGGTCTGGGGAAGCAGCTTAAAGAGCTGGGCATGTTTAGCCTGAAGAAGAGAAGGCTGAGAGGAGACATGATAGCCATGTATAAATATGTGAAAGGAAGTCATAGGGAGGAGGGAGCAAGCTTGTTTTCTGCTGCCCTGGAGACTAGGACGTGGAACAATGGCTTCAAACTACAAAAAAGGAGATTCCATCTGAACATTAGGAAGAACTTCCTGACTGTGAGAGCCATTCAACAGTGAAACTCTCTGCCCTGGAGTGTGGTGGAGGCTCCTTCTTTGGAAGCTTTTAAACAGAGGCTGGATGGCCATCTGTTGGGAGTGTTTTGAATGCAATTTTCCCTGGGTACTGGTTGTGGGGGTCGGGAGCAGGTCAGGGTTTTGCCCTCCCTTCTGCTCGAGATCCCCGGGTACAACTGGTGGGCCACTGTGTTGGGAGTGTTTTGAATGCAATTTTCCTGCTTCTTGGCAGGGGGTTGAACTGGATGGCCCATGAGGTCTCTTCCACCTCTATGATTCTAGTATAATGCCATTTTTTAAACTTTGAGGTTTGAGGTTTTTATACATTATAACTGTATTCTCAATTCACTTTTGACACAATAACATGTAGTTTAAAAGCTAATTTTAACCCAATGAAAAACTTCTGACCCAATACAATTACCACCTAAGATTGCTATTGGTGCTGGTGGAAGCTGTGTGAAGAACCAAATTTGAAAGCAGTTGTGATAAACCCTATTTAAGTCTACTTACTCTTTTATCAAGTTGCTCCCAGTTAAAATTAACTAACACACCAAGATGAAGAAACTGTTTCAGAAATTTTCCATTCCTATAGTAATGAAGTACTGTATGGCGGCTGAGAAATTGCTATAACAGCAAAAAGAACTGATAAAAGAGAACTACTCATACTTGTCTCACTTTTCCCCAAATTTCTCATCCTGGAGTTCTTAGTGGAAATATATATTGTAGAAATGTGAAACTGGTTTGAAACATGTGCGTCTTCTAAACACTGTTTTTGGAATGCACATTCTAATGCAAAACTCACCCCATCAAGCTTTGGCTCTCTGCAACTGTCCAGGCAATTAAAATGATCAAAGGTCTTGAAACCATGTCCTATGAAAAATGGCTTAAAGACTAGGTAGGTTTAGTCTGCAGAAGAGGTTGAGAGGAGACATGATCGCCATGTTTAAATATTTGAAAGGCTGTTATAAGGAAGAGGGAACAGCTTTGTCTTTTGTGGCCTTAGAGACTAGAACTTGGAGCGATGGTTTCAAATTACAGGAAAGGAAATTCCACCTGAACATTAGGAAGAACTTCCTGATTGTAAGAGCTGTTCAGCAGTGGAACTTTCTGCCTCAAGAGTGTGGTAGATGCTGCTTCTTGGGGGGCATTTAGAGGCTGGATGGCAATCTGTCAGGGGTGCTTTAATTGTGCTTTTCTTGCATGGCAGGGAGTTGGACTAGGTGACCCACATGATTTTTTTCCAACTCTGTGATTCTATGACTGTAGAAAAAGAAAGAATGGAGGAATACCTCTGAAGAAATTAGGTCTGCTGGGCTTTCCCTTTCCCCAGCTCATGTCTATGTCAAGGCTGGAAACATTGTTACGTCAAGAAACTCTTACAGCCTTAGAATTTAGTTATCTTGTATTGTTGCCATTGGTGAAGCTCTACCATTTTTGCTGTTCCCCAAAGCAACTATTTATGTATATCTTGATCATTGTGTGTTTGATCAAATTTCCCTTGAAGATAGTTTGGTTGCACATTTTAGATTAGCCCAGATTGCCTTATGCGTTTTTGCTAAAGTTATACAATTCCCAATAGACAATTATATACTCAGAATATGTATGGATTCATTCATATGTTCCAATGCCATACTTGGTAATAAAGGTCTATACTAATGAATGGATATGGGTCATTAAACATTACAAAATCAACAAGCAAACCAGCATGCATCCTTTGCAAAACCACTGATATTACTTAGCATGATGAAGAAACCACAAGGGCCATTTAGTCCAACGCCCTGTGCTAGTACTAAAGCGTAATCTGAATCCTGATAGTCTCCCAGTCGATAATCCAGTTTAAAACAGAACACATCTCACCATGCTAAAACAATAAATGTGGCTCTTAATGAGACATGTTACATTATCACAGGATGTCTAAACCCTACGCCACTGGAGAAAATATATTGTTTAGCTGGTATTGCACCACCTGACATCTGCCGGGAAATAGCGGCCAATAACCAAAGGACCAAGACAGTTACATCTCCGGCCCATCCTCTGTTTGGATATCAGCCAGCAAGACAATGCCTTAAATCAAGAAATAGTTTTCTAAGATATACAGAGATACTTGCAGGAACACCTCAGAAAGTGAAAGTCCAGAAGTGGCAGGCTAAAACCTGAAACCTCAAGCCATGGCTGATACTGAATGAGAGTCCCTCCTGGGCACACAAAAGACCGGGCAACTTGGAAGGCGCTGAACACCATGCTTTGGCACCATGAGATGCTTTGGCACCATGAGATGCAGAGAAATGGGGCCACAAAGTGGAGTCCACGGCATGCAAGTGTAGAGAAGAGCAAACAATGCACCTATTACAATGCAGTCCGATCCCTGCCACATGCACAATGGAGCAACTTCTTACAGCGACACTAGAGGCTCTCCAAGTGGCCAGCTACTGGTCAAAAAACATTTAGTAGAATGCCAAGTATTTAAATTATGTGAGATATATATATATATATATATATATATATATATATAAACACAACTGTACCCTCGGTTCACTTCGGATATGATAAATTGCTGAATTGATTCATTGTGACATTAAAAATGTTTCTTTCAGCTAATGTGTAAAATTACTATTATTCTTTTCCATACCTGAAAAGCACTTTTGAGTGATATTTCTACTATGTAAAGTGATGTCTAGCTTATGTTCTTTCATTTTTAATTTTACAGAACTGTCTTGGTACTCATATCAAAACAATAGTAGTAAAACACAATATGTTTGTTTGATTTTTACTATTATTTCTGCAAACCTTTACACACTCCCCATTTGATTATGCACCAGATGAACGTGAATCTACTTACTTAAAGCATATAAATAATCACAGGTGTGCAAAATAATTAATTAATAATTACATGAAGCAGACTAATGAATGTATAAAAATACATCGGAGTTAAGAAGGGAGAAAACCAAAATGCCTTTTCTATGGTATTTAATTGTCATCTGCCTCGAGATTTATATTGTTGCCAAACTTTGCATAAAGCTGTACTTTAAGGTCTGATAATACTCTCTGGATTGATTCTACTCGAGACTCCAAAGCTTCAATTTCCTCCTGCAAATTTTGCTGCAAAAGAAAAAGAAAGTTTATGACCAGAAGAAAAGGCATTGTTCTAAAACTTTCAAATAGTGTTATCAGAAGAAGCAATGGGTTTACTAGATTAAAGGATACAAAATGAACCCAGTAAGTTTCATTTATTGACTGGTCCCCAACCCCACTGTCACTGCATTGGTTTTTTTTTAAAAAAGCCAGGGAGGGAGAAAAGAGACATAATTCCTCACTTTTGCTTCCTCCAACATCTCTTGCGTCTCATCTTGGGGGTGGCTAATGAAGACATCTCCAATTTGATACGGTATGAGTAGTGAGTCGTCATCAAGCATCATGATGTCATCACATGCATCTTGCAAGTTCTGAAGCTGTTTCTGTGATCAATGCAACATGATACAAACCAACAGATAACACTGTAGCTTCTGAAATATTCTTCTGACCTATATAATGTTTATGGCCATATAGGAAAGACAACTTGAGGTCACAGTTCAAAGTTCTATGGAAGCATTAAATCTCAAGAGCTGCGGCACTGAAAGGGGGGAAAATGCAAATCGTTTGCTAGGAGCCTTTTGGAAAGGCACTGAAAATGTTCTTACAATCTTCTCATCACTGTGTATAACTGAATATTAGGATTCCACAGATTTAAAAGACAGGAGTTAAGAAGTCAATGAGCAATGATGGTGAACCATCTCAGCATAAAGCGGTCACACTGGAGCTCTATTCAACGCACACAGGGATTTTAAAAAATTGGTATGCCCCCAAATCATAGTAGCCAAAAAGCTACAATATTCTTTAAACAACAAAAAGCTTACTGCCTCCCATGTTTAAAAATTTTAAAATCCAGAAGAGGGGGGTGTTGTTGTGTTTGTTGCTATATTTGCTATCACAATTTTGATAGAATTCATAAAAAGATATGGGGAATTATTTAGCCCATTGATACATAAAATGATCTGACAAATTAAATTTCAGTTTTCACTTGAGATTATGGATATCAGATTACAGCTACTACTATGCATTAGTATACAGTAAAATTATATTAGTGCTGTATCTATTTATTGCTCACATTGACTATTGCATTAATTTACTGTGCCAATAAAATTTCTTTATTTAATGCATTTATATACCACTTTTCTCACCGCTGGGGGGACTCAGAGCAGTTCACATCAAATAAATGGCAAAAATTCAATGCTTCACATACAATAAAAACAGCATATCACACATCCAAAACAGTAACATATAGCTATAAATTAAACCCTTAAAAACGATAAACTATCAAACGTCAACATGTTTGTCAGTGACCTTGCACTGATCCTGAGGTTGTCATCCATCTGCTACGTTACTGTTGTCACTCACCAAATGCTTGTTTACATAACCAAGTTTTTAGTGGTTTTCTAAACACCAGGAGTGAGGGGGCCAATCTAATCCCGCTGGGGAGGTAGTTCCATAGCCGAGGAGCCACCATCGAGAAGGCCTTGTCTCTCGTCCCCACCAATCGCACCTGTGATGGTGGCGGGACTGAGAGCAGGACCTCCCCAGCTAATCTTAATGTTCTACCAGGATCATAAATTGAACTTTATGGAAGAATAGTTTTTTTAAAAAAAAATGCAGAAAAATACAGTACTAGTAAATTTTGCAGTGACTCTGGTCCCTCCTTGATATGCAACTGCAAAAAGTAATGTGTAGAGATTTCTGTAG
This sequence comes from Anolis apletophallus, assembly GCA_030556195.1. Lineage (NCBI taxonomy): Eukaryota > Metazoa > Chordata > Lepidosauria > Squamata > Anolidae > Anolis > Anolis apletophallus. The sequence goes on from JARBWK010000005.1 coordinate 27,927,569, forward strand.
TACACTGTGGCTATAGGCCTATGGTATTTCTTGGGGTTGTGTTTTGTCCTCTATGCTATGTAACATATACACGCATAACTCACTTAACAAAGCTTCCAACAAAGTTGCTGTGGCCAGGTCTGTTTTGTGTGTGTATGTATATTTATATGTGTATATATGTGTTTTTGCGCATGCGTTGTAATGTATTTTTTTATTCTATGGCTTTTTAAGTCTCTTCCACTGTGTTTTTCAGTGTTTTTATGAGTGATGGTCGCTTTTTGGCCTGATAGGTGTATTGTGTCCAAACTTTGTGTCAATTCATCCAGTGGTTTTTGAGTTATGTTAATCCCGCAAACAGACTTTACATTTTTATTTATATAGATTTGATGCTCATCCAGTTTCTTCTGTCCAGCTGAAAGTTACCTAGGAACATCGTTACTGGAATGATGGTGAAGAGGGAATGGAGAAACTGACTTTCAGTGATATGTGCCAATAATATGTCTTCAATACAGCTGAAAAATAATGATATACTACTCTAACTTATCCTACAGCAGTCATGTGTGCCTACCTACAAAGAGGAAAGCAAATAAGCCTGATTCACCAGATATCCATTGCATTTTAAAAACACAGATCTATAAATTTAGTCACCAATTTATAGTTATTATAGAAATTATTAGAAAGGTGGTGGCTGGGGAAAGAAAAGTTCACTGCAGAACAAGTCATTGAGTGGTCACTATTAGGTTTAAAATGCTTTTGTTTACATATATAAGGCTTACTGGACCTGGTTGTCTCACTTCACATGTGCATAATTGTTAGTTTTGAATAAAAAGTCAGCTGAAACATGCCGAACAACCTCTGTTCTATTAAGGAAACAATCACCGAGTAAACACCTCTTTCATTAAACGGGGCAGACAATTTGAGGTTTTTGATGCTACCAGTAAGCTGCTTACTCAATATTCTCTTTTCCTTCAAACTGAATTGAGGAAAGCTGTTTTAGTCCTAAATCTGCATCCTATATAGGTAGTGGGCTGGACAGAGGCAAACAAGAATTATTTCTGACACCACAGGTCCTCTGGATTAGTTTAAAGGCAGATTAAATAAGAAGCATTCGATTTATGTTGGCTAAAATGACACAAGTGGGCTAAGGGAAGTTTCACAATTTGAAAATGTACTTGAATTCCCCTAAAAATGTAAACACCAATTTTCCAGCATTATCTATCAGTGTTTCCAAAAACAATTTTATTTAGTAGTATGACATTTAAAGGTATTTTTCATGTTGTTTTAAATTTTGTTTTCAACTAACGAATATTTAACTATTCTGTTTTAATCTGTATTTAATTATAGAGCCCTTATATACCCTAAAAGCACCAGATTCTATCTGATTTTGGAAGCCAAGCGGGTCAATTCTGGTTAGTACTTGGATGGCATGCTGTCAGCTAAGACCAGGTGCCGTAAGCTATACAGTGTTCCCTCGCTACTTCGTGGTTCGCTTTTCGCGGACTTGCTGTTTTGCAGGGTTTTTAAGAATATGAATTTAAAATATACAGTACAATAAGCGAGGGAACACTGCGCAGAAAGACCCCGCCAATGGGAAAACTCACAAGGCCGGGCCAGCAGCAACGTAGACTTAGCCTCTTCACCCTCTTTACCTTTCTCCTCCTCTGCACCTCCCTTCCTGCTGATTGAGTGAGTGAGAGAGAGGCAGACCCAGGCGGCAGCGAGATGCGTCTCTTTCACTCACTCAATTGGCTCTTCCCTCTGTGGGTGGCTCTTCTTCCCTCCTCGCCCTCTTTACCTTCCTCCTCCTCCTCGGTGCCACTCTTCCCACTGAGAATAGAGAGTGAGTGTGAGAGAAAGAGAGGGGGGCAGGTGGCAACAAGGTGCCCCTCTCTCTCTCTCATACTCACTCCATCGGCTCCTCTTCTTCCCTCTGGGGGTGGCTCTTCTTGCCTCTTCGCCCTCTTTACTTTCCACCTCCTCGGCCCCTACCTTCCTGCCAATAGGCCCGGCCTGCTGCTGCTCCAGAAGCAGCGGAGGAGGCACCTCGTCACCGCCTGGGCCTCTTGCCGCCACTTGGGTCCTGCACCACCTCCACCACCTCCTCAATCGCTCCAGAAGTGGTGCTTCCTCCACCGGAACTATCCACTTCTGGAGCGATTGAGGAGGCAGTGGAGGCATCATGGGATCAAAGCATTGCCAAGAGGCCCAGGCAGAGCAGCAGCCGCAGTGCCTGGGCCTGTTGGCAGGAAGAGAGGCTCCGAGGAGGAGGAAAGTAAAGAGGGCGAGGAGGGAAAAGCCACCCCCGGTGGGAAGAAGAATAGCCGATTGAGTGAGTGAGTAGGGAGGGGGTATCCCTACTTCATGGAATTTCACTTATTGCGGGTGGCCCTGGAACATAACACCTGCAATAAATGAGGGATCACTGTATTTCAAGAGGAAGAAAATGGCAAAACCATTTGAGTATTCTTTGTATAAGAAAGCCCTGTGAGATTCATGGAGTTGCCATAAGCTATCAAGCGATTTGAAAGTATATAAAACACTATTACTGTTTTGCATTATTGTTATTTTAGAAAGAAAGGATGGAAATGCTAAATAAATAAATGGGAACATTATTTCTATACAAGTGAATAAAACAATTATGTACAAGTTACGACACACTATATTGAGGTTACCTTGTTATCCTCTATTTCTTCTTTCAGTTCTGTAATTCTACTGGTGTTTCTTGCAAATTTGTTGATTTTCTGTTGATCTTCAAAGGTAACATTGACATCTTCAGCTGCCTACACAAAACCAACACAAAGAGAGAAAGCTCACACGTGTACCTTATGCAACAATAATCTGCTCTTTCAATTAACCTAGGATATACTATGCTCACCATTCAGTTCAAGCTTAAGTCAATTTATCAACATTTCATCAGTGTGGTTTCTTAAAAGATTTCAAAGCAGCGAGTTGTCATAAACTCCGTAAAGACACAGGATCAAAGTGAAGATCAAGATAACCAAGTAGCATGAGAATAGCTCCAGGAGGAAAAATCCATAAAATATCTGCATACCCAAGAGTTACCATAGAGAATTCTGAGATCACAAAGGACTCAATGTTTATTTTTAAAATGGTGAGATGGGGCCTTTTCCCCCCTTCAGGACCCTCTGAATAAGCATTAATACAGTGTGTCCTGTAAAACAAGAAGTGGTGCAGTTGACTATCACAATGGAGTGAAAACAGTGACCAGTGTTTTCCAAACTTAAATGTGAGAGCAAGTCATTAGCAATGATGTTACGGCCTTAGCAAGATATTATTCAATGTTATAGTTCAACATATTCGAAGACGGAGATCCTGTGGCCCGGTCGCCCCGGGCTGGGTGGGTGCCGGTTGCCTACCCTGGATGGCGAGCAGCTTAGCCCGTCATCTTCGGTTAAGAGCTTAGGTGTTCAGTTGGACTCCCTGCTGACCATGGAGGCCCAGGTCTCCGCGGTCTGCAGGGGGTCCTTCTATCACCTGCGACAGGCTAGGCGACTGGCACCCTACCTGTCCGGGAATGACCTGGCGACGGTAATCCAAGCGACGGTCATCTCGAGACTAGACTACTGTAACGCCCTCTCGTTGGCCTTCCCCTGTCGACACTCCGGAAACTCAAGCTAGTGCAGAATGCCGCCGCTGACTGACGGGTTCGTCAGTAAGGGAGCATATTCCGCCCATTCTCCGGCAACTGCACTGGCTTCCTATTGAGTACCGAATTGTCTTCAAGGTGTTGGTACTGACCTTTAAGGCCCTTCACGGCCTAGGGCCTGCGTACCTGAGGGACCGCCTTACCCCCGAGATCACTGCGGTCAGACGAACAGAATCTGCTGGCCATTCCATCTGTCCGCTCCTGCCACCTATCCGCGACTCGACGGAGAGCTTTCTCAGCGGCAGCTCCAGTGCTGTGGAACTCTTTGCCGGACAGTGTTCGAGCCATTTCGAACTAGTCCCTTTTAGACGGGCTTGTAAGACCGCCCTCTTTGGACTTGCGTTCAATTAAACCCAAACGGATAGTATATTGTATACTCTCTGTATTCCCTGCACCTCGTGATATGTTGAATTGTTTTAACCTGTTTTTATGTTTATTGTAGGGCTACATGTCTGTGACATGCTGCCCATGTGTATTTTTATTGTTATCCGCCCCGAGCCTGTAGGGAGGAGCGGAATACAAAACTGAAGAAATAAATAAATAAATAAATAAATAAATATTCCCTGTTCTACTGTTTGACAGCTTCAGAAACATATAAACTTTCGAAGTGCTTGGATACCCTAGCTTGGACATGAATTTTTTTTTTAAACCATATTTTTAAGTTACCCTTAACATGTCTCCAAATGGCACATATTATTGATAGAATAAATGTTATTGACAGATTAAAAAATCCTTTGATCTTAACACACCCAAAGATATCGCCATTTAAGTTTCATACCACTTAATTCCAGAAGGTAAGTAAACTTGATTATTACCTTAATTGAAGACCATGGGGAGAAAAACCCTCAAAGATCTCCATAAAGAATAAGAAAATAATCATGCCCTGCCATTGTTGCCAATCAAGGGTTGATTATCTTGGCCTACATGGATCAAAACAGTTTCTTGCGTTTTCACATAAATTATGAAAGAACCTTAGTACACTTCTCAACTACTTTAATGGGATCCGAGGTGGTGCAACTGCTGACCTGAAGGGTGGCAGTTCAAATCCGCAAGACGGGGTGAGCTTCCGTCTGCCAGCTTCAGATTCCCATGCGGGGACATGAGAGAAGCCTCCCACAGGATGGGAAAGCATCCAGGCATCCCTGCAGATGGCCAGTTCTCTCACACTAGAAGTAACTTGCAGTTTCTCAAGTCGCTTCTGACACTTAAGAGATGCTTTGAATGTAATTTTCCTGCTTCTTGGCAGGGGGTTGGATTGGATGACCCACGAGGTCTCTTCCAACTCAATGATTCTATGTCACAATTAAAAACCCCTACTTTAATCCAGATTTACAACTTGAGCAAAAGAGAGCATGAACAGAGCTTTCCACTTATCTCCCAACAGTCTATATGACAATAGACTTTTAAAAAATCAAGAAGACACCTGCTGAGTCAAAGAATCAATCCTACTATGCTAACTGCAGATAGATGAAAATACTTCTTTTGCTCCTTTGGCAGCACTAAAATGCAGCATTTAAGTTTATTGGTAACAAATAGGACTGAGAAGGAGACCATGGCCCTGAGTTTGCAAGACATGAGCAGAGCCTATTGATGTCTCTCATCTATAGATGTGCCATAAATTGAAGGCAACTTAATAGCAACCATTCAATGCCGTGAGAAGCTAAACAAAGACAAAAATAACAAACCCCCAAATCCCAAAAACAAACCCAGATCTACGTAAAAAATCAATACATTATACTGCAATATTATCAGCAATATATGTAATATATTATACAATTATATTATTATATATTATTATACAACATATATAATATACTACTAGTATATTATTAACAACAATAGTAGTAGTAGTAGTAGTAGTAGCAGCAGCAATAATTATTCATTTATATCCTGCTTTTCTCCCTAAAGGGACCCAAAGCAGCTCACAATATAATATAATACAAATCAAAGCATATTTTACATAAAATACAAGACAAAAAATATCACACAAAGCATAACATTCAGAAATAAAATATAAATAAATATTAAGTATTAAAAACATTTTAAACCTATTGCAATTATTGTAAAGACTCATCAATTAAACAGTATATTTCGCTAAGCTCAGAGCAAATTGACTTTGCATCAAAAGCTTGCCTGAACAGGTAGGTTTTATAATATACTATACTATAATATTGAGGCCATGCTATTGAGAACACAGCTGCGCTGGGCAGGGCACGTCTCTAGGATGGAGGACCACCACCTCCCAAAGATACTACTCTATGGTGAACTCGCCACGGGACAGCGCAAGAGAGGCACCCCCAAAAAGAGATATAAGGACTCCCTGAAACAACATCTCAGCCAGATTGATCACCAACAATGGTCCACCCTGGCCTCACTTCGGGAGGTATGGAGACGCACTATCCACAATGCTGCGGCCTTTTTCGAGAAGACACGCCGAATGGGTCTCGAAGAGAAACGACAACGCAGAAAGAACTGCAACTTGAAAATGACATCCAAGGAGACTTTCTGCTGTGCTTTCTGCAACTGAACTTGCCTATCTCAGCTTGGCCTTTTTAGTCATCAACGCGTTTGTAAAAAGCGTGGGATGAGTCTTTCCTAAGAATCTTTGTTTGCGAAGTAATGCCGAGACTATATTATTATACAACATATATAATACACTACTAGTATATTATTATTAACTATAATAATAATAGCAATAATTCTTCATTTATATCCTGCTTTTCTCCCTAATGGGACCCAAAGCAACTCAAAATATAATGTAATACAAATCAAAGCGTATTTAACATAAAATACAAGACAAAACAATCACACAAAGCATAATAACATTCAGAAATAAGATATAAATAAATATTAAGTATTAAAAACATTTTAAACCTATTACAATTATTGTAAAGACTCATCAATTAAACAGTATATTTCACTAAATCGACCTTGCAGCAAAAACTTGCCTGAATAGGCAGGTTTTATAATATAATATACTATACGAATATATATATATATATATATATAGAGAGAGAGAGAGAGAGAGAGAGAGAGAGAGAGGGACAGAGAGAGGGACAGAGAGAACAATATAATATATATAGTACAAAAAGGGTAAAGATTTTCCCCTGACATTAAGTCTAGACGGGAGACTGGTCGGTATGACACTGTGATTCAACTCTTGGTATGTATCCATACAATTCTGTAACCTATACTATGTAATTGATTGCTGGACTGTCTGCTCTCTATGGGGACTTCCTCCATATTTTAGATGTTCCAAGGATGCCATCCATATATATTGGTGATTTTGGGTTTTGAAAAAGCGTTTTGTTTAATGCGAAATGGAGCGGGATCCTTTTGAAAACTCTTCCGTCAACCTGGCTCCGCATGAAGGATTTACTGTGGCGTACCGCATTAGGATACTCAACTGTATAGCCTTTCCTGTGTTCTCCGCAATTCCGGACTTTGGTGCACATTTTGTGTATGCACTGTTATGGACTATCGACATTTTTATTGTGGACATAATAACTAATACCACGAACTGTTTGGGACCTCCTAACATACCAATCCAGTATATAAACCGGACTTTCATCTATCGTCGTTTTAGATTGTAATACCAAAGGTGAACACAGTGAGTTCATGATGAATTGTTACCATTAATATATGATGATTTAAATCGAGACAAGTCTTATATGTTGTACTTTGTCCCTCGTGATTTGTTTATTAAGTCTAGTTGTGTCAGACTCTGGGGGTGTGGGATTTCAACCTGGTAGCCATGTAAATGTCAGGGATGATGGGATACCTGATGCGCAGGCAATTGATGTGTTTCTGATGTGAATGTAAATCCTGCAATGCCTAATGTTGTTGATTCAGGGCCCCAAAGTGGAATGTCTGGTAACACCGGTTCCCTTGAGAATCAACCCGTTCTCATGCCTCCAGATGGGCATTCTTTCCCCAAGGACAACAGTGGAGGCTCCCAGATAGATTGTGAAGCACCTGTAGATTTTAATGAGCAGTTTGATCAGCTGAGAAGCATCAGAGCTTCTCGCAGAGATTGCTTATTTAAGAGCTGGCTGGAAAATTATTATTTATTTATTTATTTGTTTGTTCCATCTTGTATTCCGCCCCTCCCTGCAGGCTCAGGGCGGATAACATCATAAAATTCGGCAGGCATGTACATCCATGTCGCCGAACAATAAAATGCAACATAAAACATACAATACAGCAAAATACAATGGCTGGATTAAAATTATGTGCATTACTCAGATCTGACGCCTCTTTGCTAATGGATGTCAAGTGAATCTTGCTCTTGTTCGGTCTGAGTTTGGGCCGTGTTTGCTTTCCTGCCTTGAACATTTCCATGGACTATGTATCAAGTCAAGCCTTGCTTTTTGTTGTATGCTGCCTAACATTTGGAATTATTTGAGAATCCTTGCTTTTGTATTTCATCTTTACTTCCTTCTACACCAAAAACCATTTTTATCAGAGACTGTTTGTGGCGTGTGTGGCCAGGGGGAGCCGTGCCAGAGTCTGAGGTGCAACAGGGGGTGGTACTCATCTCAATTTCTAAGCTGAAGAGCCAGCGTTGTCCGTAGACATCTCCGAGGTCATGTGGCCAGCATGACTGCATGGAGCGCCATTACCTTCCTGCAGAGGTGGGACCTATTGATCTACTCACATTTGCATGTTTTCAAACTGCAAGGTTGGCAGAAACTGGGCCTAACAGCAGGAGCTCACTCCACTCCTGGGATTCAAACCTTTTGGTCAGCAAATTCAGCAGCTCAGTGGTTTAATCAGCTGCACCACCTGAGGGCCCATTTATAGTGTGTGTGTGTGTGTGTGTGTGTATATATATATGTGTGTGTATATATATATATATATATATATATATATAAGCTGTAGTATATACAATATATAATATATTACATTACAACATTATTATTTATTTTATTTGTTTAAAGGGGACTCAGGGCAAAGCACATACATAGTCTATACCAGTGTTTCCCAACCAGTGTGCCGGGGCACACTAGTGTGCCGTGAGCGATCATCAGGTGTGCCATGGGAAATTGGAACCTCCAAAAGGGGGGTCTACTGTGTTGAAGTATAAAAACCCTAAGAAACCTACCGATAAAGGCACAAAATTACAAACACCCCCTCCCCACCCGTTGTCTACTTGGTCTCTCCCTCTCCATGCATTGGGAAGGCCCGCCTCCCTTTCCCCAAGTAGAGACCTCCTCTTGCCTCCTGGGGGTTTTGTGTGGGAAGTTTGGCCCAGTTCTATCATTGGTGGGGTTAAGAATGCTGTTTGATTGTAGGGGAACTATAAATCCCAGCAACTACAACTCCCAAATGTCAAAGTCTATTTCCCCTGAACTCCATCTGCGTTCATATTTGGGCATATTGAGTATTCATGCCAAGTTTGGCCCTGATCCAACATTGTTTCAGTCCACAGTGCTCTCTGGATATAGGTGAACTACAACTCCAAAACTCAAGGTCAATGCCCACCAAACTCTTATAGCATTTTCTCTTGGTTATGGGAGTTCTGTGTGGGAAGTTTGTTTCTTTCTGCCATTCGTGCCAGGATATCTATGTTGTGTTCATCAAAACAGGCCCAGGTTTCACACTGAGTGTATAAATACATTTTAAAAACATATTAACTATATGTATTACTGTGTTAGAGTGTCATTTTGGTTGGTGGTGTGCCCCAGGATTTTGCAAATGTAAAAAGTGTGCCATGGCTCAAAAAAGGTTGGGAAACACTGGTCTATATGCACACATACACATTAAAATCATTTACCTCGAGATTAAACCCAATGTAAACAATATTATATAAAATACTAGCTGTTCCCGGCACGCGTTGCTGTGCCCTTTTTAGGAGATGCGAGAAAGTCCAATCATCCACGGTGTGCCCTCCTCTAAACTGCAGTTGGATGGAGTGTGGGTCATGGGGGGCATGTGTGCCAAGTTGAGTCTTTATTGGTCTTGGTTCTGGGCCACAGTGGTCTGTGGGGAATGATGGGTTTTGAAGTACTACAAATCCCATTTTCCATGGTGGTACTTCAAGTCCCATCATGCATGGTCGGGGCTCTGTGTGCCAAGGTAGGTTACTGTAAATTCAGGCCATACACAATGTCCCATGAGCTGAGGCCTAGTTAGGAACAGCAAGTTAATGAAGCCTTACTGTCAATTCAGGCCATACACAATGTCCAATGAGCTGAGGCCTAGTCGGGAGAATCAAGTTAATGAAGCCTTACTGTCAATTCAGAGCGTAAACAGCTACCCAGTAAGTGAGGCCTAGTTAGGGAAATCAAGTTAATGAAGTCTTACTGTCAATTTAGAGCGTAAACAGCTTCCCAGTAAGTGAGGCCTAGTTAGGGAAATCAAGTTAATGAAGCCTTACTGTCAATTTTGGGCGTGGTCTGTGATTTTTTGGGGTGTAAATTTTCGGTTGGAAGTGATTTGGGTGTTTGTGTTGGGGATTGGCTCAGACCTTTTCCTTATTCTGTTTTGGCAGTTTAGTATGGATCGGAATTTTCATGTTGGCTGGCCAGTGCAGCAGTTATGCAAATCCGCCCTTATTGGCAGCCAATCATGTTGTTCAGAATGTAGAGGCTGGGTGAGTCTTTGGCTGCCCCGGAGGATGCTGGTAAATGTAGTTTTATTCTTACTCGTTGTTTTGATTTAGGGCCTTTTAGGTTTTGGGGGAAAGTTTCTTTGCTACAAACGTACCTTGCTTGAGGCCTATTTCTGTTGGCAAGTATTGTGTTTCTGCGTTGGATGGTTTCTTTGTTTGAGGTATACATCCCATGACGTGAACCCATTTATATAATAGATAGTAGCACTTTCTCCTGATATTACTTCTGTTAAAGCATCAATTTCCCCTTCACTATTACATTACAATGCTATTATTTCCATATATTATTATATATAAACATTAGGAGAAGGCATCCCTGGCCACCCCCACTTCATCCCCGTCCTCTCAAATACAAGAAAATCCCCCAAAGGAGAGAAGCGAGCCCCGGCCCTGAGCACACCCTTCTCCCGCCTTGGCTGAGGCCACTCACCGCTTTCTTCATGGTGGCCGCCATCTTCAGGACTGAACTATTTCCCCTTCCAGGCGGGGAGGTTTCTTTTCCCCCCACCTTCCTCTCCTTCCCACCGACTTCGACTTTTCTTTGTGTTTTTCGTAGAGGCATTTTAAAAGCACCCTGCTTTTTAATTTTTTTACATTTATTTTTGGTGGAACTGGCACTCTGCCGTCTACTCTGGTAATTTTAGCCTCCCCTCCGCGGGAGTTGGTACGGCCCGCAGCCTAGCTTGAAAAGGAAGAGGAAGGCTCGTCGCCAGGCTGAAAGTCAGAACGAGGCGGGGACGGAGAGCTGCAATATGAGCCCATCAACACAAGGTGGCGCAGTGGGCCTTCTGATGCAGCGGAGGCAAAGAATGAATGAGAGGTTTCCTGATTGACAAGAGTTCAGTCATTGGGTGAGGGTATATAATATTATGTTATTAGCATAGAACAAAATTAGTATTAAATATTATTATATTGTACTACACCACTATACTGCAATATTGTTAGCAATATTGCATGTAATATATAATATACAAGTATTATTATATTATTATATATTATTCTATTGTACCAAAATATATATAATACACTACCAGTATATTATACTACTGTATTAGTATTATATAATATATTGTACTATATCATAAGTTGTAGTATATATAATACATTTTATTACAGTATTAATAATATATATAATATAGTAGTATTATTACATGAAAAAGATTATATGTATATAAGATTATATGTGTTTAGATAATATATTATACTATTAGCATAGCACAAAATTAGTATTAAATATTATTGTACTATACTACTATACTGTATTATTATTAGTAATATTACCTGTAATATATAATATACAAGTATTAGTATATTATTATATATCATTATATTGTACCAAAATATATATAATACACTACCAGTATATTATACTACTGTATTAGTATTATATACTATATTGTACTATATCATAAGTTGTAGTATATATAATACATTTTATTACAATGTTATTAATATTATATATAATATATAATTTATTTATTTTATTTATTTCAGGATTTTACCCCGCTCTTCTCAACCCCCAAGGGGGGACTCAGAGCGGCTTACAGTAAGGCACAATTCGATGCCGACACAGTAACAATATAAAACCCCAGAACAATTCAACAATTAAATACATTAAAATACATTAAAATACAATTACATTAGCATCATACGCATTCATTCCAGATTAAAACAATGTTCTGTCCATAAAAGCATTGGCCCTATTCATCCACTTTCCATTAAAATCCCATCTAAAATTCTGCCTTGTGCTGCTGTGCATACGCCTGGTCCCACAGCCAGGATTTTACTTTTTATTATTGTTATTACATTACAAATATTATATGTATATAAGATTATATGTATATATAGTATATTATATTATTAGAATAGCACAAAATTATTATTACATATTATTATATTGTACTATACTGCTATACTGCAATATTATGAGTAATATTACATGTAATTTATAGTATACAATTATTATATTAATATATCATTATATTGTACTATAGTATTATACCAATATATATATATATATATATAAAATACTCTACCAGTATATTATACTACTGTATTAGTATTCTATAATATATTGTACTATACCATAAGTTGTAGAATATATAATATATTTTATTACAATATTATTAATATTATATATATTAGTATTATTACATTACAAAGATTATATGTATATAAGATTATATGTATATATACTGTTATATTATTAGCATAGCACAAAATTAGTATTAAACCTTATATTGTACTATACTGCTATACTGCAATATTATGAGTAATATTACATGTAATTTATAGTATACAATTATATTATTATATTGTTCTATAGTATTGTGTGTGTGTATATATATACACACACAAATATACACACACACTCTAGCAGTATGTTATACTACTGTATTACTATTATATAATATATTGTACTCTATCATAACTTATAGTGTATATAATATATTTTATTACAATATTATTAATATTATATAATATATATTGGTATTATTACATTACAATGGTATTGCAATATTATTATATTGAATATATTCGTTATTTACAAGAGTTATACAGATTCAACATCTATTATCCACAGAACACTCAGTTTGAGAAAATGATAACGAAATGTCTAAGAGATGGGAAAAAGTGACAGGAGACTCATACAAACAAATTATAATGGTAAATTATTATCATCATCATCATCATCTTGCTTTTTTCCTAGAGAAAACATTCAATGCCAGAATACACTAACAAAGAAATAAATACACCCCCTCCCCCCAATCCCAAAAGAAAATTCACAACTATAGAATAATAGAATCTTAAAGTTGGAAGAGACATAATGGGCCATCCAGTCACGTAGCCTGGTAGTAATTTTGTATACAGTATTTTTTCAAATGTTGTGCTTACTTTGACCCATCAGAAGGCACCATGTGGCACTGAAAAGTCTCAACAGATGGGACTGCATTGTGGGGTTTAACTGTACGCAATGAATTTTGTGGTGTGTTCTAAATGGAAACTGAGAACAACCTGGTGACCTCCACACCACAAACTCCATTGTCTATAGCTAAGCTCTGTGAAACACCCATATTTATTCTGACTCATGGGCAGAACCTCACAACCTGCCGATCAGATGTTTCTTGTAATCTGAAAAACTGAGGTTTAGGTCCATAAGGCCAGGATATTATCTCAGCTGGGACATATTCTGACCCCTTCCACACAGGTGAATAAAATCCCACATTATCCGCTTTGAACTGAAATATATGGCAGTGTAAACTCTGATAACCCAGTTCAAAGCAGATATTGTGGTATTTTCTGCCTTGATATTCTGGGTTATATGGCTGTGTGGAAGAACCCATAGAGAATATGAATATATATATATATATATATATACACACACACACACACACACACACACACACACACACACACACAAAGTATATATGTATGGTATTGGTTTGTTCCACAAATGCTCCTTCATGGCTTGTTGGACCTGGACCATAATTGACACATGTAGCTTTCATAATCCTACATAAAATAATGAAGGGATTGAAACTTTTTTTTAAAAAAACACCCTTTCAACACTGACTGGTTGTGGCTGGGTGAAAAATTGGCTGTTGACAGGTGAAGTGGCCCTCTGTGATGTCACTAAGAAAGAAATGGAGTAAAGCAGCTTGGCTGCTGCTATGTGACATCTATTGAGAGGATTGAGGAATGGAAGAATGAAAGGAAGGAAAGAAGGGATGGGGGGAAAGGGAGGGAGAAGGAAAGGTGAGAAGGGAGAAGATAGAAAAAGAAGGGAATAGGAATAGGAAGGAAGGGAAAAGAAAGAAAGAGGGGGCAAGGTGTATGAGGGAAAGAAAGGGAGGGAGGGAAAGAGGGAGGGAGGGAGGGAAAGAGAGGGGGAGGGGGAGCGAACCAAATAGTTGTATTGCATTACAAACAAACAAACAAAACACAAAGTTTGCAGACTTGGTATTCTATTGAATGTCATTTGACCACTAGCTGGCTACTAGGAGAAACATGGTGAGGGAGGCCTTCTCAAACCTGGAGCTTTATCAGACTAGCGCTTTCTAGGAAATGTAGTTTAGAGCGGAGCCTTTAGAATTCTCAGATAGAGAGGTGCTCATCTTCCCAAACTACATTTTCCAGAGATCTGCAGGAAAGCAGAGATGCTCACTCATCTGATAAAGCCCCTGGAGAAGGGAGAAAGCAGACAGGCAGTGGCCCTTCTGACACCTGGGCAACACCAGATATGTTAAACTAGTAAAGATTAAATAACACTACGTCTTTTCACAGATAGCTGTCACCTGACATCCTTCAAATGTGTCATTAATCCATTCTGATCTATCCTGGGCAATGGCATGCTCTTCACAATGGTGTTAAGCATCAGGCCTGAACTTGCTTACAGACAACTACCCAGCCTTAAACAACTACTTGCCAACAAAAATAGGACACACCAAAAAAGATGTAAACACAGAGATCTCTTTGCAATTCAACTCCTTACTCCACTATCATAGTTGCAGTAGCTATTAATCTCATAACAACACCAAGGTTGCATTTCATTGAAATGTCATGCCCCAAACCAGAGACCAAACTGCAAATACTTCTGATGTCATAGCGTTGGGTCCTTGTGACATCATTGAAGCAAGGCACACTAAGAGTTAGGAAGCAAATTTGAATTACTTAGGCATCATCTGTGGAGGTAGGTATAACGGCAACCATTGATGGGCAGAAAAAAACGAATAAAACATGACTAGGTACAGAAAACCAAAAGGAGTAGAGACTGGAAGCATTTTTAATGGTCAAGCAAGTGACAAAAACAATTAACAAGTTGTTGGTACCACTAACATCCTATACGGATGTATCTACATTACAGTCAATGTGCTGTACTGCTTATGGAAGTCTCATCAATGGGGAATTAACTCCATGCCTTGTACTATTGTTGCTAGAGATGTTAAGCATACTCTCCAAATGTCTCACCTCACCAGGAACAATCCCAATTAATCCACTGCCATCCTATCTTCTAAACTTCTTTTAAAATGTGCTGGTTTCTCTCAATTCCAACCACTTTTCTCTTTTGTCCTTAGCTTATTTCAGTTGCTGCAAACTGAGTTCAAAATGGAAGTTTGCAGTATGGAGATGGGACAAGAAGAAGGTAGAATCTTGCCCTTCCCAGTAGGGTTAGAGGAAATCAAACTGCGGCCTCTTCACTAAGTGTATGTCTTCTTCTTAATATCTTTTCCCATCTTGACGACTCTCTTATTTTGGTTTGCCTGTGAAATGCTGAGTGGGTTGTGCAAGATGAACAATCACTGGTCGTAATTGTAGCACTCCACTCCTTGCTTTCTTCCATATGGCATGATAGGCACCAAAGCAAATTGGGAAGCAGCAGGGTTGGCTTTCTGGGTTGCACCACAATGTTATTTATTTCTCCAGTGGTTTTCTGTAAAAGCGGTTTTAATTAAACAAATGTATATGCATTGTTTTTAAATAGCCTTGTTGTTCCTTGATGGGATAATCTCCCCCTCTGGTCTAGCCTCAAAATGAGTTCTATAAAAGAGATTGACAAAAGAAAGAGCGAGAAAATAAAAAGAACAAGTAGCATTACACAAGGGCAGCTACAGGCACATTTTATCACTGACAAATATTTTCCTTCCATTGAAAGAGGGGGGATATCATGCCAAGCCTGGGGGCTAAGATTGAACAGGGAGTGGTTCATGGTGCACCAAATGAGCTCATGGATTTGGCAAGGTCTTTGGAGCAATTGGGAAGATGAAAGCATACCCTAGAAGCCATAAACATCTTGCAAGTTGGATGGAGTTTGAATGGCACCCTTTTAGCTTTGGGCATGTTTGCGTGCTTCCATTTTCATACCCAAGAAAATTCTATCCCTTGGTGCAGAAACCAACTCCTTCCATCCCACACATTTTTGAATGGATTTGAAAGGTGAAAATGCACAGTTGGCCCTCTGTATCCGAGGATTCTAGCTCTGCATATTCCACCAAATTCAAAATATTTTTGGAAAATCCAAAAAAGCAAATCATAATTTTGATACTTTTATAAGGCATGCTAATTTACTGTGCTATTGTATATAATGAGACTTGAGCAACCATGGTATTCACATAGGGTCCTGGAACACAACCACAGTGAACTGCTTTTCCTTAATATTCTTGAAGCTTCCAGCTTTAGGTTAATTTAATGCTTTATTGCAGTGGCACAATGGGTTAAATCCTTGCACTGGCAGGACTGCTGACCTAAAAGGTTGGAGGTTCGAATCTGGGAAGAGGGGTGAGCTCCCATATGTCAGCTCCAGCTTCTCATGTGGGTGCATGAGAGAAGCCTCCGACACTATGGTAAAACATCTGGGCATCCCCTGGCCAACCTCCTTGAAAACGGTCAATTCTCTCACACCAGAAGCAACTTGCAGTTTCTCAAGGTGCTCTTGACACACAAAAAAGTGGTTTATGGACTTGGCAGAAAATCAGGCCTTCACAAAAATCCCATCGCTAGAAATAAAAAAAGACTAATATTTAGTTTTATTGGCCAAATTAATTCCATTTCTAAATGTGATCTATCCGAGTGTTAATTCTGTCCACATAGTGACCCATAAAAAGTTTATCCACTGGGGAATTTTATGTTCTTCCATCCATCAGGGGCACATCACAACACCAATGTAATCCTATTTTGCTCAGATGTAAACCTACAGAGTTCGACTCTATGATTCTTCTATGGCAGCCTCTATGTCATTTACTTCTTTGTTGTCAGAACTCTCACGCAGAGAAAAGGATTGTGCTGAGACTGTGAAAGTGGCTGTAGCAACCCCGTTCTCTTTCGTGCCTGGGGGGCAGGGGGTGGCCCCGGGGGTTCCGATTGCATTAGGGCCAATGGCAGCTGATGAGGACATGGATAAAGGGGATGATGAGGTAGCTGGGCCTTCGTCTCCCACAGAGAGCTTGGAATGGGATGATGGCTGGCCTGATGGGTATGAAAGCTGGGAAAGTCAGGCTGACACTGAAAGTGCTGATTCTGATAATCAGTATGAGAAACCAGGTGGTTTCGGGTCGCAAGAGAGGGTTAGAGAGATAGCGGAGGATGAGCCCATGGAAGCTGAAAGGGAGTCTGGCTCTCATGAAGATAGCAACCCAGGTGCTGGGAGGCAAGGACGGAGCTTTGATAGGAGACAGAGCATTGAGTCCAGTAGGAGGGAATGGCACCGAAGCCTAGAGCTCCAGAGAAGCGCTAGATCCCGTAGCACAGATTGGCGCCGCAGCCTAGAGCGTCGGAGATCTCACCAAGGGGATTAAGTATAGGATCCGTGGGAACGGATCCTCAGTTGCTCGGCCACTTCTGATTTGAAGGGAGTGAAGCGAGTGAAGATCCATGGAGCCAGGATTTTGGCTCGTGCCTTGCCAAGAAGTTTCTTGGGCCTTGTTTCCTGAACTTTGCTTTGTTGATTGCCACTGACCAAGTTGCTGGATCCACATTGCTTTGCGGAGCCTTTGCCAAGTTTTGCCTTTGGATTCACCTATGAACTCTTTACCTCTTGGATTGAACTTTTTGATACCTTAATGGACAATTTGCCTATTCACCTGTTTTCTATTATTCAATAAATAGTTAGCTGATTACCGTCTTTGTGTGTGTGATTAAGGGGCTGGGCCGAGACCTTGCATTGTGACAGTGGCCTATGAAAAATCGTGGATCCAAAAGATCCACAGAAATCTTGAACTCTCAGAAATGTCAATGAATACACTGGAAATCTACAGCAGTTCTGAAAGTAGCACAGATTGAATTCCCTCCCAGTTTCAGTAAAAGCAGATTGATTAAACTAGAACAGATCACTTGATGTCTTAGAACCTATGATACTGAAATTTTTCTGAGATAAAAAAAATAGAATTTCCCTTCTGAGTGGTTTCCCTAATATTATTACATTTAATCGCTTTGGGTTGCACTATGGAATGTTTAGACCACGCAATCTAATTCCCTCCAGATGTTTTAGACTGCAGTTCCCATAAGCCCCAACCATCACAGCCGGTGATTGGGGTGTAATAGAAGCCACAACATTTTTGCAGGTCACTAGGTTGACTACCCCTGTAAGCTGTCCTGACATTTCTGATGAAAGCAATTTATAATAAAAATACAATTATAATAAAGCAGCATTGCTGCACTAATAACAACAGGTTTTCTCTGCTATACAAGATAGGAGTGTTGGGGCTGACGCCATGCCAAGCAGCTGCCTTTGCTGGCCCTGTGTCAAAGATGCAACTGACATCCCAAACATCTAGGAACATCTGGCCCAGCATTCCCAACTGAGTTGCTGTAATATCCTGGAGGAACCAGAGTCTATCTTATCTTGGAAGATAAATAGGGTCAGTTCTGGTTAGCAATTGGATGAGAAACAGCCAATGAATGCTCGGTGTGGTAAACTAGATTTCAGAGGAACGCATTAGCAAAAACTGCCTCTGAATATCCTTTGCCTTAAAAAACCTTATAAAATCCATGAGGTTGCCATAAGTCAACAGGCATTTTGTGGGCTCACACACACGTGCGCCTGGCTGCCTCTGGGATCCAAGACAAGGCTTTGACCTGGCTGGAATCGTTCCTGCGAGGCCGCTCGCAGCGGGTCGAGTGGCAGGGTCAAGTCTCTAGGAAAAGGGAATTGGAATGCGGAGTCCCCCAGGGCGCCATCCTATCCCCTACCCTCTTCAACATCTACGTCCAGCCTCTGGCTAGCATTGCCAGGAGCTATGGGTTCTCCTGCTACCAATATGCGGACGATACACAGCTGCTCCTGAAGCTTGACCCAGGGTCATCGTCGGTGCCGGACAGTTTCAGCCAAGGATTGGGAGCGGTGACGAGCTGGCTCAGAGCACATAGACTCAAAATCAACCCGGCCAAAACGGAGATCCTCTGGCCTGGCCGACCCGCCCCTCACCCATCACT
Organism: Anolis apletophallus; assembly: GCA_030556195.1. Taxonomy (NCBI): domain Eukaryota; kingdom Metazoa; phylum Chordata; class Lepidosauria; order Squamata; family Anolidae; genus Anolis; species Anolis apletophallus. Next base: position 27,946,756 of record JARBWK010000005.1, read on the forward strand.
GCCACCCTTTGAGGGCGAGCCCTTATCCCCGGCTCCGGCAGTGAAAAGCCTGGGAGTGATCCTGGACGAAAAACTAACGATGGAGGCCCAGATCCAGGCGGCAGCAAAGGCGCCTTTTCCATCTCCGTGGGGCCCGACGGCTGGCCCCCTACCTACCATCTGAGGCGCTGAGAACCGTGGTACATGCCACCGTTGTCTCGCGTCTTGATTACTGCAACGCCCTATATGTGGGCCTCCCCCTCTCCACAACCAAGAGGCTGAAACTCATCCACAACGCAGCGGCCAGACTCATCTCTGGGTCATCAGTGAGGGACCACATTTCTCCTATTTTAAAAGATCTCCACTGGCTGCCCCTAGAGTTCAGAGTGCTCCACAAACTTCTGGTGCTCACCTTTAAAGCTCGGCACAATATTGGGCCAGCCTACTTGAGTGACCGGCTGACGGTCCAACGCAGCGTGAGGCCAGCACGTGCCATAAATGGCGATCGCATGACCATCCCTGGGGTGCGAGAGGCTCGGCTGATGGAAACCCAGCGGAGAGCCTTTTCCGTGGCGGCCCCAGGATCTGGAACTCACTGCCACCCGCCCTCAGACCCACTCTGACCCTAACTAGATTCCGGTCAGACTTAAAGACCTGGCTCTTCCGCCTAGCGTTTGGGGCCTGATTGGTACCTCTGAATGTCTGAGCCTTTCCTCAGACATGTATCTGTCTTAAATTGCTGTATATTGTTGTTTTTAATGTTTTTAAATGATGTAAGTCGCCCGGAGCACCACGGGTGGAGGGCGACTCACAAATATTAAAGTATTATTATTATTATTATTATTTCAGAAAAGCTCAATGCTGAAGGAACATGAGTTGGTGGGCTTTTCCCCCCTATCGTTGAGTTCCATAAAAATAAAGAAAGCCTGGTTCCAGAAGCTCAGTCTGAAATATAAAGCGAAAGAATCTGCTGCTCCAGGACCTGCTTTGCTTATGAAATGTTGCACAGTAGGGGCTCATTAGAGACAACAGAATTGCCTGAGGAAAGTAGGAAACAGGTGGCGGAGCCCATTTGCTTTAAGAGTGAATTGATGACTTTTTGCCATACATCATGCCATAGTACCATCAGTGCTGCAAACAAATAACAAGCATCTGTGCAGAAACAGCCTGCATCATGCAATGGCTTGAGGACTCTGAGGGCCCTTTCACACAGTCCTATATCCCAGAATATCAAGGCAGAAAATCCCACATTATCTGAGTGTAGACTCAACCCAGTTCAAAGCATACTGTATATTGTGGGATTTTCTGCCTTGATCTTCTGGGACATAGGGCTGTGTGGATGGGCCCTGAAACGCCAGGTTCAAATCCCTTCTCTGCCATGGAAATCTGCTGGGCTAAACTCTCAGCTTGAGGCAGCAATAAACCGCCTCTGAATATAGCTTGCCTGGAAAGCCCTATGATAGGGTCACCATTATTGAGTGGAATGGAAAGCATGTAACAAGAAGAATCTGTGCAGAATTAGTCAAGCCATTAATGAACATTGTACTCATCCTTTCCTGAAGGAGGACATCCCCTAGTCTGGCATTATTTATTATTTATTTTATTTACTTCACTTGTATTTCACTTTCCTCACCCCCGGGAGGGGGGGAAGGGAGACGCAAAGTGGTTCCCAACATATTACTGGCAAAATTTAATGCCTCACATAATATGAAACCTAACATAAAACAATAACATATAACTATCAATTAGATCATAGACCTAATTATCCAGATGTTAATGTTAACGTTACCATTAGAAAATGTTGACCATTTCCGCTACCTTGGCAGCCACCTCTCCACGAAAGTCAACATTGACACTGAAATACAACACCACCCGAGCTCTGCGACTACAGCATTGTTCCAAATGAAGATGCTCCTCCGCCATCAACTCCACTGGACTGGCCACGTTGTCCGAATGTCCAATCACTGTCTCCCAAAGCAGCTTCTCTACTCTGAACTCAAAAATGGGAAACAGAATGTTAGTGGACATGAAAAGAGATTTAAAGATGGGCTTAAAGTCAAACTTTAAAACTGTGGCATAGACACCGAGAACTGGGAAGCCCTGGCTCTTGAGCGCGCTAACTGGAGGTCAGCTGTGACTAGCAGTGCTGCAGAATTTGAAGAAGCACAAACGGAGGGCGAAAGAGAGAAACATGCCCAGAGGAAGACGTGTCAAGCCAACCCTGACTGGGACCGTCTCCTACCCGCAAACCGATATCCTCACTGCGGGAGAAGATACGGATCAAGAATAGGGCTCCACAGCCACTTACAGACCCACCGCCAAGACACCACATCTGGAAGACAATCATCCTTGAGCTAAGAGGGATCGCCTAAATAAGTAAAGTAAGTATCCAGATGTGTTGGAGAACTGCACCTAACCCGTCACCCCAAGCTCTGCATTGCCCAACTCACCCATCACCCCATCCCACAGAAGGAAGCATCAGCTGCCTGGCTTCTCCTCATTGATCAGCATAGTAACACAAAAAGCCTCCCGTGTTGCTGCCGTAGTGCTTATGCCGATTGACTTTCCCTTTTGCAATGGAGTCCCGCCAATGGCTCTACATTATGGCACGGGAGACAGTGGATTCCATTGCAAAAGGTATACAGTCAACAGCTGTATACTTCCAAAAAGCACACCGTCTGATGTGATTGTCAGGTTCATAAGAAGGCAATAGCAAATTTGCTCTGAACAAATCCTGCCAAGAAACTCCCATGACGGGTTGCCATAAATCAAAAACAATGTGAAAGCACACAAAAGTTATAGTAGCAATTTGTAGCTACAGTATTAATAGTTGTGTAATAACCACAAGGAAGCCTGAACAGTTCTCAATGGCACCACTATAGCTTCCTTTGAAATATATGCAAGATTTTCTCAGATAGTGTTTTCTATATATCATATTTTCCGGCATAGTAGGCGACTGGGCACATAAGACAACCCCCTAACTTTTCAATTAAAAATTTCAAATTTCAAATTTTTAATATATTTGCCCTATTAGACAAGCCCACTTGCCAGCCCCTTCAGGCCCCAAGTCTCCTTTCCTGGGCTTTGAGGTGAGCAGAGGCTCTGCCACAGCCAGCCAACCGCTGTGCTCATTGTTTCCTGTTTTGGGTCCAAAAATCACTTCCTGTTTTGGATCCAAAACAAGATGGAGGCTCCTAACAGGTGAGGGTGGTGGGCAGCTGCCCTGCGCTGAGCAGGGCACCAGAAGCTACTGCTGCTGCTGCGCTCCTCCGACACTGCTTGTCTCCCACTGCCAGGTTTCAGCTTCACCAAGGGGCTCCTCCACTCCAGGCCCACCACGTTTTTCAGTGCGGCGGCGGAGGAGGAGGCGATACAGCCGTCCAGTGAGTATATCGCCTCCTCCTCCTTTACTGCATTGACAACTGAGGTGGGCCTGGATTGGAGGAGCTGAAGCCTGGTGGCGGGAGACAAGCGGAACCGAAGGCTGCCCATGGTTCCGCTTGTCTCCTGCCACCAGGCTTCAGCTTCACCAAGGCTGCTCCACTCCAGGCCTGCCTTGGCTTTCAATGCGGCGGCGGCGGAGGAGGAGACGATTCAGCCATCCGGTGAGTATATTGCCTCCTCTTCCTTCTCCGCCACTGCCGTATTGAAAGCTGAGGTGGGCCTGGATTGGAGGAGCTGAAGCCCGGCAGCGGAAGACAAGTGGAACCGAGGGCTGCCCTTGTCTCCCACCACCGGGCTTCAGCTTCACCAAGGCTCCTCCACTCCAGGACTGCCTTGGCTTTCAATGCGGCAGCCGCAGCAGCAGCAACGGAGGAGGAGGAGGCGATTCAGCCGTCCGACAAGTATATCGTATATCACCTCCTCTTCCTCCTCCATCACCACCGCATTTAAAGCCAAGGTGGGCCTGGAGTGGAGGAGCTGAAGTCCGGCAGCGGGAGACAAGCGGAACCAAATACTGATCTTGGTTCTGCTTGTCTCCCGCTGCTGAGATTCAGTTTCACCGAGGGGCTCCTCCACTCCATGCCCACTTCAGCTGTCAGTGCAGCGGTGGAGAAGGTGACGTGGCCATCTGATGAGTATATCGCCTCCGCCACTGCACTCACAGCCAAGGCAAGCATGGAGTGGAGGAGCCGTCAGTGAGGCTGAAGCCCAGCAGTGGGAGACAAGCGGCGCTGGAGGAGCACAGCAGCTGGGCAGTTGCCTGCCTCCCTTGCCTCGACCCAAATCAGGAAGTGATTTTTTATACCTGGCATACTTGATGACCCCAAGTTCAGCAAGGATTTTCCTGGCTTAAAAGGTCATCTAGTATGCCAGAAAATACGATAGCTAGTTCAGCTCTTTTAGAAGATGCTTGTCAGGAAAATCTGTCTTTAATCTACACCCCACATGAAAAACAATTGCAAAAACTCTGAAGGGTTTTATCCAAAATGGGTTCTCCTTGCCAGAAAGCTAGAGATTTCCATGGATGAATAATACATGTTATGTCTGTCAATTTCACTTTCTTTCCAAATGGAAAAAAAATTGGGGGATAAGGGAGAAACAAGTTCAGAGGGTTGGCTAGAAGGTTTGCCCTGACTTGCCCTGGGTACATATGGCTGAGATGGTAAGATGGATCATGTTTTGTACTTGCCTTTAAAAAAGTGAAAGCACTGCCCTGTTTGGAATCACATAAACTTGCTGAACTCACTGACCTTTACTACAAGGAAGTGGCTTGTTACCTGATGCTATATGGAATGCCTTCCTGGAGATTTTTTTTCCTCTCTCTCTCCCTTCCTCCACCCCCCCCACACACACACACACTTTCTTTATGCAAACATGAATAATGTCACCCTTGCTAACAATAGAATCATTCTAATGGAATCCCACAAAATTCTGGATAACCACCAACAAGAGACTTTCGAAGGACAGCAAATTATTCCTGTCTGAGGCCCCATCTACACTGCCATTATAATAGATTGAACTGCATTATGTGGTCAGTGCAGTATTATTGTTTTATGTATTGTACTGTGCTTGTGAATTGCTCTCTATACTAATGTATAAGTCTAAAAATTTTGTCAGAAAATCAACCCCAAAGAAAATGTATCATCATGTCAATGTAAGTGGAAATATCTTTACTGTTATCAAAATAAGAAACCATCTCTGAGTAGAGTGGTGAAAGGCAAGAGCTTAATGCGTCCTAGGGGAACCTTAAAAAAAACTCAACTCCCTCTATTTTTTCTACCTTGGTATAACTTTTGGACGCTCGGAAGAAGTCAATGACAAGCTCCCTCCAAATAAATAAAAACAAACACTATGGGCAGGTCCGTAGCCAGGATTCAGTAGGGGATGAGTTTGATTCGGGGGGGGGGGGGGCTGAGACTGAGTGAGAGAGGGTCTACCCTAGCAAACCTTTTGTATTGTTATCCCAATACCCCCATGCATATGCGATATACTGAGCATGGTGATCAGATCATGATATGAATAAACATAACAGTTTAAATAATGTACCAGTAAGGCTTTCTCGTGGACCACCCTGAGAATTGGGGTGGTGGTGCTGAAGCCCCTCAAGCGCTCCACCCCCCACCCGGCTACATGCCTGACTATGGGATTTTCCTTGGGATTCCCTAAAGCATAATTTACTTGAAAGGCAGACTGCAGCAATAATACATCTGAATCATTATAAGTAATGGTAGTTGTTCATAATAGCAATGACAGTAATATACCCCTATTTTTGTGGGACCAGTATCCGCAGTTTCACCTGTTAGTCTGTGTTTTGATTAACTGGGAGATTTCAAAGTATATGTTTTAAAGCTATGACTATGTATTTTGTAACATGTGTAGAGTTAACAGACCACAGGTGTTTAAGTTATCATAGAAAAGGCAGTAAAATGTTTTCCTGCTTCCTGTGATGAGAGCGGACTTCAATCATCACAATGGAATTTGAGAGGCATGCCTTTACTGATAAGAAAGAGACTGCAATTGCCATCTTTTGAAGATGTTTCTGCATCAGTATGGATGTACTTGCTGTGTGCTATGTTTGTGTATATAGTGTAAATAAACTAATTTCTTTATGGCTGCAATCAATCCAACTTTTATTACCACTTTGACTTCAGCTACATCTGAAATAATATTTATAGGTATTTTCTAGGTCCTCCTGAATGATTCTATGGTATGCTTCTGCTGGAAGTTGATTGTAAGAGTCATGCTGGAGGACCTAGAAAAACCAAAGTATGTTCTAGATCAGTGGTTCCCAACCTGTGGGTTCCCAGTTGTTTTGGCCTTCAACTGCCAGAAATCCTAACAGTTGGTAAACTGGCTGGGATTTCTAGGAGTTGTAGGCCAAAACACCTGGGGTCCTACAGGTTGAGAAGCACTGTTTTAGATCTTTCAGCATGATTCTATTGTATCTTCCACCAAAAGTTGTTCATTTCAATAAGGTTCAGCATTATACACAGTTTTGCATTTCCATGCCAAGCCCAGGAACACATCCTCTGTGGATATGGGGGTTGTACTGTCATTACTATAAGAGTTCTTTATAGTAAAAAAAAATAATTGGAAGAATAATAACAAACAGATAGGTAATCTGTTATTACCATTGCAGGTCAGCAATTATAATTCCAAAGCTAGTTGTCCACTTGTGCTAATAAGATGTAAAAACACTTTTGACCTCTGTCATGAAGCTGGCATAGAACCCCTGTGCTCTCTATTATTAAGTTGACTTTACTACAAGTTTGTTTTTTCCCCTCCATAAAGCTTTCTTCCATACTTAAACAGATTCACTGGGGAAGGTAGAGAGAGAAACTATGATTAGTTTTGCTGTACTCCAGCTGGAGGTCACCCATGCATCCTAGAGGTCAAAATGGTTTGATTCTTGCTACCCCTAGCAATATGTACTTTTTATGATCTGAAACCATTCCAAATTCCAAAAAACCTCTTTGGCAACCTTAGCTCTAACCTTTAACATCAGTGTGCAAAAATGGAAAAGCATGTTCTAGTGCTTAGAGAGCATGGAGTTCAAAACCTATATGGCCCAAGAGTTCATTGACCTTGCAAAAAGATGAAGTGATAATTCTGTTAGCTTTCTTTCATCTGTGTGTGTGACTTTGTGTGCCATACTTTTACCATACACCAATTCATGTATCAGTACACACTGATTACACATGCACATATTTGAATTTTTAAAAATGCATTTCATACTTTCAGAATGTTTTTTTAAAAATAATAATAATCTTATAACAGGTTTTATGTAAAAAGTACATTATATTTGACTTTTAGGCATGGAGCCTAAATCACATACTTTGAGCAACAAAAAAGTGTGCAGCAACAAAGGATGAAAAGAATTCATAAACATCACATGTATCTAGTAAACAAACATTGCTAACAAGCAGGATAGTTTGTTTTTAACTCTTAACAATGAGAACGGGATTCAATTGATCAATAAACACTGATCAGTGTAAAGACTGGCCACTTAAAAAATGTCCAAACTCTTGAGAAGGGGACAAGAAATATCGAGGAAAGATTGTGGCCGTCACCACAGATGTTTTCACATTCAGTTGTAGCCTACATGCTAAATGGGTTATTGTAAGACCAGCCATGCCAAAGAGGTTTTCTTTCAATTTTGCATATTTATGCTAGAATATTAGGAGTCACAGAACTACAATCAGCCCTCCATATTGGTGGGTTTAACTTTTATAAATCTGATTATTTGCACATTCGATTAATATGGTATCTCTATGAAACCCCAAACTAAGGTCCGTAGGCCGGATGCAGCCCTCCAAAGTAATTTACTGCCCTAAACTTTAGACTTGGGGTCACCCCTAGTCTGAAACGACTCAAAGGCACACAATAACAACAATCCTAATTAACTTGACTATCTCATCAGCCAAAAGCAGGGGCACTTTTCTCATTGAAATACTGGTAAATTTATGTTGGTTAAGGGCCCCCCTGCGGCACAGCAGGTTATATTGTTGAGCTGCTGAACTTGATGACCAAAAGGTTGGTGGTTCAAATCCAAGGGGCAGGGTGAGCTCTTGCTGTTAGCCCCAGCTTCTGCCAACCTAGCAGTTCGAAAACATGCACATGTGAGTAGAGCAATAGGTACCGCTCCGGTGGGAAGATAATGCTGCTCCATGCAGTCATGTCAGCCAAATGACTTTGGAGTCATCTACAGACAACGCCGGCTCTTTGGCTTAGAAATGGAGATGAGCACACACACCCCCTCACACACCCCAGAGTTGGACACAACTAGACTTAATGTCAGGAGAAACATTTAGCTTTACCTTAGGTTGGTTAAAATTGTTCATTGTTTTAAATACTATATTGTTATTTCATATTATTTTTCTTTTGCACTACAAATAAAGTATTTGCTGTGTGCATATGAATTCATTCATTTTTTTCAAACTATAGTCAGAGCTCTTTCACACAGCCATGAAACCCATAATATCAAGTCAGATAATCCCACAATATCTGCTTTGAACTGGGTTATCTGAGTCCACACTGCCATATATTCCAGTTCAAAGCTGGGATTTTATTCAGCTGTGTGGAAGGGGTCTCTGTTTCCCCAGCTGTCTAAGAGACCGTGAAGCAGACCTTTGTTTAAAAAGTTTGAGGACCCCTGTTCTAGATCTTCCAATGCAGCTCTATGGTCAACTTCAGCATAAATGAGCCCAGATCTTTGGGTTTAGCGGTGTTTCAAAGGCAAGGTGCTTGATTGCTTATCACCTGCCTTATCACCAGTGTATCTTTCTCAATAGGTCCAATTACCCATGTAGAATGACGGTCTCAACCTGTTATGCTTGTATAACGTAGTAGATCAACAAAGCAGTCTCTGTGTTTCATTTCAAACAGTCCTAGGGAACATCTAGTATTCCATCTGAATATGTCATGAAACATTTTCCGTTCCACTTTTCATAAAGTGCAGATCACTGAATGCATGATAGCCTGAAGAGACAGGGGTGAAATGCCTTTTTCCCTCCTTATATTCATTCTTTGGAAACTTTCAGACTGCAAGCAGGCTTTGGTGTGGCTTGTGCACAGAAAACACTTGCACGTCAATGATCTTACATACCTGCCTTATCAAGGGTCTATCCAAACAAATCTGACAGAAATCACCAGAGGCTCAGTTCACAACCTCTTTCCATTATATGGCTTGGCATTGTTTCCAACTTTTGTGTAATCATCTTTCAACAGGTTCATTCAGAAAAAGTAAACAGTGGCTACAGTGCAAAGTTAGAGATAAGGACCCAGCCAAAGAGTTCAAGCTGCTGAGTTCATCCAGGGGAGTCTCTCTTTCCAGGATAAAAATGTAATACTGATGGGGCAGCTTATTATTATTATTATTCCTGCTGGTGTTGCTTAACAATTCATTGCCCAGCAGGCCTAACTCAGCCAAATATCCACATATGGCTGATTTCATTTACTTTTGAATGTTTATGTTGTTGTTTCAATAAAATCTTATTAGGCTTAACTGCAACTCCCATTGCACTGCAACTCTCATAATTCTCTACGCCGGCCACAGCTGCTGTTAGTCCAAAAACACCTGGGGGGGCACAGATTGTATACCCAGCCATAAAACCACTCTAAGGAACCAGAGTATTTTATTCAGTACGCCACCTAGCATTTCCAGGATGAAGAGCCAGCATGGTATAATGTCTGAATGATTGACTAGGATGACAGGAAACAAAGTTTTGACTTCCCTGCTTAGCCATGAAAATTCACCAGGTGACCATAGGCAAATAGCACTCTCTAGGCCTCAAAGGATGGTAAGGTCAATAAATCTGATTAAGAAAATCCCATGCTGAGGTCAACTTTAAAACAAGCAGATTTCTCCCTCTCTCTCCATTTCTTTCAAAAGGAAATGTAGAAGAAAGACTTTGGGCAAGAAAGCTGTGTGGAAATTTAATATTTCTTCCATGCTGCATGTAAAATTAATATTTCAAGTACTATGCATGATGTGCCCCCACATCATGCATTGTACTTGAAATCAATGCACATTTTGTTTGCAACCCTATCAGTCATAGGGGGCAGAATAAACTTCAAATAGGTCAAGGCACCCACAATAGGCTTCAAGGAAGGTGTTAAAGATCACATTCCTGGATAATACTTGGGTAAAGGTGACTGAAATGTTGACAGTTTTTTCTCCCTCTCTGACAGGATCCAAAGGTTGTGGAGTTATGTAAATTGCTTTATAAAGAGCCTAGATCTATTTATCCACAACATAAATCTATTTCCGTTACACTCCATATATGCTAGATATGTTGACCTTTTTCTGTTTGCTTTGCTGATAAAAGAAAGACTCTTCAAGGACTCCCCTGTTGCAACCTTTATGGCTGAGTTCGGCTTCTGACTAAGCCCTTGCTGAGTGTATCAGGGGCTTGAAACCTTTCTACACTTTTCAGTTTTTCCTGCTGTAACCTGCTTGTTTTATCACAACAGCATGCTGGTTCTTGAGTCAAAAATGTTTTATAACAAGAGGACACAAATACACTTTCTTTTGAAAGCACACAGTGGCATACAACTTTCAACTGAGAAACTCAGCACAATAGTATTATTCCCTGCCCTATCTCCATTGTTCTCCTTACAACGGTATTGTGTAGTAGGCTGATGGGTGGGTTGAAGTAACCCAGTAAGTTTCAAGGCTGAATGGATGGAGATCTAAGCTTGGCTTCCCAGTCCTGAGCTACCACTGCAACCGTGTCTCAATGGCTTAGTGGTTTCTAGATTTAATGCATGCTGATATCTTCCTGGGTTTGTTATTTGCAATGGAGCTTTGGAGAACCACATCATTCTCAGACCCAAAGGAGCACAGTAAAATCTGTTTAAACAGAGAGAGTGAAGCACAGTGGGCCCTTGGTATCTACTGGTGTTTGGTCCCAGGACCACCACCATCCATGGACATTAAAATCCATGGATACTCAAACCCCATTATATGCAATGGTGGAACTCATATAAAATGGGAAAAATTCAAACAACTACCAGAAAGTGCCCAAAGATGTGTAAAATAGTTGGAGCAGGATATTCCTATACCTCATTTTAGTGGCTGTAATGTGACAAAATCAAGAATTACATTTTAAAAAATAAATTGAAGACTTGAAAACTTTAGGCCATTTTGGTTTATTATTATTATTAATAATAATAATAACAAGACCTTGGTCTGCACTTAAACACAATCAGCACTGACAAAATTACCATCTGTCATCTGCAAAAGGCCACCCTACAGGCATCTGCATGCATTACTATTGGGAAGTGTCCGATGAGTGATCCAATACAACAGCCAGCATAGTGAACATGTTTACTGTGTACTAATCTTGCTGTGTTTCAAATAATAATAACTTTGTTTGTAGACCCCCTTCTCTCCCCAAAGGGACTCGGGGTGGTTCATAAGAAATTACAAAAATGGCAAACATTCAGTGCCAGCAAACAAATAAGCAGCAATGTATTGTTGAAGGCTTTCATGGCTGGAATCATTGGGTTGTTGTTGGTTTTTTGAGCTATATGCCCATGTTCTAGAAGCATTCTCTCCTGACGTTTCACCTGCATCTATGGCAAGCATCCTCACAACCATAATAAGATAACTTGTTGGCTTTCCATGAATATGGAAAGCCAACCCTCCATGACCTTTCCAAGGCTGCTCCAATTTATGCTGCCTGCCTCCTGTTTGGCCCTCCTCCCCACTCCACCAGTTAGTCAACATACCATCAGGTATTATCAGGATTTTAGAAATGCCGTGAATTGTGATTGTGGTAGATTCCTTTGGACTGTCACTCAGTCCACAACTAATTTTGGTTAGAGATGTTGGTACCTGCATTTAACAATATTGAGAGGCCACACAATTCACATCTCATCTATAAGTTACATTGTATTTGCAAAGATGGATTTAAGCAGTATCTGAGCCTGCTTTTCAGTGCAAGGATTTCTGTTTACCATAATGCTTTTAGGCACAACTATAGTCGGCAAGTACGATAATCCTGTTCAGTAGCATTTTATAAATTGAAATTGCCCCATCAAATTATGAGGCTAATTTTACTTACATATCATTTCAGCAGGGATGATCTTTTATGGTGAATCAGAAAGAAGTGTGCCTCCCAAAACAAATAATAAACATTTTTTTTAAATGAAAGCATTACCCCTTTTTTCCATGGCCACTAAAACCATGTCCAAATGATACAAATTAGAAACATGTCATCCATCAGTCTTGGAGGATCAAGATTTCTTCCTGACTTGAGAGAGATCCAAATACATTTTCTAATGAACTGGTCATCTATTATATTTTACATATTTTCTCCCTGCAGATTCAAGGTGGCACATATTTGCATTATCATGCTGTGAAAGAGTCGAAGCAGACATGATGTAGTTCTTGCAGCATGATCCCTTCTATTTTATTGCTGCGGATAGAGGGAGGTCCAAATTTGTTTAGATGTACAAAACGAGAGAGTTATGTAATCCTCCTGCCTGATGTTTTTCCCCAACTAAGTCATATACACATACAAAGAAGCTACTATTAACTCAGAAGCAATGGGGAAAAGTTAGGTATGCCATTAACCTGTGTCTGGAACTGTTCTGCTTAGAAAAAGGGGAGACACAATTTGTTGCCACGTGGATGTGGAATTCACCACCATCGTATGCAATGATGACTGCCAACTTGTCTGGAGATTTTATTGTGCAGAGGTGGAAACTGGCTCAGTAATGCTGTGCAATGACTATAGCATTCTGGAATACCTATTACTGGTCCACCACTTCTCCGCAATGAAGCCATTAGGTGCAATTGAGGGCTGCAACCCATCCATTCCCTGATCATGCTACGGTCCTGTGACTTATTTCATGCAATGAGTTCTTCCCTCAGCAGGAAAAATGTTTTATGTCTTTCACAGTGTTTTTTAAAAAAGAAAAAAATAGATGACCCTTTAATAAATGGGGAAAAAGAGGGGACAAGATATGGGCATGATGGAAGGGTAGAGATAGGTCACCAACCCAAAAGTGCGGGTTTGCACTTCCAAGTCATTGAAATTGTATGAAGCCACCAACTGTGCAACATCCATCACAATAACAATAAGTTACTGCTATCTGGCATCGCAGGAACTGCAATTTACCTGTGGTAATGTCCTGAGTTCCAATGGGGAAGAGAAAGATTCATGAAAATTATGGCCATCAATGGTCACTAATCACAAAAGGCTATATGTGACCTTTAGTAGCAGAAACAGTGTGCCTTTTTGGTCCGTTGCTTGGGACCATGTACTTATAATCTGTTGTGTGATTCTAGCAGGCAGATGGTAGACTACTGTATTATTATTATTATTATTATTATTAATAGAAGAAACTGTACTATTATTACAATTATATTATTATAATAATACACTGTACTGGCTAAGCATTTGGTCTGATTTAGCATACCATGTGTTTATGCCTATCTTTTTCTCTCTCAGTACACTTAACTTCAGGGAAGTGGTTTAGATTTAGATTGGGGCAGCAACATGAAGGGAAAGGGTTAAATATTGTCTCCACTGTTTCAAATAAAAGTGGAGAGACATCCAGTTTGTTGTGGTTGTTGCATGCCTTCAAGTTGTTTCCAATCTATGGTGAACCTGCCACAGAGTTTTCCTGGTGAGATTTGTTCTGAAGAGGTCATCCAGTGTATTTCATGGCTCTGCAGGGATTCGAACCCTGGTATCAACACCCAAACCCTCTGTGCTTCTTGCCTTTAGGCAAATAAGGCTGGGCTGTGTCTCCTGATTGGATCAAATCAAAATGTTTATTGTGTGACACATCTAATGTAATGCTTAGTTTTCAGATAAGTTGGCTGAACTCACGTTTACCTGGTCTGTTCAGCAGTAGCTATCTAAATCAGCACTTCCGGCTGCAGATAATTAATGATCATCTGTAGGCTGATCATAACAACACTTCAATATCAATGGTTTCATGCAATGCACTTTGAATTGAATCAAAGAATCTTCCGGGCAGCAATGGGGTGGATTTAGATGTAATTTAAATGACTGCTCGGGACACAAATTTCAAGCAGGCAATGAAAACACTGAGTTAGTCAAAGATTTCATGTTTTTTTTAATTCAAAAAATGAATAAAGTTGTATGCAGAATAAACATGAAACAAAATATATAAGGGAAAACTATTTAAAAAACCATCTGAAAAATAAAGTCAGACCTCCACATTTGCAGATTTGATTATCTGCATATTTGATTAATATGTTTTTTTCCTAGGAATCTCTATGTTATTCAGTGCAATCCTGTGGTCTACTTTCACCAGATGTTATGTTGGAGGACCTAGGGATTCCTAAAGTGAACACTTTTCTAAGCCTTTGTACATCATCCAGTAAGATTCTATGATCAACCTCAGGTTGAAGTTGACCATAGAGTTACACTGGAGAACTTAGAGATTCCCAGTAAAGTATACTCTTAGGGTGTTTGGTTTTTTTTTTTTTGAAAAAAAATTAATGGTTTCTCCACTTTTATGAGGGCCCTGCAAGGCTAACCCCAGTGAATGTGGAGAACTGACTCTATACCAGGCATGAGCAAACTTCAACCCTTCCGGTGTTTTGGACTTCAATTCTCACAATTCCTAACAGACTCGGGCCCCTTCCTTTCCACCCGCAGTGGCTGGGGGGGGGGGGAGGAAGGGGCCTGATGCTGTTAGAAATTGTGAGAATTGAAGTCCAAAAGACCTGGAGGGCCGAAGTTTGCTCATGCCTGCTTTATATCCATCACACATACTGAAACTACTTGCATTTATAACAAGCACTATACCTAACAAGATGAGAGGGGAAAAATAGATATTTTTCAACTAACGTTTACTATCAGTTGCACTTCATCTATGGGCCCTTCCACACAGCTGAATAAAATCCCACATTTTCTGCTTGAACTGGAATCTATGGCAGTGTGGACTCAGATAACCCAGTTCAAAGCAGATATTGTGAGATTTTCTGCCTTGATATTCTGGGTTATAGGGCTGTGTGGAAGAGCCCTTTGCCTTTAATTCATACCAGTTATCAAAACCCACAAACAATAAACCACTATCCTTCTGGTTTTTTTTAAAAAAAGCCCATCACAGGTTGCTATTGTCCCAAAAGGTTTTGTTCATGATTTTTATTTATTCGGAGTAAGTAAAGTGTCCATTTAAGCTAGATGGCTCCCTCACTTTCAATCACCAGCCCTCTTTAATTTACTTTTTAAATCTTGTAGTACACATGCACTTCAGGCAGAGCTGTCACGATTACCCAACTGTAATGATGTGGTTTCTGGTCACACGGTTTCATCTGCACGCACTACAAGCTTACCCTTTTGTTTTCATTGCTGCTGTTTTGTTTTGGTTTTTTTGGTTTTTTGGGGTTTTTTTTGGTTTTTTACTAGTTGCTGATTTTGGTACATTTTGGGATATTTTACTTACAACATTGTGATATGGTATGTACAGGAGGAGGCATATAGGAAGATACGATAAGATACCATACTGGGTGATCCTGGGTCATAACCTCTCACAGTGGCCAAACTGTCTGGGGATTATGCTGAGCATTGTGGACGGGAATTTTTTTTTTTCTAGATTGGAGGCAAGTGCAGGATTTTAATTGTGAAAAGGGTGGGGAAGTAGAGAGGTTGGGTCGCTGTGAGTTTTCCGGGCTGAACATTTCAAAACTCTTATCAAAATTTCATTATTATTTCATTATTGGCTATTTTAAAGACAGAACCAATTAGGAACTGCCATTTATAACAAAATTTTGAAAATTTTGTTAGAGTTCTGAAATGTTCACCATCATAACTTTTGTTTTGTAAGTGCTTTTGAAGCATTTAGAACCATGGATCATTCAGCCCTAGTTTATATATCTGTGGAATATCCAGGGTGGGAGAAAAAAACCTCTTGTCTGCTTGACACAATGTGAATGTTGCAATTGGTCACCTTGATTAGCATTTAATGAATGGCCTTGAAACTTCAAAGCATGGCTGCTTCCTGCCTGGGAGAATCCTTTGTTGGTAGGTGTTAGCTGGCTCTGATTGATTCTTGTCTGGCATTCTCCTGCTTTTTGGGTGTTGTTCTTCATTTACTGTTCTGATTCTAGAGTTTTTTTTTAATATGGGTAGTCAGATTTTGTTTATTTTCATGGTTTCCTCCTTTCTGTTGAAATTGTCCACATGCTTGCGAACTTCAATGGCTTCACCAACACATTTCCTGGTATCATTCATTCCTACAACTCCATAAGTCTCAATGAACCCTGCCCCCTCCTGGTCCACACCTGCCATTGCAACTGCATAGCAATGGTTCAGTGGCTTCCAGCATTAATGCATGCTGCTCCTATCTATCTACCTGGATTCTCCCACTTTCAATGGCCCATCTTCTGTTTGGATATCAGACAGCATGGCAATGACTTAATCATAGAGTTGGAAGAGACCTCATGGACAGATGATGATGATGATGAAGAACATTATTTTTCTTCCCCACCTCCATCTCCCCAAAGTGACTCAGGGCGGCTTACATCCAGTCCATCCAGTCTCTGTTTCCATCCAGGCCACCCAGTTTCTCTTTAAAAGCCCCCAAATAAGGGGCCACCACCACACTCCAAGGCAAAATTTTCCACTGCTGAACAGCTTTCACAATAGGAACTTCTTCCTCATGTTCAAGAGGAATCTCCTTTCCTGTCATTTGAGGCCATTGTTCCACATCCTAGTTTCCAGGGCAGCAGAAAACAAGCTTGCTCCTTCCTCCCTTTGACTTCCCCTCACATATTTATACATGGCCCTCTTCATGTCTCCTCTCAGCCTTCTCTTCTGCAGGCTAAACATGCCCAGATCTTTAAGCCACTCCTCACTGGGCTTCTTCTCCAGACCCTTGGTCATTTTAGTCACCCTCCTCTGGACACATTCCAGCTTGTCAGCATCTCCCTTCAATTTTGGTGCCCAATCAAGAAACAGCTTCCTAAAGTCCTCAGAGATACTCACAGTAACACCTCAGCAAGCAAGAGTCCAAAAGTAGCAGGCTAAAACCCGGAACCTCAGTCCATGGCTGATACCAGATGGGAAACTCCCTCCTGGGCACACAGAAAACTGGGTAACTTGGAAGGTGCTGAACAGACACCATGAGATGCAGAGCCAAACTTAAGAAACAAAGTCACAAAGTGGAGTCTTCCACCCAGTCTCAGCGAGTGTAAACAAAATCAAACCACAGACCTTTTACTACAATGCACCTGTCACATGCACAATGGAGGACCTTCTCACAGTGACACTAGAGGCACTCCAAGTGGCCAGTGTCTGGTCAAAGGAAATTTAGCATAATGCCAATCTTTTAACTTTGTGAGATTTTTAAAATACATTATAGCAGCATTCTCAATTTGCTTCTGACACGATAAATAAATGGAGCATCAGGGAACCACAACATTCAGACTCCAAAAGGCGTGAAAGGGCCCAGAGTGAAAGCTGTACAAAGAAAGGCAGGTGAGGTCCTGTATTGAAACACCCTCTTGTCCTCCCACTCCCCTGGTCCCATTTCTATGAAGGCTCAAGCCCCATTATACACAATACAAAATGGCAAGAAACTTAAACAAAAGTCAATGTGAGCCTGAGGATCTGTAAAATAGTAGGAAGGAAGCTGCAGCAGGGGATGCCATTGCCTACACATCGCCTCAGTAGAAGGAATGCTGGGCTGCTGCTCTCTATCTGGGCACCACAATTGAAGGCAGATGTTGACAAGCTGGAAGGTGTCGAGAGGAGGGCGACTAAAATGATCAAGGGTCTGGAGAACAAACCCTATGAGGAGCTGCTTAAAGAGCTGGGGATATTTAGCCTGAAGAAGTGAAGGCTGAGAGGAGAGATGATTAGGGCCATGTATAAAATATGTGAGGGGAAGTCATAGGGAGGAGGGAACAAGCTTGCTTCCTGCTGCCCTGGACGCAATGGCTTCAAACCACAAGTACACGAGATTCCATCTGAACACAGTCTCCTGACTGTGAGAGCTGTTCAGCAGTGGAACTCTCTGCCCCGGAGTGTGGTGGAGGAGGCTCCTTCTTTGGGGCTTTTAAACAGAGGCTGGATGGCCATCTGTCGGGGGTGATTTGAATTGGATTTCCCTGCTTCTTGGCAGGGGGTAGGACTGGATGGCCCACGAGTTCTCTTCCAACTCTAGGCTTCTATGGGTGTTTTTCACCAGGAGAATTCTCAGACCAAAGGGTTGTATCAGGGGGCAGAGACACGTCTGTGAAAAGGAAGGCGGACCTGGCCACCCGCTCATCTCCTGCTCCGCGCGGCTTTCCCAGAGGACACCCGCCCCGGGACACCCTCCCCTCCCCTTTCCTCCCGTCTCATTGGCCCCCGAGGAAAGTCCAGCGCGCGCATCCTCTCCCTATATATACCTCCTTCCCGGCCGTCGATGGGAATTGAAGCCCAGCAAGGTGGCTTCTTCGCTCCTCTCCTTTCTTTCCCCTGCCTCTCTTGCCTCCTGGTTTAAGAGAGATCCCCTAACCCACCGCTTAGCTAAGCCTCTCCTCTCCAGCATCCTTTTCCTTTCCCTTCTTGGCCTAGAAGGAGAAATTGACAACCCTTTTGATACCTAAGAGCGCCCCTAACCCAAACCTAAGCTAAGCCCAGCCTTCGTGTCTCCTTCCTGCCTTCAGGACTGGCTCTGCCCTGCTCGGAGAGGCATCTTTCTTCCCTTCCCCACTGGTCTGGCTGGGTTTCTTTCGGGCACGACGAGAAAGAGAAGGGGAGAAAGCCAGAAAGAGATAGCGAGGACCCCCAGTGCTACGACCCGCCGGCCATGAGCTGCCCCTGGAAGCGCGTGCCCTTCCTGGGCTTCTTTCCATCCACCCGTTGCCCGGCTCTCCAGCAGCAGCTCCTTCCCTCCGCTGCCTCCTCTTCTTCCTCGGCCTGCGCCCTGGAGCCCAAAGCAACCCCACTGCCGAGCCCGGTCTGCCCTCGGCCGCCCTGCTCCCCCTCGGCGCCACCCCACGCCCTGGCCGCCCTGCCCGGACCCACCAAGTGGCCGCTCATGGGTAGCCTCCTCGACATCCTCTGGAAAGGGGGGCTCAAGAGGCAGCACGAGACCCTGGTAAGTCGCAACTGGCAGAGAGAGAGAAAGAGAGCCCTTTGGGTCGCAGCTCCCAGATCCCCCTCCTAGCCAGAGTTCTGGGAGCTGCTATCCAAAGCAAGAGCGCTCCTCTTTCTTTCCCCAGCAGCTCTCCAAGGGGGCGTTTACACAGTGGGAAGAATGCAGGGTAAGGAACTCTCACGTGCGTGTCTAGCTACACCTGCAGGAGGCAGAAACCGGATTTTCAATGGATTTTTTCTCTCTCTAGTGTGATGAAAGTAGTTGTATGTATTGTCGAAGACTTTCATGGCTGGAATCATTAGGTTGTTATAGGTTTTTTGGCCTATATGGCCATGTTCTAATCTAGAAGCATTCTTTCCTGACATTTTGCCCACATCTATGGCAAGCATCCTCCGAGCATCCTATGACCTCACAACCCCTGAGGATGCTTGCCATAGATGGAGGCGAAACATCAGGACAGAATGCTTCTAGAACAGGCCTGGGCAAACCTCGGCCCTCCCGGTGTTTTGGACTACAACTACATCCGGTAGGCTGTTAGGAATTGTGGGAGCTGGAGTCCAAAACACCTGGAGGGCCGAAGTTTGCCCAGGCCTGTTCTAGAACATGGCCATATAGCCTGAAAAACCTATAACAACCCAAAGTAGTTTTAACTTTGAAGGGTTTTTTAAATATCTAGAGCTCTGTGATTCCATTTAGTTCCCACTTTGCGAGAGGTTTGGCCTTTCGGAGGGATGCAGTCCCTGAGCTGTTGCCTGCTGGTTCGTACTAAGTTTCCTTAAAAGAACATCAAAGTGTAGTTAATGGGCATAAACAGGGTGTTAAACTGGCACATTAGAGGGGGAAATAGCCGTTTCCCCCATGAGACAGCCTGAGAAATACTAGATGAGATATGATAACTTTTGGTCCCCTTTCATACTACAGTTACATGATTCTGTGACTTGTTTGTTTGGATCTTGCCCTTTAGAATATATTCTATCCATTGTATTTATATGTTGTTTGCTTGGGATCATATCCAGACATCTGAGGGGATGCTGAATTGCAAGTGTATATAGCAGGCATGGGCAAACGTCAGCCCTCCAGGTGTTTTGAACTTCAACTCCCACAATTCCTAACAGCCGGCTGTTAAGAATTGTGGGAGTTGAAGTTCAAAACACCTAGAGGGCTGACGTTTGCCCATGCCTGCTATATAGACTTGGTGGTTTTTTAACATTCCTTAACTCAGCAAGCTGAAGCGGGCAAACAAATTTGCCTGAACAGGCAAAGCAACTCTGACCAAAGACAAAACTTTGGCGATATAGGACCATAGGTCCTTCAGCCCCCCCTCCCAATTCTCAGGGTGGTCCATGAGAAGGCCTCACTGGTACATTATTTAAACTGTTATGTTTATTCATATCACAATCTGATCATCATGCTCAATATATCCCACATGCACGGGGTATTGGGATAACAATACAAAAGGTTTGCTAGGGTAGACCCTCTGTCACGCATCGTGACACCCTCTCTCACACAGACTCAGCCCCCCCATCAAATTCAGCCTCTCCTGAATCAAAATCCTGGCTACAGCCCTGCATAGGTGTTATTCCTTAACCTCCTTTTTCTTCTCTCTTATGCTGCAGGCAGATTACCATCGCAAGTTTGGCAAGATCTTCCGCATGAAGCTAGGTGCTTTTGACTCAGTACACATTGGTGCACCCTGCTTGCTTGAGGCTCTCTACAGGAAAGAGAGTGCCTACCCACAGCGGCTAGAGATCAAGCCCTGGAAAGCTTACCGGGATTACCGTAAAGAGGGCTATGGGCTCCTTATCTTGTGAGTAAAGAGAAGTGCAAGGGCATAGCGGGTGATGGGACTTTTGGATATTGGAAGGAAGGGTAAACCATTACTAATATTCTAATTAGTAATACTATTAGTAATATTAATATTATTAACTATTAATATTTTTGTTATTATTACTAATATACTAATAATATGTTAATATACTGCAGCACCCCCAAATTATCCCTGTCTACATTGACATGTAACTTATTTGTTTGGATCTTGCCCTTTAGAATATATTCTATCCATTGCATTTATATGTCGTTTGCTTGGGATCATTTCCAGACATCTGAGGGGATGCTGAATTGCAAGTGTATATAGCAGGCACAGGCAAACGTCGGCCATCCAGGTGTTTTGAAAGTTATTCCTGGACTATAGCTCTCAGAATCCATCCAATTGGCTGGGATTCTGGGAACAAAGGCACCAAAGCGCTCCCACTTCCAGGTGCCACATGGAATGGCTCCGCTCAGGGGAAGGGAGGAGGCTTGTTGTCGCACCATTTGTGGGTAGTCAGCCTCTCTTCTCCCGACATTCCTGATGCCTGGGCACTATAAGAGGGTTTCATGAGACCAGTCGCTCTCATTGCAACTGTATAGTAATGGTGAGGCTGCAGACCATATTTTAGTTT
This sequence comes from Anolis apletophallus, assembly GCA_030556195.1. Classification (NCBI taxonomy): domain Eukaryota; kingdom Metazoa; phylum Chordata; class Lepidosauria; order Squamata; family Anolidae; genus Anolis; species Anolis apletophallus. Next base: position 27,968,193 of record JARBWK010000005.1, read on the forward strand.
TTGAGGATCACTGGTGGTCCGCAGACTACAGGTTAGGAACCGCTGCTTTAGCCTAAGAAAAGTCACTGTATTTCCTGAGTTTTTTTTTAAAAAAAATCCTAATGTCCTGTTTCAATTTAACCTGGGGGACAAACCTGGGGAAGAAATTTGCAATTTCTCTGGAACAGATATATAGTATATGTATTTACAGTTTTTTTTAATGCTGTAAAGGTTCTCCTTTAATCCTTTCTACCTTTATTTCACATAGGGAAGGAAAAGACTGGCAGAGAGTAAGAAGTGCATTTCAGAAGAAATTAATGAAGCCCACAGAAATTGTCAAGCTTGATACCAAAATTAATGAGGTACTGTATAAGAACATATAGTTAAAGTTATCTAAATCATAGTGTAGTGGTTTGAGCCTTCAACCAAAGTTGGAATCCCAGCTCAGCCATGAATCCCAGGGCAACCTTAGGCAAACCACAATTTGTCAGCCTCTGTTGAAGGCAATGGCAAACCTTGCCAAGAAAACCCCCTAGATAAGTTCATCTTAGGGTCACCATATGTCAGAAATGACTAAAAGTCACAACCAGTGAAATCTTTACAGTACCACAAAATTTGATAGTAGTCTGAGAGGCACGGATGCATTGCCTAAGTAGAATATAGACCACTTCAAAGAATTATGAGTTGAGCAATGATCCCTCCAGCCTCTGCTGAATGGCAACATTCAGAAAACCTAGACAGCATAATCGATGGTGAGGAAATCAAGAGGCTGCAGTCTAAGAACTTCTGGCTAGTTGCATAATTTCATCCTCTGTGTTCAGGGCTCCTTGTAATTAAAAGATCTGGGCCTAAGAGCAAGCTATCGTTCTACAATTTTCCATTTTGTTTGATTTTTATTAAAAGTAGCTTAAATGGGGACTGACATTGATGGGAATCCTATTGGTTAAACCCAGCTAAAGTAGTCCAATTGAATCAGTTGCTGAATGATGAGTTGTCTTATAGATAACTCCAATTAATTCAAGAGCCCAATGCTAGTTATAGCTAACAGTAAGATGTTGGCCATTGTGAGTGAGTGAGGGGGGTATTGACCCCCAGTGGTCCTAACTGAAATTACCACTTGCTCTACTGTTCAGACCAGAAATCACAACAACAACTTTTTTTTATATCCCACCACCATCTCCTTGAAGAGACTCAGGCCGCTTACAGATGACACAAAGTGACTAGAAACAAAACATAAGAGTGAGCACAATATAAAATACAATAAAATAAAACCCTTGCACATATAGAAACATCAACTCAGATTTAATCAAACTGTGGTCCTCTAACCGTGGTGGTAAATTGCTCTAAATATGGCCAAGCTGTAAACATTAGGAATAAAAAAAGCATCGGCTGCAGTAATGGAGAGAGGGCACGTGATAAACTGTAGGATGTGCCACTACTACACAGGACTACTAGGGATTAAACATTCTCAAAGGCTTGATTGAAGAGCCACATCTTCAGAAGACTTATAGGTGCCAAAGCCAGCTTTTTGCAAAATGACATCTCATTTCTTCGTAAATGTATTATAAATGAAGCTAGTGAGTTAGCGAGAAAAGAGAAAATCAGAATGACAGGAGCCCCCGGTGGCACAATGAGTTAAACCCTTGTGCCAGCAGGACTGAAGACTGATAGGTTGGAGGTTCGACTCCGGGGAGAGCGCAAATGAGTTCACTCTGTCAGCTCCAGCTCCCCATGCAGGGACATAAGAAAAGCCTTCCGCAAGAATGGTAAAACATCAAAACATCCCCTGGGCAACGTCCTGGCATATGACAAATTCTTTCACACCAGAAGCAACTTGCAGTTTCTCAAGCCACTCCTGACATGGAAAAAAAATCAGAACAATATGAGAATCTTTGACTGGCAACAAAACCATCAATACTAACAAAATTGATTTTTGTGTAAATTTTAGCCATTACATATTTTAAAGCACATTAAAGTGGACATTGATTTTTTCCATTTCGTTTCTCACTGTACTTATAAGAAGTCCATAAGCAGCACATGAAAGCAGTAAAATCCTCTGGCCCGTAACAATAGATGGACATCATAGAACCTTATTTCCCATGCATTTGTGTATTCTCATTTAAGAGGCATGCAAGTTAACAGCCAAAAACCATGTTGTGGTAGCAGATAGCTACATACTCTGTGGTATAATTAAAGAACCTACAGGAGAGTTATCATTTGGGCTGACCTTTCCTGAGTCTACAGTGTTTTATTCTGAGATGGGAAAATTTTACACAGTACTGTGAGTGTCAAATTTGTGTTAAATAATTACGATAGGCTTTCATTTCCATTTCATTTCCCAAGGATTGTATTCCTGTGTTATAGAACACATAACAGTATATCTATCTGTATCTATTTAAGTGAGCAGTGTGCATTTAATTTTTTAAACTAATATTTGAAATCAATCACTTTTGCAGGTCCTTGTAGATTTCATGCAACAAATTGACATCCTTTGTAATGAGAATGGACAAATAGAAGATTTGTATTCTGAACTGAACAAATGGTCATTTGAAAGTAAGTTCTGCTCGTAAGTCATGACCTGGTGTGATTGAGTCTTTGCTTCCCATTGCAAGCAGAGATTATTGAGGCAGTGTGGATAGTGGATACAATTCTGTCTCATCTTCATGTCTTTGAATTTCTCCTGGGGTACATTATTTATCTTTTTACAGTATTTATTTATATTCCATCCTTGTCACTTGACAGGGGAGTCAGGGCGGATTACAATGTAGATATACATGGCAATCATTCAATGCCATAGACACGCAACATATATAGACAGACACACAGAGGATATTTAACTTTCCAGCTTTCATGAGGGTATTCTGGCCACCAGGGGAGCTGTCACTTTATCCATTTGTGACACTGATGGAGTACTTCCTCATTCTTTTGCTTGCTTGCTGGAGATTTTTTATGGCACCGTAAATTAGTTAAATTAGCCTTCCCGCATAAGCGGTACCTAAATTTCCTACTTGACAGATGCTACTGTCTTTCGGGCTGCAAAGATCGACAACAAGCTATACAATGGTTGGAATCTCACTCCGACATGGGCTGGCTTCAAACTCATGACCTTTCGGTCAGTAGTAATCTTTTTTAATGTAGCTGACTCCCAGCTAGCTGCGCCACAGTCCCACAAAGAGGCAAGAAGTGAGAAAATCCAAGGGGTTAACCATGCTTTGGAATTATGTATGAGACAAAACCGTTAGGTAAGCCTTCCTACCAATAGACAAAGTAAAGCAACTGCTTCTTGCATCAGATACTGCAATGAAGTAGAAACTCATTTCTTTAATTAGAATGGGTGGGGGGTGCACTACCCTGTCCTTTGCCTTAGACAGAAAATCTCTTAGGTTAGTACTGCCATTGTGCCAAGTGTCACTTACCTTTTAGCTTGCCAAGAAAAAACAACCTCTGTCATATGTATGTCGCTGGCTTTACTCTTATTGTCACTTGTCACTCTTGGCCCTTCATTTGCATCTCCTCTCTTGGTAAGATGTAATAATATACATTTATTGGAGTAAGGATTGAAGGAGGGGTGAAGATATTTTTTTAAAATTGCTTTTATGAAGTGTCGTGTACCTTGAAGGCACCAGAATAATTCTTTTTTTTATGATAGGTATTTGTCTGGTGCTATATGGGAAAAGATTTGGACTCCTGCAACAAGATATAGGCGATGAAGGCTTAGATTTCATCAAGGCTGTGAAAACGGTATGAATGAATACTTCATTCTGTGATCATATGTGACATTTGATCTTGTAGAACAAGATAATGAATTGTATTGTCTTCAATCAGGCCAGTGGTATCCCTAACTAGGTTTTTCCTATACTGACTATAGTAGCTCTATAGAGTTTCAAGATGAGAGGCTTTCTCAATCCTAGTAATGTTTTTGCCTGACAATTAAGTGATCTGCCACTGAACTATTTAGAAACAATTATCTAAATAATGGGCACAATTCTTTGGTTTGTGTATTCCTTTTATGGGAATGCTGTAAGCGCATGTCAATTGGATAGAATTGAGTGTTGTAAACATATGTCCATTGGTCAACTAGAACATAATAGTTAGGCATTGTCTGGATCATGGATTTTGCCATTACCTGATACCAAGTGTACAATAAAATCCTTGTATCCACAGGGGATGCACTCCTGATTGGACTGTAGTTATGTAAAACCACAATATGGGGAAGGGCAATTACTTAATTTACTTTCAGTCCTGACATATCATATCATTGTGTTGGAGGATGTAGAGGTGATTGATTCCTCCTAACAAATTCCTAGAGAGACCATTTATTTATTTATTTATTTGCTATGCTTCTATACCGCCTCTCCCAGCCTGAAAGCGACTCGAGGCAGTGAACAAGTGGCAGCAAGTGCCCACATACAACACATCATAATAAGATAAAAACAATCATATAAAACCATATAACTTAACAATTAAAACTACAAAATACAAATCTCTGCTCTACAATCTTAAAAATCTGTTTCCGTTTTGTCGTCATACTAATCTTTTGATCTCGATTAATTAAAGTTCGTCTGCGAATGCTTACTCGAACAGCCAAATCTTGACTTTCTTACAAAATGTCAGGAGGGAGGGGGCCGATCTGATGTCACTAGGAAGGGAGTTCCAAAGCCGAGGAGCCACCACTGAGAAGGCCCTGTCTCTCGTCCCTGCCAGACGCACCTGCAAAGCAGGCGGGACCGAGAGCAGGGCCTCTCCGGATGATCTTAATGGTTCTTAATGGTTCTTAGGGAGAGATGCATTCGGACAAGTAAGTTGACATCTAAGACCATAAGTTAAATAAGTTAACCTATAACAGATATAGAGGTTCCATTGTTATAGGTGCTCTACTGTATTGCATTCCACCAATTATGTGTTTAGGTAGAATAACTTTCTTCCCTCCTCTTAATTTAACAGAAGAAGCTTCAGCTTCCTTCTGTATTCTGCGTGTGTATTCACTGTTGATAGTGACTTAGTAAACTGAAGATTTAACTAAGCTTTATGGGAATAGTAACTATGACTTCATCCTAACCTACTGAGTTATGTGTTTGTATCTGTTCTTTTATTCTGTTGATTTGTTATGTTGTTTTATTATCCATGCTGAGGTGTGTAAATAGAATGGAATATATATATTTTAATAGGCAAATTAAAAATAATGTAATAATTTTTTGTTACCGTGAAAATGTTTGATTTCTTCTATGCATCTTGTTTGATTTTATTAATGGAGTTCATTTGTTCAATATCAATTACAGATGATGAGTACTTTTGGGAAAATGATGGTCACTCCTGTTGAGCTCCATAAAAGTCTGAATACTAAAGTCTGGCAGGCTCATACAAAGGCATGGGACAATATCTTTAAGACAGGTAACTGGACACATCTGATGTGGTAACTATCTCCAAAATGACAAGATATGCACTGTTTGTATTTGACAATTACACAGGTGAAGGTAGGCCAAAAAATACCAACTTACCCAAATGACCAACCTTAATAATTCAACAGGACTTCAACCTGCCCTTTCTAGATCTAACATTTACCCCCCAGGCCTACTTTTCATAAGGGAAATAGTAAATTGATTTCTAGACTGTTGAACTTCAAACTAGATTGTTCTGGTCACATATATTTGAATCTTTTATACATAGAGGGATACCAACAACCCAGTCTTGCACATTAAAAAGTAACAAATCAGAAAAAAGTTAAGTATGGTCAATTCTCTCTGACATATGATTTTCTATGACCTGATTATTTTACTTATGGAAGTACATACAATTTGGAAAGGCTTAAGTATCTTTAATGAACCAGATCATGTCTGATCTTTGAATCTAAGCAAAGCCAGGCTTGCTTAGTAACTGGATGGGAGACTGCCAAAGAATATCAGGTGCTCTAAGTATATTTCAAAGGAAGGAGCTAGCAAAACCATTTGTGGTTATTCTTAGCCTCGGAAAACTATGAAATTCATGGTGTTGCCATAATTTAACTTGAAGGCACAAGCACACACTCATATACAATCGAGAGCTATAGGTTTTGGAGTTTTTTGATTGCTTATCACTTTGTTCTTTTCCTTCCTTAGTCAAAAGTTCTATTGACATCAGATTGAAGAAGCACTCAGCCAACCCATCTGAAGATTTCCTCTGTGACATTTACTTTGGGAGTCAGCTTTCCAAAAAGGAGCTGTATGCTGCTATCACTGAGCTCCAGATCGCTGGTGTTGAAACGGTAAATATGAAGTCCTTTCAACCCTTTGTATTCAGATAGGGCATTTCTCTGGCCAACAACACACCACCCACAATTTTTGTCTTTCTCTTTGTGTTGATTGCAAATCATTTTATTGATCATTGCCAATGAATATGGGTTATTTATTTATTTATTGCATTTATATGCTGCTTTTTTCACCCCTGGGGGGACTCAAAGCAGTTCACATCAAATAAATGGCAAAGATTCAATGCCTCACATACAATAAAACAATATATCACATATCTAAAACGATAATATGTAACTATAAATTAAGCCATTTAAAACTAGAAACCATTGACATAATTGTTACCGTGTTTCCCCGAAAGTAAGACAGCGTCTTACTTTCTTTTGACCCCCCAAATCCCCACTACGGCTTACTTTCGGGGTACGGCTTACATTAGCCGACGGTACCCCGAAAGTAAGGCGACAGTAAGACTTACCGCGGCGGCATGGGGTGGCTGGCTTGGCTGGGCCCGGAATCCTCCTCCTCTTCCTCCTCTTCTTTCCAGCGGCGCCTTCCATCCTCCTCTTCCTCCCAGCAGCGCCCCCTCCCTTTAGTGAAGGGAGGAGGGGCGGAGCCGCCGCCTGCGAGAGGGAAAAAAGAGCCGCCAGAAGTCCCGCCCGCACGGCGGCTCAGGCGTCTTTCCCCGCCAGATCCGCCCCCTCCCTTCACTGAAGCCTGCAGGGAAACCGATCGATCAGTGAAGGGAGGGGGCGGATCCGGCGAGAGGGAGAAGGCGCCGGCGGAAGTCCCGCCCCCAGGGCGACTCAGGCGCTTTTCGCTGCTGCCCGGCTCGCCCCTCTCACCAGTTCCGGCCCCTCCTCAGCTGCCCCCTCTTCCCTTCCCGCAACGGAGCCTGCAGGGAGATCGATCGGTTTCTCTGCAGGCTCCGTTCGTTGGGAAGGGAAGAGGGGTGCAATGGGCAGCCCTTTGCGCCCCTCTTTCCTTCCCAACGGAGCCTGCAGGGAGATCGACCGGTTTCTCTGCAGGCTCCGTTGCGGGAAGGGAAGAGGGGTGCAAAAGGATCCCATTGCACCTCTTCTTCCCCTTCCCCGCACGGAGCCTGCAGGGAGATCGACGGTTTCTCTGCAGGCTCCGCTATGGGAAGGGAAGAGGGGCGCAAGGGCTGCCCATTGCACCCCTCTTCCCTTCCCAACGGAGCCTGCAGAGAAACCGATCGATCTCCCTGCAGGCTCCGTTGCGGGAAGGGAAGAGGGGCGGCTGAGGGAGGGGCCGGAACCGGTGAGAGGGGCGAGCCAGGTGGCGGCGCGCCTGAGTCGCCCTGGGGCGGGACTTCGCCGCTTCTCTCCTCTTGCGGATCCGCTCCCTCCCTTCACTGATCGATCGGTTTCCCCTGCAGGCTTCAGTGAAGGGAGGGGCGGATCCGCGAGAGGGAGAAGGCGCCGGCGGAAGTCCCACCCCAAGGCGACTCAGGCGCTTTTTCTGCTGCCCGGCTCGCCCCTCTCACGGTTCCGGCCCCTCCCTCAGCTGCCCCTCTTCCTTCCCCGCACGGAGCCTGCAGGGAGATCGATCGGTTTCTCTGCAGGCTCCGTTCGGGGAAGGGAAGAGGGGTGCAATGGGCAGCCCTTTGCGCCCCTCTTCCCTTCCCTCATAGCGGGCCTGCAGGGAGATCGACGGGTTTCTCTGCAGGCTCCGTTGCGGGGAAGGGAAGAGGGGTGCAAAAGGACTCCCCATTGCACCCCTCTTCCCTTCCCGTTAACGGAGCCTGCAGGGAGATCGATCGGTTTCTCTGCAGGCTCCGGGGGAAGGGAAGAGGGGCAAAAGGGCTGCCATTGCACCCCTCTTCCCTTCCCGCAACGGAGCCTGCAGAGAAACCGATCGATCTCTCCTGCAGGCTCCGTTGGGAAGGGAAGAGGGGCGGCTGAGGGAGGGGGCCGGAACCGGTGAGAGGGGGAGCCAGGTGGCGGCGAGCGCCTGAGTCGCCCTGGGGCGGGACTTCCGGCGCCTTCTCCCTCTCGCGGATCCGCTCCCTCCTTCACTGATCGATCGGTTTCCCTGCAGGCTTCAGTGAAGGGAGGGGCGGATCCGCGGGGGAGAAGGCGCCGGTGGAAGTCCCACCCCAGGGCGACTCAGGCGCTTTTCGCCGCCGCCCGGTTCCCGTTTGGAGCGCGGGCGGGCGGGGCGGCGGCGGGGAAAGACGCCTGAGCCGCCGTGCGGGCGGGACTTCCGGCGGCGCTTTCTTCCCTCTCGCCGGCGGCGGCTCCGCCCCTCCTCCCTTCACTAAAGGGAGGGGGCGCTGCTGGGAAGAAGAGGAGGATGGAAGGCGCCGCTGGAAAGAAGAGGAGGAAGAGGAGGAGGATTCCGGGCCCAGCCAAGCCAGCCACCCCATGCCGCCCGAGGTACGTCTTACTTTCGGGGTACGGCTTATATAAGCCAACCCCTCTGACACCCCCGATACGTCTTACAATCGGGGTGTCATACTCGGGAAACACGGTAGCAGATTCCAATCTTTCTAGAAAACTGCTGTGCACATTATATTTGGAATCTATCTATCTTCTTCTCCCCCCTAATATAAATTTACATTTGGGTGACAAAAGAGACTTTGGTGCTCCAAATGTTTTTAAGCACATTAAGGACATGCCCTTATCCTTTTCCAAACTGGTGGAATTGATTAGAATTATTACACAAAACATCTAGTGAGCCAAAGGTTACCCCAGGCCAGATTCATTTGGAATGTAGTTCTGCTTCTCATTACTTAGAAAAATCCCAATCATGTTTTCCCACATTGGCAGCTTCCTTCAAACAATGCAGGCAAAGGGTAGGAAACTAACATGGATGCTGATGCTCCCTCTCGTCCTCCCTCCACACATTTCCATCCCCCAAAAGCATTCAAATTTGCATCCAAGGATGCTGGCATGAAGGCATCTTAGGGTGCATCTATACTGTAAAATGAATGCAGTTTGACTGCATGTGGCTCAATACTATTGAATCCTGGGATTTGTAGTTTGATGAGGCACCAGCACTGTTTAGCAGAGAAAGCTTTGTGAAACAATGACTCCCATGATTCCATATCATTGAACCATGACAGTTAAATAGTATCAAACTGTATTTATTGTATAGTGTAGATGCACCCTAAGTATTGGTTGAGGGTTCTATGGGGAAATGCTACAGTATTGCTACAGTCTATCCAGCAATTAAAGCTGGTGTGGTATGGTGGTTTGAGTGTTGGATTGTGACTCTGGTGACCAGGGTTTGAAACTCCACTCATTCATGGAAACCAGCTAGATAACCTTGGACAAGTCATATTCCCTCAGAAGAAGGCAAAGACAAACCTTCTCTGAACAAATCCTGTCAACAAAATTCCATTTTAGTTTCTACTGAGGCCCCTACTACACTGCCATACAAAATCCAGATTATCTGCTTTGAACTGGATTATATGGCAGCGTAGACTCATACAATCCAGTTCAAAACAAACAATGTGGTTTATTTGCTTTGATAATCTGGATTATATGGCAGTATAGAAGGGGCCATAGTTATAAATCAACAACAAACCCAGTAATGAGGTAGTGTTACATTTGGCAGTGCATATATCCCTGTCACCAAGAAGAACCCCAAAACTATATCGAAAACGTAGATATTTTGATCCAGAATTACTAGGACAATTTAAGGAGTTCCCATTGGAGATGGATGATTTTATATAAAACTGACGAGTCTTAATTGCATATTTAAGACCAAACCACTCCTGAATACCTTGCATTACAACAATAGGATTATGATGCTGGGAAAGCCCATTCCCTTCCCACATTCCACTCTCTGGGGATGATAGTTTCCATTACCTGAAGCCAACTTGTACAAGTTGCCTTCCAACACATCTGGAAGACCCCCAGCTTGAAGACAGCTGGCTTTCCACATCTGTTGGGTCTCCTGTTGGCACGTTTGTAAAATAACAACTTGCTGAAACTTTGTTGCTTCCAAGCATCTTCTGTTCTTCTGTGAGTCATCATGCATTCCTAGGCTAAGGCGAAGCTTTGTTTCATAATCCATCACAGGCAGCTATGAATATATAACATAGACTATTTTCCTTTTATGAAATACTTTTGGCTCCTTTGTCAGATTAATATAGTGAGTGAGCCCAGAGTGATTGCAATAATTTCCTGCTACTGTTCTAGACTGCCAACAGCTTGCTTTGGGCCATTTACAACATCTCATGCAATCCAGACGTCCAGGCAAAACTGCTCGAAGAAATACAGAGTGTCGTCTTAGATGGTGAGGATCCAAATGCCGAACATATAAAGAAAATGCCCTACTTAAAAGCATGCCTGAAGGAATCTATGAGGTAAGATTGCATCACATGTTGGAACATAAGTAGTTTGTCACAGGATATAAGTTGTTTTCAGGTGGATTTTGATTGTTCAACAGAAGTCTTAATTCTGAAGAGCAACATAAATGTAAGGTGGTTCAGTCCATCTCTTTTATGGTCAGATCCTAGTTTGAAGGGGAAGGGTTCAAAGTTTTTATGTTGTTGGGAACAGGAAAGCTTGGAATATTCCTTTTAAAAGCAATTTTTATAGTTACTTTATCACCCAGACCAAGAAATTATTTACATTTTTTAACCAAAGGAATATCTTTTTATCTCTGGAAAGTATAATCAACACTCCACATTTCCAGGATTAATTTTTGTGAATGCCATTATTCATAGATTTGATTCATATGTTATAGCTAGGAATCTTTAGGTCCTCCAACACATCTCTAGAGATTCCTAGAAAAATACTGCTATAGGTATTTTTAAGTCTTCCAGTGTGATTATGTGGTCAACTTCAGGCAAAGGTCATGCTATAATATTTTGCACAAGTAGTAAAAAGACTTTGGCTTTATCCTGTTTTGATATAGGTTAACACCATCTGTGCCATTTACTACTCGGACGCTTGACAAGGAAACCGTTCTTGGAAACTATGCTCTTCCTAAAGGGGTGAGTGTATTATTCACCACAGAAATAAATTATGGATTGTGCTTCCTCACTTGAATATCAGAAATTCTAAGCAAAATGTGGGTTCACACATTCTGTGTAGCTGGGCTGTCATTCCATTGCTTCATGACTTGGTTGACTTTAAGCAGACCTATCATGAGAATTCAGGTATCCAGAAGTCCTACTGTACAACCACTTCCAAAAATTCCAAACTCTGAACAGTACATTGCAGTCCATCGTCTCATGACAATGGGAATTTTCTCTGAGGTGGGCCCTCAGCAAAATGCTATCAGGTTCACATTTGAAGCAAGCATAATACAGTATACAGTGTGTGGTATAGGAGTACCACCAGCTGCTTCTAGCAAACAAGCATAGCTACAACTTGTATGCCTGTGAGCATACAGCATGTGAAACACTAAGGAACTCATCTTGAGAGAGAAATATGGTATGCAATTTATGAAATTCCTCTTTAGGAGATATCCAAAGGGCTGCCAGACTCACTGCACTGTTTAATATCAGCAAAATACAGGTTTTCCAGACTCAGAAGTGGGTGGACTGAGGTTTCTGTTAGCTTCTTTGGATCTTTTGGCTTTACAGTCTGGATCAATTTGATTTAATTTCTAAAAGGAATGGTGCCTGAGCTATATCTAGTGAGAAAAACATCAATTTTTGGCTTTGCTTCCCTTTTTCATGGCTCCTTTAATGCTAACAGGCAGAAATTCAGCTAGTGCAGCTTTGTCCTGTAAACCAGTGTTTCCCAACCAGTGTGCCGGGGCACACTAGTGTGCCGTGTGCAACCATCAGGTGTGCCGTGGGAAATTGGAACCTCCAGGAAGGGGGGGGGGGAGTCTAGTGTGTTGAAGTATAAAAACCCTAAGAAACCTACCTCGATAAAGGCACAAAATTACAAACACCCCCTCCCCACCCATTGTCTACTTGGTCTCTCCCTCTCCATGCATTGGGAAGGCCCGCCTCCCTTTCCCCAAGTAGAGACCTCCTCTTGCCTCCTGGGGGTTCTGTGTGGGAAGTTTGGCCCAGTTCTATCATTGGTGGGGTTCAGAATGCTCTTTGATTGTAGGGGAACTATAAATCCCAGCAACTACAACTCCCAAATGTCAAGGTCTATTTCACCTGAACTCCATCTGCGTTCATATTTGGGCCTATTGAGTATTCATGCCAAATTTGGTCCTGATCCAACATTGTTTGAGTCCACAGTGCTCTCTGGATATAGGTGAACTACAACTCCAAAACTCAAGGTCAATGCCCACCAAACTCTTACAGCATTTTCTCTTGGTTATGGGGGTTCTGTGTGGGAAGTTTGTGTCTTTCTGCCATTCCTGCCAAGATATCTATGTTGAGTTCATTGAAACATGCCCAGGATTCACACTGAGTATATAAATATATATTTAAAACATATTAACTATATGTATTACTGTGTTAAGAGTGTCATTTTTTGTCATTTTGGTTGGTGGTGTGCCCCAGGATTTTGCAAATGTAAAAAGTGTGCCGCGGCTCAAAAAAGGTCGGGAAACACTGCTGTAAAGGAATGAAGTGAGGAGGAAAGTATTTCCAGCTAAATTTCTGGTTGCTGTGCTATTGTTAAGGACACAAGTGCATTACAAGAGATTAGATCAGATCAGCATTTATGAAGTTATGTCACTAATCTTTAATTGCATAGAACTAATTGAAGGGAGGAAGGAATGTTGCATATAAATATAGGTACTGATTTCTCACATGCCAAAAATGTGAATGCTTGCATTGAAAATGGGCACAGTTCATGGTTCATTGTTGAGCCTGAAAATCAAATTAAACTCAATTTGATGTACATTGCACCTTGTTTATTAGAAAGCTTACTTGGCCCTTAAAAACATGTGTAAGAAAGAAAATATTCTGGCTTTCCCTTCTCCCAAATGATTCCTGAAAGTGATTTTACTGGCAAGATCAATCCTGCACCTGTTTTCCCGATTCTTCCCCCTTCCTCTGAAATAAAACCCAACTCAAAACTTGTTTGGGGAATCTCTGAAAAAATGGAATTCTTCTTGGTTCTTACTCATTGCTCTATTCTCTCATCTCTGAAGCATGACAGCCTTTGATGCAACATCACAGTTCCTTCAGAAAAAATCAGCTTTTTCTTGATCTGAATCCCTTTTTTCCATTAAGCAAAGCACAAATTCCTTCTTTATAAATTGCATCTAGTTGACCTCTCTCTTTTCCCTGTGCAATTTTTAATGTTTATAGACAGTGTTGATGATCAACAGCCATGCTCTGGGATGCAATGAAGAATACTTCAGCAACTGGACTCAATTTAAGCCAGAGCGTTGGCTTCAAAAGACGATCAATCCCTTTGCTCATGTTCCATTTGGCATTGGGAAGAGGATGTGTGTTGGACGCCGCTTGGCAGAGCTGCAGCTTCAATTAGCTCTCTGTTGGGTAAGATTGCAGGGACACTTACTCGAGTTTTGTGTATTAAATGATCATAATCCTTGGTTGGAAAAGGAAACAGATTCCCTATGTGTATCTGTGTGCATGTGTCCAATTTGCTTTTTGATTTCAGGCAACTCAATGGGCTTCATAGAGTTCTCTTAGGCAAGGAATATTCCAAGATCATTTGGCACTGCATTTCTCTGAAATGTGATCTGATATTTAAGTATTAATTAGGTCTGACTTTGCTGAGTTTTTAAAATCAGACTGGATCTGGTATCTTCAGGGTAGCCAAAACCTTATTTTTAATTGCTTTTAAAATGCCTCTGAGCTATTTTTTGTAGGCCCAAATGTGTCTGAAGTTTTGTTTGCTCAGCCCGAGTCAGTTTGGTATAAAAAATAATAATAAACAAGGCTGGCTTTCCATTTGAGGAAATACAAAATAAAATGTTCTCCCTAGAAATTTATAGGTCCCCCAGCATGACTAGAGAAAGTGGACCGTATCATAAATAATCAAATCTACAAAAGTAAAAAAAAAAGTGGAAAAATTGTATATCATTGGAAACTGGTATTTTGCTTCTGGTGTACATTAATCAGAGTTCTGACATTTCAAGATCTGAATCTAATAAACTGTTGTTAATTTTAATTCTGGTTTTCAGAAACAAGCCAGCCATGGTCTATAAAACTGCCTTGGTTCTACTAATCATAGTTAGAATTAACCACAAATTATGGAGATTGCACAAAATTGTGGGATGCTCTTTGCAGTCTTCATATTGATGCACTCCTTTTTGTGTGTTTAAGTTCTTTTATTATTTGAAGAAATGATTTTCACCCTGCTGTGATTTGCCTGATTGAACTCTCAAGTCATTTTAAAATGAACATTAGGAAGAACTTCCTGACTGTATGAGCTGTTCAGCAGTAGAACTCTCTGCCTCAGAGTGTGGTGGAAGCTCCTTCCTTGGAAGCTTTTAAACAGAGGCTGTGGGTGGCCATCTGTCAGGGGTACTTTGATTGCGTTTTTCCTGAATGGCAGGGGTTGGATTAAATGGACATGTGGTCTCTTCCAACTCTATTACTGTGTGATTTTAAATTGCCAGGCTCAGCCTTGGCCCTGAAACTGACACCCAATCCACTGATTCCAAAGATTATCCTTGGTTATGAGTTGAGGATTAATACAGCAAAATTGTGAGAACCTGTTTTTTAATTCTTAACCTTTGCTTTACAGCTTGTGCGGAAGTATCAGATAGTAGCAACAGACAATAAACCAGTAGAAACATTGCATTTGGGAATCCTTATCCCCAACAGAGAACTTCCTATCGCATTCAGAAAACGTTAAGGTAAAGAGGAGCAAGCTTTTGTGATTGCACTGGCTCTAACTCAGCAGTTTGCAACCTATAGATGTCCAGATATTCTTGCACTAAGGTTTCCAGTTTAATGCTGGCAGAATATAAAGACCCATTGGCTTACTTATGTAGATGTTCCAGGAGAGTGAAGGAAACTGCCAGCTTGGAGTGCTTCTGCACTGTAGAATTAATGAAGTTTGATACCACATTATCATGATTCCTTGGCATTGCCAACCTCAATGCTATGGAATCATGGTAGTTTCTCTCCCCTTCCCTGCCAAAGTGTGCTGGTGCCTCACCAAACTTCTGAGTAATAGCAGCAGAACAAGGGAGCTCTCCAAGAATTCCCTAGTTAATCAACAGCCATTTTAGTTGAGGTGTACTCAGGCACCTTTGCACAGCCTGGGAAAACCACTTTTCAAGGAGATACTAGATGAATACCACCAGAAACACTAATTAAGTTAGTATTATCCACATATCAGATTACAGCTGGATTTGTGTTTGGGCTTTGAGCAATGTAATGATATGGTGTACCTTGCCAAGTTATCATGAGCACTTCACTGTGGGAAAAGCTGTTAATTTCAGTTTGAAGTAAAGTAGATTTGGGTGAGCTACTATCATGGTACTTTTTAGATTGACTGAGTATTTGAAGGCTGCACATTTTTGGTGTGGTATCTTATGAGTTGAGTGAAATGGATGACTTGGATGAATCATTTTTATGCCGGTATCTTCGGAATTTACAGAAAAGTTGTAACTTTAGCCCCTGTTCATTTAAAAGGTGACAATTCCTCTGTACATTTAAATGGTGGCAGTCCACCTGAGCCTTACAGTCTGTAGGGGAAGGCTTTCTGTTGTATTTTAATCTTTGTTTTAATATGTGTATTTTATAGAAACAAGTTTCAATATATTTATTTATTTATTTATTTCTTCGACTTATTAGTCGCCCTTTCCCGTAAATCAGGGCGACTCACATTGTGGGAGTCGCAGAACAAGTAAAATCAGGGTAAAACAAAGCATAGTAAAATTGCTGTAACCAGCGCGCAAGCATGGTTTGGGCACGGTTTTATATACATAACCTAAGCACCGAACGCCTGGGTGAAGAGGAGGGTCTTGCAGGCCCTGCAAAACGTTAGCAGATCGGCCTGCGCTCGGACTGTGGGGGGAAGAGCATTCCACAGCACCGGTGCGGCGGCACTGAATGCCCTCCTCTGCATTGAGGTCAGATGAACAGATCGCCGACTAGGCACCACCAGGAGGTTTTGGGACTCGGATCGCAGTGGTCGTGGAGGACTGTAATGGGAGAGGCGGTCCCTTAGATACACTGGCCCCAGACCATTCAAGGCCTTAAAGGTTAAAACCAACACCTTGAAGGTGATCCGGTGCTCTATCGGAAGCCAGTGCAGTTCGCGCAGCACAGGCGTGATGTGGCAGCGAGATGGACAACCTGCCACCAGCCGTGCTGCTGCGTTCTGCACCAGCTTGAGCTTCCGGATCACCGACAAAGGAAGGCCAATGTAGAGGGCATTACAGTAGTCTAGTCTTGAGATGACCGTGGCTTGGACCACTGTGGCTAGGTCATGACGGGACAGGTAGGGAGCCAGCATTTTATTGCATTTTATTGAATTGTTTTATTATTATGATATATTTTAACTGTGCCATGAAGAGAGTTGAGTAGTAAATAAATAATAACAAAAATAACAATACTACTACTAATAATAAATTAGCATAAGTCACCAAGAGAATTTCAGACTTCCGCTGCATTAGTGTAATGCCAGTGGTGAGGAATGCGAAGCTCTCTCAGACACATGCACATTCACACATCTGCATATTTTGCATCACCTTTCAGTCAGAAAAAAGGCCCATTAAAATACTATAATCAATAAATCTATTGTATACATAGTCACTGCAATGTTTTCAGAACTGCAGAATGAATAAATACTCTCTTTTCCCCTTCCAGATACTTTGGAAGAAAACAGTAGACTGCTGACTGCTGGTTTTTCTGCAGACAATATTATTGATGCCTGGAATCCTAACTATCAATGGCCAGGCAGCATGTGTGCTGATGCCAAGGAGAGAACAATGGCCATCCAAAGCTAGCTTTGACCTTGTTTAAGAAGCAAATCCATCAAACTGTGGTTAGCACACTCTAAAAGCTATAATGAAAGCAAAAACAGACCCTGCCTTTGTTATAGAGGCCAGGGGTGGAAGAGTGACAGAGCTGAACAGATTGGCAGAGGGCAATGGATCTTTTCATGCAGCCTTGGCAAAAATCCATTGCTGCTCACCTGCCAATATGTGAAATCAACACCCATCCTGTTAATGTTTCTAGGATCTGCTGGTCAGGAATGGGTGGGACTTGCAAGTTCAGCATTACAATGCAGGGCAAAGAAAGTTGCTTCAGCTCTTCCCAAGTTCTCAAGTTTTCAAAGGAGCATTTCATGCAGCTGCAAGGCTAGTTTGGGATAAGGAAAAGAAAATCATGGAGCCAAGAAACATTCCAAGAGGGTACCAAGTTTCTGTTTCCACAAGGGGAAAGGAAACGGCAAGAAGGGTGATGAATATATGCATAGCTGAAAAAGCATGAACACTTTTACCACTTTATAATGCTGTTCAAAATGCAAAAGATTATATTATCTGCCTTGATGTTGCAAACATGGCGTGGATGATCCCATCTTACCATGTTGGTATTTCCCCCCAGCTATGTGTGTGCACAGGCTGTAATTGCAGTGCATTGTATCAAGGAATAGGAGATCTTCTTGGAAAAGTTGGATTTTATTGTACAACCCTAGAATT
Organism: Anolis apletophallus; assembly: GCA_030556195.1. Classification (NCBI taxonomy): domain Eukaryota; kingdom Metazoa; phylum Chordata; class Lepidosauria; order Squamata; family Anolidae; genus Anolis; species Anolis apletophallus. The sequence continues at coordinate 27,985,916 of JARBWK010000005.1, forward strand.
CTCCCGTCAGCATGGCCAATAGTTGGGGAATATGGGTGCTGTCATCCAAAAAGTAACTTTTCCAAACTTTGGATCTACTCGTGCTTCCAGTGGCATTACCTAGCTCGTTTTCTCTGTCTAATGCTCTGGACAAGTGGATAGAAATATGGTGTTGTGCACAGCCTTATGGAATAGTTCTGTGTTTTAAATGCCCAAACCAGCTTGAGCATTCGTGTGGATTGTAGAGAAAGAGTTTATAATACACCATCAAGTTTGCACACTCAAATTAAGCCATGTATGTGTAGGAGCCTCATGAGGCTTGTGTTTTTGCTAGAGGCATGGCAATATCCCCACCCAAAAAAAGAAAGAAATTGTGTTATAAAACACCCAAATAAATAGCAGCTGTTGGAGATGGGATGAAAGCATGTACTTCAGAAGGAAATCAAAATGTGTGCAAGCTTGTTTTCTAGATCTGTGTAGCAGATAAGATATTACAAAAAACAGGCTGGGGGAGGAAAGCAGTCTGTTATTAAAATCATTAAGTTTGCCTGACATCCTGAGGTTGAACAGAGAAAGAATTCACAAACATTCAGATAAGGGTCTCTGTTATATAATCTAAGTTTTTGCCTGAAATACAACAGAAACAAAAACAGAAAGGTTTTCTCCTTTAGTTGTTCAAAAAGTAGGGGCACAGGCAATATTCTTTAACACTTTCTGTTTATTTCCTACCTGGAATTTAACATTTCAAAATGGCCGAATGTACTTTTTTCTGTATAATTATTTTGTGACTGTGGTACCTGGGTCGTCTGAGACTTGTAGTCCAAAAAGTAGCCTTTTCCAAGATCTGAAGCAGGCAGTCCAAGTTTCACTTACAAAATTCACTCCATCAAGAGGTGGCAATAGTCTCAAGCTTTTCTGCTTTCAACAAGGATTGGGGAAAACCATTATTATGACTATGCAATGATCAGGTTCAAAATGAATTTACCTCTGAATAAACTATTCTCGTGAGCCAAAAAGAGAGTGGGGGAGAATGTTTCGTGTCCAGCTTAGACATTCTGAGGACAATGAATGGTATATTAAACACAGCTGTTGGTCTGATCTAGATCAGCTCCTCCTATGTTCATGCTTTCAACTTGATGGATCATAGTTGTGGCTGTCACACTTGAACATCATGGTGAAAGACAGGAGAAAAGACTTAGGACCCCCTATGTGTGCTAGACTTCAGCTGTAAGAGGGCCTGTCCAGTACAACCAATTAGATAAAATTATGGTCATTGAAGTCCAAAACATTGAAGGTCAAAAGTTTCCTTATCATGAGCTGAAATATGAGTAATATAGTTCACCAGTATTTTCTCCCACTCTTTTGTAGTTTCTTTTGCAGTTTTGTATTCCTTTTTTGTCTGTAAATATTAGTTTTAAATATTTTAATATATTTAGACTGTTGACATTTTATGATCCTCTGTGTAAGACTGCATATTTTTGAAAGAAACATGTTTGATTTTTAAATTGTTAATAATGAAATGCACCCATGAGAGTTTTGTAATAAAAAATTTCTAGCTCAATTTGACTGACTGACTTTATATTTCTGTGCCCTCACGTTAGTGCTCAACTTGCACACAACAAATTCCACAATTAAAATAGAGTATTTAAAACTAGATTAAAATATTCAGTGGTTAAATGCAGGGGCCAGGCCCGGTATTTGGGTTCCTGGTTCTGCATTAACCATGGGCTTTTAAATAGCCAGGTCTTCAGGCGGTCAGGAACTCTGCTCTCTGGTCCGGTGGCATCGAGTTCCAAGAACAGCGGAGAAACGATCTCCATCTCGTGGTCTCCAGGTGGGCCTCTTTCAAAGAAATATATTCTTTTACATTAGCCTAACTATTCTGATGAAACTCCAACCAAAGAAATGAACATTCAGAGTGAAGAGAAATGTGCTGTATAACTGAATAAAGTTTGCAAATAGATTACAATTTTGACAATGGCAAGGTTTCATTGCCTAGGTAGTTATAAGATTTCCAGTTCAAAATGAACTATTTTGATCTCTGCCACTGAGCTATGGACTCCTTCCACATAGAGGTTGATTTATGCAGTAGCCATTGTCTCCTATGATTCAATCATCAAAACATCCCTCTTGCCACATCAGTCTAATGTTTGTGTTGTGTGCCTTTAAGTTGTTTCTGACTGACGGTGAAGCGAAGATGAACCCATCACAGGGTTATCTTGGGAAGATTTATTCAGAGATTGTTTGCCTTTGCTTTTCTCTGGAGTTGACAGAATGTGACTTGCCTGAGGTCATTCAGTGGATTTTCATGGATGAGCAGGGATTTGAACCCTGGTCTTGAGTCACAGTCCAATGTCCAAACCCCTATACAACTGGCTCGCTGGTTCAACACATTGTGAACTATTTATTATTGATTGATTGATTGATTCATACTTGATTGGCCACCCTTCCCGAAAGGCTCGGGGCGGCTCACAGCATACATTGGCCGCCCTTCCCGAAAGGCTCGGGGCAGCTCACAGCATACATAATTATACCATTCAATGATATGTGGTGCATGGATTGAGAAAATTATTTTAAAAACATTTACAACTCCCAGAACCCCTCTTAAGGCTACAGCCAAGCCTTTAATCACACAAATGCACTATTCCACTAGAGATGCATGATCATTGGTAGTGTATACATACCACATTGAGTACCTTTGATGTTTTAGCTGTCTTCCTTAGTGCATTTATGCTGATTCACCAGACCAGGGCTGTCCAACTGGTGGCCCCCGGGCCGTATATGGCCCCCAGCCCCTTCCCCACGGCCCCCTACCCTCCTGCAAGATATCTGCCTTTTAAGATTTTTAAAAAAAATTAAAATATTTTTGGGAATATTTTTTTGGAATATTTTTCGAATATTTTTTTTTTATTTTTCGCGGGGGGTGAGGGGCGGGAGGGAGGAGGAGCAGGCTCTCTTCCTCCTCCTCCTACGTCCCTCCCTCCCCCCCCTCTCTCCCTCCCTCCTTTCTCTCTTTCTCCCTTTCATTCCTTCCCCCTTCCACCCCCTGAAGGAAAGAGGGAAGGAGAGAGTGAGAGGGCGTGGCCACAGTGAGAGGGGCGTGGCCAGAGCGAAAATCATTATTTGGGGTGGGACCGAGTTCAGATGCGGGAGGGGTGCTCATTCATTCCTCTTTTCAGCTTCCTCCTCTCCTGAGGCTTCGTGGCCCTGGAAGTTCTGGTCCTGATCCATCATTATTTGAGTCCACAGTGCTCTCTGGATGGAGGAGAACTACAACTCCAAAACTCAAGGTTCAGTACTTTCTGTTGCTCTCATGACTTGAGTTTTTGGTGTTCATCTCTATCTCAAGGTTTGATTCAACATGGCTGAACTGGAATGCTTTTGATTGTCTTATTTTCTGACACTATTAATGGTTAATTATAAAAGTGAGATAGGTGTGTTTGGAACAAAAGCCAAGTTAGTGATGTAAAAGGCAACTAAACACTTATAGAAACAATGTCTACATTTAAATACTGTCTGCTCTCCAATGTCACGCTCAGATGAGATGTTAACAATTCATGATGAGTCTATGAAATGTACTAATGTGGTTTGGCTTCTTGATTCATAGAAAAAAAATACTTGTAGATGTACTTTGGTGTTTTATTTTTAAGTTTCTTATTAACAATATTTGCATTTTCTTCAAACCATTCCCCCCTGTTTACTATCAATTGAAATGCTGGCAAAAAGAGAGTACTTTAAATATTTTCACAGAAATCTGAAATAGAATATACCTCAAGGGCCATCAAATCCAACCTGCAGCCATACAGGAATATACAAGTAAAGGACTCATAATCTTTCATCTAATCTGACTTTTTCAACAGACCAAGGCAGGATGGGGAAAGGTATTAGCTTGGGTATAAGGAATCTTTAACTCCTAAACCTAAATGTAGCATGGTATTATTTTTCAACTAAGAAGAGAAGGGAAAAGGAATATGTTGTCAATTGAAGCCTTGATTTCTGTGAGGGAAGAGTGGTCTGTGTTAGAGAGATGGAGGGCAGTCACACAACAGAATTACAGTGCACTGCCGTGGTTCCATCCTATGGAATCTTGGAATTGGCTGTTTATGGAGGGGTATTTAAAATGTTCAGCTAGAGATCATATGTGTATATGAATTATCCCTACTGAATTCCACAGAACCTCTGAATAAGAATGTATAAAAAATGCAGTTCTATATACTGCAGATTGGGAACATGTCGCTCTCCATAGTTGGTTGGATTCCAATTCATATCAGCCCTGTCTAACATGGCTGGGATGCCAGGAGGTGGACAACTTCCCTACATATATGCATAAAAAACTGACCATTGTTATTGTTTAATAGTTATCCTTTTTTCTCCCCAGGGGTGTCATTGGGTTTCCATGTTCTTAACCAGTGGTGATGCTTAACCAGTTGTAATAAAAACAATCAGTAATGAGGATGTCAACTTTCCAAATCCACCCATCCCTCTAGTCATGTCTACACCATTTGTTTTGAATTTTCCAGATTAATATCTGATGAATCCCCAAAATGAAATGTGCAATGTGTTGAAAACAGGCAACAGTTGTTTTTCTTTTATGTTAATTTCCTCTGAGGTTTTGTTAGGGCTTGACATCTTGTATCCCAAAACAGGACTGAGGAACGTGGTGTCCCCCAGATTTTCCAATTTGTATGTCCCTCAAGGCTAATTTTTTATATGTGCAGAAATTGTGAACTGTATCTCAGTACATCATGAGGGCATCGGGTTGCCTTCCTATTCCTTAAGGCTGTGCCCTGGTTTGAATTCACAAACGGTGCTGGGAACTATCGTGTTTTCCCAAGCTTGTTGATATTTTGCTCCTATATACATCACTCCTATATACATTTCGTATGTGGCCAAGCAACATCAAAGTGTGGTCAAGTTATCAAAAGATTAATGAGGAAGGACATGTGTTAGGAAAGGCTGCTGCAGTTTGCTAAGCTGAGGATCAGGGGAAACTGGGAGAAGGAGTAAGAAACTGGGACATATCCTAAAGTGGCTGAAAAATATGGGACAGCAGAGGATTAACTGGGTCTCTCCTGACCAAATCAATGCAGTGGGAAGGAATGTTTTTTTTCAATTGTTCTCTTTGAGACATCGTTATCTCTTGGGGCCAATTTAGTTTGGAATTGGAAAAGAAGTGATGTCCCAGAGTAACCTTCCTAGAAGTTTGAGTAAGCACAGGATGGTCTAGAGCAGGGTTCTCAAACGTTTTCAGCTGCAGAGCCTTTTTAGAAGCTAGCCTTTCTTGTGGAACCCCTCATACATATATATTAGGTCTGTGAGATCAATGAAAAAATGTTTCAATATTCCTTGATAACTTAGGAGGGATTGGCGAATCATTTCTAAAGTGTTTCTAAAATATCAGAAGGGGTCCATATCATAACAATAATGGCATAATGGAATTTTTGTTACTTTTTCATTATGTAATTGCATAAATGGGGAAGCTGTCAGGGCTCCTTTCTCCGTCATTTTTAGAGATATCGGGATGAAACTTGCTAAAATGGTAGAACACATTTACCACTGTTTCACACACAAACACGCATACACAAGTTTCAGAGCATTTCACACATCCACTGGTTTTTGGGAATTTAAACAGGTTTTTATTAACAACATTTTTTTAAAAAATACTACAAGAGCTATAGCTTTGAATTTCTATTTTCCATGGTAAAACATAACCAGGGTATCATTCCCCCAAGTTTCAGAAAGATTTGCACATCTACTGATTTTTAACTACTGTTTCACTGGAAGTCCCCAGAGGCCATCCAATCCAACCCCCCTTCTACCAGGCAGGAATAGCACAGTCAAAACACTCCCAACAGATGCCCATCCAGCCTTTGAAACAACAACAACAACAACAACAAGCCTATTAGATACATTTTGGAGTTACTATTTCTTAACTTTGCCTACCTCACAGGGTTGATTCAACTCCCAACAATCCCCTTTTATCTCAAAATCCCTTTAGAGAATAAACACAAAAACGTTCAGGGAGGAATTCTGGTAAATGTAGCTTGGGAAGGCGAGGACCCATGTGCCAGAGAATTCAAAAGGCCTCACTGCGTTAAAGCCTCAATGTAAGAGTGGTCTCTGCCTGTCTCTCTCTGGGTTGGCCATGTGCCAGACAAGCTTCTTTCTTGCCTGGCTATCCAGCCAAGCACCCCACCCTATTGCCCACCTGTCCAGCCCAGGCCTCCAAAATCTTCACTCCGGGCCTCACTATATCCTCCTCAGGGCTCTTTGGGGGAACCAAACCCTAACCTTTTGGGGGGAGAAGCAGCACCCACGACGGAGACCTGGAGCCATTTATGAGACTTACATAACTCTTCTGGAAGTCATAGGTCAGTCTTTTGCATCTTAATTTTTTGTGTGTGGGGGCAATCTTTGCATTTCTTAATGTCATGTCATATGTACAAATCTTATGAAATTGATATGACAAATGAGGCACAAATGAATTTTTGCACAATTCTGATAGATAGATAGATAGATAGATAGATATCAAGTATGGGAAAACTTGTATATATATCAGGCATGGGGCTGCATTGCATTTTAACATTTAACAGATGGGCTGGGCCTATGTCAGATGGATGGACAGTGTTTGTGTGAACTAATTGAAAAACACATTAACAAATTCCTATACACATTGCACATACCTCGTTTGTAAAGCAAAAGAAAAAAATTAAAATGAAGAACAATTTTAAATAACATAATCTTAACAATATTTCAGGGGAAGATACCAGGGATAATTCTGCCTAACCCACTTCTGCCATGCAGTAAAAGCACAATCAAAGCACCCCAACTCTTTGCCACTCAGCCTTTGTAAAAATAATAATCATAATAGCAGAAACCCCAGGCTCCATCCAGTTCATTTCCCTTCTGCCATACTGGAGGAGGGGGGGGGGAGTCTGTGCCTCGGGAGGATGCTGCTGCTATTTTGGCAGCTCCAAACTTTAATTTCCCTGCATTTCTCAGGAGGAGGAGGAGGAGGAAAGAGGAAGAGGAGAGAAGCAACATGGTGTTGTGGAGCCCCTCACTATCATAGTTTGAAAATCCCTGCTCTAGAGCTTTCATTTTTTCATGTAATCTTTCCCCGGAAAATATGATTTTCTCTCTCGAATAATATAGGCCTACACATGTGCATATTATTACAGAAGCTTCCACCTATGACCAATTAAGGTTGCCATTTCAGTGTAGCTAATTTTCCCTTCTTAGGTTATGGTCAGTTGGTTATACCTTGCTTATAGAATTTAGATTGGATAGCTTGAAGGAACCAGAGGAAGGAACACCTCCTAAGGCAGGCCCTGCCATTCTGCTAACTGTTTAACACACTAGGTTAGGACAACTAAGTGAACCAATATATCATGAATTATCACATTTACACATCCGGACATTTACCATAAGGAAAATCGCACGAACTGTGGATTACCCTCCCAATCATTCTTTCCTACGAATCTCGGTCTGTAGTGTATATATATCCCTATAACATCTTCCCTTAACTCCCAGTCTATTTGCATTTAGTGTGTTGTTGTTGTTTAGGCCACTCATGATATTAACAAATGTATGAGATGTATATGTATAATTTATTGAATAAGAATATTCATTAACCCATGAGAACGGATAAGTAAATGTGATAATTCATGATATATTGGTTCACTTAGTTGTCCTAACCTAGTGTGTTAATCAGTTATCTTCTCTGCTATTATTGGTTGGGTATTTACATTCTGCTAACTGTGGCATCCACCCCAAGCAGCATATTTGGGGTCTGGAGTCATTAAAAGGCAGGAAATTGTTATGGTTGTACTTTGCTGCCAGGACTGGGAAGAGCACTTTGAGGTTTCACTTTCCAAAGTGACAAAAGTGGTTAGTATTCTGGGCTTTGACTTGAGTGAGTCAAGGGTAAATAGTAGGTTGTTTCCTGTTTCATCTCATACAACAAATGTCTCAGCCAATCCTAGAAAGAGAGCCAACTTTGGCCATATCAATATCACTTAAACGAAATTGTGGATCCAATGTCAACCAGTTAGCTCTGCATTCTCAATCATCTCAAATGTTCTCCTCTCACTTTCTCTAGTTCTGCAGACACATACTCTCCAAATGACCCAGTTTTTCACTGCTTTTAAAATGCATTAGCATTTCTCTCTCCCTCTTACTTTCCACCTTTGTCCTTGGATAACTTCTTTCAGCTAGTCCTGATTACATGTATCTGAGTCAAGGCTGAAGGCTAATTCATGCGTGCCCATCCACCCTATTTGCTGCCACTCTCTGCCCTTCAAAGAAATTACACCAAATGATGCAGCATTTGTCACAATGAATTTCCATTGTTATCAGGAAGAAACCAATCTTAAAAGATTAGCTTACCATAGAAACATGTGCCAAAGCGTGGGTGGTGTACTGTAAACCAAAATGTTATGGACAAATGAATTCCAGACACAAGACTTGGCTTTTTTCCCCAGCATGGGTTATGAAACTGAACTCAAAATCCTTTGGTCTAATTTTTGCACTGACATTGTTTTATAGAGTGCTAAGCCATGAGAAATAAAGAGAGGAAATTAAATGTTCTCAAAGCCATGTGCATGAAATGGGGGCTCTTCCAGACAGGGCCCTTATCCCGGGCCCTGTTAGACTTCTACCGCTCTGAGTCTTTTATCCATCCTGAGTCCCCCCAGGGAAGACATAATAATAATAATTATTATTATTATTATCGGAGGTATCCAAATGATACCTTAGATAAAAGAAAAGTAATTTGAGATAAAGCAGGTAGATCCTGCTTTGTCCTGAGTTACTTTGATACTCCATTAGATTTAGTCCTTCCTGAAAGGCCTAGGTCTAATGGAGTATGAGCGCTGTGGGGATAGACTAATGGGACTTCTTCCGCAGTTGCAGTACTCTGTCCTCACAGCCCAATTCACTTCTTTGGGCTCTGTACAGGCTTCCTGGAACATACCAATGATGCACCAGGAGGCGGTGGGAGGGGGGGGAATCACTTTAATCTGTTTTTGCCCGCAATAAATTGTTGTCTGGAAGTAACCTGGCAGGGCTGAGACCCAGAAAAAAGAAAAGTTCAACAAGGTTATCATGGGACCATCAAGTGTACACAGCTGGGGTTCATGGGTTCTTTCATTCAAAATTTCTGAGAAACTGTTTTATCTCCATCTCAACCAGTGTTAAGCTGCATGGTCCTTGCAGTTTAAAACAGCATCCTTCTACACAATTAAAAAAAAACATTTTTACCTATAACTACATTGTGAAAGAATACAAGGGAAAAGCAATACCATCTTAGCACTTCATAATAACCTTAATAACCTTGATTATAACTAGATGAAGGTGTGGGTGCATGAGAGAAAGAGAGAGACTGAGAGAGAGATCTCCAAGGAACAGTCTCAAAATATGAGGAAAGAGGAATGCAGTTCATTATCTTTGAAAACCACACTTCTTGGGCATGTTTCTGGCTGACAAGTTATAACAACTGGGGACATAATTGTTAAACATGCTCATTGAACTCCATGTGGATGAAAAAGGATCAGAAAATGCCATATGCATTTGAACCAAAGGTCTACTTCAGGATTTTGGGTACAGAACAGAACATTAGCAGAATCTTATGGTTTGAAAGTAGATTTCAAGTTGGCAGAAGTCCTGTTGCACCACCAGATTTACTAACCTTTTTGGTGAATGTTGACTGAATAAGGGCCAAGGAGGTTATCTATTTCTGTTGGCATATTTATTTATTGTTTATTTATTGTTCCATCTTGTATTCCGCTCCTCCCTGCAGGCTCAGGGCGGATAACAACATATAAAAAAGGCTGACATGTGGCATCCATGCAGCCATACAATAAAACACAAGCATAAAACGCAACATATATCCCGAGACATAAAAATCACATCACATACTGTGGCATTCCTTTGAACCAGGGTATTGGTTATACAGAGAAGTACGCTGGGTTTGTTTGCCTAACCAAAGGCTAGTCTAAAAAGGGCGGTCTTGCAGGCCCTGCGAAACGGGATGAGCTCTGTAGCGGCTCGGGCGTCGTCCGGGAGAGAGTTCCAGAGCGCCGGGGCCGCCACGGAGAAGGCTCTTTGCCTGGTTGTAGACAAGTGACAGGCACGGACCGATGGTACCAGGAGCAGATTCGACTCCTCCGAACATAGTGATCTCGGGGGAATATACGGGGCAAGGCGGGCCCTCAGGTACGCAGGCCCTAGGCCGTGTAAGGCCTTGAAGGTTAACAGCAACACCTTGAAGGCAACTACCGAATGGGTAGCCAGTGCAACTGCCGGAGGATGGGCGTGATGTGCTCCCTTGCCGACGTTCCCGCCAGCAAGCGAGCAGCGGCATTTTGCACTACCTTGAGTTTCCGAATTGTCGACAAGGGAAGGCCAACGTAGAGGGCATTACAGTAGTCCAGTCTCGAGATGACCGTCGCTTGGATCACCGTGGCCAGGTCATCCCTGGAAAGGTAGGGTGCCAGTCGCCTAGCCTGTCGCAGGTGAAAAAATGACGCCCTGCTGGCCGCGGAGACCTGGGTACACCAGCAGGAAGGCTACACACTCACTAAGGTCCCACACAAGGCCCGGAAGGGAGGTGGCGCGCTGTAAAACGCCCGGAAAGAGGCCGGAGGGAGGGAGGAACTCTTCCTCCTTCCCTCCCTCTCCTGCGGCCTCTCTTTCGGGCCTCCTTACAGCGCGGTTGCCTCCCTTCCTTTCTTCGGCAGAGGCGCATCTTCGTGACGTCACGAAGATGCGCCTCTGGCTCGGGCCCTTCCGCTGCTGCTGCTGCGGCTGCTGCTACGGCTGCCGCTGCGTCACCGTGGGGGGCCGCCCTCGTGGCCTCCCCCCTCCTCCTCGGGTTCGTGAGCGGCAAGCCCGCCCCACGAGTCTCCTCTTCCACCCCCGTTCCTCCACGCCGCCGGCTGGCTGCGACACGGGCGGCGAGAGTCTGGGAGTCCGGGAGCTGCCGGGGGCGAATATAAGCGTGAGTACATCGCCGCCCCCTGCTCCAGCGCCTCCCCCTCCATGTTAGTGTCTCCCCCTCCATATTAGTGTAGCCAGCCCCCATTTTTTTCCCAATTTTCCTCCTCGAAAATCTGGGTGCGTCTTATCAGCAGGTGCGCCTTATGGTGCAAAAAATACGGTACTTGTACATACACGACCCCAAATGAATACCACCTCTAATATTTCCAAATCTCATACGCAAGCGTGTATGCACTGTTCCATATGCAAACACATTTCCAGGCAAACCACCATTACCGACTTATCTTAAAAACGTACTTTCAAACTTCACTCAGGGGCCACCTGCAATTCAAAAAATATCATTTATTGTTTGATTTGTGAATGTTCTAAATCAGGGGTGCCCACACGTTTTCATCATGCGAGCTACTATATGAACAATCAAGTTGAAAAGATCACCTTTTGTGCATGTGAGCATGCGCGCGCGTGCGCACGCTCCTACTGCAGCCTTCCGTCCATGCAAGGCTTCTTTCTTGCCTGCCCATGAACCCGCCACCGTGCACACCCGGGAAGGGGATCCTCCTTGCCTGCACACGCACTCTCTCTTAATGTCTTCGTTGCCTTCCTCCTTCCTGCTGCGTGCTTTCGTGAAGCAGGAAGTCCCCATTCCATTTCTGCTTCTTGCGTGCACAGCAGGCCCCTCCCACACACGCAGCAGGAGGGTATTTATAGGCGCGCCCGCCAGCGCTCTGGCCAGATATGGCTTCGATGGCAGCTCAGAAGGCGCAGGACTGGGAAGAGGGGCCGACTGGGTGCTGCCTGGGCCGGGAAACTCAACCGAGAGAGGGACCCACGTGAGGCTGGAGCCTCCCCACGGCAGCCTCCCCCCCTCCCTCGAGGCTTCCTTACCTGGGCAGGAGAAAGAAGAGTGGAAAAGGTGCTTCCCCAAAATGACAGATACAGCAGGGGGGGGCACCCTTCCTTCCTTTAGATGGTGTCCCTCAGAAAGGATGCCCAAGTGGACGGCTGGCAGGAAGGAGGATCCCTCCCACTGGTGGCAGTCCATGCCTACGGCAGCGAGACAGAGAGGATGCCTCTTCCTAGCCGGCTCTGAAGAGCCAACCTCTCTCTCTCTCTCTCTCTCTCTCTCTCTCTCCTCGTGGGCCCTCGCTGCCTTTCTCCTTCGAGGGTGAGGGAGGGCGAGGCGGAGAAAGGCGGCGAGGGCACAAGCAACAGCAGCAAGTGGAGTCTCCATCCTCGCAGCCCCCTCCTACTTGGGTTCATCCCCAGGAACACGGCAGAGCCCTCCCTCCTTGCCCCCAACCAAGGAAAGAAAGCAGCCCCACACAGCTCGCTTGCCCAGGTCTCAGCTTGGAATGGGAGTCCCTAGGGCAGCAGCAGGGTTTGCGGCGGGGCTTGTTTGGCTTTGCCCCACTTTGCCCGGCCTCCTTCGCCTCTTTCTCTCTCTCTCTCTCTCTCCTTCCAGCGCCCGCCTGCCTGCCTGCCAAAAGGATCCGAAAAAGTTCTCCGGATTTCTTTCTTCTCTCCTTGGCTCTCTCTCTCTCTCTCTCTCTCTCTCTCTCTCTCTCACACACACACACACACACATTCCCTCCAACCCTCCCACAGCCTCGCATCCTATCTGTGTGCGTGCCTTCGCCTTGCTCCCCCCTCCCCCAGCAGCAACCAATGGGCAGTCTTGTCACCACACCGTGCGTAGCAAGACGAGCGCCAGGGCTCGTCCACTAAAGCCTCATTTTGGCAAAAGAAGCCCCGCAAAGGCGGCCGCGGGAGCGCACGTGTGTGCGCATGGCAGGAGTGCGCCATCCGGCTGGTGAAGCCCGAAGATCACCTAGGTGCTCCCGATCACTGTAATGAGCACCCCTGTTCTAAATACTACGTGGGGGAATCTGGGCGCGAATTAAGATTGAGAATTCAGGAACATCGTTCCAGATTTAGGACTGGTAATGAATCTTCTGCTTTGTATAGCCACTTTAAATGACTTCATAACTTTGATAACTTCAAAGTATTAGTTCTTGAACGAATCGCTCCCCAACCACACCAGGACATTAAATTAATGCTCCGCAGATGAGAATATTTCTGGATTACGGCCCTCAGCACTGAATTGCCCTTAGGGCTGAATGACCGTTTAACCCTTAATGAGATCTTAATGTGATTACCTTTGTTAATTGAAGAATTTACACCTGATGTTCTTTTTACATTTAAACCGGCTTGTGTCCAGGCTTCGCGGTCCGTGTGTTTGGATACACCAGTGGCTGCGTCCACTATGATGATAAATTTATGACTTATGATTGAATATTGGTATGTATTGTGCTTAGCCTGGTGCCCTTTGGGAATGTTCTCCATTGTGGAACGTATTTTATAGGCTTGGTTTAGAACCCAAAAATCGTGATTCTAAAATGAAACGTGGGGGGGGGGGGGTTATTCGTAAAAGAAAGACTTACAAAAAAAATTCTAAAATTTCTAAAATGTAACGTAATTACTAAAGAAATTCTTAATTAGTTCTAAATTAGGCAAAGCAGGGAAACAGGACTGACACTGTTTTAAGCACAGGCAAATCAAGGGGCAAAATTTCCCTTGGTTTCCTTGCAGGGAGATATAATGCATCAATATATTATTATTAATATTATCATTATAATAAAAGGCCAGGGTTTCTTTGCAGGGACATATAATGCATTAATATATTATTATTAATATTATAATAATAAAAGGCCAGGGTTTCTTTGCAGGGACATATAATGCACTAATATATTATTATTAATATTATTATAATGATAATAAAAGGCCAGGGTTTCTTTGCAGGGACATATAATGCATTGATATATTATTATTAATAATATTATTATAATAATAAAAGGCCAGGGTTTCTTTGCAGGGACATATAATGCAGTAATATATTATTATTAATATTATTATAATAATAAAAGGCCAGGGTTTCTTTGCAGGTACATATAATGCATTAATATATTATTATTAATATTATTATAATAATAAAAGGCCAGGGTTTCTTTGCAGGTACATATAATGCACTAATATATTATTATTAATATTATTATTATAATAAAAGGCCAGGGTTTCTTTGCAGTGACATATAATGCACTAATATATTATTATTAATATTATTATAATGATAATAAAAGGCCAGGGTTTCTTTGCAGGGACATATAATGCATTGATATATTATTATTAATAATATTATTATAATAATAAAAGGCCAGGGTTTCTTTGCAGGGACATATAATGCAGTAATATATTATTATTAATATTATTATAATAATAAAAGGCCAGGGTTTCTTTGCAGGTACATATAATGCATTAATATATTATTATTAATATTATTATAATAATAATAGGCCAGGGTTTCTTTGCAGGTACATATAATGCACTAATATATTATTATTAATATTATTATAATAATAAAAGGCCAGGGTTTCTTTGCAGTGACATATAATGCACTAATATATTATTATTAATATTATTATAATGATAATAAAAGGCCAGGGTTTCTTTGCAGGGACATATAATGCACTAATATATTATTATTAATATTATAATAATAATAAAAGGCCAGGGTTTCTTTGCAGGGACATATAATGCACTAATATATTATTAATATTATTAAATAAAATAGTTGCCCACCTCTGGTGTAGGACTTTCTTCTGTAGAGTTCTCCTCACTCCAGCTTTTCCCCATTCAGTTGTCCAAGTCTCTCTAGGATAGGAGTTCCGTTTGAACTCTATGGCTTTTCCTTGATTCTGAACTTTTCCTTCTCCTCTCCGTGCTGTTTTTACTCTCTGTTTCCATTGGTTCAGCCTTCCTCATGTCCTTCTCGCCTGTCCTTCTATCTTGGCTAATTTACAGGGGGTTTAAACGACTTTTTTCTTCAGTCCTCCCGGCCCCTCTAGGAGTCGTGCTCTGGATCTCAATGGTTCCGGGTGCTTTTTCACTTCCTGGAGGAAGGCCTTTCACTCTAATTAGGCTCCGAGCATGGAAAGGCCCCGATCTGACTGTGAGTAATGTCTGGAAAGCTATTTTGGAGGGGAAAATTTTCCTGTTAGGGGGGCATCCGAAATATTTACAAATCTAATGAAAATTTGGGCCCAGGAAGTGCGGAAAAGAAAGTCCACTTCCGGGTTTGCCACCGCAATGCGTATAAACTTGAAAGTCCCATTACATACGAATCCCTTCCGATTTCATTTAATTTTCATAACTTTTTGCTCATGCCTAGTATTTTACTGTCATTGTTTTGATTTACGCTTATGGCATGTATATATGTATATTTGTTCTATTAGATTCACCGGACCAGTGGGATTGCTTTCTATATGTGGATACTAATTACTACCGGGTCCAGATGAAGCCTTATTAGGCGAAATGGCGAGGCCTGACTTTGACCGTCGACCCGCACCCTTCCTTTCTATCCCGGATTATATTCGTATTTGGATTACCCGCATTGCATTATTATATTTTGGGATTCATGATTGGAAGTTGGATCTTCTACATCTAATACCGCATGTCCACTCCGATTCCACTTAAAGATATTGATTATGAATAAATAATTGAACTTGAATGTTACCACGACGTTCCCTGTCTTTCTACTTTTGCATTTGAGGAGAACATCCCACCTTAATTTTGAATTCTAGTAATGTAGCCAAATATTCATTACACAGCCAGAAACAGACCAATGTCAACCCAAACCCATTACCTCAGAGATATATTTGTTCTATTAGATTCACCGGACCAGTGGGATTGCTTTCTATATGTGGATACTAATTACCACCGGGTCCAGATGAAGCCTCATTAGGCAAAACGGCGAGGCCTGACTTTGACCGCCGACCCGCACCCCGCACCAACAGCAGAAATACATTCATGCCATGCGAATTCATAGCCTACATGTCAAGGAAAGCATTCAAAAGGACATTCCAGAAAGCCAAGGCTGAGCATGAGTGATCTTGCACTTCATTAGAAAAAATACATACATATGCTACTTTTTTCCCTCCATACTAATTGGGCACCATAAACCTATCATTAAACCATCATTGGCAAATGCAAGAGAAGCCTTGCCCCTCATAATCTTAAAAGCAGTTGGCATAGCTCAAAATGGCACCTTTAATCATTAAAGATGAAACCAAAAAATATACTGGATGTTCCAGCCCATTAATGTTGCATAACCAGCAATATTACAAAATCACCGAACAACTTCAAAAAATTCAAAACAAGTAAATCTGGCTTTTAAAAAAAAAATAATAAAAAAACCAAAACAAAACAGAGGATAAGTACACTTATTACCCTATCTATTTCCAAAATATGTAGGCCAACTATATTATATGTTTTAGCCACAATAAATGCAGCAACAGGTGATATGATAATTATCTTTAAATATTTGAAGAGAGGTCATGTAGACCAAGAGTCAAGCTTTTCTGTTGGGCCATGGATTAAAACTTATTGAGCTATGGAGATAGGAAGGCCCATCTACTACAACTGCTGCTTAATACAGGATCCCCAACTAAAACATCCCCATTAGCTCACTGACCAGGTTCTTTCTGAAGACGTCAAGAGAAGGATACCTCACTACCCCTCTAGATCAGGGCTGTCCAACTTCTACCGGACCTTGGGCCGGAATTCCGGTCACTGATCACCTGGGGGGCCAAGCCCTGGCTCCGCCCCTCCCCTCCCCGCCCCTGGCTCCGCCCCCTCCCTGCCCCCGGTTCCGCCCCCTCCCTGCCCCCTTATTTAAATAAGGGGAGAGGGAGGGATGGATGGAACACATGAGGAGCATTAATATACAATTACATATTATATTATTTAAATAAGGGGGAGAGGGAGGGAGGGAGGGATGGAACACATGAGGGCATTAATATACAATTACATATTATATTATTTAAATAAGGGGAGAGGGAGGAGGGATGGAACACATGAGGGCATTAATATACAATTACATATTATATTATTTAAATAAGGGGAGAGGGAGGGAGGGGTGGAACACATGAGGGGCATTAATATACAGAATATCAAGGCAGAAAATCCCACAATCTCTGCTTTGAACTGGAATATATGACTGTTCCACTGGCCACATTGATCAGCATTGAATGGCCTTGCAGTTGAAAGGTCTGTGTGCTTTCATTCTGCCAGTTTACCCCTGGCTGATTCCATTCAGTGCAAGTCATCAAAGTAAACTTAGGTAATTGCAAAGAATGTAAATAATTCTGGGGGGCTCTCTTTCTCATTAAAGAGACAGTTCATGAAACGCAAAATGAAGGGGTCAGAAAGGAAGGGGCTTGTGTGTGTGTGTGTGTGTATGTGTCTGAGAGAGCCAGAGAGATCTTCCCTTTGCACTGGGGAGAGGTGTGCCCAGGGCAGGTCCCCCTCCTCTCTCTCTCTCTCCTCTCTCTCTCCCTCTCTCTCTCTCTCTGTCACTCACTCACTCACTCACGCTCTCAGACACATTCCCTCCCTCCCAAACCCCTTTTGCTTCCCTGGCGCTGAGGACCTGAGCGCCTTCGAGACGGAGCAGCAGCAATCCTGAGGAGGAGGAAGCGGCGCTACCGAGGGGGAAAGACATGCGGCCGGGTCGCTGTTTGCTGCCAAGGGGGTGGGGCCCGAGAGACGTCACTCCCTCCCATTGGCCCCCTCCCTCAGGAGAAGAGGAGGTGGCCAATAGAAAGCCAAGGGGCGGGACCAAATTTTTTTTAAAAATTGAAACAAATATTTTTAAAATATTTTTAAAATATATTATTTATTGCAGGAGGGTAAGGGGCTGTAGCCAAGGGGCTAGGGGGCCATGTACGGCCCCCGGGCCGCCTGTTGGACAGGCCTGCTCTAGACAATTGATTTCATTGTTTTGTTTTATTTTTTAAAACAGGTATGTTTTATTTTCTATACTTCCCCATAACCTTTTCTCATCCCCATTGCTCTTCTGTGAATCTGCTCAAAGAAGTAATAATAATAATAATATCCTTCTTCAAACAAGAGACCCAGAACTGAACACAGTTCTGGCCAGTGAAGGATAGAGTAAGACTTACTCCCATCAACTTGGAAAGTATGCTTCTATTAACACATGATTATATAGCATTTTCTGGTTCACCGCAGAGTGTCTACACAGGCACCCCACAAATCAGTTTCCAAGATAGATTGGTGGCTACAAATCTCCTGATGTCCCCCATTTACCTCTTCCATAAAGATTTGCTGATGAGAAACAGCCTGACTTATAAGAATCAATGCTGAAGGAAAGCAAAACAAAGCATGAAAGGGTAACTCAATGTTCCCATTAGAATGCTGTGTGTTCCTCTTCAAGGGGAAGCGTTGGTTTACCTTCTAGCCAAGCTGTGTAACTAGTTTCTTCCTCCAATGCTCAGCATTAGTCTGTCATCACAAGTGCTTCACATTTTGATCTAGGGTTCCCTTTTCCGCATGGATCAGCTTCAGAAGATTTTATGGCTTCATTTGGAAATTCAGGTGATGCGTATTGTTTCTGGCTGGATGCAAATCTCAGCACACATTGGAGGGTGTATGCTTTGTGGACACCCCTACCTCAAGGCAGTTTCAAACTGAATTTTATTGCCTGTATATATGAGGCCTATGTCATTTATTAAAACATTATAGCATTAAAATAGAAGCCCAAGACACTCCATGGGGCTTCCTTCCAGTTTGAAGCATAGCCATTGATGACAACTCTTTGAGCATGTTTTTTTCCAACTTGTTATGACTTCTGAAAGAAGCCCTTGTCACTAAGGGCCCTTGTACACATGCAGAAAAACCAGGATAAAAAGGGGAATAGCTAAACGACATTTGGGGAAAGTGCGGGCGGAATCTGGTTAACATCTGAAAAGCATATATTTAAAAGGTGAGATTCTGTCCCAAAATGCACATATTTGCACATCCCTGCAGTCATTGAAAATGTGTGACTTCCTTCCCATCCCCCTGTGTGGACTGCTTGTAAAGGCGTGAAACAGCTGGTCGGGCTGTCAAAAAATGAAGCAATGGACAAACAGAACTTGAATTTAGAGTTGGATGAAGAGAATAAGAAAATTGCTTGTGTGCTCTTTAGGATCTCTGCATGAGTTCATATGAGGACCAGCACATCTCAGAGAGTTTTTTTGTTGAAAAAAACCCCTCCTGCTGAATATTCCTCATCTGCCCTCCATCTTGATCCAATTCAAAAGAAGATATGAGGAAATCTGGGGAGCATTTCATAGGACTGACAGGTCTGTGTGTGGACTTGCTGTCAGGCCCCTGGATTTTTTTGCCTCACTTTTAAGACCCACATTGAAGTTGTTTGGAGACTACATGAAGTTGCCCTAAGATGTAATATTAATAGCAAATTTACCCAAGACCAGTTTCACAATTTAACTCTGTCTTTGCAAACCTACTTGAAATAGAAACACTGCAAAACAAGTCTCATCTTTTAGCCCCACATGTGGATTTGTTCAAAGAATGAATTGCTCTGAATTTTTTTATTTTAATTGCAACATGCATCTGGCTAATTGAATGTTACTAAGGGCAGGTTCATTCATGCATATATATCAAGAGTAAGCTTACTTCAGTCTTGTAAGAATATATATGTGTTTTCAGCAGATATTGTTAGACTGAAAATCCCTGACTGTGCTAACCAGGTCTGATGGGATTTGCAGTCTATTGATAGATTAAAAACCTTCTTCCTTCACACCCCTAGTACCATTTCTATAGCACACTGACTTATCTTACACATTACAAAACAATTCTGTGTCCTCAGTATCTCTTCAGGCATAATTTATCTGTTGTGATTATATATGCACTCCCAAGAAGAAATTTTTATCATTTTTTAATTTCAGAATCCAGAAGTATTGACGATACTATTGACCATTCTATTGACCATGCTATGTGCTTGTGAGCAACTGATTGACAAGTGGGTGGATGGAATACTGGACTAGATACTCCTTAGATCATATCCAGCATGTTTCTTATGTTTATTACCAAACAAGAGACAATGTTTCATTTTTCTAGCCTATCATAATGGTAACTTCTGAGTACCATTATCACAATTAGTGTTGTTTTTGTGCATATGCCTTCAAGTTGCCTGTTGATTTATGGTGACCCTGTACATTTTTCATTATTTTCTTAGATAACGGCTACTCAGAGGCATTTTTGCCAGTTTCTTCCTCTGTAATATAGCCTACAGCATTTGGTATTTGATGGTGGTCTCCCATCCAAGTACTACCACAAGGACTGACCTTAATTAACATCTAATAGCAAATGGGTTTGGTGCCTCTATTTGTTCCATCAGGATTATTTGTTCAGGGAAGAATATGTTTTTGTAAATTCTTTGAGTGCTTTTGCTACGAAAAGACTAGACTGTTTTTTCCCCATCTTCTACTAATTTCAATATCCTTAAACTCTCAGAGTTTTTCCAGCAACTTTAATAAAGCTTGGCTGAAACAGAGTGAGGTAGGAAGGGTGTGGAAATGTCATCAAAACAATTGATCAGAGGATTAGGTTTTCCAGTCATTGGGTTCATGCTGGAAAAAGGGAAACTGAAATTCTTTTACTTGCATCTCAGTAATGTGATTAACTCTTGAGTCAGAAAAGAAGGAGATTTAGTTTGAGATATCGACTGTATGAGTTTATTTTCTGGTGTACAAAATGTACAAAATGCAAGAATGTGTGACATTTGAACACAAAAACACACAGGAACTGCAATAGGAAAAAATGCTGTGTGTAAAATGAACCAGGTTCCTGAAGGGGCTGGGCTGCTGATGAGCAATTTCTAAGCTCATGTAGTCTGGAAAAAGGTCCCAAACCAACCAAGCTCTATTGACCTTAAGAGGACAGACATACTTTAGCAGGCTGAGTTCAATGGGCTCAAAAGACAGTCCTGCTGTTTTCTACAGGGCTAAATTTTACTTTATCCCTTCATTATATCCAGGTATGTGTGTAGCAGGGATGGCCAACATTATCTAATTATTTGTACAGTGTAGTCAGTGCACATGGTGCTCTATATGAATAATTTGGAGTTAGAGCTAGACTGTAAGCTGTGCCCTCCAACTTACAGTCTAAGGACCTCATCACATTGAGGTCCTTAAGCCAGGGAACAGTGGAGGCATTCACTGGGCAGCAGAGCAAATCTAGGTGGCAGCGGGGAACCTGTTGCCCCACAACATCCACATTGCCCCCTTCACCAGCCACAGAGGGAAGCACTGCCGCCCGGCTTCTCACCATTCTTTTTCTGTTCAACCTCTTGCATTCTTGGGGATCTATTGTAGGACACTTTCAACATAGAGTCAGGATGGTAGCCCTGCGTCATGTGATAAGCTCCATCTGGCTACATCCTGACTGTGTGTTGAAAGTGTCCTATGACGAAGTCCAGACCTAGTGTGGTAAGGTTGTAAGTAAGACAAACAAAAGGAAAAGGGTATGGGAGGAAGATAAAGAACTTATTGGCTGTAAGAGCTGATTGCCAATGGAATAGACGGTCTCAGAGGATGGAGGAGATGGTTGGATGGCCATCTATCAGGAATTTTAAAGTTGTGTATGGATCCCATGCCAGGAGAAAGATGGGATATATTAAATTAGTTAATATATAAATGTTCCTGCATTGCAGGGGATTGGACCAAATTACCTTTGAAATTGCTCCCAGCTATATGGTGACATGACTTTAAATATTGCTGGCCTGCAACTTCCATAAACAAAGGGGTATGATAATGGGGTTGAAATCAAATGCCTGAGGAGCTACAGTGGTATAGTGCAGCATTGCAGCATTCTTAATAAACGTTTGCTATCACAGTTTCTTTCTGATCATTAATTTTCAATCATATTGAAAGGGGGTATCAGGAGCTGCCACACTACTTATTACCTCCTCTGCTATTTCTCAGCTATTTCTCCAAAACTGAGGAAACTCCCAGCAGAATGGCCAGCTGTTTGCCTGGCCAGCGATAAAAGGCAGGCAAATAGTTGTGCAGAAGATCAAGCAAGAAAGTAGAAGCTCACAGGCAAATAAAATTTGAGAACATAAATAAAATTCCTGTGTGGCAGTGAGCTGGACCAGATGATCCTTGTGGGCTCTTAAAAATCTTACTCTGTGACAATAGATACTACATATTAAGAGATTAACATAAATGTTTTTAAGATTTTTGGTTCACAATAGATATCAAAAGTTACTAATTGTTCTGAATGTCTTTCAAAGTTCAAACTGGCCATAACCTCCTATTCAAAGATTGTAAGTCATTGAAAGAATTCTAAGAATAGGGAGTTTGAATACAATCCTACTATCACTGAGCTGTAATTGGGAAGTTGTCTTGTCGAACTTTCTGATATTTCAGGAATCCATAGCGATCAAATCTCACAGAGACTAGCATCTAATCACTGTACAAAACCCTTCATCCTTCACCCTTCACCCAAGGAGAATCCATCATCTTCCAAGATCTCAGTGCTGAAGAACTTTGGTTCCCAATGTTTAGTTGGAATCTCCTTTCTTTTAATTTAAACCCATTGTGTCCTGCTCTCCGGAACTATAGAAAATGAATGTTACAACATGACATTCCTTCAGATATTTAAAGATGACATATCATCTTTCCAATACTTTATGATCTTCACAGAAAACCAAACACAAAACCATACTCACACACAGCTGGCCCAAGCCATTTTGCTGCCTGAAACAAAGAGCTAGATAGAATCCCTTTTGATTTAATGGGCAATATCTAACTAGAGTGTCAGTAGAATTGTTCTTTAACATTAAATGCTATGGGTAGCATTCTTTATTGCTCCTGAAGGCATCAAATTACCTTAGGTGGAAGAGGAGATATATGTCACATTGTTCTCTCTGTCATCTTCCATCATTTTTCACTCGAGGCAGCTGCTTAACATTTAATAGTGTTAAGGCCAGCCTGGTACGTATTTTTGTATAAGAAATGGCTAAAAATTATGCTGTGGTTTCCTGTCTAGGGGACTGATGTCACCATCTATGTTGCTTGTGCATCTTTCCCCCCTAGTGTTTAAAGTACACAAGTGCAATTTTCCAGAAGAGTTAGTACCATTACTTCCGATTGCTGCTTAACTGAATACTTATTCATACTCACCAGCTGCTGGATGATGCAGAAACACTTAAAAACCAGGAAAGCACTGATTTATCTCTTTCTAATATTTTGAAGGAATTACTAAATGATCCTGGTTTACCCAGACGTTATTGGCACCCCCAGCAGGAAACATTGTATAACTGGAAATAGCTCCTGGGAGTAAGTTGAAATAATTACAAGAGGAGACAAATGGAAATTAAGTGGAAATGGAAAAGAACAAACCTCAGCTGGCTAGGGGGGAAGTATTCACTTGGCAAGACATGTCCTTACAGAGAACCAGGGAATTTTATTGCACCAACCAGATGACAATGCATGATATGCAGTGAATTAAGAAGGACAAAGTGACCCAACCAATAGCTGAAGGAATGCTTTTAGCAAAAGACAATCAGGGCCAAAAAAATATGATTATTGTAATACTACAAGAGAAGCAGAGGTGAGGCAGGCCAAAGCCGCTTGCTAATCTGATGTAAGACTTTGTTAGATACATGTTTTTTCAGGATGTTCTAGTATTCAACACATCACTTAATATCCAGGTGTATTCATTTAATAATCCCTATCCTGCAGCACCCTTCTCAGTCCTATGCTGCTGCTTGTCTAACCACTTCTCTCTTGTTCCAGTTCTGTATTTTTACAAGCACTCCTTCCTATCGATCATGATCGGTCAAGCATCGTGATGTTTTTAGATCTCATTTTAATGCACAAAGGGCTGAACTCTTTGCAGTTGCCTTTAAAATTGCCTCTAAATTATGGCAATCTTATGAATGAGAGATCTTAGAGATCATGACTAGAATCATGGAAATACAACATCTAAGACCACACATTTGAAATAACTGTGTATTTATGATCCCTGGGGCTATGTAGGAACTAGGCAGACCCCTAAGCCCATTACCAGTGAGCAGCTGCTATAATCAACAGGGATCTATTCCCCTGTCAATTGGTAAGCAGCTGCCTGATATTTACACCCACCACTTTCATGAGTGACCACTAATGTAAGAAGGATTTGTAACAGGAGGCAAAAGGAAAATTGTGTGTCTCCATTTATCAGCAGATACTTTAATGGGGAATCCAGGTTGCAAATCAAGATTGATAAGGTGTTCATTAATCTAAATTTATTCAAATATGCAGGACTAAATAAAATGCATCCCAGAGTATTGAAGGAATGTGCTAACATACTTGCAGAACCACTTGCCATCATTTTTGAGAAATCATGGAATATGGGTGAGATGTCAGGGGACTGAGGGTGAGCAAGCATTGTTCACCTCTTCAAAAAAGGCAAAGAATAAAAGAAGAAATATCCAGGAAATTACATGCCCATCATCCGAAGAAAAATACCACAGAAAATATTACGATGCACTATATGGGAGTTTGCCTGTAAGTATCTTGATAACAATGCAGGAAAGGTGATTCCACCTGAACATTAGGAATAACTTCCTTTTTAAATCCTGAAAAGGAAGTTATTCCTAATGTTCGGGATTTAAAATGAATAGGAAAAAAACTAAGCTGCTTGTGAAAAACATAAATTTGAAAGAAAGAGGGAAGTTAGAGGAGAGTACAGGGTTAGCCATCACGAATAAAGTTAAATATTTAGGTATTTATTTAACAGCTAAAAATATCGACTTAATCAAAAATAATTATGAAGCAAAATGGCAACAAATAAAACAAGATTTTAAAAGGTGGATGCACCTGAATCTTTCGCTCCTAGGGAGAATTTCTCTCATAAAAATGAACGTACTCCCCAAATTCCTCTTCTTATTTCAAAGTCTTCCAGAGCTGTGCAGTGACAAATATTTCCAAATTTGGGAGAGAGAACTGAGAAAATATATATGGAAGGGGAAAAAACCTAGAATAAATTGGAAAAATTTGATTGATAGCAAGGAGAGAGGTGGATTCGGAGCCCCCAATCTCGCTACCTATTTTGAGGCCAGTGCTCTAGAATGGGTTACAAATTGGACATCACTAGACGATACTCAACTACTGGCTTTAGAAGGATTTGACTTAAGAACCGGGTGGCATGGGTACCTTTGGTACGGCAAAGCTAAAATAGAGAGGAACTTTAATAATCATTGCGTTAGGAAGTCGTTATTAAGAATTTGGATGAAGAAAAAAGACAGGTTATTTAGAAAGACCCCAAAATGGCTGTCGCCTCAGGAGGCACACTTTAGGAGACAATACGATAAAAATAAGTGGCTGAGGTATGATACAATCCTTAAAGAATCAACTTCCGGTCCAACTGTGAAAGACCTAGAAGAATTTAAAAGAGCAGAGGAATCCTTGGACTGGTTCCGACATAAACAAATCTGTGAGATTTATAAGAAAGATAGAGAGATAGGATTTGAGGACAATGAGCACATATGGGACAAATTAGTATTAAAAGAAAAAGGTAAGATAACCATTCTATATAAATATCTCCTACAATGGAAAACAGAAGAGGAAGCCATTAAAAATTGTATGGTCAAATGGGCCAGGGACCTGGGACAGGTCATCCATCTTAAGTATTGGGAAAGATATTGGAAAGTACATTTAAAATATCTCTATGCTTATGATATGAAGGAGAATGGCCTCAAAATGTTATACAGATGGTACCTAACACCCTACAGTATAGCTAAATTCAATAGTAATTGTGGTAACAAATGTTGGAGATGCAGCAAAGAGATTGGATATTTTTCACATATGTGGTGGGGGTGCAAAAAGATTAAAAGATTTTGGACAAAAGTTTTTAGAGAAACGAAGAAAGCCCTGGGGGTGGAATTTCCTTTCAAAGCCAGATACGTGCTATTGGGTTTGCTTGATTTTGATTTAGGAAAAAATAAAGAAAAACTTTTCGTTTACTGCATTACTGCAGAGAGAATGGTGATAGCCAGATGTTGGAAGGAAGAAACACCCCCGAAAATTGACAATTGGATCCTCAAGTGATTAGAAATTAAAAATATGGACTGCCTAACAAAAGCAATGTCACAACAGATGGAAGCCACAGACTGGTCCCCGATAATAGATTATTTGAGAGGTCTTAAAGACATGGAAGGATATGTAATTAATGATGTATGAAAATAATTGAGATTATAGCAGCTGGATATATACAAATTGGAGATTGGATGTAAGAGCGAAATTATCTAAGAGTTATTAGATAAAAAGGTGGGATGGTGGATGGTGGAAGTGGAAGTCGATATCTTTGCATGATGCTCCTGGGTGGGAGGGGTTAAGGGGGGAGGGATGAGGAGGGAGGGAAAAGGGAGGGAAGGTTTGTTCGTTTGTCTGTTTTTATTTATGTTGGAAACTCAATAAAGATTTATTTTAAAAAAGGAATAACTTCCTAATTGTGAGAGCTGTTCAGCAGTGGAACTTTCTACTCTGGAGTGGGTAGAGGCTCTTTCTTTGCAAGCTTTTAAACAGAGGCTGGATGGCCATCTGTCAGGGGTGCTTTGAATGTTATTTTCCTGCTTCTTGGCAGGGAGTTGGACTCAGTGATTCTAAGATTCTGTAATTCTATGAATTAAAAGGGACTAGCATGAGTTTGTCAAAAACAAATCCTGCCAAACTAATCTTTTATATTGTTTTTAAAAAATCAGGACACAACTTGTATATAGGAATGCTCTGAAAGTCATTTTTCTGGATTTCAGCAAAGCATTTTATTAGATCCCTGTGATATTTTGATTAGCAAGCTGATTAAATATGGAATAAATGAAAAACCATCAGATGGACTCACAAATGATTGGCAAATCATGATCAAAGAGTTCTTATCATTGCCTGTGCTTCAGACTGGAGGAGGTCTCAGGTGTCAATGGAATTTAAGCGCCATGTTATTAAATGTCTACTGACTGGATTGATAATTGGATTTAGGGCACTGTTTTCTGAGTAGCTTGAAAAAGTTATGTCATATGAAAACTTGCCCTATAGAGAAATATTCAGAGGTATTATAGTTACAGCTTGCTGATCTTAGGCATACCCTACCTTTTCTCATGACTTTTTATTTTAATGAAATGAGAATCAGGTTTAAGAAGAACATGAGCCATTTCTGTATTGCAGTTATGGATCTGTAATCTAGAGTTACAGAATTGTAACCACTGCATATGCATAATGCAGTCATGATCACGGCATTGTTGTCACAAATATTAATGCCTCCTCCACATCCACCTTAACAGCCGACAGCCACATCAAACAAAGAAGGTCTGTTCTGTTGGCAATTGGAGTGCAGCGATATGGTGTTTCCAGCCCCCTCCTGCCAGCAAGTGAGGCTGCTTCTCTCACCACTCCTCATTGCACTCTTGGACTGGCTCTGCAGTGAAAAATTAATGCAGTTTAGCATCACTTTAACTGCCATGGCTCAATGCTATGGAATCCTGGAATTGAAGTTTGGTGCAAGACCAGACCCCTTTGTCAAAGAAGGCTAAATATCTTGTAAAACTAAAATTTCCAGGATTCTGTAGCATTGAGCCATAGCAATAAAATGATATCAAACTGCATTATTGTACAAGTCAAATGCACTCTTGCTTGCTGACAGGGTGGGCTGGAAGTACCATCTTCTTTCACCCAAATCATCAGCTGAACAGTCTTTATTTCATGCAGCTGCTAGTTGTTAAGGTGAGTTTGGAAATCTGGGCCAGGACATGTTACTTAGGTACACATTCATGACTATGGACATTATTGCATGAGGCTTATAACCTGCATCCCTATCCATGAATGAAAAAAGGTTACATCACATGACACTATCCTGCACTGACTGCAAACCAATTTTCAGCTTGCATCATAGCAGTCATTTTTAGAAAATGAGGGGAACCCTATTTAAGATTGCTGAATCCGCAGTCATCAAGTCTTCTTAAGTGTTTTCAGACATGCTGTCATCTCAAACGACTTCTCCAGTGACTATTGTGGGTGTGTTGTGGATTTTTCTTCAATCCTCTGCAGTTCCCTCTTCCCTACTGCCATTTACACTTTCAGTAGGCAGATCGAGAAGTCCACTGTCTGTAAAGCCCTTGCATTTCAATGTCTTCCTTTTCATTTCTGTGTGTATATGTGTGTGTGAATACATACATACATACATATTCAAACTGCTCATATGAATGTCTCCTCTTAGTCCTCTTCTATACTGTCCTGTATCCCAGGATCTGATCTCAGATTATCTTCTTTAAACTGGATTATATTATATGACTCTCCACTGCCAGATGACCTGGGATAAGCATATAATATGGGATCAGATCCTGGGATATAGGGGCAGTATGGACGGGGCCTGAAATGTTTATTTCCTTGCAAGATCATTTTGCAAAATTTTCCACTCATGCATGGTTGTGCATTGCTAAACAAGGGGTCCTTCTACACAGGCCCTAAAATGTGGAAGAAACCAGGATAAATACAGGGGAGAGGGGTGGCTAAATGATGTTTCACAAAATGTGCACTGATTCAGATTAAAAGCTGAAAAACAGTCTTAAAAGGTTGTGCTTAAAATCCAATTTTGGCTCAAAATGCACATGTTTGTATGACTGTGTATATCCCTGCAGTCAAGGCAAACACATGATTTCATTTGTATACCCTGGTGTGGACTGCGCCAGCGCATGTGCCTGATCTCAGCTGCAAACAAATAGTGTCATGGACACACAGGTGGCTAAACAGAAACACAAATGAAAAGTAATTACAGAGTTCGTAGGAAAGCTTTAGAGGAGAACTGGGTGCATATTCTCACCCAACCGAGGAACTGCACTACTTTGGAAATAGCATCCTCCCACTTGTGTCATTTTCTAATCTAGATAATGCCTTAATAGGTATCATATTCAGAAAGAAGCCTTTGTCACCGAGATGTAATATTAATATCCATTTCTCCCCAAGCCCAGTTCCATGATTTGCTTCTACCTTTACAAAACTACATGGAATAGAAAAACACTGTAAAATAAGTCACGTGTTATAGGGCCAGATGGTGGTTTGATTAAAGAATGAAATGTCCCAAATTTATTTTTTAATTGCAATAGACATCTGACTAATTGTATGTTACTTAGGGCAGGTTCACTCATGCATATACATCAAGAGCAAACTGACTTCAGCCTCATAAAGCAGGAGCCTTGTTTCCCTCCAGATACTGCTAGATTGCAATGTTTTGTTTTATTCAGCATGGGCTGATCAATCTGCTCGGTGGTGACACATAAAAACTGTTTGCAAACTCAACAGCTTTCAAATAATGAGTACTGAATTATGCCAGAAATAAATACTAAGGATCCCTGGCATTCATAATGATGTGGAAACGAATTCTGTAAAGTATGTTGATGACATGAAATGCAACTGGAGCAAAACAGCATGAATACTGAGAGCAGAAAGATAAGTATCATGCTGCAATTTTATTACGAGGTTTGGTTCATCCTTGGATTTGCAAAACCAATAATTCTTTTGCTAACTAAGCCAAACAAAAAGGAATCGTATTTTGAATTCTCTCTTTGCTATATATTTCTCTTGGCCTAGTTCCCATATATAATTAAAAACTTCAGATAGAGACATACAAAGATTATGTGTTACCAATGAGTTCAACAGCCAAAAAAGCAAACAAAAAACGATTCAGAAAATATTTGTTTTGTAAGAAAACAACAAACATCTGATATAACATTTTTTCGTACATGCCAGTCATCACTTATTAGAGGATAAATAACTTGTTTTCATCCATTTCATGACTCATAATTGCAGGAGGAAGGAGAGATGTTTTACAGATGGTTAGTTACTCAACAACAACATTTTGGGTCTCTTGAAAGATCCCAAAGGCTTATTGCATAAGTAAACTCTAGAAATTTTTGGGTTGTTGTGTATCTCTTGTAGGAAACTCCCTCCTGACTCGAATGACTCTCTGCAATGCCTTGTTTATGTAACTGGGGACAGGCAAGCACGCAAGATGCTTGCAGCAAAAAGAGGCCCCATCTACATTGCCAACATAATACAGATATAACTCATATAATCAAATTCAATGCAGTTCAGTCTGAATTTTATGAGTCTACATTAACCATGTAATGCCATCAAACTGCATTATATGGCCAATGTAGATGGGCTGTAGATGCTTTGTTCCGGTGTCCTAACTCTTGTTTCTCTGCAGGAGCAACCAGTGCAAAACAGTATGATATACTGGTTAGAGTACTGATCTAAAATTTGGGAGATTCTATTTCAGCTCCTCACTAATCCATGACAGTTTCTTGACAACTTTTCGGCCAGTCACAGTCCATTTCGGTTTTATTTATCACCTACATATTCTTGTGGGGACAAAGTGGGAAGAAAGAGAGCATTGTACACTGACTTAATGAGGACATAAATGTGCCTAATGACTGGCTTGAGTGTTGGGACTACAGTTCTTCAGAACAGCATTTGATTGACTGCTTGGTCATGAAAACCCAGTGGAAGATCATGGGCAAGTCACTCATCTGAGTTCAGAAAACTCTGTGATAGATTCATATCATAAGGCCCACAGCAAGAAGAATGCAATTAATCAAGAAACAGCTCTGGCATGTGACCATGATTCAGTGTTGCTCAATATTTGAGTTTTCATGAATGTGTGCATGTCATGAACATATACATGAGCCCTCTTTGGGGTGAGAAGGGTGGGACATAAATATTGCAAATAAATAAATAAATAAATAAATAAATAAATAAATAAATAAATAAATAAATAAGGCAAATGAAAATGAAGGTCCATCGTATAAGATATGTGACAGAGTCTCAAGCATGAGTACATAGAACCTAAGCATTGTTTAGTGCTTCACAAACACGGAGGGGTTTTTTTCATGATTAAAACATGAAGATTCCACTTTATCTTATGGAATCATGTATTTGAAGTTTGGAGAGGGGTATTTAGAATTATCAGAGAGTTCAAGCACCTCATCAACTTCAAATTTATAATTCCAATTCCAGAGATGAAAAATGCAGTTTCTCCACCTGAGATCCCCTCTTTTGAATCCCTTGCATGCTATGAAATTATAATGCTATGTTTCGACTTTAACCCTCCATGGTTCCATCCAATCGAACCACGAAACTTGCCATTTAGGGAGGGGCACTAATGACCTCATCAGATTTGGTAACAAATACTGCTCTATCCCCAGTCATCCACAGAGCCAGCCAGCTCCCATCAAATGAGGTTGTGCCAGCATGCCTCTGCTGCCCTGGCAACACAGGAGGCTTCCCGTTTTTCCTAATCTATGGCTGGGGTGGGTGGGGGGTGCACACCACATGCACTTAACAGATTCCCCCATGTGAACACCAAGGCAGGGAAGGTGGGCAATGTGGGTAATGTGAGGTATGAGGCACCGAATTCCCCACATCTTGTGGCTAAGTGGACTCATGCCTCTTTCTGCTACCAGCCGTCCTTGATGAGAACTCTGGAAGATCAGGGTTCAAATCCTTTCTTGGCTATGGAAATCACATTTTCTTAGTGGAAGGAAATGGCAAACTTTCTCTGCACATATCTGGCCAAGAAAACACTGTGATAGAGTCATCTTAGCATTGCCATACATCAAAAATTACTTGAGGAGGGTCTTGAAAATAGGTAATGATGGATTCGCTTTCTTAGACAGTGTTTGTATATCTCCTTGGTAAAAGCAAATGCATATCGACAATCTGTATTCTGTTTGTGTATCCTGCATTGAGAATTGGATTAAACTAGATAATCTTTGTATGCCAATTACATAATTCTGTGATATAAAAAAGTGGTGGGAGGAAAAGTATGTTTTCTACGTAGCTTTACATGTTTGCTGGTATGGCTAGATCTTAATTCTTTGCTTTGTAATGATATGCATTTGAATGTATTGGAGAGTTTACATGTTTACATTTTAAAAGTTTGAATTAAACAAAAAAACCCCACTGTAGTGAGATTCAAAAAGGATGAATGAAAATTATCGCTATTATCTTTCTATGTTTACAGGAGATAACAGTCCAGTGATTTTTGAATTGCTCACTGGACTAGAAAGCGGAGAGTGTACACGCTGTGCTATCAACTTGTTATGAAATATCTAGAAAACTTACTAGCACAGAAGCACATGATGTATGATCTTGCTTCTGAAGATTACAGTTGCTTTCAGAGTCTGTGCCTGGCAGTTGCCCTTTATTGTAAAGAATGTCTCCTATTTGAAGTTGGAAAACTTTTCCTTTTATATTGACTGAAAAAGATGCTAAAATTTCTATATTTTGGAGTATGGGTTGTTTATAAATAAATAACCATGAATCATGAAATTTAAGTATGGGGACAATATATTCATTTTAACAAGTGGCATACATAGCAATGCAAACTGAAATCAATACCTCCCTTTGATATTTAAGTAGATTACAGACTTGCTTCTAGCGACTTCCTGATTGCAAACCCTACATGTCACTTATTATTTTGAAAACTTGGTTACACTACCACTGTTGACACATCTCCTTCCAAACACAAATGTTTTCAGAAATTATCATGTGAGGATTGGGACACATGTTTGCAGCTGGCTTACAAAATATGTTCATGCTGCTTATCACACATCATGGAAAAGCAATGGCATTTCACACACATGCTAACAGTATTAACTAGAATTGCTTTTGAACGTAATAATAATATTAATAATCTTTATTTATACCCCGCCACCATCTCCCCAAAGGGGACTTGGGGCCGCTAACATGAGGCCAAGCCCAAAAATACAATACAGCTAAATAAAATACAAAGCAACAAAAATTACATCACAATAAGATACATAAAGTAACAAAATAAAATAAAAAGTTGCAAAATAATATAATGAAAAAAATAGAACAAAATGGGTGGGCCAAATGCACAAGATAAAAATGATGAAACCCTGGATGAGATAGTAGTGGAAAACTGTATTTGTGAGGGAGGAGCTCATAAGGGACGAACAATGCGGTTAGTCCTTCATTAAGGATGGGGGTGGGGAGTGCATCATGAGGACAACATGGTAGATGGAACAGACAGAAATGGAATATATGGTCACTCTCCAATAACAATGCAGTGCCGACTGAAAGCAGATCACAGTATGAGGTTATTCTGTATGAGGAATTATCCTGTGACTATTTATTAAAAAGTTTATTTGTTTGGATTGTACAAACTAAGTATCCTTTATCCAAAATGCTTGGAGGCAGAAGTATCTTGGATTACTTTAGATTTTAGAATACAGCAGTGTATTATATAATTATATGTGCATACATATACAGTGTTCCCTCACGTATTGTTGGGGTTAGGTTCCAGGACCTCCCGCAATAAGTGAAAAGCTGCGATACAGGGATACTCTATTTATTTTAATATTTATACACTATTTTAGTAGTTATACACTATTTTAAGTCTTTATAAACTTAAAATAAAGTGAAGGAAAGGAAGGAAAGGCCCTTCAAGACTGGAGGGAGGACTGAGGAGGGAAAGGGCCTTGGAGAGCGGCAGTGGCAAAACCCCACAAAACAGCAAAACTACCATGATATATATTTTAAATTAATATTTTTTAAAATCCACGCAACAGCGAGTCCGCAATAAGTGAACCGCAAAGTAGCGAGGGAACACTGTATGCTTGTAAATACTAAGGAGCCTATCCAGGTCCTGCTGTGATAGTCTAGAGATGAAGGTGAACTAATTGACACTGAGTATAGAGTTAATTGAATGTAAATGCATGTCTTTAATTTGTGATGTGGTGTGATGTATTCAAACAGGGTTACTGATTTAATTATTTATCATGTCAGAAGTTAATTGAGGATACAGTTATAACCACAAGCATAGTTAAAAACCACAAATCAGGTTTGTTTGGTGTTTTTTTTAAAAAAAAAACAACACTTGGCATTATACTAAATTTCCTTTGACCAGAAACTGGCTACGTCAAGTTCCTCTGATGTCGCTGTAAGAGGGTCCTCCATTGTTCACGTGGCAGGGCATAGACTGCATTGCAGTAAGTGGTCTGTGGTTTGCTCTTCTTGTTGTGAACTCCACTTTATTGCCCCATATCTTGAAATTGCCTCTGCATCTCATGATATCAGATCACAGTCTTTTCAGCGCCTTCCAAGTCTCCCAGTATTCTGTGTGCCCAGGAGAGAGTTTCTTATCTGATATTAGCCACTGATTGAAGTTCTGGGTTTTAGCCTGCCACTTTTGGATTTTCTCTTACTGAGATGTTCCTATGTGTATCTCTGTAGATTTTAGGAAGCTGTTTCTTGATTTAAGATGTTGGCATGCTGGATGGCATACAAACAGAGGGTTAACCTGAGGTGTCAATTGTTACTGATAAGAACCCTCAAAGTTCTGTTGGCCCCAGGAACCCACAAAAAGGTATGGCACTGATAACAACACCATCCGTGGCAACAAACTAATGTGTAGATGGCTGGGGATTCCATATCCATATTTATTATGATAGGAGGTACATATAGATGAATACATGCATGGTAACCAAGAAATGCATAGCTGTACAACTGCAAAATGGCACAATAACAAAAAGCATGAAATAGTAGACACTCATAAAAACAACCCACATTTTGAAACAACACATTTTTTCCAGTCAGAAATATTTTTTAAGAGGGCATGGGCTACGAATAGCAAAGCACAGGTTTATAAGAGTGGTCTACAAGGTAATGTGGAAAGCAGATAGCACAATTTATGTCTGTACAGTACTATTAGAGAGACTTTATGACTGGAAAAAGGACCATGCCAATGTATTAAATGTTTATATGAGAATAGGTTTGTAATGATCAAACATTTCATAATCTCCTTAAAGAGCCTTTGCACAATGCAGAAATATGTTAGATAAAATCAATAGCCCAGGTTTACTTTTCCATTGGTCCAGGGAATGGGTTGGATGCAAGGAATGTAGCAGTTTCACTGAGGTTCAGCAGACTTGGGCTTGGCTTACATCTGGGTAGAATACCATTTGGTAACTAATTAGACACAACCCAATCCTCTTGGAAAAAGGTAGAATTAGAAAGAATGGAAATACATTGTGGCTGCCTTTTCTTTCTCACAACACACACACTATTTTCATGATTTTCTTGTTTGTGTACTGTACTTTGAACTAAAACTTTCATATTTCTCACAGTGGCAAGATTCATTTGCCTCGGGGCTTTTATGGTGGCCAGTCCAAAACTCCAAGACTCCCTACCAATGAGTCTATGCTATATTAAGCTTTAGCAGTCAACCTCACATGTTGTGGAATTGACTTTGAATTAGTTGAGTGCTGTATTTTCATGAACTGATGGGTTTTCAAGTTGTGTTTTGATTTTTTGGGCTTTCATTCATTTTATCTTTTAATTGGATTTGTTCTATTTAATTTTAAGCTACTTTACCATTCATGGGAGAAAGATGAGATATAAATCAATTATACATCTATATGATTTTATAGATTTTCTTTTCCATGTCAGGAGTGACTTGAGAAACTGCAAGTCGCTTCTGATGTGAGATAATAGGCCACCTGCAAGAATGTTGCCCAGGGGATGTCCAGATGTTTTGATATTTTACCATCCATGTGGGAGGCTTCTTTCATGTCCCCGCATGGAGAGCTGGAGCTAACAAAGGGAACTCACCTGCACTCTCCCTGGATTCGAACCTCTGACCTGTTGGTCTCCAGTCCAGTCTTGCCAGCACAAGGGTTTGACCCATTACGCAAATATTATATAAACAGAAATCAAATAGGTGACGAGAAACAAAAAGGAATGAATAGATTGATATTATATATTATCATTAAGGTTGCAAGAACCCTCTCCTGATTCCACTATGCCCAATATTAAGAAATAAGACCACCAAGACCTGGAAGAGTTGTTTGCCAGTTAACAGTAGACAACACTGAGCTGGAACAACTAATACTGAAGTGGGTTCATGTGTTAATAAAAACTGTGATCCACATCTATGGTTCAATTCATTCTTGTGTGTGTGTGTGTGTTGTTTATTCGTTCAGTCACTTCTGACTCTTCATGACCTCATGGACCAGCCCATGCCAGAGCTTAAAGCCAGTCACTTCGAGGATACCATCCATCCACCTTGCCCTTGGTCGGCCCCTCTTCCTTTTTCCTTCCATTTTCTCCAGCATAATTGTCTTCTCTAGGCTTTCCTGTCTTCTCATTATGTGGCCAAAGTACTTAATCTTTGCCTCTACTACCCTTCCCTTCAATGAGCAGTCGAGCTTTATTTCCTGCAGTGTTAGTAAGTGAGCAGCCTATTTCTTCAAAACCATCCTACTCATAAAATTATAGAATTAGAAGAGACCTCCAAGGGCCCATTCAGTTTAACCCCATTATGTCAGGGAGGAATAGATTACCAGATAGCCATCCAGACTTTCTTTACATACCTATCGAGAAAGAGGCTCCACACAATCTGAAGCAGCATACTCCACTGTTGAACAAATTTAACCAGCAGGAGGCTCTTCTCACTGCTTAGATGGAATCTCTTCTCCTGTCATTTGAATCTGTTGCTCTGTGTCTCTGGTGCAGAAAACAAGCACACCCCCCAAAACTATGAAATTATTTAAACATGCTAAACAACCTAAATATACCCACTCCTTAAGGACTCATAGAACTTGGCTCCCAAATTCTGTCGCCGTTCTCTGGACATGTTCTAGCTTGTCAATAAATTTCCTAGTGTGTGGTGCCCAAACAGCAACACATATTCCAGGTGAAGTCTGACTGGGGCTATTATTTCCCTAGATCAGGATTACTTTTGTGCATAGTATGGTTAATTGTGAAGTTATTGTTTTAAATGTTCTTATATGTTTTAGTGCATTTTATAATTCTATTTTTAAATGCTTATTTTAATTTTTAAGGCATTGAATAGTTGCCTGTGTGTAAAGTCGCCTTGAGTCCCTTCTGAGACTGAGAAAGGCAGGATAAATATATAAAAGATTCATAGTGATGCAGCCTAGAATTGCATTTGCTTTTTTAAGGTGTCATATCACATTGTTGACTCATGTTCATCCTGTGGTCTACTAAGTCTCATAGATCAAGCTAGGTGTCACCCTCCCATACGTGTACATTTCATTTTTTGTTCCTAACTTTAGTAATTTATATTTTTCCCTGCTGAAATATAAACTTTTGCACGTCATACATTGGTTCACCTCTCAGCAGAGTCCTACACACAATGTAAAAGGACTTCTGGCCAGGCTCCGTGCCAAAAAGGGAGGTGAACCAGCGCCTGCCACTGCTGCGGCAACACAGGAGTCTTCCCGTGTTGCAGCAACTGAAGTAAGGTGAAGACAAAGCTGAAACAAGACAGCTGGGAAAGTGGGACAACAGAGGATTAATCAGAACTGTCTCTGCTAAACTGAGAGAGTTGGAGTGTATGTACATTCTTCCTTCACAGATTCTTTGCCAACGTGGCTTTTCTCCTCTTACCGCCACATCCTGCAATAAGATCTATAATAAAAAAGGCAACAAGTGAACTGCATCTTTATTTATAACCGAGATCCAAGGTATTACAAAGAGAATCAATAAGCAAAGAAATGGGCTCTGCTCCTCAAGTATTTCTTCTGGCTGCAGGAACTTTTTTCTTTTTGTATTTGACCCAGGGCAACCTCTTGAAGATGGAATTGTTAGTTACGTATTATGCTTATTCCACTGTTTAACCAGATGCTGTGGGTGCAGTGACCCCAAGTCATGTTTTCATTGCCCTGTCCAGCAGTGTTTATTTTTATCTCAGCAAATTAACGTTTTACTGGGGTTGGACTTTTGTCTATTTTTAACTTTGTTTCATAGAAAACCGCTCTGAGATGAACTTCTGCAATGGACTTCTGAGCCTGGTGTACTATTAATAGATGGAGACTTTGGCCTACATCTCTCTAAAGTGGCCAATCTGCATTTGGGCCATCTGTAGTGGGAGTTCATGGGATAGAATATTCCTGCATACACAAATGGAAGTAGGCTTTTGCGCATAGAAAAATGCAATGGAACACCCTATAGATAGAGGTTTAGGCTTTTGGTGTGCTTTGTCAACTCAGAAGCAGGCATTTTTAATCCTGTAACATCCACATAAAAAGAGGTTGGATGGCCATCTCTCAGAAGAGCTTCAATTATTTTTTTCTGCCTGCCAGGAGGGTTAGACAAGATGGGCTTTGTCCCTTCCAAATCTTTGAATCTACAGATCATCTTAAAAACAAAGAAATTAAGAAATTCCCCAGTTAAGGAAAGCATGAAATAGCTGTAGAGTTTTCTAACATTATGAAATCTTTGGAATCGTTCAGTAAATTACAATATGACTCTCATATTTCTGTGGAATATGTTCTCAGATTTTACATGTATAAGCAAAACTGCAGACAATAGAAAACCTTAATGCAACAAAGTACTTCTAGCATAAAATAGTACCATAAACTCATGCTGGAGGACCTAGAAAATGCTTACAGGTATCGTATTTTGGGTGTGATCCTGACTCATAGCTGAGCCTGGAACCCCAGGTTTCGGCGGTGACCAGGGGTACATTTAAACAGTTAAAACTTGTGCACCAGCTGTGCCAGTACCTTGGGAAGTCTGATTTGGCCACAGTAGTCCATGCTCTGGTAACACACTCTATGTGGGGCTGCCTTTGAAGACTATTCAGAAGCTTCAAATTGTCCA
This sequence comes from Anolis apletophallus, assembly GCA_030556195.1. Classification (NCBI taxonomy): domain Eukaryota; kingdom Metazoa; phylum Chordata; class Lepidosauria; order Squamata; family Anolidae; genus Anolis; species Anolis apletophallus. Next base: position 28,024,435 of record JARBWK010000005.1, read on the forward strand.
ACGGACAGCAGCCAGGTTGTTAACAGGAGCAACACTCAGAGAGCACACAACTCCTCTGTTACGCCAGCTCCACTGGCTGCCAGTTTGCTACCGGGCAGAATTCAAAGTGCTGGCTTTAGCCTTTAAAGCCCTAAATGGTTCTGGCCCAGTTTACCTGTCCAAACACATCTCTCCCTATGAACCATCAAGGTCAGGGGTGCTCACACTTTTCCAGCATGCGAGCTACTTTCAATTAATGAAGGCAAAAAGATCACCTACCTTATGCGCACGCGCGCTTTGCACACGCACCCAGCTTCCGCACAGTGCACCTTGCGTGAGCATACGCACACACACACCTTCCTCCACGGGGGCAGCCTTCCTCTCTGCCCGCTCCTCTCTCGCCCGGCTCCATGGTGGATCCGGGCGAGAGAGAGGTGGGAGGAGCTCCTTGCCTCTCCTGCAGGCCTCTCCATTGCTGCCGGAGCCCCACCCAGATCGACGCGGCTCCGACAGCGATGGCGAGGCCTACGGGGGAGGCCTGGCACGGCTCTCTTCCCCCGCTGCCTGGATCATAAAGGGAGCTGCGACAGGCCTGCCCCTTCTAGGCCTCTCCAGAGCCGCCAGAGCCGCGCCGATCCGGGCGAGCTCTGGCAGCGATGGAGAGGCCTACAGGAGGGAGGGGAGGCCTGGCGCAGCTCCCTTTCAGATCCGGGCAGCGGGGGAAGGGAGCCGCTCCAGGCCTCACCTCCCCTGCAGGCCTTTCCATCGCCACCAGAGCCCGCCCGGATTGGCGCGGCTCTCGCGGCGATGGAGAGGCCTATGGGAGGGGGGGCATGGCCTGGCGCAGCTCCCTTTCCGATCCGGAAGGCGGGGGAAGAGAGCCGCACGAGCTCCCCCCGTAGGCCTCTCCAGCGCTGCCGGAGCCGTGCCACTCCGGGCAGTGCTCTGGCAGCAATGGAGAGGCCTGCAGGGGAGACGAGGCCTGGCACGGCTCCCTTCCCCAGCTGCCCAGATCGGAAAGGGAGTCGTGCCAGGCCTCACTTCCCCTGCAGGTTCCTCCATTCCTGCCAGAGCGCCGCTGCACCGACCCGGATGGAAAGCAGGAGCAGGAGCATGCCTTCCGCTCGAGCAGCGCTTCTTCTGCCCACAAGGCATTGCGGGAAGGAGGGAGCGTGGGGTGGTGCCTTTGGAGGAAGCGCCCTGCCACTCTCTATCCTCCAGGGGCTGCTGTGCAGCCTCCGCTGCCACTTCCTCCTTCCTGCAGTGCCCCACGGGTGGAGGAGGCGCTGTGTTGGTGGAGGCAAGAGAAGTGCGGCAACGGGAGTGTGCGGGAGCGCGTGCATGGGAGGTGATGCCCGAAGATCACCTGGAAGAGGGCCGAAGATCAACTAGGTGCTCGCGATCACCATAATGAGCACCCCTGATCTAGGTGCTTTAGATCGTCTGGAGAGGCCCTGCTCTTGGTCCCACCCCCTTTGCAGATGAAATTGGCGGGAATGAGAGACACTGCCTTCTCAGCTATGGAATGCCCTCCTTAGGGATATTAGATTGGCCCCCTCCCTCCTAACATTTTGAAAGAGAGTCAAAACCTGGCTGTTTGAGCAGGCATTTGCAGATACAGTGTAATGGACTAATTGAGATCCATGGAACAATTGTACGATGCAACGGAAAATTGATTTTAGTGATGAGATGCTGAGAACTTGTGCTTTATAGTTTTATTGCTTTTATATGGTTTGTATTATATGTAATGTTTTTAACAGCATTCTATGCTGTTGGGGGCATTTACTGCTGACTGTGAACCACCTCGAGTCACCTTTGGGCTGAGAGGGGTGGTATATAAATATGGTAAATAAATAAATATCATGCCTTTAAAACCATCAGACAATGAGAGTTACTCAAATGGCAGCATACACATTTGCTCTTCTATGTAGCATGGAGGGTGTGTCCACTTGCCTGGCCATGTGTGTCATTATCATCTTAATACTTGTACTGAGGTCTTTAGATATCAAACTCTTAAGCTGTTTGTGGCATGAACCCCTATGACTTGAATTTTGAATTGGGATTGGAAATCAGTTAGTTGGTAGCGAAGCATATCCACCAACATTTCACAGATGAAAACTGAGACAAGTGCAGTGAGGTAATATGAAAGTGTTGACAGGATAGCAAAAGGTATGAATGGGGAACATGATAGCCATGTATGAATATGTGAGATGAAGTCATAGGGAGCAGGCTTGTTTTCTGCTGTTCTGGAGACTAGGAGGCTGAACAATGGCCTCAAACTACAAGAAAGGAGATTCCATCTGAACACGAGGAGAAACTTCCTGACTGTGTGAGCTGTTCAGCAGTGGAACTCTCTGCCCCAGAGTGTGGTGGAAACCCATTCTTTGGAGGCTTTTAAACAGAGGCTGGATGGCCATCTGTTGGGGGTGCTTTGCATGCAATTTTCCTGCTTCTTGATAGGGGGTTGGACTGGATGGCCCATGAGGTCTCTTCCAATTGTATGATTCTGTGATTCTAGGAAGAACATACAAAACAAGAGAGGCTGCAATGGTTTGTTTTTTTCTTTCCAGAGTCTACATCAGGGGTGCTCATCACGGTGATCGTGAGCACCTAGTCGATCTTCGGCCCTCTTCCAGGTGATATTCGGGCCTCACCTCCCATGCACGCGCTCCCGCGCACTCCCGTCGCCGCACTTTTCTTGATTCCGCCGGCACAGTGCATCCTCCACCCGTGGGGCACTGCAGGAAGGAGGAAGTGGCAGTGGAGGCTGCGCAGCTGCCCCTGAAGGATAGAGAGAGGCAGGGCGCTCCCTCCAAAGGCTCCACCCCACGCTCCCTCCTTCCCGCAATGCCTTGCGGGCAGAAGAAGCGCCGCCTGGGCAGAAGGCATGCTCCTGCTCCTGCTTTCCACCCGGAACGGCGTGGCGGCGCTCTGGCAGAAATGGAGAAACCTACAGGGGAAGGGAGGCCTGGCGCAACTCCCTTTCCGATCCGGGCAGTGGGGGAAGGGAGCCATGCCAGGCCCCGTCTTCCCTGCAGGCCTCTCCATTGCTGCCAGAGCGCCGCCCGGATCGGCACGGCTCCGGCAGCGATGGAGTGGCCTATGGGGGGGGGAGGCCTGGCGTGGCTCTCTTCCCCTGCTGCCCGGATCGGAAAGGGAGCTGCACCAGGCCATGCCCCCCCCTCCCGTAGGCCTCTCAATCGCCCGAGAGCTGTGCCGATCCGGGCGGGGCTCTGGCAGCAATGGAGAGGCCTGCAGGGGCGAGGCCTGGTGCAGCTCCCTTCCCCGCTGCCCGGATCGGAAGGGAGCTGCGCCAGGCCTCCCCTCCCTCCTGTAGGCCTCTCCATCGCTGCCAGAGCCCGCCCGGATCGGCGCGGCACTGGCGGCTCTGAAGTGGCCTATGGGAGGGGGGGCGAGGCCTGGCGCAGCTCCCTTTCCGATCTGGGCAGTGGGGGAAGAGAGCCACGCCAGGCCTCCCCCCCCCCCCCGGATCGGTGCTCGGGCAACAATGGAGAGGCCGGAAGGGGAGATGAGGCCTGGCACGGCTCCCTTTCCCCGCTCCCGTAGGCTTCTCCATTGCTGCCGGAGCCGTGCCGATCCGGGCGGCTCTGGCGGGAGTGGGGGGGAGGCCTGTCGCAGCTCCCTTTCCGACCCGGGCAGCGGTGGAAGAGAGCCGTGCCAGGCTTCCCCCCCCCCCTCCCATAGGCTTCTCCATCGCTGCCGGAGCCGCGCCGATCCGGAAGGGGGGGCCTCCGGCAGCCATAGAGAGCCCTGCAGGGGAGGCAAGCCGCTCCTCCCACCTCTCTCTCCACCATGGAGCCGGGCGAGGGGCGGGCGGAGAGGAAGGCTGGCCCCATGGAGGAAGGTGTGTGCCCGCGCAAGGAGCACTGTGTGGAAGCAGTGCGCGCGCAAGGGGCGCGCGTGCATAAGGTAGGTGATCTTTTGTCTTTGTTAACTGAAAGTAGCTCGCATGCTGGAAAAGTGTGAGCACCCCTGGTCTACATGGAAGGGATTCTGGGCTACATTCAATGCTATGCTCATGTAGTTATTTTTCTACTCTCATCCATCATTTTTCAGACCTTACTTAAAAAGAGGTATTATTTAAGAGCTTCCCAGTCCTCTACAGCAAGTTTTTGGACAGCATGGAAAACGATCACTACAGGTGGTAGAGACAATTGGCTGCTCCCAATGCCATTTACAGAAGCAGTTGTATCCATGGTTCTTTCTTTCCACTGTAGAATAGACCTTGTAATTTGAACTTTAGGAACAGTTACATTCCAAACAAAAAAAGGAAGTGTGAGGCACTATTTGAAAAAGTGCATTAGACGGTAATTTGAAAACTAATATTGTACAAATAAGCATAGGAGAAACCGGGGCTGACCATCGCCCCTCCCTCCCTGCTATGGACGCCAGGCACCAGCTGCAGCCATTCCAGCCCTGCTGCCCTTAAGAACAGCAGCGGGAGGCAATAGTTTTATATCATGCATTTAGGTTGCCTGTATAGTTTATCTATTAGGATTATTATATGTACTGTGTTTAATTGCCCACTTATGTTTTTGTATGGATGTATATTTTTGCATAATTCAGACCAGAAGTTCATGAGTTCGAGGCCTGCCCGGGTTGAGGTGGGCTCTCGACCTATTGTGTAGCCTATTGTTGACCATTGCAACCCAAAAGACAGTTGTATCTGTCAAGTAGGAAATTCAGGTACCACATAGTGGGGAGGCTTAATTTAACTGCTTTACGAGGCCATAAAAAGATTTCCAGGAAACACGCTGAGGAATGAAGGAGTACGACACCTCCACATGGTGGCCAGATGTTAAATTACCTCTGTCTGTCTTGTGAGTTTGTGCATCTAAATGTAATGTGTACATTGTAATCCGCCCTGAGTCCCCTGCGGGGTGAGAAGGGCGGAATAGAAATGAAGTAAATAAATAATAATAATCCGCCTTTGGAATATTGTTAAGTATATTTGTACACAATTTGAAGCTTGTCTTCGCCCTGTAAAATTTGTTTTGGAAGCTTTGCTTCACTGCTTTCATTGTCTTGTATTGTGTTGTGAGCCGCTCTGAGTCCCCAAGGCCGAATCCAGATCGGTATCACTTTCCTCTGACTACAATTCTGCATTCCCTGTGAAACCCTCAAAAGAGCCAGACTCAGAAGGCTCCCTGAGTAAATGCTGGATTTTCCTCCTTTGTTCATTGTCTTCATTAATGCTCGAGTCACTAGCCACCCTCTTTACTCCAGCTGTAGGAGCCTGGTCATTCAGAGCCGCACCCCAAACTGAGCTATTGCTTGATGTTACTGTCTCCACACCTCCCTCCATGTTACTACCTGTAGCAACTAGGGGCTCATTCACAACACATACAGTTATACCCCACTGGGTGTGGCCCAAACATGCTGGCTGACCTACATGACCAGCTGCACATGATAACTAATATCATAAGGTTTTTCTTCAACACACACACTTGGTCCTGCTACGACTTACTGTAACAGTTTAGAATACTGAAAACAAACAATGGAGGCAATTAAAAATGACTATTGGTGCAGTTGCACTGAATAATCATAGCAGTTTGATACCACTTTAACTGCAATGGCTCAAATCTATAGAATTCTGAGATTTGGCACCACAGCTCTCTGACAGAAAAGGGAAAATATCTCACAAAACTACAAGTCCCAGAATTCTATAGCAGTTAAAGTGGTACAAAACTGCTATAAATCCTCAGTGTAACTAACTATAGCCCTCCAACGTTTCTGAAAGAAAAATGGGGCTCATGAGATTGTGATCAAAGTGGGGGAAGCTATTATTGAGGAAGAACACACAAGCTACAAGAGGTTGTAGTAATTTGCTTTGTCTGAACCTAATAAAAAGGGAAATATTCCACCCCCTCTTTTCCTGTTGAGTTCATTGAATACAAACTATTTTTGTCCTTTGAACACAGTTGGGACCAGTAACAGTAAAATTCAAAAATGGGGGAGTGGAGAGAAAAAACTGGGACCTTTTAAAAGAAGCTAAAATGTGGGACAACAGGGGACAAAACAGGAGTGTTACTGCCAAATCAGAAAAGTTGAAGGCTGTTCTGGCACAGCAGTGCCAACAGGGCTCTGTTTTTCATTTGTTGCAATGCAAGTTTGCATGTATCTTATAGGTGACTTTCTTAGTTTGCATTTACAGGCCCAGAGGGTTGCCAATCAATCTAGAGCAGCAGACCTGCCCCTATTCCTAGGATTTGGGAGGGAAAGAGGATTTTTTCCTCATTCTTAACAGCTACTCTACAGGAGAGGACGTGATTTAAGACTGCCTGTTCTTTCCAACTTGGAAAAGGCTTTAAATCTTACCGCTTTGCTGGGGTAACAGATCCAGCTTTGCTGCTGTAACAGATCCCACTTTGCTGGGGTAAAGGAACAGCTTCACAATCCTTTGTGAAGGAGGGATCACCAGCAATCCCACAACCTGGCTAATTGAAGGAAACCTTGCATGGTACGGGACGTCTGGCTATCCATAACGCAGCTTGGAGTCAGAAGAAGGGTCCTCACGCCAGCAAGGTAAAGAAAGATTGCCCAAGGGAAGGGTCATAGGTTTTTCCCCGAAAGAGAAGACCAGCTTTGCCCAGTTTGCCGGCCCTGTTGCTGCAGTCTGAGAGAGTCACCAGTTTGTTAAGAAGCAAGCCTTCCAGTTTGTTAAGCCCAAATAAAGAACTTTGTTAAACTTATTTTGAGCCTCAAAGGACCTTTTTTCATTGGGGGAAACTAAGGGGTCCTTCCAGCTGAGGCACCCCGGCATCCCGTTGGGCATACAGCAGTCACGTCCAAGAAACAGCCATTCTACAGGCCCAGCGTGCGACAGCACAAAGGCTATGAGATACTATGAAAAGATACTGTGCATTTCCTTGCCTTGTTCTCTTTTGAAGCTTTCTACAATCTGTGCACAGCTTTAGCATAATGGGATGATAAGAGCTAAGTGAGTAAGAGTGACAGATGAAAGTAATTAAATGTTTAAACCCTGCTGAGAGTGCTGCAATGGACCTAGGAAATACAGAAAACAAATTGTAGCAGCACGTGATTTTACAGGCAGAGAAGGGGTTGCAGGGCTGGAACTGCTTTTAAGAACAGAACAAGTTCCAGAAATATCAGTTTCCAATGCAATGTGTGCCATAAATTGGCAGCATCCCAAATGGGACAAACATCAGAGATGGCAAGATTAAAAAACCAGTGGGGGAATGCTTCCGCCTCCCAGAACACTTTGTCACTGATTTGAAGGGTTCATTCCTGAACAAAACAAACTCAAAGCCTGATTCTTACGAAAACAGCTGAAGAAGAATTCATTAACAGAATTAGCTCCGTGTCCTGTGAATTTTGAAACAAAGTCTTGTTAATCATGCTAATAGGCTTATCAATGCAAGGAATCATAGAGTTGGAAGAGACCTCATGGGCCATCCACAACACACAACATTTGGTAGGAATAATTCCATCATAGCCTGCCATGCCTACAAAAAACCACACTTTTAAATACATTTTGACATGGTCTTAAGGGATTTCTAAATCTCAACTGAAGTATCAGGATAGGAATATCTGAGACATCAAGCTACTCTTCTATAACAAAGGCATCATCAAGAGGTCCAGCAGAATGTTATTGTTCTGTGAGGGAAGACTGTAGTATTACAGTGGTAGGACTTTATTACATGAGGCAGACAAACTGGCATTGCAGCTGAACTTTTAGTGATGGTCCTTGTGATGGCACGCCAAAACCTTTTGGAAAACTATATTGTCTGGCTATCTGTATACCTTCCGATAAGATCAAGATCTTTAACACACAGAGGCACTTTAGGTAAGGTGAAAAGATAACCAAAATGCGTTTACTGCAAACAAGATGAATAAAGGGTTAACTCCACCTGGGACTATCATAAGGTAACTTAAAACATTTTCTCCTGAATCTATGGCAGGCATCCTCAGAGGCTGTAAGGTACTTTTGTTTTTAATGAAAAATAGTTTTAATATTTCTTACTAAATTGGACGGAGGGCGTGAAGAATAGTTTCTGAAGTGTTTCTAAAACTTTGTTAGGGGTCTGTATAATAACTATAAGGATATATGGAATTCTTTGTTACTTTTTGCTAACTAATTGAATTTGCGGGGGGGGGGGGGTCCAACCCCCTTCTGCCAGGCAGGAAAAGCACAGACAAACCACCTCCAAAAGATGCACATCCAGCCTTTGAAAGAAGAAGAAGCTGCTGCTTAATAGGTAAACTTTGGAGTTACTGCTTCTCTGCTTGGCCTACCTCACAGGGCTGATTCAACTCCGAACAACCCCTTTTTATCTCAAAATAGAGATTAAGCAAGGAGGAGGTGGCAGAGGAGCTGAATTCTGGGAAATGAAGTTTGGGAAGATGAGGACCCCTGAGAGCGGGACCTGCAGAGTCCCAAGCATTCAAGCTAATATGACCTGCAGCAGGGAGTTCCACAGTTCCCGAGCGCCCCATTGTGCCAAACGGGCTGGGAAGTGTGACCAAACAAACACAAATAGGACCACAGGTCCGTAATAAGTTCAAAAAATAAGTTCCCCAATGGGGTTACCGTATATAGGAATTCAGAGTCCAATCTCAGTGTCCATAAATCAAATGTCTTTTATCATCCACGTGCCAGACAAATACAGTCCATACAATCCAAATGAAAGTTCACAATGCTGGCAGTTCCGTGTAAATCAGGTACAGTATCATCCAATCGTCATTCCAAGCCGTGTTGGGGAACACACGTTGTAACACTCCTGGCAGTCAATTTATCATTCTTAGCGGTATACGCAATACAAGCAACAGGGGTGATGCAAATACACAGTTGGGTGTACACAGCTGACGAGGCACATTAGCAGAGAACTCCAATCTCTCGTTTCGACCCGGCAAATGGGTCCTTTTCAAGGCTCGGTGTCGTCCCACAACTGGTTCCCACAGTAGCGTGCCCAAACGGCAGTCAATACTCTGTAACATAATATCACATAATTAGTTTAAACCCCCTTATAGGGTGGGCCTCTAGGAGGTCCCTGAGGCAACTCTAAACACATTCACAAGGGAAAGATCATAATGATCACTAACAGTGATAACATTCTAAATACACCCATGGTGACGCATACAATATACAACTATATAAAACAGGATTTGGACATACCAATTCAATGCGGACCAATCCCCATGTCGCCGAAGGGCTTATGGCAAAAGCGAGTATAGCAGATCTTACTCGGGATTATAACATATGCAAACCAGGCGGGGTGGTTCATTAGCCTAATTACTTCCAACCTGGGTCTAATAGAGTAGTTCCCTGACAGTTAACCCTTCGTTTAATCCGGAGGGAATTTCACTACGTAGGAAGATTATCCACCGTTTCTTGGCCCTATGCAGGTAAGTCTCAACATTCCCATGCGGTGGTACTTGCACATTTTCCAGGCCGAAGAACCGCAAATCATTAGGGCCATGTTTGTACGTTTTGAAGTGGGTGGGTGTAGAGGGGTGAATCTTCGGACAAATTCCTAATTTTAGACTTATGCTCCCCCACTCTAACGCCCATCATTCGGCTGGTCATTCCTACGTAGACCCTCCCACACGGGCAAACCAACCCATAGACACATCTTTGACGTTTGCAACTGAAAAACTCTTTGAATCTTATCGTACGTGCGATGCTCTGGATGTAAATCTCCTTCTCAGTATAGACACATGAACATTGCTGCCATGGCCCGCATGCATGGGTCTTAGGTGTAAGGCTGCTCTTGGGCTTCCTTTCTCGCATCCCTGAGTGTACAATCACATCTTTGATGTTGCGACTTCGCTTGTTAGCAATTAATGGGGGTTTTGAGAGGCCTGGGATATTCTGCACCAATGGCCAGTGTCTATATACGATCTGCTTGAAAAATCTGGTTTTGGGGGTAAGCATCAGGGGCCACACCAAGCGGTCCAAAGGTGGTTTGTTATTCTTGCACAACAGGGTTCTTCTGGGGATGGAGTCCGCCCTCTCTCGGGCTTTGCGGATCACTTCCTCCGGGTAGCCCCTTTCCCTTAGTTTGCTCGCGAGGAGTTCAGCTTCCAAATCATATGCTAAGGCTATAGTAGAATTACGCTTCAATCTTAGCAGCTGAGAGAAGGGGAGATTCCTTTTTAATGAGTGGCTATGATAGCTCTGGAAATGCAAGAGTGCATTCCGGTCTGTGGGCTTGTGATAACATTTAACACGTAATTGACGGTTCTCCACAAACACGGTGACATCCAGAAAGTTGATACTGGAAGTGCTCGATTCCATGGTGAAATCAATGGTGGTATACTATGAATTCATCCACGCCTGGAGCTCCTGCACATTGGTATCCCCCGAGACGATCATCTGCACGTCGTCTATGTATCGACAATAGTGCTTGATGTTAAATGGAGGCCTGTTGGCAGGGTCATAAATGAACCTTTGTTCCAATGAATCCATGTATAGGTTGGCGACTGACGGCCCAAGGGGACTCCCCATGGCTGTGCCCCAAATTTGCAGAAAGAAGTCATAATTATACTTGAAATAGTTGTAATCAAAGACGAACTCCGTCAGGTCCATAAGGAAGCCTATGGGTGGTAAGTCCGGATTAGTAATAAGAAGGGATTCAAATGTCTCTTTTAACACTGCTCTCGCGTCTTCCAATGGCAAATTTGTGTAAAGTGAATTGACATCGGCCACTATGAGGATGTCCCCTTCTTCCACATGTCGGTACTCCACTCTCTTGATAAAGTCTGTAGTGTCCCTTACATATGCCGGTTTGGCTTGGACGGCCGGTTGTAGAATAGTGTCCAAATAAATTGCAGGTGCTTGGAGGAGACCCCCCGTTAATGAGATAATAGGCCGACCTGGGACCGGTCTGGTGCCCTTGTGCACCTTTGGTAGGTGGTAATATACCGGGACCCTCGGATTCTCGGTGATAAGGAACTGTGCCAAAGATTTAGGGGTCATACCCATGAGTTCCGCTTGTAAAATAATAGTCGAAATGATCTTTTTATATCTAACCGTGGGGTCCTGGCTGAGGGGCTGGTAGTATTTGGTATTTGACAGCTGTCTAATGGCTTCTGTATGGTAATCAGTTCTATTCATCACCACCAAACTGCCCCCTTTATCTGCGGGCTTGAATACCAGGTCCGGATTATTCCCCAGGTCATATAACAGACTAATCTCATGCTGAGACAAATTGGTATGCTGGTGCTCTTTATTGCAGTGGAGTACACGGTTACATTCGGAAGTTACAACATCCTCAAACATCCTAACCGCGTTGGTTGTAGCAGGTGGGATAAAGGTACTCTTGGGTCTGAGTAGGGGGGTGTGGGGGGGGCAGGTTACTCTCGGGGTCAGAGGAGGAAAAAATTGCTTCAGCCGTATGTTCCTAAACAGGGCGGTCAAATCCTTACGGATATCAATGGGCCTACATTGAGGAGTAAATACAAATGATAATCCCCTGTTAAGAATCCTCAACTCCGCTTCCGAGAAATTATATGAAGATAAGTTGATTACTAAGTCTTTCTTTGTTTCTTGCGTCCTCCTTGAAAATCCCGCTGGTCCTGGGAGCTCTTTTTATTTCTTTTACGGAAATTATACCCTTCCTTTGGTCTCACGTCAGCTTGTGACGTGGATGCTCCCTGGGCTTCCTCATCCGAGGGGGCTGTGTTGACCGACTCCCTCGAAAAACCCACTCGCCTGTTACCCGGGTAACCCCCTCTGGAGGGTCTATTGTAGACCTGCCCTTTGGCATAGTCCTCCTGGTCTCGTTCGAACTTCCCAGTTTTTCTACTCTTCAAATCAGCAAATAAAGAGTCGCATTGTTCTTTAATGCGCGCCAGGTCTGGCTCCTTGATGCTATCCTTCAAAGATTCCCTCATTTGAGTAATCTCAGGCCTCAGCTCATTTACCTCCTGAGTAGACCTCTCAATTAAGAGGCACATCAATTCAACTGAGCAGCGGTCCAGGACTTTGTTCCAGCTTTTTACGAATGCCTCGTCCTCCTTATAGGTGCCCGGTGGGAGCTTAACCCTGAGACCCCTGGGTATCATATTGTGGTGGATATAATCCGCCAATGCCCCTGCTGTTAATTGTACCCTAGTGGTTCTTAATTCCTTGGTGAGTAACTCCTTGACACTGTGAGTCGGGGGAGTGGCGGCCTCCATGGCGGTAGCCCCTTCTCCTGTGGACACTACAGGTGCCCATATTTGTAGCAAATTAGAAATGCGTTGATCACTGTTAGAATTGGCCATGCCTCACCTCTTGTATCCCCAGAGCTCAAGGCTCAAACTACAATGTAACACAAACAGGGGAGCGCCAATATACAAACACAAATAGGACCACAGGTCCGTAATAAGTTCAAAAAATAAGTTCCCCAATGGGGTTACCGTATATAGGAATTCAGAGTCCAATCTCAGTGTTCATAAATCAAATGTCTTTTATCATCCACGTGCCAGACAAATACAGTCCATACAATCCAAATGAAAGTTCACAATGCTGGCAGTTCCGTGTAAATCAGGTACAGTATCATCCAATCGTCATTCCAAGCCGTGTTGGGGAACACACGTTGTAACACTCCTGGCACCGAGCCTTGAAAAAGACCCATTTGCCGGGTCGAAACGAGAGTTTGGAGTTCTCTGCTAATGTGCCTCGTCGGCTGTGTACACCCAACTGTGTATTTGCATCACCCCTGTTGCTTGTATTGCATATACCGCTAGGAATGATAAATTGACTGCCAGGAGTGTTACAACGTGTGTTCCCCAACACGGCTTGGAATGACGATTGGATGATACTGTACCTGATTTACATGGAACTGCCAGCATTGTGAACTTTCATTTGGATTGTATGGACTGTATTTGTCTGGCACGTGGATGATAAAAGACATTTGATTTATGGACACTGAGATTGGACTCTGAATTCCTATATACGGTAACCCCATTGGGGAACTTATTTTTTGAACTTATTACGGACCTGTGGTCCTATTTGTGTTTGTATATTGGCGCTCCCCTGTTTGTGTTAAAGTGTGACCAAACCACAGCCGCTGTTAAGAATCTTTCTTTCTCTAATCTCTTTCCCCCTAACCTGACATTGTAACAAATCCCCAATAAAGAAACAAATAATTGTAACTTTTTCCCTCTCCATAGTGATACATTGTGTCTTTTACTGTCTCCTTTAACATTAAATATGAAATGAGCGTTCTTCCAGGCTGCAGAAACATGGCCCGGGATGCCCATATGGCATCTTGGGGATACTGGAACTGAGCTCCCCCAAACCGTGGATACGGAGACCCTGAGGCCCCCGTATCCACAAGATGGCCGTTCACCTCCATTTTAGTGTCATATTTTTCTTCCATGAATCCCAAGACCTACTGCTATCTCGGACTTTCCATTCAGACGCTTCCCCATTGGGAACAATTGTTTGTTTTCTAAGTATTGTATTTCCTCAAGCTCCCAGCTGATTGTCAAAAAGCCGGTTCTTGATCCTTCACATATTCTCCACTCCCGCAGCTGCCCGGACGGCCCCCTCCTCCCTCGAAGAAGCCTGTGTTCCATGGGTCTCCTTGGCTGTTTGCCAGGAAATCCTCGCTTTAGGGGAATTTAGGGTCCCTGCCCCATCAGGGCGAGACCACCCTAAATTCTTGTTCAATATCACCCCTGTGGCAGTGAATTCAAAAGGCCCTGCCCTAAACGTCATTTCCCAGAATTCTGATCTATTCTCATGTTAAAGCACTTGGGTTTACCCATTCCAAGTTTGAAAAGTAACTTTTAAAATGAAAGTGCTGCATGGCCTCCAAGTCAGTAGAGCTTGGGTTTCCCCTCTTAAAGTTGGAGAAGTTATTTTTAAAATACAGGTGCTGCATTGCCTCCGAATCAGCAGCGCCAGAGAATTCAAAAGACTCCACTCTAAACAACATTTCCCAGAATTCTGCTCGCTTCTCGTGTTAAAGCCTTAATATAAGTGTGGTTTCTGCCTCTCTCACTGGGCCAGCCATGTGTGGAGAGGCTTCTTCCTTGCCCAGACATCCCTCCCTCCCTGGCTGCCCTTTTTGGGGGAAAATCGGAGCTTCTTCTTCCTCTCTAGCCTCACCATCCACCTTGGGGTCCTTTGGAGGAACCAAACTCAGCCCTTTTGGAGGCGTAGCAGTGCCCGCAATGGAGACCTGGAACCATTTATGAAACTTACATAACTCATCTGAAAGTCATAGGTTTTGAATCTTAAGGGGGTTTTTTTGCCCCATTGCCCCTTGTGTTTCTAAATATTGCCTCATATGTATGAATCCATTGAATTAGATCCGAAAAATGAATTACAAATGAAATTTTGCACACTCCAGATATAGATATAGGAAGGAACAATGGTAATATGGGAAGTTGGGGTTACAAGAGTATGTGGAAGTCCAATTATAGGACAATGAATTGTTGAGCTGGCAAAACCTATAAAGACACATACACCAATGTTATATTGATGTACACCATTAACGGCATGCTACCTAGATTTTCGGAAATCATCTGTTCCTAGATCAATAAATAATTCAGAGAGGCTTTAATTGTATAAACATTCAAGCAGCAAACAAACAAAATAAAAAGGTGAAAGTATTTTGAACTTAAAAGAAAATGCAAAAGCCACATAAAGAATGCACGAATCAAGTTGTCTGGAATGTGTTGAGACTTTTAAACTGAAAGTACCTTGAAATGCTTCTCTTTGGAGAACTGTTCAGGACTGGCAGGTTCAGGACTGGCAGGTTTCAAGAACTTGCAACCACCACAGTTTCCTTGAAAATCCATAAATTAATCAAACATTAGAGGAAAAATCTTAAGTATCCACCTCTCTCACAAAGGAAGTCATGTGTTGGTTAACTCCAACCTCTGGAACTTCTCAACATTTAAGAAACTAAAGAATGTGATTGACAATGGAAAGTTAGTGCTTAAGTAATGTAAGGCCTTTATGTGATCTTTGGGCTACTCTGTCATTCTGCTAAATGGCAATTACATGATGCTATACCATCATTCTGCTGAATGTCAGCATTATGTAACAAACTTTTTTCTTCGTGGGCCCTGTGAATCCACACTTATGAAGTCTGCGCGCCAAGTGCAGGCCCAACAGAAACTATCCAGTTTGAATTTTTCAAGTTTTGGTGGTAGCTCCGCCCAGCCCTCCCCGAGGGCATAAAAGGCACCCTCTGTGTGCCATCCGCATTCCTTTGTTTTCCGCCACTAGGCCAACATCGGAACATCGCTAGTGATCTGTGGTATGTCCACAACTAGTTTTCAGCTTTGCGCTTCTTGCAAAGGGAAGATTCCTGACTGCGACAGACACTCGCAGTGCCTCCGTTGCCTCGGCGATACCCACATCGTCTCGACGTGCCAGTTTTGCCAGTCTTTCTCGACCCAGACCAGAAGGAGCAGGGTGCGGAGACTTCGAGCCTACCTGATGGAAACGGCTCTTGCTCCCCTGGAGTTGGTGGCGGCTGCCCCATCTCCTGTGGTGACTGCGGCGGCTGCTGCGGTCCCTTCGCCGACCTCTCTCCCGGCCGGGAAGAAACGGTCGACGAAGGTGTAGCACACAACAGCTCCATCGAAGTCGACTACATCAAAGACTTCGTCAGCAAGACCCTGCATGGTAACCACCGAGACTGTGCAGCCGGTCCGGTCCCGACGGCCGTCGGCGACATCGGTCACCTCTGGCTTCTCCCAGAGATCGGCTGTTTCTGTGGCTCCCTCTTCAAAGGCCATGAAAATCGCTTTTAAGAGGTCGAGCGAGGAGGCGCAGCGTGTGAAGACCCAGGTGATCCCACCAACTCCGGGGAAGACCCTCGAATTGGCCGCCTCACAACCACCCTCTCCAAAGAGAAGAAGGGTCGTTTCCTCCTCAGCCTCTTCCAGAGCTGCCACATGGGGCACCTCTTCAAGATCTACTTCCCCCGCTCGTCCCCTCGATGTGGAGAGTTCGACGGTGCGGATTGAGGAACGACGCTCGTCTCCGGGAGACTCAGTACAGAGAGTGGTTCAGATCCCCCCAGGGCAGTCGTCGGTGCGACAGCTGTTCATAGCAGCTACACCGGAGAAGGGAAGGCAGACCATGAGGCTGGCACAAGCACCGGCGACAAAACGAACCGCCCCATCGACGGTGTCCCTCCAGCATCGACCGTCTCGGCGCACACCGCCATAATGGCCCCCTTTCCAGCTTCTATCAAAGTGGCCGAGTCATCATGTTCGAAAGGCGAAATCGAAGATGACGACCCTCCCAGATCTGTCGTTTCTGGGTCTGTCCTCTCCCTGGGCATGGACCGTACCCCCTCGATTGAGGCTTGCAATCCCGACCCGTCATCTCCGACCGACAACATAAGGGCGTTCGGTGACCAGATGACTAGGATGGCAGTCGCCCTGGGCATACCAATCGAGAAGACCGTTAAGGCCTCTACCTGCCCGGTCTTTAGCAGGGTCCAACCACAGGAGTCTCAGACGCCTCAACTCCCACTGTTAGGGAACCTGGAAGAAGTTCTCCGAGCTTCATGGAAGACGCCATCTTCCATTCCACCAACGGCCAAGCGCATTGACGCTTGGTACCGTACGGATGAGGAAGAAAAGGAATGGCTGAAAAACCATCCGGCTCCTAACTCCCTCATAGTCAAGTCGGCACTGTTGTCGGGGAGAGAGGCGTCCACTCCGACCGACCGGGAGGGAAAGCGCTTCGACGCAGTTGGCCGCAAGATCTATTCTAGTGGCCTCTTGCTCACCAAGATGGCCAATTACGGGGCCTGCATGGGCGCCTACCAAGAAGTGCTCTGGGAGAACTCGGCTCCTTTCTTCCAATCCCTCTCGGCGGAGCAGCAGTCGGCCCTTTCGACCTTTATGCAAGAGGCAATCTCTCTGGCGCACCATCAAATCCTGATGGCCAGACACACAGCCGATACAGCGGGAAAACTCCTCGCTCATGCCATCGCCATTCGCCGTCACGCCTGGCTAAAGTCATCGAGACTCTCGTCAAGTTCTCGTCAAGTCATTGAAGATCTCCCCTTCGATGCGCAGGGCCTCTTCAACGCTGGCACCAATGAAAAGTTAAAGACCAACCATGACTTTAAGCTGCTGACGGCCAAACTGGACAACCCCCAGCAGTCCAGACCCAGGTGGTCTCATCAATGACCCCGTTATCAGCAACGGTCCTTCCCACATAGGCAAGGACCAAGGTCGTATGCTCCACTGCAGCAGTCTCAACAACCTCGCCAGCAACAGCAACAGCAACAACAACCGAACCGGTTGAGAAACCAATGCTCCCGCTCTCGCCAGACACCTGGCACCGGGAAATTCCGGCATCGGGTTTAATGGGGCGCTGGACGCCACCGTCTCATCGCAAGATACCACTGCTGTCTACATGCCACTCTTCCCCCATCGACCTCAACCACCATTCAACCCACCGTTTGGAGGCCGCCTGGCGCATTTCATCGATGCCTGGCGACGCATCACCTCCGATGCGTTGATGCTCAAAGTTGTGGAAGACGGCTATGCCTTAGAGCAGTGTTTCTCAACTAGTGTGCCGTGAGCGATCATCAGGTGTGCCGTGGGAAATTGGAACCTCCAGGAAGGGGGGGGAGACTCTAGTGTGTTGAAATATAAAAACCCTAAGAAACCTACCTCCATAAAGGCACAAAATTACAAACACCCCCTCCCCCCCCCGTTGTCTACTTGGTCACTCCCTCTCCATGCATTGGGAAGGCCCGCCTCCATTTCCCCAAGTAGAGACCTCCTCTTGCCTCCTGGGGGTTCTGTGTGGGAAGTTTGACCCAGTTCTATCATCGGTGGGGTTCAGAATGCTCTTTGATTGTAGGGGAACTATAAATCCCAGCAACTACAACTCCCAAATGTCAAGGTCTATTTCCCCTGAACTCCATCTGCGTTCATATTTGGGCCTATTGAGTATTCATGCCAAGTTTGGTCCTGATCCAACATTGTTTGAGTCCACAGTGCTCTCTGGATATAGGTGAACTACAACTCCAAAACTCAAGGTCAATGCCCACCAAACCCTTATAGCATTTTCTCTTGGTTATGGGAGTTCTGTGTGGGAAGTTTGTGTCTTTCTGCCATTCCTGCCAGGATATCTATGTTGAGTTCATTGAAACAGGCCCAGGTTTCACACTGAGTGTATAAATACATTTTAAAAACATATTAACTATATGTATTACTGTGTTAGAGTGTCATTTTGTGTGATTTTGGTTGGTGGTGTGCCCCAGGATTTTGCAAATGTAAAAAGTGTGCAGCGGCTCAAAAAAGGTTGGGAAACACTGCCTTAGAGTTCGACGAGCTGCCTCCAACGGGGCGAATCGTCGAGACAGAGCCGTCCCAAGCAATCTTGAAAGAGGTCAACACACTATTACAGAAGGGAGCAATTTCTCCATCCCCTGCATGTCAGGACGACCGGGCTTTCTTCTCCAGGTACTTCACGGTACCAAAGCCTGACGGTACTCTGCGACCCATCCTGGACCTAAGGGACTTAAACGAGTTCATTTTGCTCCAGAAGTTCAGTATGGTGACGGTGTCGTCCATCCTCCCACTTCTACAGGCCCACAACCATTTTGTGTCCATAGACTTGAAGGATGTGTATTTCCACGTATCGGTGAGACCGACGCATCGACGCTTCCTCGCTTTCAAGGTCAATGGACAGACGTACCACTTCAACGTCCTCCCGTTCGGACTCGGAACCGCACCCAGGACGTTCTCGAAGTGTATGTCGGTGGTGGCCGCACACATCCGGAGACAGAAAATCCAGATTTTTTCCATACCTGGACGACTGGCTGCTGTCACGATGCAAGGACTCGGCCGGCCCCTTAATCACACACACAGAGACGGAAATCAACTAACTATTTTATTGAAGAATAAAAACATATAAAAAGGCAATTGTCCATAAGATGAAAGTATTGTCCAAAAGTAAAGAGTCTGTAGTAAAATTCAAAGGCAAAGGTCTTGGCAAAAGACTTGGCAAAAGCTCCGCAAATCCAAGCGGATCAAGAAACATGGTAAAGTTCATGCAAGGCCCCAAGAAACTTCTTGGCAAGGTACAAGCCACAACTTGGCTCCGTGGTCCTTTGCTCGCTACACTTCGCTAGGTTAGAAGTGGCCGAGCTACTGAGGATCCGTTCCCACGGATCCTATACTTAAACCTCACGGCGGGACCCCCGACGCTCTAGGCTTTGGCGGTAATCTGTGGTACGGGATCTCGCGCTTCTCTGGCGCTCTAGGCTGCGGTGCCAATCCCTCCTGCTGGAGTCGATGCTCCGTCTCCTATCAAAGCTCTGACCTTGCCTCCCAGCACCTGGCTCACTATCTTCATGAGAGTCTGACTCCCCTTCAGCTTCCATGGCCTCATCGCCCATGTTTTCCCAAATTCTCTCCTGTGATCCGTACCCACCCGGTTTCTCATAACAATCATCGCTATCAGTACTTTCAGGATCAGCCTGACCTTCCCAGTCCTCATAGGCATCCGGCCATCCTTCATCCCAGGCCAAGCTCTCTGTGGGAGAGGAAGGTCCAGCTAGCTCATTAACCCCTTCCTCCAGTTCGTCCTCAGCTGCGGCTGGTTCCCTTGCAAGTGGGACCCCCAGTGCTGCCCCCTGCCCCCCAGGCACAAAAGAGAACTGGGTTGCTACAGCTGCTGGCAGCTCAGTTGCCGGACCTCCTGCTACACCAGTTGTCAACTACGTTACACCTGCTTTCCTCCCTTGGCCTCTGCCTCAACACGGAGAAGTCCCAACTCGAGCCGACGACTTGTATCAAGTTCATCGGAACGATGTTTGACTCGAGGGACCAGATCGCCTTTCTACCGCATCCTCGGTTCCAGGCGCTCCGGAGGGAAATTCTGACGTGTCAAGGACAACCTATAGTCACAGCGAAGGATGTCCAAGTTCTCTTGGGCCATATGGCCTCGACGGTTTCCGTGATGCCGTTTGCCTGACTGCGCTTCCGCCCCCTTCAAAGATGGTTTCTCGACCACTTCAATCCTGACTGACTGACTGACTGACTTTATTATTTCTGAGTCGCCCTCCACGTTAGTGCTCCGGGCGACTTACACACAACAAATTCCACAATTAAAATAGAGTATTTAAAACTAGATTAAAATATTCAGTGGTTAAATGCAGGGGCCAGGCTCGGTATTTGAGTTCCTGGTTCTGCATTAACCATGGGCTTTTCTAAATAGCCAGGTCTTCAGAGCGGTCAGGAACTGGGGCAGGTCGAGGGAGGCTCTCTGGTCCGGTGGCATCGAGTTCCAAAGAACGGGGGCCACAACGGAGAACGATCTCCGTCTCGTGGTCTCCAGGTGGGCCTCTTTCAAGCCTGGTACGTGAAGAAGGTTCTTGTTTACTGGCCGCGGGGTCCTTGAGTAAGCAGGCATCAACAGGCGGTCTTTTAGGTATGTTGGGCCCCGGCCCCGTAGGGCCCCATAGGGATCACCACTCAAAGCTCCTCTCCATGTCGACTTCAGTCCGGGACTTCCTGGCCTGGTGGAAGGACCACCACAATGTATGTGTTGGAGTTCCGTTTCACCCACAGACCACATCCATCACTCTTACGGATGCCTTGCTGTCTGCCTGGGGAGCCCACACCGGGACCTTCTCGATACACGATCAATGGTCGGACATCGAGAAACTCCACCATATCAACTATCTGGAGTTGCTGGCCATTTTCAAGTCTCTACGATCCTTCGCCCCTCTGGTCTCCAACAGAACAGTACTGGTCAGGACGGACAACATAGTGGCCATGTACTATGTGAACAAGCAGGGGGGCACCGGATCGAGTAAGCTTCTCTCTCTCTCTCTCTAGCTTTATGGGAGTGGTGCGTTCTTCACCAAACCCTCCTCAAGGCAATCCACCTCCCGGGAGACCAGAACACCCAGGCGGACACGCTGAGCCGGACGCGCTGGTCGTCACATGAATGGATGATCCACCCAGACGAGCTTCACCGTCTGTTTCTGGAGTGGGGAGTTCCAGAGGTCGACCTCTTTGCGTCACCGGAAAACAACCAGCTCCCCCGATACGGGGCTCGACTGGACCCGGAGTCCCACCCCGGATGCCTCGGGGATGCCTTTCTGATCGACTGGACGAACGGCTTCTTCTACATCTTCCCGCCGATCCCACTCCTGTTGCGGATCATCGAGCGGATACAACTGTCCCGGGTCGACTGCATCTTGATTGCCCTGTACTGGCCGAGGCAGGTCTGGTTCCCCACCCTCCTGCTCATATCGGAGGGTCACTGTCGCCATCTCCCACGCCGACCGGACTTGCTGACGAGAGAGAATGGCCTGCTCTTGCATCCAGACCTCCTGTCCCTGCACCTCACGGCCTGGAGGATCCATCCTTAGCCAGCCTCTCCCCAGGAGTGGTGTCCATCCTAGCGGCCGCGCACAAGCCCACCACGTCGAAGGCATATGCAGCATGCTTCACCCGTTTTGCGACGTTCCAGGCTCAATGTGGAGTCGACACCTTTCCACCGGCAATCCCGATGGTCTTGGACTTCCTCACCGAGCTAGCCCAGCGCAACCTGTCGATGTCCTCCTTAAAGACACACCTCGCCGCGCTGTCGTGGTACAGCCAACAATGGGGCAATCCATCCATGTTCCAATCCCGCTGGTGAAGAGGTTCCTCAAGGGATATACCAACCTCTGCCCCCCGGTGCATCCACCGACCCCAGGATGGAACCTCGACCTGGTACTGAAGGTACTGATGTTGCCGCCCTTCGAACCATTGTCCTCGATCGACCTGCGTCTCGTGTCTTGGAAGGTGGCCTTTTTGGTCGCCATCGCATCAGCACGTTGCCCGTCAGAACTGGCGGCACTGCAAGTGGACGAACCCGACCTACTGTTCCTACCAGATAGGGCAGTGCTGAGACCTGACATCACCTTTCTGTCCAAGGTGGTCTCATTGTTCCATCTCAACGAGGACATTGTGCTCCCCTCTCTCGCCCAGTCATAAAATCAGAGAACTAGCAGGGAATAAATGGATGACATACAAGGAATTAATTAAGTGGAATGGGGAGAGGTATATAATTAAATCAAAGGAAGAATTAGAGGAAGAGGGGCTCCAATTAGGATGGTTTTCATACCTACAAGTGTATGAAAAGTTTAAGGAAGACATCAAAAGAGGATTTATAGGGGAAGAGAAAGAGCTGGGACAAAAAATTATGGGGGAAGAAGAGAAACAAATTGGGAAAATTTATAGAGTACTTTTGGAGACATATACAGCAAATAATCAGGAGAGGGCCTATATGGCCGAGTGGTCCAGGAATCTGGGATTTAGAGTTAAGCCCCAAATGTGGAAAAACATATGGTGTACAGTAGTGAAAAATCCCTAAGTAATCCCTTCAGGGAAAATTGGGTTAAAATCATTTACCGCTGGTACCTCCCACTGGACAAGCTGGCCAGAATGTACAAGAACCTAGACCCCAAGTGCTGGAAGTGTGGAAATAAGAACGGGACTTTCTTTCACCTCTGGTGGACATGCCCCAGAGTTACTAAGTACTGGGCAATGATTCAACGGGAAATCCAAAAAAAATGATTAGTTACAAATTGGAGAGGAAACCAGAGATAATGTTACTGGGGATGGTGGAGGGAACAATATTACCAGTAGAGAGAAAAAAAATTTTGTTGATAGGGATAACGGCAGCTAGGATCTTATACGCAAAGGGATGGAAGACACAGACAACCCCGTCCAGAGAAGAATGGTTTATGAAAGTGATGGAGACTATACAAATGGACTGGCTGACGGAAAGACTGAGGAATAAACAAAACCAGGGGCTCGGAAGGACGAACTGGGAACCAATTAGAGACTACTCCAGAAGAGAGTTTAATGTTGATTTATTATTGGATTAATGACAAAAATACAATGCTTCTCTACCCAAATACAGGATTGAAGAAGGAGGAAATCAACGGGAAGGGGATATAGAAGGGTCTACTAGGAAGAGGCTCCCGCTCTTCACCCAACTTTGTCTGCACACTATTTACACTCTTGTATAACTTATAGTAAACCCGGAAGCCAACTCTGGGCTTTCCGGGCCTTACTTGCTATTCTGTTCATATTGTTTTATGTTCCTTTTTTTCTTGTTCTATATTTTATCTGCTGAAAATCAATAAAAACTGATATTTTTTTTAAAAAAGGACGATTGACAAGGGCCATGGCAGCGTCCACGGCTTTCTTGCAAGGCATCCCCCTAGATGCCATCTGCAGGGCTGCCATTTGGGCTAACCCGCTCACCTTCAAGTCCCACTATAGAATGGACACCAGGGACAACAAGGGCACGGCCTTTGGAAAGGCAGTTCTAACCTCGGGGTCCATGTAGACTCGGTCGAGGGTTAGCCTCAAGTGTTTTTTTCCTCCGCCTGCACCTAACACTGTTATTTGAGGCCTGCGTGCCTGACATGGATGGTGCTTGTTGCACTATGCTTACTACATGCCTTGGTCGATTGACAGAATGTGAGGCCTGCATGCCTGACATGAATGGTGCTTGTTGCACTTTGCTTACTAAGTGCCCTATTTAGTGGACATAATGTGAGGCCTGCGTGCCTGACTTGAATGGTGCTTGTTGCACTGCACTTTCTGTGTGTTTTCTAATTACAGACTGTGAGGCCTGCGTGCCTGACATGAATGGTGCTTGTTGCACCACACTTCTTCTATGCACTACTCTGTTTACATATAGTGAGGCCCTCATGCCCACATTGTATGGTGCATGTTGCACCCCCTGTTTCTCAGGTTGGGAGTTTTTCCCCATTTGGGTTTTTTCTCCCCTCGTTCCCCTCGGGGTTATGGCAATACATTGTCTTTGGTCCTTACATTGGGTGAGTCTGTTGATTCCCTCCTCCGTGACCTTAGCTTGCTAACTCTTCATAAGTGTGGATTCACAGGGCCCACGAAGAAAAATTGTAGGTTACATACTTGTGACCATCTTTCTTCGAGTGGAGCCCTGTGAATACACACTAACCCGTCTGGCCTTCCCCACTTCAACAGCCTCCCCTTCCTCGTTGCCCTAGTGACGAAGGAATGCGGATGGCGCGCAGAGGGCGCCTTTTATGCCCTCGGGGAGGGCTGGGCGGAGCTACCGCCAAAACTTGAAAAATTCAAACTGGATAGTTTCCATTGGGCCTGCACTTGGCGCGCAGACTTCATAAGTGTGTATTCACAGGGCTCCACTTGAAGAAAGATGGTCACAGGTATGTAACCTACCAATATTCTTATTTATTATCCTATAATGCAGTGGGTAATGCACGGTGAATATTGTCCTATAGTGTAGAGACACCAACGCAAATGGAGCCCCCGGTAGTGAAGGGGTTAAACCCCTGGTCCAGCAAGACTGGAGACCAACAGGTTGCAGGTTCGAATCCGGGGAGAGTTTGGATGAGCTCCCTCTATCAGCTCCAGCTCCCCACACAGGGACATGAGAGAAGCCTCCCACTAGGATGGTAAAACAGGATAACATCCTACCATCCCCTGGGCAACATCCTTGCAGGAGGCCAATTCTCTCACACCAGAAGCAACTGACACACACACACACAACCAAAATACACAAGTGGATGTCTAGAATCTTTTCAGTTAGTGTCAACTAGAAAATACTCAATTGTTGAATTATGAAAATAAACATATTGGTAAATCCATAGCCCCCAATGATCCTAATTCAGCTGCAAAGATCCACATTAATCCTGTCATTCCACTTTCTCAGGCCCCTTCTACACAGCTGTATAAAATCTACATTATCTGCTTTGAACTGGATTATATGGCAGTGTAAACTAAGGGTGCATCCAGACAGCCCTTTAATTTGAGAACGTTGGCATTTTTAAAACATGGATGTTCCCGGATCCTAGTCTACACATTCCCCTGAAAGCTCATGCTTTCTGGGGCAGGTGTCCAGATGTGCTCCCGGAACTTTCTGGGAGAACACATGGGCACTCTAACTCCCTCACCAACCCCCCCCCCCCCCAAACCCGTTTTAAAAATAAAAGAACTTACCCAACCTCCAATCGCATGGTGCCAGAGCTCTCTTGGTGCATAGGAAAGATGTACCAGGAGAAAGCCAGTGGGGAGAGGAAAATTGCTCCTGCCCCTGACACGTCATTCCTATGCACCAGGAGAGGTCTGGCACAATGTGAATGGAGGCCAGGTATGTTCTTTAATTTTTTTAAAAAAGGGTTTGGGGGGATTTTGGGGAGGGCGGTTGTGTCCTCATGGTTTTCTGGGCTAATTTTTGAGGGAGTAGTCCAGACAGCAGAAGTAGTGGGTTTATCCCATGCCTTCCAAGAAGGTGCGGAATAAACCCACTAACAATTAAATTTGCGACAAACATGGGCTTTCCTGGTTTGTGGCAAATGAATTAGTGTTTGTCTAGGACGTCATCTGGATGTCCCCCTTTTAATTGTGGGAACTCCTGCATCAAAGGGACGGTCTGGATGCGCTCTAGGATAATCGAGTTCAAACCAGATAATGTGGATTTTCTCCTTTGATAACCTGGATTTTCTGGCAGTGTAGAAGGGGCCTTACCTGCTTTTAAAATGTTTCAGTTTTTCCCTCTTGCTCCCACTTTCCATTTTTCTCTTGGTCTTATTTAAATTAGTACAAATTGAGTTCAAATTGCAAAATTAGCTTGCATAACTTAAGCAGGGGGAGGGGGATGACCTTCACATTACTTTTCCCAGAATAACAGTGTTTGTGCTGGCTTGCCAATTCTGAGAGGTGCCATCCTTAAAAAATATGTTTGCAAAACTCTGCTTAGTTTAGGTACAACTCTATATCCTCTTACCTGGAAGAAAGTGATATTTCATTCAGTGGGGATTACTTTTGACAAGAAATACAAAGGATGAGCAATGAGTCACTTATTCCTTTGACAAAGTGGTGTGTGTATGTGAAGTGCAAAGCACAGATTTTCCCAAGCTAAAGGGGCACTTGTATGCAGCTGTGGAGAATCCTGTTATTATAGCTAGAAGAATACCAAAAAAGAAAACTCCTCATACTCTATTGAAGATAACTTGGGGTCTACTTAGTGGTTGGCAAGAATGAGTGGGATGAAAATCAAAATGACTAGTTCCAGGAATGGAAACCTCCAAATGTGACTTCTCAAAATAGCTGATACCGGGAATAAAATAAGACACAAAAGGTGTTATTTTTGGACTTGTGGTATGGATTTAGGATGGGAAACTCAAAAATAGACTTGTGTGAAGAATCTCTATGTCTTTTCTTTTCTTTGATTGTTTGTACTACCAATCCCATATATTTACTTTTTAGACCACACTGCTTCAATATTATGCCAGTTGAAATGACTCCAGATCAACCCTGATTTTGGAATTGTTGACAAAGTCAGCAAAAGTTCTAGTCAGATGCAGCCATGTAAATCTGAATTAAACCACATTTCCCTTTTGGTAACAAAGAATAGAGTAAAAAAAACCCTTAGTTTTATTGACAACAGCTCCTCCAAACCCCCAGACAACATAAACAGTTTGGATGTTTCTAGTATCCATCATCATTTCAGGGAATTGGGTGTATGGAAGATGTGAATAATAGGTGAGTTTCACTGGAAAGCATCCTTCCAAAACTTATGTGATTAAAGTATCATTATGTTATTATGGCAGGCTATGGTGAATTGACACACAGAGTGAGCAATATACAGTTCAAGGCTTCATATTGTGTGTATGTACCTTCAAGGCACCTGTCAACTTACAGCAACCCCATGCAATTTACGTTTTCTTAAGCAAGGAATATTCAGAGATTATTTGTCATTGCTTTCCCCCCTCTTAAATATAGGCAGAAGTCCATGCTGGATTTAAAACAAAAATACACTAGGGGTCCTGTTGCAAGGCTTTCCCCTCCTTCTCTTCCCCGTTGCTCTGCTGCCACATACGCTTCTCCTCCTCTCTCTCTGCTGCGCTCTCAGATGCTTCTCTTCCCTGTTGCTCTGCCATGCCCCATTGGCAATTTCAAAAGAAAATAAACTTATAGTAACTTTGCCACACTAATTCACCACATATTCACTGTACCACTAACAGAAGCATCTAGCTTGTCCTTAGTGGTTTACCATGTAGCCCTGCTAGACATTATGTAACACAGGTCAAGAATTTTCCACCATGACATTATGCAAATGGTTCATAGAAGTACATGTATGTCTCTGCTGACACAGTCATGCCATACTCAACATAGTTACTATTGGTATAGCAAACCTATCATAAATTCACATGAGGTTTAGTGGGTTTGCTGATCTGACGAGTGACTATAAGAAAACTGCTTCAGCCATCCTCAGAAATAGGGACTGGAAGCATTATTTCTCAGCCAGCCATAGTCTGAGAATTATGATCCAAAAAGTAACATCTCTAGGCTTGCTCAAAACAATGATATTTGAAGGCCAGTTCTGAACAGACCTAGAGATGTTTCTTTTTGGACCACAATTAATGAATAAGGCCTCTTGCTTCTGTCACATATTTCCTCCAGGCCTTCAGCTAGCTGCTAGAGAATCTCTTTACTGTTGTGAGGTCTAAAATCTTTCTAACAAAATATGCCAGGGATTGAAACTGATTTTTTTTTACTGACTGGGTAGTGTTCTTTGCCATATATTGAATTATAAGTCTTCCCATTTCAGTCACTACTTTATAGGGAAGTCTAAGGATAAATCACAATGACAAGGTAGAATATATGTAAAATATGTGGGTTTGGAACAAATTCCAGACAGTTACCCCATGGCATTGGCTGAATTTCAAATAAATGTCTGAATGTATGTATCTTTTCCCTTTTCTCTAAGAAAATTCCATGGAAATAAATAATAATGCCTCTTGAATTCCACTTCATGCAAACAGGGGATTATTTTGTTCCAGAAAATCCTTTATTATACGGGAAGGATTCAATCAATTTGTGCCATTGTTATTGATTTATTCAACTCAGCACAGTGAATGAAGCCCTAAAGCCCTGTACTCTCACACTAGCACTCCCTCTGGTGTTAGCTCTTAACACAAAACACTGGTCGTTTGTCAAAGGGCTCTTCCACGCAGCAATATAACCCAGAATATCAAGGCGCAAAATCCAACACTAACTGCTTTGAACTGGGTTATCTGAGTCCACACTGCCGTATATTCCAGTTCAAAGCCGAAAACCAGGGCCAAATTATGGCTCTTAACTTAAAATCCTCTTAAGTCAGAGTGTTCTTAGGTCAAGGTTCTACTGGATAAGGACACAGTGAAATTCATGGTCCAAAAATATCTATTTTGTGATACCTTCAAGGTAAAATGGCAAACTAAACACATCATTAATTGTATTTTGTGCAGTGAAAACTAGTGTACTATTAATAGAAGGAAACTTTGATGGATGTTTAACTATATTGGGTGCTTCACATAGGCCTACTAGCCTTTCCACGAGGAGTAAATAGCACATGACAAATGCAGCCATGCAGTGAAGCTCCAGCATTGTTTGCGAATGAAAGAGAACCTTAGAAATATGCCATTTTTAGTTGAAGTGTTTGTGATTGGTGGGGGCCGGGGGATGGACACACAACTTTTTGGGCATATGTTTTCTACATAAAATTATGCCTGCTATACATAAGAACATAAGAAGAGCCATGCTGAATCGGACCTCAGCCCATCTAGTCCAGCATTCTGTATCACACAGTGGCCCACCAGTTGTACACGGGGATCTCGAGCAGAAGGGAGGGCAAAACCCTGACCTGCTCCCGACCCCCCATTATACTTTCCTTCATGCATGACTTTGCATGTTACACACACTTGTCAAATAGGACTTTGATGAGACATGCTTTACTTATATCCCATTTGAAACGCTGAAGTATTTTGATGGGTAACACTATCATTTCTGACCATCCTCTCTCATTAAATAGAGCCAAGCAAGCTTCCTGATTTTCAGGTGAGGAAGGCAGGCATGATAAGTGAAATGATTACCTGGGTAACATAGAAAGAAGATTAAATTTGAGTGGTCTTCTTCATCGTAATGCTGGTGGCAAGGAAACCGTCCTTCTCTTATTCATTTTAATTGCTCAGAGTCATCCAGCAGGGCTGTTTGGAGGAGTCAATGGGCCTATTACCTTTCAGCTCTTAAAAGAAAATGTAAACACAAGAGCATTATGACCAAATGCCATATTTTGCAGATGAAATTATTCTTGCCCATAACAACATGGATACCACAGGAAATAATCCATCTTGAAAACCTGAGGAGCAGTTGCTAATCTTGAACTCCTCTCACAATACAGAATCATAGTTCTGTGGTTCCAGCCTGTGGAACCTGGGATTTGCAGTTCAAGCAGCGAACCTCCTCAAACTACAAATTCTAAATGCCATAGGATGCAAGCATGATATTTAGAAGTGGAATCATAGCACTACAACAGTGTATAGTGAGAAAGAGAAGAGGGTCCATCCATCCCCGCCACGTGAACAAAGTGACTAGATTAAGCATATGGCAGGTTTCTGGTTCCTTAACTTTTTTTGTGATAAGGAGGAATCACACATGTTTTAGCATATGGGACCCAGAATGAGAAGCCATTTCTTTTCCTAAATGGTGTCCTTCTTTGTTCCCACAAGCCAGGGAGTAGGGGCATAATTTGGTGAAAATCTAATTGTCTTATCTTGGAAAAATTGGTTTTGGGTGTGCACTATCCTGCTAAACCAGAAAGATAGAATGTCAGTGTCTGGAGGCTCCTTTATGTGAATTACCTAAAGTGTGGAGCAAACAAGGAGAAAGATCTGGCAGTGGTTTTCAGTGAACATAGATTACTCTGTGAACATGGACTCACAAATATTAAGTCAAGCGTTGTCACATGTCTTCATTTTTTAAAATCTGAAAGTATTCACATTTGTCTTCCAACATACTCCTAACATCAGATGCCAGATATTCCCTTTCACTTCCTTCACATGCTGGAAAAGGGATCACTGATGGAAATTTACATGATGGGAAGCAGTTTCCTCTAGAGGAAGATGAGGAAGAATCCTACATGAAGCCGCTGGGGACCATCTAGGACTTTAAGATCATCTGGGGAGGCCCTCCTCTTGATCCCGCCTTCCTTGAAGATGCGTTTGGCTGAGCCGAGACAGGGCCTTCTCAGTGGTGGCTCCTCGGATATGGAACACCCTCCCCAGGGATATAAGATCAGCTCCCTCCCTTCTAGCATTCCACAAGATGCTTAAGATCTGGCTTTTCGAGCAAACTTTTACTACTGGAGCACAATTAGACGAAAATGGAAATGGAATGACTGATGATGCAATTGGACCACAATTTCAGTAAGGAGACACTGAGAATTTTTAATAGTTATTATTGTTTCTTTATATTACATTTTTAATGTTGAATTGTTTTTATAATTGTTTAACTGTACCCTGATATTTATTATGGGATCGAATTGCTGCCGACTGTGAACCGCCTTGAGTCGCCTCTGACTCAGAAAGGCGGTATACAAATGCAGTAAATAAGTAAATAAATAAATCCTTCTTTCTCCACCTCATACTACATACAGTCCCACAGCAAGTGATTGAAAATGAACAAAGAACTGACCCAATGATTATGCCAATTTGCTGGTCCTATTGGAACACACTTCCAGTTTCATGGATGGGAACATAAACCTACCAAGGGCTCCATCATCCATTATGGCCCCTAAGCACATCCACAGTACTTAGAACCGCCATCAGTTATTATCCTAAACACATCCAAAGTACTTAAGATACCAGAGAAACATTCTTTGGTTCATCACAATACTGCGAACTATACATTTTTGGTGTATAACGGCATCTTCATGGAGAAAGTTGTGCTATTCGTCAAAAAGTGTCACTGTCACTCCATGAACTGCAATCACAGATAATCCCACATCTCTGTCAGAGAGGGTTTTTTCATCCTGCACTCTTCCTTAGTTCTCTCATGGACCATTTTCTCAATCTCATGTGCAATATCTTCATTCATGCTTATGTTTCTGTAGATCTCCTTTAGCTCCTCTTGGATCTTCTCTTCGCCTCAAATGGTTATCAAGTGACTAGTTTCCTTCCTGCTCCACAAGACACATCTCCCTCTTTTCCCCCAGCAAAAACAGACATCTGTCATTTCGTAAAGTACTGTGAGCTTAAATGCTGATTTGGAAGTTATACTACACTTGCTCTTTAGATATCTGAGTAAACAGTCCAAGTGTTTAAAAATGGGGACACTTATCCAATGTCTGATCCTTCCTTGACAGGAAGGATCAGATGACCGCCTGGCCCAGGCAATCTAACACCAGCCTGTACCACTTTCCAACCCACCCCCAAATTCCGTCTCAATCCCAATTCCGAGCTCAGGGTGCACATTTTAAAGAACCCAAGTCCCCTTCAGGGTTGAGAAGGACAGTATATAAATATTGCAAATAAGAAACTGCAGAATAAATATTTATGTTTTTTTAAAAATGCATTAAAGCTGTCAGGCGTATAAAAGAATTTTTCCTTTGAAACCAAATGAATGTCACTTATTCAGACAGAATCAGTATTGAGGTTAAGGATTAATTATTTTGCAGGGGTGGATTCAGACTGAATAAAATAGGCATTGGACCATGCTGTTTAATTGGAAGAGTAAAATCACATGGAGAGCACTGACCTTGCAAAATCTGTCTAAATTTTTTTTATTAGTCATAGGAAGGAAAAGTCCTTAAGGAGTCCACAAAGTAAAAGGGGCTATTTCTTTTATATTTGTGGAGTTCTGAGGAATTATGATTACTACATGATTGGTTAGAAAAAATAATACTGCTGAAGAAATACTACACTTACCAGAAGAGAAAGCAAGTGTGGGAATGGATCCCAACACTGTTATTGTAAATGTTTCCACAGTTTCAGGATGTTTCCTTGACACTTGAATTTTGGATATGGCAAGCAAACAACAGACTTCCACATAGGCATAGTTTGTAAGTGGAAGGTGTGTGCATTTTCAAATCATAGCAACAGAATCATATATCAGGCTTTCTGAACAAAAACATTTTTAACATCAATATGTTTGACTGAGGGACTTTTATTATACTGTGTTCAAGCCCTGTTTTGACTTTACTTTTAACCAGAATTTTGACAAGATGCATTCTGGATTGCAACTTCACAAATTCTCCAACTGGTTAAAACAGTAACATTTCCAAACTGTGCTTTCAGTTAATTGTGGAGTTTCTACATTGTGGCACCCTCAGGCTTTTTCTCAGGAACCCAGCAAGAGATCATTGCCTGAAAACAGTGATTTAAATTACATTATGACAGAGGGTTTTTCCCCAGGCTATGAACATTTTTAAGCATTCGGGGCTCCCCAGCATCCCCATTATTTGCATTAATGTGACCAAAAAAACCCTTAGAAGACATACGTCAAACTCAAGGGCCATGGGCCTAATCTGGCCTGCCATGGCAATTTATGTGGCCCACAAGTTTTGGATGCATTTCAGGGCTTGTAGCTACTCTCTGTGTTGGTGCCACCCACTCTGCCAGGCACCGGCTGTGTACTCTGCTTAGCTAAAGGTTTTTGTCCCCTTTTCCTCCTCCTCTCTGAAAGAAGACCCTCCTTCCTTCAGCTTCAGATAATGGATCAGGAGGATATGTGACAATGAGTGGCTGACCCTTCCGCTCTTCAAGGAGGCAATGAGTAGTTGGCAGGGGCACCCTCCCTTTGAAATTATTGATTTATTTAATTATTTACAATACTTATATTTTGGCTTTTTTCATCCCAAAGGGGGCTCAGGGTGTATCACAGAACACATATATGCCAAACATTCAATGCCAATTATATAATGACAAGACAGACAACAGACAGAGGTGTATATAGGCTTTTTCTCATCATTCGGCGTCTTTGGAGGCTGTGCTCGATTCTGGCCACAGAGGAGTATTGTCACTCCATCTCCTTGCCAAAGAGCTTTCTTTCTTTGTTCCTAAACTTTTCCTCCAAATGCCATGCCTAAAATGTGATTCCTATTCATCTACTCCGCTAGGTGGGGATCTGGGCTGAAGGTCAGGAGCTCACCCTGGCTTTTGGTTGGCAATATTTACTGCACCTGCAGCTGGTGATTAACCTGCTGTGCTAAAGCTTGCCCTTTTCATTGCTCTTAACTGTCCCATTTGTTCCTGGAAGGAGCTAGATGCGTGGCCTCTACTAAGTGATTGCTGGGGAGGATTGATTTCTCTTTGCATGTGTATTCAGCTTTTGTTCCAGGATGCTCTTTTACCTTATGGACTTCATTTTCCCCTGAAAGATACTACCAAGGAATCTTGTACCAGCCAGGTTCACATCTCCTTTCTCTCTCCAAATTCTCCCAGTGTCTCTTTCCCCTCTTGTTTACATTGGCAGGGCTTCTGGTCCCTAAATATTAGCCAGTGAACGTTTTATTCTCAACCAAGGAGGAGACCCAGTGAAGGAGCAAAATCCTTTCCTGCTTGAAATTAGCCAAGACTTGGCCATGGTAGTCCACGCCTTAGTTACATCCAGAATGGACTACTGTAATGCACTCTATGTGGGGCTGCCTTTCAAGATGGTTCGGAATCTGCATCTAGTGAAATTTGGAGTGCCATGGCCAAGTCAGGCTTTTTGAGGTATGGTTGCAGCCGGCACACAAGATTTAACTGTGTGAAGGCCCTCTTGGCCACTGATAACACCTGAGCCTCAAGCATCAGTGCTGAATCCAGGAGGACCCACAGACTGTAGACCTATGTCCTCAGGGGGAGTGTAACCCCATTGAGCACAGGTTGCCATTCTATGTCCTAATCAGCCTCATGACTGACCATGAGGACCTCTGTTTTGTCTGGATTGAGTCTCAGCTTGTTTTCCCTCATCGAGTCCATCACATCTGTCAGTCACTCTTTTAGGATCCAGGGAGCTTCCCAGGAATTCAGTGGAAAAAAGTAGTAGAGTTGTGTGTCATCTGCGTAGAGATGATCGCATTTGACCACAGTATTATATTACTATACCATGTGTGGAATACTTTGAAATTCTGGAAGGTTTGCTTATCCCACTTCCTTTTCCATTCCCTTGCTACTATTTTCTGGGAACTGCACAACACATTAAGTTTGGCTTTTTTCACTCTGACAGTCTTGGCACTGAGTAGCATTCACAGAGCTCAGGAGCTCAATACACTTATGACTCACCTACCAAGACAGCTCTGTCACGTCAGTCAGAAATCCGGTAGACATCCAGAGTTCAATAGAGGGGTGGGGAAAATACAGCCCATAGGTTGTGTTTAGCATCACACTCTTATGGCACCTGAAAACCTTTGATGCTCCCCCAAAGCTCCCAGACCCATACTTGGTTTTTTCAAAAGAGAAGAAAGTGTGACATCATTTTGTATGATGTTAGTTCTAGTGCCACTATCAATATGCCAGTAAAATTTATTTATTTATTTTATTATTTACTATTTTTATATGCCAATCAGAGTGGCTTACAGCAAACAACAATACTGCCAGAGTGGCTTACAGTGTACATATAACAATATTGCCGGAGCGGCTTACAACAAACTGAAAAAACAACAATTAACATTACAACATATCGCAATATTGTTAGCAATATTGCATGTAATACAAATATATAAATTATAATATCACGATAAAATTATTGTATCACATTATCATTGGCAGTATTATACTGTGTTACAATACAACAATACAATAAAACTTGTGGAGAGCTAAGTTACAAAATACACACACATACATTTGCCTTAAATCTCTGCTCATATAGTACAAAACCCATAGCCACAGGAAACCTGTGGTTTCATCTACTTGCATCCAACAAAATGTGCCCTTGAAAGGAATTTTTTTGGTCATCCTGGTGATTCTATGGAATGCTTCTGATGGAAGTTATCATAGAATCGTATTGGAAACCTCAACAAATTCCTAATCATCATCATTTTTATTTATTACCTGCCTCTCCTCTTTACTGAAGGCAGGGCACACATTAGTCAAATACATTTATAAAGGATATCTCTCTAGACATTTTCTAGGTCCTCCAGGGTTACTATATGGTAACTACTGGCAGAAGTCATCCATTTCAATGACGATTGCTATTATCCATGGTTTCCTGTTTTCACAGTAAGTTAGGAATGTGTCCTTATGGCTACAAGGATCATACTGTTCCTTAATAAGACACTGAGATAGAAATTCTTCCTTCAAATTCACCCTCTGTGTGTATGTACACACACACATGCATGGCCAGTGCAAAGCTGACAGCTGCAGGCAAACTTGTAGTATACCATGAAATGACAGAAAATTATTAGTTGCTTCCTTTGTTATTATTGCAATGTTATTTCCAGGTTTTGGGGAAATTACTTGTTGAATTTTGTGCCTAAATAATTTGACTGATGCAAGGAATAAGTATGCATGCTGAGTTGGGTGAATGGGATGAGTTATCATTTTCTACTCTGCCTCAAGCAGCAAAGCGTCTCAGGTCAGCTGTAATATGTGTGTTTATGGTGATGTGGATCACTGTTAACAGTGACATAAATACATTTGAACTCTTGGCATTTCCTGAACAACAGTGTCTACAAGGGTAGACAATCCTTTCTACTCCATCTGAATATGGAGAATGTATGTTTGGATTCTTATGCTAAGGTCCTATTGTTATCGAGAAATTGGACTCCTATATTATAAAATGCACAATCAAATGTATACAAACAACAAATAGAAGCACAAACCCAAGCCTCACCTAAACATTTGTTATGAATGGTCTTTGGAATGTTGTCTGGTTGCACCCAAAACTCCTTCCTTTAATTTCCCTAATCCCCTCACAATGAACTGGTGGAAAGAGGGAACTTACTCAATGAATATT
Source organism: Anolis apletophallus (assembly GCA_030556195.1). Lineage (NCBI taxonomy): Eukaryota > Metazoa > Chordata > Lepidosauria > Squamata > Anolidae > Anolis > Anolis apletophallus. The sequence continues at coordinate 28,060,153 of JARBWK010000005.1, forward strand.
CATCGGAGCACCCCAAGTCTGTTTCCTGCTCCCATTGATAAGATCAGAACCATGTTTGGGAAAGATCCAGCTCCCATGTCTTGAGCCAACCTACCCTTTTGAAATGGTTATCATCCACAACTATCCAGTGTGTACATTGGACTAACTCTATAGTGTTACCATTCAGCCCATCAAGGACTCACTGCGTATTGCCACACTGCATTCCTCTCAGATCACACTCTTTTCAGAGGTGGGGACATTAAACTGACTGACACTTCAAATGCTCCAATAACAGTTTATTGAATTTCTTGACACCACAAAAAGCTGACCAGTGATGACATCTAACGGAGTCCTGAGTCACTCAGGACATGGATCTTGATCAACCAGGAGCTGGAGCAGGTTTATTGAACAGCTGTCAAATGAAACAAAAATGCTCTGTGTTCACATCTGTGGTTTGTCAGTACTTTGGAGTGCTTTTCCTGAGTGCTGACATCCACTCCGGTCATTGACAATAAACCTCTGCTTGTGTCTGATTTGGCCATCTGGAAAGCTAGACACGCCGGGCCTCCTGAACTCATTTTAGCAAAGCTGAAATCACTCAACAAAGTCATCAAGCAACTACAGTACTATGTTCTCTTCTCTCCTGACAGTTTGCAAGCTTTGAGGGGGGGGGGGGGGATTGCTACTGTTGTTTATCACTGGCGGGGGAGAGATTAAAAAATGTCTAGTCTCTGCTTGGACGTAAAATATTAAGGCAATCCAGGGTGTGCACGCAAGTGAACTCTCCTTTTCCTTCCCTTGGAGCTCATGTCAGCTGCATTTTCATTGTCTTCCCAATCTCTCCCTTCCCCGGTAATAAGCAGTGGCAGTGAATGCAGCCTCCTACAAAACTACAACAGCTACCAGAAGGGAGCACTGAAGGTTAGGTTTTAGCTCCCTTGTGCTTCATCCAAAAAGATGCATCACTGTGCATAATTCATCTACATATAGATATATTACTGACATTAGGCTACCAAGTCTCAGGGCCTGATCATGAATTTCATTAATTTGCTTTATCCTCCTTTAGGGTCATCCAAGGTGGCAACTGATACAATGTCTGGTGGGAATAGGTTTAACAGTCTAACTATGTGTAGTGTGCAGTACTAGTTTCTTTAATTGGCACTGACTCTCCAGTTATTTAAGTTGCATCTAAATGATAGAATTAATGCAGCTTTGACTCCATTCAAACTGTTATGGCTCAGTGCTATGGAATCACAGGAATTGTAATTTTGCAAGGTTGTTTGCCTTCTCTGGCAAAGAGTGCTAGTGGTTCACCAAACTACAAGTCCCATGATACCATATATTTGAGCCATGGCATTTAAAGTGGTGTCAATCTGCATTAATTTTTCAGCATAGATGCACCCTAGGATCTATTTTAATGACATGGCTTAATGATTGCCTTTACTGACTTGTTGAATCTCAGTTCATTTCTTTCTATCTTCATAAAGAGGAAGCACAGTTAGCATCAATATTACATTTAGGTACAGTATACCAGGAAAAGAATTTACAAAAGAGGAATGGGACTTATTCTTGCTGTGTACCACGACAGCAAGGATAGTCCTAGCCAGATACTGGAAAACCAGCAAACTTCCCACAAAAGAGGCATGGTTCCTCAAATTACTGGACACAACACAAATGATGATCTTAGGAGAAGGGCTCCGAGATCCGGACAAAGAAAAGCAAGAGACATTGAACTGGTCAAAGATCAAGGATTACTGCAAGGCAGAATATAACATAGAGCTGAAAATATTCTAATTTGGAAAGACTGTGGACTACTCATAGATATCCCTCTTCATTACCCCCTCCACAGAGACCAGGAACCAAAAACAACAAGATGATGGAATACTACAGCAGAACAAGCTTGGAAAACAAATTAACATCAACTAATCTCTAACTCCATAAGGACTTTTCTTTCTCTATAGCTAATTTCTTTATAGGTCATCTTGACGATACCCTCAAGGTAGAGGGTCCAAGTTTCTGTCTTAGGGATATAATTCCCACTGTATCTTTTCTTTTCTCTTATGCACTACTACCTTAGATTACTATGTCAACTTTCCTCAAGCTCAATAGGAGCTTGATGTTCCTTTCTTTTCTTTGTATTCCCTTTCCCCTACGCTGTGATACTGATGTATCGAATTGTTTTAACTTTTGACAAACCTAATAAAATTATTTTTAAAAAATATTACATTTATTGATTTGACTTATACCCCACTTTTCTTACAACATGGGATACAAGGTAACTGACAAGCTTGATGATTAAAAAACCCATTTGAAAACAATAGCATTAGTAACATAGTAAAGCAGAAATAATTCGAAACAGTATAACTTAATTAAAGAAACAAGTATAATAAGGATAAAAGTAAATTACACACACATACCTACTAAAATGCCATTCTGCATAACCAGCTAATTGCCAAGTGTCTGTTTAATTAAAAAGAAAATTAAAGGTATGCATATTTGTGCATGCATATGTGCCACATGTCAATTTGTGGTGATCTCATGGCCTACAATACCTGGTGTTCATTGGTGATGTCCCATCCAAGTACTAGCTGAGAAAAATCTTGCTTGGGCCCTTCCACACAGACATATAATCCAGAATATCAAGACAGAAAAACACATAATATCTGCTTTGAACTGGGTTATCTGAGTCCACACTGTCATATATTCCAGTTCAAAGCAGAAAATGTGGAATTTTATTCATCTGTGTGGAAGAGGCCCCACACAGCTGTATTTAATCCCACATGATTTGTTTTAAACTGGGTTATATGGCAGTGTGGACTCAGATAACCCAGAGCCCGTCCAGACAGAACCTTTATTCTAGGAACTTTTGGAGCAAACACAAGGGTAAACCCGGAATCAATCGCTACAAAAGGAAAAAGTGAGATTTCCAGGTGAGGGAATATCAACAGTTTTGACCCAAATGTCTGGATCTTCGCCTGTATGTCCCTGCAATCAGAAATTATGGGATATTTTATCTGGGTTTGTTCCCGGGTTTTAGATACTTGTTCCTGATTGGTCAGGTCCTAAAAAGAAGGTGACACTTGAGTAGAAGGTAAAAACTTTGTGTGCCAGAAACTGTGTGGAGGGCACATTTTCTGTGGGCAGGACAAAGTTGTGCCCCCTAGTCAAAGTTGTACATCTTTTCACAAGAAGAGCAATCAGGAACAGCCATGTATAACCCAGGAACAACACCCTGTTTTTTATGCCACAAGTACACAACCAAATCTGTCTGGACAGATGGCCAGACAGGCAGCCAGACTCTAAAAATAGTAGATAATGACAGAGTTCTGTTCCTAGCTTGAAAGTTTGTGTTCCTGTTTGATAGTGTACTCCTGTCTTGGGCAGAAGTGGCCCTACCCCAAAGAACTTTGTTTGTGTGGCAGATACTTCATAAAATGTTTGGTGTGCAGTTTCTCTAGCCAAATCAAAGAATTGAACTTTTGCAGTGATCTGCATATCTGCAGCTCACGGGGTTTTTTTTAAATTAAAAAAACAAACTGCCGGTTTACGGCGAAAGTCCCACAGCAGCCCTCTTGGGAACATCTAAATCTTGCAACAAAGTCTAGACAATGGAGGCAGAAATTCTGGGACCAACAGGTCTGTATGTGGATATCTCCTGAAGTCCTGGGTTTTCGCCCCTCGCGTATACCTGTGATTAAGTGCTGTCTGAAAGCAGATATTGTGGATTATCTGCCTTGATATTCTGGGTTATAGGGCGGTGTGGAAGGGCCCTTAGATTCCAAGATCAAATATGATTTGTGCCTTTATTTAGAAAAAAATACCCCATCATATGTCTTACAGCTTACTCCCAAGGCTGTAATCCTAAATAGACTTATGAGACAATAAATCACATTAAACCTTCAAGAATTGCCTTCGGAATAGTACCATGATGCAACTGCAATTTGAAACACACTTACTAGGAAACTCAATGGTATTTCATTTTTAATTTGCATGGGATTGGAATGCACAGCTTCAGTCTGTGTAAATTCCCATTGAACTCAATGCATCTTGTTCGTGAATAAAAATGCCTAGGATGGCGCTGATAAAGAAGCTGACTTTTAATAGTACAAAGCAGGGTTTTATTCAAGTGTTCATGGATTACATTTTCCTAGATATGTTGGCTGATGGTATTCCTCCAACATCCAAAGGGTCACAATTGCCAACTTTAATTTAGTAGGATGGGGGTATTTCATTAATTGCTTGACAATTTTCTGATTACATAAATTTCCACATAACTGACCCTGCTTGATAAACTGTGTTTAATACTCTGCTCCCAAAATAATTCATCACTGCCACCTGGTGACTATTTGCTTGATAACAAGGGTCTTGGATGATGTATTGGGAAATATTCCATTTACTCTCAACATCTGCGGATTTAACTTTTGCAGATTTGATTATTCACAAATTTGATTAATATGCTCTCTCTAGGAACCTCTAGATCCTCCAGGGCAACTCCACGAGAAACTTCTGGCAGAAGAGGACTCACAGAATTGTTCTGGAAGACCTAGAGATTTCTAGAGAGATGTTCTCTCAGCTAAGAAAAATAGTGTGTTTTAACAAACATTGCAGTTTTTAAACTTTTATAGGGGTTGTGTGCCCCCAAGCCTTGTGAAAATGGAGGGCCTACTGTAAGTGAATCAGCTATAGATGAAGTTAAGATTTTTATGGGGCTGTTTAGAAGAGTAAGAATGTTGAAAGTGGACAGACATGAGGAATTCACCAAACATTATGGGGAAAGTAGCAAAGCATTTCATTCAGGGTTTTATTTTGGTCTTTCAAAAGATGTATTTCAACTTGGCTCAATCCTAAATGACTTAACCACTGATTGGGAAACCAGGCTTTATGAGGAACTAGCTTGGGGACCCGGCGGTGCCCGGGTCATTTGAGAAGTGCAGCAGGATGTAGAGTGGGTCATGGGGGCTCTGTGTGCCAAGTTTGGTCTTGATCCATCATTATAGGGAGTTGCAGTGGTATCATGAAATTACTGAAGGTAGTGGAAGTCCCATCATCTCTGGTCCACCCTCCCCCAAAGTGTAGTAGGATGTAGATTGGGTCATGGGGGCTCTGTGTGCTAAGTTTGGTCTGTATTGGTGAATGGATGAGGGTTGCATTGTTTTTAGGAAGTGAGTGAAGGTACTGCAAGTCCCATCATCCGTGGTCCGTCTCACACAAAACAGCACCAGGATGTAGAGTGGGTAATGAGGGCTCTGTGTGCCAGGTTTGGTGTTGATCAGTCATTGGATTAGATTTGTAGCAGGCTTGGAAAGTGAGGGAAGGTACTGCAAGTTCCATCATCCATGTTCTGCCCCCCCCCAAACCTCAGTAGGATGTAGAGTGGGTCACTGGGGCTCTGTGTGCCAAGTGTGGCCTTTCTCGGTGTTTGTTGGGGGGCCGCAGTTGTCTGTGGGAACAGATGGGTGTGAAAGTACTACAAATCCCATCATCCATTGTCAGTCCTCCCCCGAACCTCACCAGGACATGAAGGCAGTCATGGGGGTTATGTGTGCCAAGTGTGGTCTCGATCAGTAATTGGATGAGGGTCGCAGCGGACTTGGGAAGTGAGTAGAGGTACTTCAAGTCCCATCATCCATGGTCCACCCTCCTCTGATCTGCACCAGGATGTAGAGTGGGTCATGAGGGCTCTGTGTGGCAGATTTCGTGTTGATCAGTCATAGGATTAAGTTTGTAGCAGTCTTGAAAAGTGAGGGAAGGTACTGCAAGTCCCATCATCCATGTTCTGGCCCCCTCCAAACTTCAGTAGTATGTAGAGTGGGTCACTGGGGCTCTGTGTGCCAAGTGTGGTCTTTATCAGTGTTTGTTGGGGGCCACAGTGGTCTATGGGAACAGAGGGGTGTGAAAGTACTACAAATCCCATCATCCATTGTCAGTCCTCCCCCAAACCTCACCAGGACATGAAGGCAGTCATAGGGGTTATGTATGCCAAGTTTGGTCTCAATCAGTGATTGGATGAGGGTTGCTGCGAATTTGGGAAGTGAGTAGAGGTACTTCAAGTCCCATCATCCATGGTCCACCCTCCTCCAAACTGCACCAGGATGTAGAGTGGGTCATGGGGGCTGTGTGTGCTAAGGGTGGTCTGTATTGGTCCTTTTTGGTGGCCTCAGTGGTCTGTGGGAACCAAAGTGTTTGAAAGTACTACAAATCCCATAATCCGTGGGTCATGTCCTCAGAACCGCACCAGGACGTAAAGGGGGTTAGGGGGGTTATGTGTACCAAGTTTGGTGCAGGTCCATCACCCGCGCTGGTCGCTGTGGCCTGTGAAAGTGGCTGCCACATATCCGCCCTTCCGCCCTATGAAAGTGGCTGCCACATATCCGCCCTTCCGCCCTCCCGCCCTCCGCACACATACATACTAGGCATGAGAAAAAAGTTATGAAAATGATTCGTTTCGTAAGAAATTAGTAAGAAATGCTACTTTCGAGTGTTTCCGCACCTGGAACGCCAACCAGGAAGTGGACTTTCTTTTTAGAACCTCGGGGGCCAGGATTTTCTTAAGGGTCGTTAGTAGGTCGTAAGGGGGGCATAAGGGGGCACCCTCCTTCTCTCTCACCACCCTCCCCCTCCCCTTGCCAATATTATGGCTAGGCAAGCCCTAAACTCGCTCCTTCCCTCGGCTGGAAGGAAGCCTGGAAAAAATGTAAACAGAGAGGATTACTCAGAAGTAAATCTGCAAAGGAGGGCACTTTGGATGAAGGGCCCTCCTTGCAGATTTACTTCTGAGTAATCCTCTCTGTTTACATTTTTTCCAGGCTTCCCTGCCTCTCCTGCCTGCCTGCCAGGATCTAAGGCAGGGGTGCCCACACTTTTTCATCATGTGAGCTACTATGTGAACAATCAAGTTGAAAAGATCACCTGTTGTGCATGTGAGCGTGCGCATGTTCCTACTGCAGCCTTCTGTCTTGCCTGCCCATGAACTCGCTGCCGCGCGCACCCGGGAAGGGGATCCTCCTTGCCTGCGCGCGCACTCACTCTTAATGTCTTTGTTGCCTTCCTCCTTCCTGCTGAGTGCTTTCGCGAAGCAGGAAGTCCCCATCCCGTCCTGCTTCTTGCGTGCACAGCAGGCCCCTCCCATGCACGCAGCAAGGGGAATTTATAGGTGCACCTGCCAGTGCTCCGGCCAGATATGCCCCCCCCCCAGCAGCAACCAATGGGCGGTCATGTCACTACACCGTGCGTGGCAAGACGAGTGCCAGGGCCCGCCCACTAAAGCCTCATTTTGGCAAAAGAAGCCCCGCAAAGGCGGCGGCGGGAGCGCATGTGCGCGCGCATGGCAGGAGCGCGACATCTGGCTGGTGAGGCCCAAAGATCACCTGGAAGGGGGCCGAAGATCACCTAGGTGCTCCCGATCACCATAATGAGCACCCCTGATCTAAGGCATCAAAGAGTATTGGGGTGGGAAACCAACCTAATGTATAATAGAATGAATGCTACTGTAAGTGCCACTGCCTAATATTATAAGTCAGGGCTGTCCAACTTCTACCGGACCTGTGGCCGGAATTCCAGTTACTGATGACCTGGGGGGCCGAAGGGTCTGCCTCCGCCCTGGCTCCGCCCCCTCCCCGGCTCCACCCCAGCTCCGCCCCCTCCCTGGCTCCGCCCAGGCTCCGCCCCCTCCCTGGCTCCACCCCTGCCCCGCTTCCTCCCCGGCTCCGCCCTCTCCCCGCCTTGGAGGTGTCTGTGGAGGACACCGGGGCTTTGACTTGGAGATAGAGATGAACACCAAAATCCCAGTCTCAAGTCCCAGTCCCTGCTTTGAACTGGATTATATTGCAGTGTGGACTCAGGGCCCTTCACACAGCCATATAACTCAGAATATCCAGGCAGGAAACCCCACAAAACCTGCTTTGAACTGGATTATATTGCAGTGTGGATTCAGGGCCCTTCCACACAGCCATATAACCCAGAATACCTGCTTTGAACTGGATTATCGGAGTCCACACTCATATAATCTGGTTTAAAGCAAATAACATGGGATTTTATTCAGATGTGTGGAAAGGAAGTCAAATAAGAAGCCAGGGCCCTTCCACACAGGCCTATAACCCTGAATGATAAGGCATAATATTCATTCTGCCTCTGCTAATAATAATAATAACAACAACAACAACAACAGGTTCCTGGGTAGGAGACCTCCAAGGGCCATCAGGGCCATCAGTCCAATCTCCTTCTGCCATAAGGGGAAAATACAATCAAAGCATTCCTCACAGATGACCATTCAGCCTCTGATGATGATGATAATAATAATTACAATGGGTTCCTAGAATAGGAGACCTCCAAGGGCCATCCAGTCCAATCTCCTTCTGCCATAAGGGGAAAACACAATCAAAGCATTCCTCAGCCATGTTGAATCAAACCTAAACTCTCATGAGAGCAACAGAAAGTACTGAACCTTGAGTTTGGGAGTTGTAGTTTTCCTCCATCCAGAGAGCACTGTGGACTCAAATAATGATGGATCAGGACCAAACTTTGCACGAAGCCTCAGGAGAGGAGGAAGCCGGAAAGGGAATGAATGAGCACCCCGTGCTCGAACTCGGCCCCGCCCCTTTTTCGCTCTGGCCACGCCCTCTCACTCGTGCACTCTCCTTCCCTCTTTCCTTCAGGTGGTGGAAGGAGAAGGAATGAAAGGGGGCAAGAGAGAAAGACGGAGGGAGGGAGGGGGAGGGGGGGGGGAGGGGGGAGGGAGGGAAGTAGGAGGAGGCGGACGACAGCCTGCTCCTCCTCCCTGCCCGCCCCTCACCCCCCACCGTGAAAAATAAATAAAAAGATTCGAAAAATATTCCAAAGAAATATTCCAAAAAAATATTTTAATTTTTTTTAAATCTTAAAAGGCAGGTATCTTGCAGGAGGGTAGGGGGCCGTGGGGAAGGGGCTGGGGGCCGTATACGGCCCGGGGGCCGCCAGTTGGACAGCCCTGTTATAAGTAATCCAACTGGTCATACCTAATTCCATGCACATGCAATAATACAGCAGTAATAACAATAACAAGAGGTAAAATTCAAACCGAAGTATTCTGAGTGGTCCCTGCCTCATGCAAACGGGCTCATGCGGTGCAAACGGGCTCATGCGGTGCAAACGGTGCAAACGGAAATTAGCCCGGGGGAAAAGCCAGCTTGGGAGCACAAACATACATATTCTTGGGAGGGGGGATTTGTTGCAGAATCCCGGCCTCATAGAGAAGATTCTGCAGCAACCCCCCCCCCCCAAAGAATATGTATGTGTGTGCACCCAAGCAGAAAACGCTGTCTTTTCCCAGGCTAATTTCCCGGGCTCACAAAGAAGAGCCCGTTTGCACCGCATGAGGCAGGGACCACTCAGAACACTTCGGTTTGAATTTTACCTCTTCTTATTCCCATTGTTATTACTGCTGTATTATTGCATGTGCATAGAATGTAGGTATATGACCAGCCTGGGCAAACTTGGGCCCCTCGCTCCCTCGGGATCGGGGTGAGAGAGAGGCAGCGAGGAGCGAGGGGGGGGCTCCTCCTCCTTTTCTTTTGCTGCTTCCAAGAATAGAATACCCCCTCCCTCCCTCCCTCCTTCCTATTTGGAGAGTCCCATCTAGAATTCAGTGTGATTGATTCAAGTTTTGGCCTACAACTCCCAGAAATCCCAGCCAATTTACCAGCTGTTAGGATTTCTGGGAGTTGTAGGCCAAAACCATCTGGAATGCACATGCTCTGGCATACGAATTACTAACGGATTTCGTTAGTACTTAAGTTACATTTCCGAAATTTTTGGGAAATTTTTGTAAGTCTTTCTTTTACTAATCAAAAAAAAAATCCCCCCCCCCCATTTGATTTACGATTCACCATTTTAGGATTCTAAACCATGCCTAATACATACATACAAACATTCCGCTTTATAAAGGTATACAGATGACTTAAAGCTTGGAATTGAAAAGACAGAAGTGATGGGATAGCTATAGTTAAATATGGGGAGAGGGGGATATCATGTAGAGATGGGACAAGTTTGTTTTCTGCTGGTCCAGAGACTAGAACATGAATTACTTCAGTCAAATTACAAGAAAAGAGACTTTACCTAAAATGTTGGGAATAACATTTTCACTGAAAGAATGCTTTGATGGTGAAATAGACTGCTTTGGAGAGTAGACTTTCCATTCCTGGAGATCTTTAAACAGACATCAAATAGGAATTTTTGAGGAATGCTTTAGTTGTGTGCTTCTGCATGCCAGCAGCTTGGAATAGAGAGCCCTTGGTAGTATCTGTCAACTCTAAAATTATTCTGACTCCTTACATTCCCAAAGGATAGCACTTTACATATCTGCTCCAACCTCTGTCTGTTGTCCCATTGCCCTCTCTTTCAAAAAAAAAAAAAGTAAAATCTAAATTTCCATGAAGCTCAGATGACCTAATTTTACCCACTAGAGGCCAGTGCTGACTAGGAGCTGACCAATATATTTCCTGATCTTCTTTAATGATCTTCTTCTTAAGGGCTCTTCCGCACAGCTGAATAAAATCCCACATTACCTGCTTTGTACTGGAATATATGATAGTGTGGACTCAGATAACCCAGTTCAAAGCAGATATTGTGGGATTTTCTGCCTTGATATTCTGGGTTACATGACTGTGTGGAAAGGCCCTTAGTCTTTTGAGTCAGGTGGGGAAAGCACATTAGGCCAGCACAAATAAGAAGTGTAATAAGGAAGCCAATTTCTTGAACACTGACAACCCTAAAGATAAAACAGCTGGGGCTCAAGGAAAAGCATCACGTGTATGAACATGTGAAGCACCTTTGTATCTTCAGAATCCCTGAGAATTTACCAACAGGACAAGAAAGTTGGGGCCCTTCAGTCCATCTTCAACATGTGGCCTTTTTCCGGTGGATAAACATGAAACAGGTACAAACAGAGAAAGTCATAAAGAATGTGGAAGCTATCCAGTGTACTACACTATGGGTGCATCTACATGATAGAATTAATGCAGTTTGATGCCACTTTAACTTCCATGACTGATGCCTCACCCAATTATATTTCCCAAGATCCCATAGTATTGAGCCATGGCAACTAAAGTAGTGTCAAACTGCATTATTATTATTATTATTATCCCACTTTATCTCCCCCGAAGGGAACTCAAAGCAGCTTAACATAAAAGCACCAGCATAATCATTTGAAATATACAAATATACAAACATTAAAACTGGATTAAATATAAACAGTATTTTAAAATTCCCAGTTACAAGAAAATAAAACAATAACAATGTAGAAGAGGACACGGAACAATGGCTTCAAACTACAGGAAAGGAGTTCCACCTGAACATTAGGAAGAATTTCCTAACTGTGAGAGCTGTTTAGCAGTGGAACTCTCTGCCATGGAGTGTAGTGAAGGCTAATTCTTTGGAGGCTTTTAAACAAAGTCTGGATGTACATCTGTTGGGGGTGCTTTGAATTTAATTTTCCTGTTCTTGAGAGGGGGTTGGACTGGATGGCCCACAATGTCTCTACCAACTCAATGATTCTATCATTCTACAATGCATCCTGAATGCCACATATGTCACTATCTGTCTAATGCTTGTTGGACAGAAGTTGTTGATGGGCCCGTTGCCAGGATTTTGATTGGGGGTGAGTTTGATTGGGGGGGGGTGAGACTGAGTGAGAGAGGGTCTACCCTAGCAAACCTTTTGTATCGTTATCCCAATACCCCCATGCATATGGGATATACTGAGCATGGTGGGAGTTTAACTTTCACAGATTTTATTATTTGTGAGTTTGCCATCAATAATGAAATTGAATTTTTGGAGAGTTTCATAATGTATTGTGGAAAATCACAGATGTCATGCGTAGACTAGAAAATGTAAACAAAACTAATATAAGTTAGTAAATCATAAATGCATAAAATATCGGTATATTTAATGTCATTTTGTTGTGTGGAATATGGTCAATAATATTAAGTGCTAAGGTTTGGGAGGCTTAGAGATATTCATATTTTTTTCCATTTCAACAAAGGTTCTGTGCTCTATCTTTTGTGAATGAGGAGGGCCCACTGTGAAACTGAAACAGGAAAAACCTTACAAGCCACATACAATCTGCTTCTAATGAAATGGAATCATTGAGAACTGTGGGATCTGTAAAGCATCTTATCCTCAGACACAATATTTATCCTCAGAAAAGGAGAGAATCCTGCATCCCCCCAGAGCTGTTGGCTTCCAGCTAAATTGTTCAGCTGTTTCATAACCTGTGCCAAAGTATTTAGAATAAAAAACTCAAAGGCATCCACCTTATCTCTTTTTGCATTTTATGAGAACCAATAGAAGCCAATGACTTCAAGGGGGGTTTAGGACACTGAAAAACCTGGGACTGAGCCTTTAGGAAAGGTTTCTAATGTAGTATCTTTCTAACACAGAACTAACATTGATGCAAAACACAACATGTGAACACCATTTATTAGCAATGTGTGTTTTAGACATGAGTTAGTCATTTACTGAGTCAGCTGATCTCTTCACATGAAAAGAGAGAAAGAGATTATAACCAATTGAATTGGGTTGGGTTAAGTTGGGTTGGGGTTGCTGAAGCAAATAATGTCACTCAAAACCACAACTGCTGTGAAGGAGGAGAAAGCATTCTCTTAACTCTGTGGCAACACATATTAATGGAGCGAAATAGTTAGAATAGTATTGCAATCAATGGGGCACATGTGGTGGGAACACAAAACAACTCCCACAGTGGACCGATTGTGCTTTTCAGATGCCTGCCCCACCCACATCCCTAAGGCGTTTACAATGGCTTTCTGTTTTACTTTTTCTTTCTGACACAGTAACTTTCTATCTTTCCTGGAAGCTCCCACATGAAGAAATAGCTGTCTTCAGTTTTGTCATTCTTTTTCCAAATTAAACTCCCAGATGCACACTTCTCTCCCATTCCTTTCTTCAATGCTTTTATTTTGAAGGGCATTCTTACCATGAGCCAGAGTGAGGTGCCTCTCCATGCAGTAAATTTGGGAATGTGACTAAAGGACAGAATTTGAAATGTGGCATTAGGTTGCAAATTTATGCCCACTTAATTAGGAGCAAGCCTCACCAACTCCATGCATAGTGCGTAAGCAGGCATATGAGAAATAATAATCCCCCAAATAACTATCCTTCAGTCTCCAGATTTCTAGCATCCCAGAGACTTAGATATTGAAAATCATTCATATTTAGGTCTATATTGGCTTTAGTCACATTCCCTTAGTAATTGAGCTGACTTCTTTTCTTTGGATGTCTACACTTTACAGTAGGATGTCCACTTTCATGTGGGTTAGGTTTCAGTATCCTCACAAAAGTTGAGAGATGCAAATAAAAACCCCTCTATCTATCGAGAGAACATCTCTCTAGAACAGGGGTGCTCATTGCGTAGATCGCGATCTACCGGTCGATCGTGAAGGCACTTCTGGTAGATTGCAAGCAGGGCGGCACGAAGGTTCAGTCCTCGCCCTCTTTTGTGAAGCCTTCCGCACTATATGGCTGTGATCTCCCAATCTTGGCGAGATGATGCCGGTGAAGGGGCTTCCCCTTTTCTCCCTCCCTGTCCCTCCCCCTCGCTCTCTTTCCTTCCTTACTTCTTCCCTTTCTTCCCTCTTTCCTTCCTTCCCTACTTCCCTTCCTTCCTTCCCTTCTTTCCCTCCCTCCCTTCTGTTCCTTCCCCCCCTCTCCCCCCTCCTTTCCCTTCCTTCTTTCCTTCCTTCCTCATCTTCTTCCTTCCTTTCCTTTCTCCCCTCCTTCTTGTCTTGCCTTCTTTCCTTCCTGTTTTCCTCCCTCCCTCTTTTCTTCCTTCATTTCCTTCTTCCTCTCCTCCTTTCTTCCTTTCCTGCCTCTTTTCTTCCTGGCAGCAGCACGCAACACGGAGCCAGGGCCCCTCCTCCCTTCGGGAGCACACGGCTCCTTCCTCCCCTTCCTTCTGTTCTTCCTTTTTTCCTCCCTCCCTCCCTCTTTCCTTCCTTCCCTCTTTCCTCCCTCTTTCCTTCCTTCTTTCCTTCCTTCTTTCCTTCCTTCCGTTCCTTCTTCCTCTCCTCTTTCTTCCCTTCCTTTCTTCCTCACTCTTTCCTTCCTTCCTTCCTGCCTGCCTTTTCCTTCCTTCCTCCCTCCCTACCTCCCTACCTCCTTCCCTCACTCCTTCGTTGCTTTCCTTCCTGTATATTTGCTGTTGGTTGTGGGGGTTCTGTGTGGGGCAGAGCTGGGAGGAAGGCTCCCACATGGGCTGGCTGTTCAGGGAGCCTTTGCCACCCAACACTCCTCATCATTGCTGGAGGTCAGTTTGTTTCTGGGTGAACTGCAATTCCCAGAAAGAAAGAAAATACTGAAGTTCCCTCTTCAGTATTTTCTGTTGGTCATTGGAGTTCTGTGTGGGAAGTTTACCCCAATTCTGTTGTTGGTGGGGTTCAGAATGCTTTTTGATTGTAGGTGAACTATAAATCCCAGCAACTACAACTCCCAAACGTCAAGGTCTATTTTCCCCAAACTCCATGTGTGTTTATAGTTGTGCATATTGAGTATTCATGCCAAGTTTGGTCCAGATCCATCATTGTTTGAGTCCACAGTGCTCTCTGGATGTAGGTGAACTACAATTCCCAAACTCAAGGTCAATTCTCACCAAACCTTTCTAGTGTTTTCTGTTGGTCATAGGAGTCCTGTGTGCCTCATTTGGTTCAATTCTATCGTTTGTGGGGTTCAGAATGCTCTTTGACTGTAGGTTAACTATAAATCCCAGCAACTACAACTCCCAAATGACAAAATCTTTTTTTTAGTGATGAACACTCCTTGTAGGTGTCTTGTGGCCAAATTTGGCAGCAATTTATCCAGTAGTAAGAAATCAGTTTGTGTGTGTCAACTGTAAAATAGGATGTGTGGAAGGGCCCTGGGTTATCTGAGGTCCTTTTCACACAGTTGAATAAAATCCCATGTTATCTGCTTTGAATCATATTATATATCAGTGTGGACTCAGAAAACCCCGTTCAAAGCAGATATTGTGGGATTTTCTGTCTTAATATTCAGGGTTATAGGGTTGTGTGGAAGGGCCCTGGCAGAAGGAGGTTGGACTGGATGGCCCTTGGAGGTCTCCTTCTACTCTAGGAACCTGTTGTCGTAGTTATTATTATTATTAGCAGAGGCTGAATATTATCATCATTATTATTATGAATAAATTCAGGGGCTTATTATACTCACATTTAGTTGAATTCAGTCTTAAAATATATTATATGGCTCTCACTTTTTTGTAGTGAGTAGGTTGATCATTTTGACTTGGTTGTTTTATAAGTAGTTTCACATGTTGAAAAAGTGTGAGCACCCCTGCTCTAGAAGTCCCTAAGTCCTCCAGTGCGACTTTATGGTCAACCACCACTGGAATCAAATCAAATGTTAATAACTAGGTGCTGCACTGCAGCATGCCATGCACAACCACAATGAGAATACAAGATCCATAGTTCCAACACACAGTACAGAAATGCAGTAGACAATACCTGGCTGCAAGTTCCAAAGACAAAGCATTGAGGAACATTCTGTCTGCATAATCCAATTTCTGCCTTAGCAGAATATATCAAAAATTATGACTTTTTGACCTTGTGTGCATTTCTACCAAATGTCCGTAACTAAATGTCAGCCTCAGTATCCCTAAATCAGCATCAGCACTAGCCATAGGATTCTGTGCTGTGGTTCAAAAAAATCTACTTTTTGAATCTTTCCAAATCAAATAAAAAGTCATTTTCTTTCTCAATTAAATTATCTTACTGATTATTGTATTGCCAGGTTATATTTTCTGTTTTATATATTAAGATCTGAAGTTGTGTTTTCAGCTGCCTTACTATTGCAGTTCAGAATTTTTCAGGTATGTTTGCTACCGTGTTACTGTTTTGATTATTTGGTGTTTTTTTTTAAAGTACTTTATTTCATGACTATTTTTGAGTTATTGATTTTTAAAAACATTTGAGTGACCTTGAAATCTATTTTTGGATCAATAACTGGTTGATTGTAGTCCTAAGAGTCTGGGCTATATGTTTACACAAAACAAATAAATAAGAAGATCCCTGATTCTCATTGTTATATAGGCCAATACTTTGAAACGACTGTGGTTTTCTTGAATTCACATACGAGACAATGACACTGCTCATGATTTCAGCTTTGATAATCCAAAGTTAACAAGTCCTTGCTAAATAGAATGTGTAGATAATACATTAAACAGATGCAAACAAAAGATGTATTAAGTAAATATTGAGAAAGGCCTATAGCTTTTTAAAAAGCTTTACTGATTGTTGCTTCACTCTATTGTTTCCTTTCACCCACACACTTTTGAGGATTTAAATTATCAAAGCTACTTAAAATCATCTTATTTTTAGGATTTTAATATAAGTAAAACAAACATTTAAACTGGTAATGCTGCATCAAATATTAATTTTAATTCTGTATTTCATAACTAGCAGTAGGAAACCGATGAGCCTGGTATAATAATCAGGCTAGACATGGAGACTTTCCACACTTTAACTGTCTTGGTTCCATCTTGTGGAATCCTGTGATTTGTAGTTTAAGGAGGGATATTTAGAATTTTCAGCCTGAGAGGTCTAGTGCTTCACTAAACCACAGATCCCAAGATTCCACAGAGCGTTGCCATGGAACATAAAGTGGAATCAATCAAAGCACTCCTGATAAAAGCACTCTCTTTTAGAACTTCCAAAGGAAGATAATCCACCGCATTCCAAGGAGCATATTCCAAACAACTATAAGAAGAAATAGATGTAATTTTTGTTTGATCTATTTATTATTCTGTCATCTCCTAAACAAGGTGGATAAACTGCCTACACTGTCTGGAGGTTACGGAGAAAAGACAGGGTGAAAATGTAAACTATTGTTGCTGCTGGTTGTTGTATTGTTACCACTACTACAATACGTAGGTATAACCTCCATCGCACAAGGATCTATAACTGCATTTAATTGTGCAAGGGCAAAAGGAGAGGCAGAATTTTGTCATTCCCAGTAGGTCGTGTAAAAGCAAACTGCTACTTCTTTCTTCTTTATGCTGCCTCATTGATTGTATTTGCCATCCTGACCATATTCTGCTTTTGCATGGCCATACATGTCTCCATTTTGATGTGTGAAAGGTTGGAAGGCATGATGGCTTTTACAACATGACTATCAAATATATGTATGTATGTATGTGTGTTGTGTGTTTGTGTGTGTATATGTGTGTGTGTTTCACTCTTAATATATCACTCTACAACCTTTGTAATGAGGTAGCCGTAAAAAGCAGTTGTGAGGTGCAGAGTTAGCCACTTCTTACAAATCAGGTGCTGTTTACCAAAAGTAAACAACCCCCATGTGTACATGCGCAAACATAGAAACTGTGTGCACAAGTCTTCACCTTTTACACTGCATCACTGGAAAACAGTGTTGGAAGAATGTGGAATTCATTTCCTTTCTCCTACTATATTTGTTCTCTCCTTTTAAAAAGGGGAAATGAATTATGCTTTTTGGAACTTGTTTTGCATGGCAATGTTATCTGTAAGCCAGCAGAGATGAAAAGGAGTATTTCAGTTCCTGAAATGCATGAGTCAGGCAAAGATCAGGCCAAATCAAGTGACAAGGGTAAATTGAAATGCCTGGATAAGTATTGCCAAAGGAGGTGGAGAAATAACCCAGTAAATAAAGGGAAGTGAATATCCCTTAGAGCAAACACTGCAAAGCCAAGCCTAAATAAGGACATCCTGCTTGCCATGCAGTGATGATTATTATTTTGGCTCCAGTCTTTTGCCATCATTCCTGCAACACACTGTCATATTGAGAATGCAATACATAGAATCAGGTGTGTGGACTCAAGTGCATGGAATCAAGTTTTTCCTCCTGCAATGGCATTGTGTCTTAGTGCATTAGCTGGATAGCAGTCATAAGCCAAAAATGTTTCTTGTAGTCACCCAGTACATACCCAGTACGTACACACAGAGGAGTCCATTGGGGTGGGGACATAGAGCTCTCTAGATTAGAAGTGAGTAAATGTGGGAGAGCCAGTGTGTTGTAGTGGTTTGAACATTGAACTCTAGAAATGAGAGTTTGAACTCCCTTAGCCCTGGAATCTGGGCTTTAGCTGCAACTGAAAGGTTGACAGTTCGAAGTCAGGGTGAGCTCCTGGCCTTTAGCCCAGCTTCTGCCTACCTAGCAGTTCAAAAGCAAAATGTGAGTAGATAGATAGCCACTGCTGAAAAGTGGGGAAGTATTTAAGACACCCATAAGGAAATGCCAGAAAATGCCGGAGATTTGATCCAGGAGGAAGTTTACGAACAAAGTTCTTTGGCAGGGAAGATGGAGTGACAGACATGGCCAGAAATGAGCACAAGCCTCCAAGATTCTGAAGATAGGAAAAGCCTATATATACCTCTATTTATGTACAGTTGTCTATCTTGTCAGTGTATAAGCGGCATTGAATGTTTGCT
This sequence comes from Anolis apletophallus, assembly GCA_030556195.1. NCBI lineage: Eukaryota > Metazoa > Chordata > Lepidosauria > Squamata > Anolidae > Anolis > Anolis apletophallus. The sequence continues at coordinate 28,078,593 of JARBWK010000005.1, forward strand.
GTATATGTGTTCTATGATCCGCCCTGAGTCCCCTTCAGGGTGAGAAAGGTGGAACATAAATACTGTAAATAAATAAATACAATCCCACTGGATGATCTTTAGCAAGTCCAGTTCCAGTTTTTATTTGTGAAATGTTGGAGGGGTTATGCTGGTTGACCTTGGAGAGTATCACACCTAACAAGATAGTTGTGAGGGAAAAACAGCAAAAGGTTAGAAAAAGCCCACCATGGCTACTGAGAGAAAAAGAGGTATAAATGTAATAAAAATTAACAGCAAGGTCAATAAGGTTGGTGTATATCCAGTGCGGCAACACATGGTGTCAACTCATGAATCTTCTCCCATAATAGATAATATCACAATTTGGTAGCTAAAATACCAGAAAATTGAACAAAATCAATGACTATAAAATAAAAATCAACAACAAAGATACCAATAAATGCTTGAAATGCATCCAAAAGCCAGTGATTTGAAGCATCATTGTCACTGGGTGATAGTGACAGCACTGAGCAGAGCACATGTGTATTAGAACAATCAAGAAACAAATTCACATAGTGTATTGGCCTTGTCGGTATATAAATACAGTACATGTAAACTGGGCTTACAAAATATTTTTTGTAATTAAATCTAACTGGGATATTTTATTAAAAATTTAAACTATTCTGCTAAAACACAATATAGACAGTCCTTTTGGTGCCATCCCTTCTGATACTGTATCTTGGTGTGGGTCTGCACCCCCTGCACCCCTCTAGTGATGCTACTGAACATTAAATGTCAGAAGGGTTTGGGAAGAGATTGAACTAAAATAAGAAAGTCTAGAACAAACAAAGCTGAATGCTCAGCATGGAACCTCTAAATGGCCATTCCAGCTGCTCAGACATATTGCATAGTTTTGATATAGTAACAATATTGGCACAGATATTGAATTATCACTAGGAAATAGTAAACTGAGTTCCATTAGGAGTTCTAGTGGTAAACTAATGGTAGCATGTTCCACCATGTTAAAACATTTGATAATCATGTTGTAAAAGCACAATCAATATTTAAAAGTAGCTATCTTAAGCTGGCTGTTTTGAGAGAGAAAGGTTTCATTATCCAAACAAATAATTGCACATTCTTTCAATTTGTACGTGTTCTCTGATAACTATGGGTTGTTCAGAGGTCACGGAGTTTCTCTATGAAACTGGGAATTCCTTTCAGTAGAAACACTAAGACTGGTGTGGCTGTCATTTATGCAGATAATTATCAAGAGAGTTGTCCTTCCAGTGATCATCACTTGCCAGAGGCTATTACGCTTTAGGAATTCTGGGAGCTGTAGCCCCCAAAAGTAACTTTACCATGTTTTGCATTTATTCCTGGAAGAAAATGGATCAATAGCCCAACATCTTACATAGTTGTCAACTCTTTCAAGCTACAATTTCATCTCAAAAACAAATATAGGAGCTTTGTGGGAAGGATTCTTTGATAATAGATGAAAGTGCTGTACACAAAAATCACAGCTCTCTTCATTTATTTAGAGCAGATTTCTTCAACTGTTTCTTTTAGTTCAAATGATTTAGGTTCTTTGAAGTCACTTTCAAGTCAGACCTACCTCCTTGAAAAGACATTGCAGAATAACGACAAGGCTGGTATGATGATGAAGCGACTTGAAACCATGATTCAAGTAGCAAATTTGGGGTGTGGCTTTGAGAAAGTAGATTTTTTAAAATCTATTTAACAGGCTTTTAAATACTACTTCTCAATGTAAAGCATCTTCAAAATCAAATTAATTAATTTAGGATTAAGAACTGTATACTGCAAATAACCTTCCATTTCTACCCTTTGTAGGAGTGTCTTCAGTAACTATTCTGCCCAATTAACTTGCTACTGCCATTCAGCAAATAGGTGAACCTACACATGGGATTCATGCAATATTTTAGGGTCTGAGAAATTTAAAATTAGAGAGAACAATTGATATCTATCCATAGCAGTCCTGCTGGTTGGATAATTTGGGGAGGTGACATCCAAAACAGTTTCATATCCAAGGTATGCATGTGTTTTTAGTACAAAAAGGACTATTCCTACATAAATTTAGTAATCCTGTTTCGGGTCAGTGTGATTGTTTCCATTTTGCAGAAATGTTATGGACAGGAGGCTGAGTACAGTGATTGTCACAATTTGTTAGGCAATTCCTGAAGCCTGAAGCCAAGCTCTGCAGATCCCCATTCCTGAGAAAGTTTATCTCTTGCATTTGTTAAAGGCCCCCAAGCTCTGTGATGAGAAACTGTGGTAAATGGTTTTAGGGGCTGCATAAAATACAGTACCTCCGTCTGTGAGGTGTGGCCCTCTGTATAACCTGCAAAGAAGAAAAGAAACCTCAACATTGCATTTCCAATCTATACAGCTACTCATTGGGGAATCAGTGATGTTGAGGCTGGTCAACAATGTAAGAGACCATAATATTATTTGCACATTAATTAGGTTGAGTGAAATAGGATAGGTCAACCAATATCACCAGAAAGTATGGAATTAGATTTAAACCCAAATGAAGCTGGTTTCTTTCACTAAAAATATAAAACAAAGATAAGGACCAGTTGAGAGAAGGGTTTTGGACAGGTTTGTTGACAACTCTCTAGTGTCATGCAATGGAAAGTTATAACTTGTCACAACATTCCAGATTTGTTCTGTAAAGATAAACATACACAATATAGAGGTATAGACTTGCTTAAAAACAGACCCCATTATCAAGTAATCTATTCTACTTCTTTAATTAGTCTTGTTTGATCTTTCCTGAAGTACTGGCATGTAAGAGCAGCCCCTTTATTAGTAAGAATGAGGCAAATTGCTTCTGGTGACATGTGTTGAGGGGCAGCAGTAGCAGTTTTCCCATCTTCTTCTCTTCTGTGCTTTGGCCAATTTATTCTCTTGGTTCTGGAAGGCTGAGGTCTGAATGCCCCACAGCCTGTCCTGTATGCATCTTGAAAAAAATGCATCTATGCTCCCCCCCCCCCATATCAATGTAATGATTGACAAATAGCAACCTTGGGCTGCATGGAGTTCCAAAGTTGTTTCTGCACTCATTGACCAGATTCCCTTTCTCTGACCATAAGAAAAAAATGGCATGCCTCTGTTGGCATCTCCATGATTGGCAATCTATTGTTTAAATGGCCTGCACTGATTTATTTTTAAGCCCCTATTTTCCCAAACCAGAAGTTGACTTCTGACCGATCTGTCCTCTTTGTTATCCCTGGACAGTCTCAAGACAAAAAAAATCAGTTCTTGCATCTCCATCAGATGGCCACCTGCTTACCAAGAGAATTCTAGCCCAGTACCTACCTGGCAATCATTAGAGCCTTTAAAAGATACGTATTGGGGTACATCTTGTTCCAAATTAGATAAAATGGATTGCTTCTAGAGGTTTGTTAATGATGCTGTGAACGATGCCCCATTCACCCTTTTAATTGGGCTCCTAGAAGTTCTAAGTGACTTCTAAGCTTTGCAGAACGAACTGCAACAAACACACCATTCCTAATTATGTTGACCATAGCTTCCATTTTAACTTAGCATACTTGGAACTGCATCCCCTAAGGCAGTCTTTCTCAACCAGTGTGCTGTGGCACACTAGTGTGCCATGACAGACCTCCTGCTGTGCCGCGAGAAAAGCTCTCTGCCCCCCTTCCTCCCCCCTTCCTACCAAACTCCTGCTGCTTGGGGGAGGAGGAGGAAGGGCCGGGCAGTGGCGAAGAAAAAGAAGAAGGGACTGGGGCGTCACCTCCTTCGGCCGTTTCCCCAGCCAGCCTCCAATCCGCCATGACTCCCACCATGACTCTCGCCCCTCGCTCGCTGAAGCCGCGTGGAGGAGGAGCCCCGCCCACTGAAGCCCGTTCACCGCTCATGCTCCTCCTCTGTAGGAGAGCTGAAGCTGGGGGGGGGAGGGGAGGGGCATGGCGCGGCCTGTAGGTTAGCTGAAGCTGGGGGGAGGGGTAGAGCATGGCACGGCCTGCCTCTGCCCCCTCCCCCGGCTTCGGCACTCCCAGAAGCTGCTCCAGCCTTGAGGGGGCAGTGCCAAGCCAGCATTGTGCTGGCTCTGGCACCGCTGGCTTGGCACTGCCCCCTCAAGGCTGGAGCAGCTGCTGGGAGAGGTGAAGCCGGGGGTAGGGGGCGGGGGCATGGCGCAGCCTGGCTCTGCCCCCTCCCCGGCTTCGGCACTCCCAGCAGCTGCTCCCAGTAGGCCACCAACCCCCAACCATTCTTTACTGTGTTAGAGTGTCATTTTGGTTGGTGGTGTGCCCCCGGATTTTTTTAATGTTAAAAGTGTGCCGCGGCTCAAAAAAGGTTGGGAAACACTGCCCTAAGGGATGTCCCATCAAAATCTGTGCAATTTCTCTCTGTGTATAAAGACACTTAGGGCTGCACTGTTAGTTCTCAAGTCAAAATACTAGTAGTACATGCTTGATCGCAGAGGCTAATCGTTTTTAATTTTATTGTGCAGTCAGTAATCACCATTTGCTGCAGGAAACGTGCTTCTAACTGAACAGGTTTGGGTGGCCCTGGAGGCTAGACAAGAAAAATAGCCGAGAAGGGTTGCTCAGTATCAAGGACTCCACCCATTCCCTATGCCTCTACCTAATGTTTGTACAGCTTCAGAAGGAAGATTGCTTAAGGAAAAGCAAGGCAGCTGTTGGCCGCTGGGGAAGACTCTTACAGGTAGCAGCACCTGTAGCTGAACAGCTCCAAGAGAGCTTAGCTGTGCCAGGATCTCACCTGAAAACGAAACATAAGGCAAGCTATTCTCTTTTCTTATTCCAAATTATTATTTGCATTTTGGATTAGTATCTCTGCCTGATCAGAATAATTCTCCCAGGCTTCTGCTAATGGGATGAGTGTGTTCTTCTTTCAAAATTTCTGCCATGAGCCAGTTAGAAAGCTTTGTAGGCTGAGCCTTAGCATGAGATTGTGCCAGCTTCTTAAGTTGCAGAACAAAACATGGTTTTGTCTGCTTGCCAACGCGGCTAGCATATCTATTATTTCCTCTTGGTAAAGCCTTGAGTCTTAGGGCTCAACTGGTGTTGTTGCTCTTCTAGATCTGTGAAAATATAATGAGAGGTAGCAGAGTTGCTGCACAAAATATAAAAGCTAGCTAAGATATTCCTTCAAAAGGTAAACAAGCATCCCAGGGTGCAATGATCAGCTCAGTAAAGTTTCTAAAGGGAGTGGTTTACTACCTCTTAACAGCCCTTTAAATTTGCTTTCGCTCAGAGCTGATCGTGACTCCACAATTACTCTGTGAAATGAAACAAGTCCAGGAATCAACAAACTCATTGCACATTCTTTACTAGTTTGTTCTGTGAGTAAAATGGAACAATGGGCTATGTATGAATTGCTTTTTTTAAAAAAAAACAACAACCCAATGAGCTAAGTATTTAATACTAAACCGGGGCATAGTATAAAAGTGGCCTATGTGATTCTTCTAAAGTTTTTTAAAAGCAATTAAAATGCAGAACAGGCATTGACCAGCATTTCTATGACCTTTCAAGTTAAGAACAGAATCGCAAAATCCAAGAAAGAGGGAAGATTTCAGAATTATTTGTTGTTTTTCCCCCCCTTCATGCCACCCTCTCTGCATCCTGACTCTTAACATTACAAGATAAATATAGATATTAGACTTGAGTCTTCTGCTAATTTTGCTGAGTCTGTATACAGGCTGAACATCCCTTATTTGGAATTCTGAAATCTAAAATACTCAGAAGTTCTGAATTTTTAACACATAGGTGGCCAAGATAGTGACACTTTGCTTTATGGTGGTTTAATGTATGCAAACTTTGTTTCATATACCAAAAAATATAAAACATTGTTTACAAATTATCTTTAGACTATATATGAAATATAAAGGAATGTCATGTTTAGAATTGTCTTACTCCATTAATTACACATATGTAAATACAGGAATTCCAAAATTGGCCGGGGATACAAAATCCAATATGCTTCTGGTCCCAAGCAGTTTGGATAATAGATACTAAACCTAATTGTTCTTTTTCTAGAAATTTTCTAGAAATGTGAACTTTTAAAATGCCCATTTAGTTTGGAAATATTGCCCATGACTTATGGTTATGTTTGCTTTTCCATCTAGCCAGCAATTGCATATAACAGTTCAATACATTATTTCCAGTTTTTCATACAGCTTCCTGTTATAAATATGTTAACAATTTTCCAGAAGACTGTAACGAAATGACAAAGCCTATAATCCCTTTAATAGACTGTAGTAGGACCAGCATCTTTAGGCCTTTGAACAATAATTGAAGTTAGGTCCATATTTCTTCTAGTAATGGCCACGTCACTTTCATTGTTTTGGATAACCATTTGCAAGGACCATCTCTTTCTACTTCTACAGAATCGTTACTGCTATGAAGTTCGGTTTGTCAGGTAGTCCTTCATGATTAGATCTTTTTTGTGGAGTTCCAAATAGCAAAATGCTGTAAACCTAGCACCTGTTTTCTTGGCTAGTAAAGATTCATTCTCCCAGGCCTCTTAATCTTTAGCTTACTATTACTATTAATGGTATCATTAAAGCTGCATTGTAATATTCTTCTCCTCTGTGTTTTCATGGTTGAAATGTATCTCCTTTCAGTTTCTTTTTTTCTTTCTTTCATCTAATGCATTTGCTTTCATAACTGATATAGTATATGCTTTCATTATGAATGTGTAGTCCTGAGAGCTTTGACTACAGTGCATCTCATAAATTGCACATGGGTCTTCAATTTGCCTGACCACTTGTGGTGATCCTACAAAGTTCATGGGATTTCCTTGGGCAAGGAATGTTCACAGAAGGGCTTGCCAGTTACTTTTTCTGAAATATAGCCAACGAAACCTAGTATTCGTTGGCAATTTCTCATCACGTATTAACCAGGGCTGTCCCTGCTTAATATTCAAGATCAGATTGGATTTTGTGCCTTCAGGGTATAGATTTTATAAATACTCCACCTACAAGGGGGTGCAAGACATCATTATGACATTACATTCAGGAAGATTATTTGAACAGTATTGCAATAAGAAAGCAACATATAAAGAGCCAGAAGGAGTGGAAAAGAAAATTGCCCAATTAGTATAACAAATCTTGTTTGCTATTTAATTTTGCAAGGGACTTAAAGAGGTATTCTGATAGGGATTTTTCAGTTTGATGCAATTTCTTATTACTCTTACAGTTTTCTTGTTATTATAGTCCAAAAGTAACAAAAAAGTCACATGTAAATAAAATGGTGACCCACCTAAATCTTATAGGTTATTTATTTATTTGAATTCTATGCCATGTTTCTCTCGGAGAGGAACCTAAGGCAACCTCCAAACACAATAAATTTAAAACATTTACAATAACATTTTGAAACAATTAAAATGTCAAAACAATTAAAATAGTTCATAAAGCATTATGCAAACAAAATGAACTAATGATTAAAATAATAAATAAAACATCCCTATAAAATATATCGCACCTTCGGTTGATACTTTTGAAAGCTTGATTGTTGCATGGTGAGTCAACAAGCAAGGAAATTCCATTTATTCAGTGGGTCTAATCTATTTGGGGTTAACAATGGGATTTATGTCAAATAATTGCTTTTCTAACATAGTAATAAATGAGAACAAATACCTTTTCAACCCCTATAATTTGCACTGAGAATGAATAAAACGTTTGAAAGAAAATGTCCAGGCTTCAGGAGAGGAAGTGCTTAACCCTTTTCACCACCAGCTATTTTTCTGCTTCAAGTCATCCTCCCTAACCTGTTTTTTCTTTCCCTGATGTTTTAAGTGCCTGTTTCCCTGCTGAACATAATGGGGGAATCCATAAATGCAGGGCTCAAGCAATCTGGAGGCTCGTCTTCCAGGCCAGGTGGAAGGTGTAAGGCTTTAAATACCACATGAGCTCAGCTGTGTGCCTGTTTGAATTGTTCAAGGGTGGTTCTTGTTTACCTTGAATGACTAATTCTTGTTCCTTCCCTTCTCTGTTGGCACTGGAGCAAACAGCTCTTAGCTCTGTGTTAAGAATTTGCCCTCCAGATCCAAACTGAGCAAACTTTTAGTGTCATACTTTTCTTGAGATCAAGCATGCCAACAGCAAAAATGTCAACGGAGAATTTCTGAAGATTGTCCTCAGCCTGTTTTCTTCTTTCCTCAGAGGGGCACAAAGGTGGTGTCAATTCCTGAGTTTACTGCTGGCTGTGTAGCCGGATGTTTACTTAACAGCAGGGAATCCCGTGTTTTAAATAGTTTGTTTGTTCAACATATTTTCCCCTTGTCATATTTGAGATGCAGGCTAGCATCAATGACTTCTGATTCTTAACCCACCTCTGGTCATTCTGGATTTGAAAATGATGCTTTCTCATCCTTGTAATATATTAAGACTGATAGTACAATACTGCCCAATGCTAAAGTAGTTTTGGCTCCTGGCTGCTATCGATCTATCGATCTATCGATCTATCTATCAATCATGTGGAAAGATGTGGAAGCCAGAGTTTGTGGTTTGGATACATTCTGAAATGTAAAGGTTTCCCCAGGTCATGACTCCAAGTGGTGAATGCATGACTTTCTCATGGGAGATTTGTAGTCATAGCACTGCTGTGATGAATAGAGTTTTAGTCTGAACTGTAAGGGAGCTAGCCAACATAAGAAACCCTGTCTAGGTTGCCCAGTAAATCTGTGTTCAGTCTGAAGCAGAAATTGCTAGTTTAGAGCCAGATGGAGGTACATTGCATTTTGTATTAACTATAATCATTTTTATTTACTAAACTATTTGCTATTTATATCCTACCTTCTATCATGAGATCTCAGGGGAATGTACAACTAAAACAATATGAACAATTGAAAACAAATCCAGATAAAAACAAAGTAATTAAAATAGGACAAAAGTATCATTCACAGCGTTGACATGTGAGAGAATATAAATGTGTGTGTGAGAGAGAGTGAAAGGGAGTGGTAGGAGAGAGTGAAATTGTGTTTGTTTTTCTCCATGGTGCATGTGTCAAATGTATGTAAGAAATAGCTTGGTTCTACTTAGTTTGAGTTCTGATGTTGACCCATTTTCCCAGAATGCAAGAGAAACTCTGTAAGGAAAATGTCCTTGTTTTTACATGTGAGTCTGCCTCAATTTAAATGGAGGGAGTAGTTATTACATCTGGTACTTTGGCATAAAGAGAGTGTGCATTCAGTGGGTTTCTGTGAGTTTTTTGGGCTGTATTGTTATGTTCCAGAAAGATTATCCCACACAGTGTGGAAAACTCACACTAACCCAGTGATTCCGGTCATGAAAGCCTTTGACAACACATTGTGCATTCAGTGCTTTCCATAAATAGCTTGCTCTTTGTCATACTGAGAAATCAGTTGAAGTGTTACAATGGTTTGTATCTGGCAAATGCCCCTTGGAACCTGCTTTCTCTTTATAAACTGGTTAGACAACATTCCCAGTTAACAATTAAAAGCCTGTTAAAAATCTGGAGTTTGATGGACCAATACGCGCATGTAGCTTTCCCAGAAACTTTCCATTATGATAGTCTAAACTGACAGGTGATTGCATAATGTCCAGAAACACAACTATATTCAGTTTAGTAACCCCTGTGTACATAGTACCTGTGGTTTCACATTCCCACCTTGAAAAAGAATTCTTAGTCCCCCAGGTGATTCTATGACAAGCCTGCACAACTGCAGTAGTAAGGGGCCAAAATTAAAATAGGCTAAACTTCATAGGACCCAAGATAGGATTTTAGCATGTCACTCAAGGTTTACAAGAGGGTGCCTTTCCCTTAGTGTAAGCAGCAAAGTTGAATAACCTCATTATCTCCTTTTCCCCTCAGCGTGGAGGTAAGTTGCAGTCCTTTTGTGAAAGAAAGAAGTGCCTCAGTTCTTGTCTCTACAACTCTTTCTCTTTGCCTTGGTTGTCTCTTTCTCCTTTGAAGGGAAAAACCACCAGCTCAGCAGCATTCACGTTCCTCACTTGCAAGAGAGAAACTTCGCATTGCCATGAAGACCTGCAACAACTTCATGGTGAAGTCAAATTTCTCACTCATAGGACCTCTTCACATGTCCCTTTTGGGCTGTGCCGTTGCACTGCCAATCACTTGTGGTGCCCGCGCACTCACCCTCCTCTCCTCATCACAGGATGGGGACGGAAGAGGGGAATTTGGCACCCTTTCCCTCCCTCCTTCAGATGGCAGAAAGGGCAGCAATGCATGGCATTGCTCTGCCATCCTTTCTGCCATCACATGGCAAAAAGGAGAGAAAAGTGTGGGTAGCTCCATCAGAGCAATCCAAACTACACTTTCCTCTCCATAGTGGAGGAGAAAACACATTTTGGCTTTCCCCCTCCATTTTGTGAGGAATGTGGTTGGAGCTTGCCATGAGTCCTGTGATGACGCATGGCAGACCCTGTCCCTGTCACACATAAAAGCGGCAAAATGGAACAAAAATGCTCTGTGTAAAGAGCTCCATAGAAAACGGAATTGAACAGCATGGTGTTGAGAGTTTTTCCGCTTGATTAGAAGATGACAGAGGCAAAGAGAAAGACAAACAGCAAGGGTGAGAACTGAGGCACATCTTTACCACCTCCCTATTTCTCTAAAACAGCCAATCTAATATTAAGCCTAACCTTCGCTTTCAACCGAAAAAAAGGGAAATATTTCTTCACCCAGAGGGTCATTGGGTTATGGAACTCACTTCCAGAAGAGGTTGTGACAGCTGTCAGCCTGAACAACTTCAAGGCAGGATTAGACAGATTCATGGATACCAAGTGTATCGGTAGTTACTGAAAAGGACATTCAAGTGCCACCTCGGAGTTGGTTGAGGTAGGCAGGATTTCCCTGGGTACTGGTTGTGGGGGGTCGAGAGCAGGTCAGGGTTTTGCCCTCCCTTCTGCTCGAGATCCCCATGTACAACTGGTGGGCCACTGTGTGATACAGAATGCTGGACTAGATGGGCTGAGGTCCGATTCAGCATGGCTCTTCTTATGTTCTTATGTTCTTATGTTAAATGTTAACATAACCTTGAGCCCAATATTACACCCCCCGCCCCCAAAAAGGGCTGGCATCTCTCAAAAATTCATCTCTGCTCCTCTCTGCTGTAGCTCCTTAGGCCTCATTTCGAACCAAGATAAACACTTCCATCATCCTGACTGGATCTATCAGTAGTGCTGTTGTGATCCGGGCTCTGCCCAGGATGCAGGCAGAGTTTAATCAAAACACCTAGTTCATCTCAAAAACCATTTTACTTAAAGCAATAACTTAAACATTTGTTCTCTTAAAAGTCTGGCTACAAAACATAAAGATAGTGCATACCTAGGGTTATACAACAAATTCCCATTAACTGTGAGAGTACTACAAAGCCAGGTCAGGAGCAAGAATAAACAGTAGACAGATTTACAGTCCAAATGTCAGATGCCAGTGGTTCACTTAGAATAATATTCCAGATTTCAAGTGTATAAACCATAGTCAGAGTTCACAAAGTCAAGTCAGATTGTCAAAGGTCAAATTGAAGTCCAATTCCATAAGTCTAAGCCAGGTAGGTTGTCCAAGATTCAGATTACAGGGTTCCAAGGTACAGCAAGGTCCAAGACCAGGATACAAGAACGGCAAAGTCCAAAACAAGGTTAAATGCCAAGATCCATAGTTCAACAAGGCATATAACAAGATTTCAGGGAACAGATCTGGGCATCAGGATCCAGACAACCTGGGGGAAACAGCCAACACCCATGTCCTAATACAGTGGTTCTCAACCTGTGGTTCCCCAGATGTTTTGGCCTTCAACTCCCAGAAATCCTAACAGCTGGTATACTTTCTGGGATTTCTGGGAGTTGTAGGCCAAAACAACTGAGACTCACAGATTGAGAACCACTGTCCTAATACAACAGATACTTTTCTCCCAAAGAGCAGTCTATAGCAAAGCTCTTTTATGCAGCTGAGCACTGCTGCATCCTATTTCAGCAGGCCTCCCCAGTAACCACTACAGCATGTGAATCCTTACTGGAAAGGCGACTCTGACCTTTTATAAACAGGAGATTTTTCCCTTCCAAATATTCCACAGCAGTTAAACTACAACACCAAAACTGCTGGGCATGACAGGTGTCCCCTTTGCTACAAGTCACTTTGGTAACTTTGGTGCATAGAGAAGGGAAATATGTAGAGGGAAAACACTTGAAGGGGGGAATTGTGGGTTGCAATTGCTACTATGCTGTAGCACCACATGTAACTTCACTCTCTAAGTCCCTGCGGGCTGAACCAAATATTTGAAAGGGTTGTATTCAGCCCCTGGGCTGCATGGTGTGCAGGCCTGTTTTGTGATATGCTTCCACCAAAAGTTCCTATAACAGTTGCCCTGGGGACCTAGCAAATTCCTAGAGAGGATGCATTTCTAATTTTTTTTAGATTCTCCAGCATGAAGTCATTCATTCCAATCAGGATTGCTATTATCCATAGGTTTTTTTAAAAAAAATTCTATGGTAAGTTAAGAAATGTGTCCTCCACAGATAACAGGACTGTACCTTACCTCTATTAACTGAGCGTGCATCCGAAGAAAAATAATTAAAGCATACTTTCTTATTGTTGAGATTAAGCAGGAACAATCCTGCTTAATCTCAACAATAGATAAACCAATTTTCAGCTTTTTTAAAAAAAATCACCTTACTTTTTCTTTGCTTCTCACACTTTCCTCCTCTGTTCTTGGGTTACTTCATACCAGAAGTGACTTGAGTTTCTCAAGTTGCTCCTGATATAACAAACTTCCCTTTTGGCAAACTGAGAGCCCTTCCACACAGCCATACAACTCAGAATATCAAGGCAGAAAATCCCACAATATCTGCTTTGAACTGGGTTATCTGAATCCACACTGCCGAGGTAGCTTACACTTAATTAATTCAGTAGAGGGGACAGAAGAAGAGGCAAACATCTTACTTTTCCCTGTAGATGCAAGCTTTAGCAAATAGACATACTTTCTCCTGGCTTGTGTGTTATTTCTTATTAATAACTTTTGCCATCTTGACCATGTTTTATTATTGCTTAGATACATGTGTCTTGGTTTTCTTCTGTGAAATGTCAAAAGGTGAGGACAAATTTTAGGAGTAATTGCAGTGCCATACCTCTGCTTCAATTCTGTGAGTAGACTACAATTGTTTAAGCATTACCAAAAAGTGACTGGAAGAGAACCCAAGTTTCTATGTATATATCGTTGTGTACAGATACACTTTTAAAAATAATGTGTCCTTTAAACAATCCTGTATGTTCTAAACTTTCATTTTGTGTTTTCTCAGATACAGCTGCTACTATGGGAAACTCTTTCTCTTTGGAAATGGAGCCAGAAGACCAAGAACCTGTTCATGGAACAACATATTCACCAGTAAGCTTTAGCAGAAATATTCCTGCTGTTTTACCTTCATCATTGACCTAGCTAAAAGATCAATTGTATTTAAAACACACAATCTGCATTTAGAAGTCTAATGTAAAACTTGCTAGAATTACAGAGCTAGTTGAATTAATGAGCTAGCAGATAGTACACAGCTTTTATATTTGCATTTGTACTTGTATTTGGGTATTTCAATATGTAAACAGCATGGATTTGACTTTTCTGCACTTATGTATTTTATTAAAGACACGGCTTGCTCTTTAAATTTGATTATGTATTTATTCAGTGTAGTTATTACCTTTCTCCCCAACATGAGACTCAAGGTGGCACGTTAATAGCCACTAGGAATGCTGGATGGGAGAAAATAGGAGTTGTCATTCAACATGCTAGCCATCGGAGTTCATGCATGGTAAATTCTCACTGAGGCCCCTTCTATGTTGTCATATAAAATCCAGATTATCTGCTTTGAACTGGATTATATGGCAGTGTGGATTCATCTAATCTAGTTCAAAGGAGATAATGTGGATTATCTGTTTTGATAATCTGTATTATATGACAATGTAGAAGGGACCTGAGCATACTGCAATGCGCTTTACTTAGAATTTGCCTTTGAAGATGATATGCAATGGGTCCTACATTTTTGGTATGGTTAGTAGCCCAGAACCCTAGCAAAAGGGAAACATTTCATTTTTAAACCCTTTTTAATGCGAGAAAACACATTTTCTGGAATTTCTAGGTTTTCCAGCAAAATATTGTGGTCATCCTCCACTGGAAGTTGACCATACTAGGTCTCGTAATAATCAAATCCACAAAAGTCAGAATCACAAGTATGGAGGACCCACTGTACAGGTTTTAGCCTCTCCAAAATGCAGCAGCAATAGTTCTTAAAAGAAGTTTCACAAACTACCAACATTCAAAGTTCTAAACAGGAGGGGTGGAAGCAATAATCAGAAATATTTTGGAAATGATTGAAAATGTATTACTTGAGTGTTAGATACTCTGATAAAAAGAATTCTGGACTTTGGGACACCTACTAATTTTACACATCGTTGTTTTTTTTTATTTTAAAAAACCATATAATGTTTTTTCTGAAGAAAAAACTTGCCTTCTATGCAAAAATGCCTTTTGACAATGTTATGCAGAATAAATCTGAAATGATAGTCTCCAAAAACTGCACTTTTTGAAGACTTTCTGACATTTTGAAGAAAATTGCTATAATTATTTAGTAATTTTCATCTTTGAGGTGAAATTTACGAATAGTCGCATCTCTGCAAAATACCTTGGAGCCCAAACATTTGAAAGACCACCTTTTGAAAGACAATTTACATCTTCTGAAGGAATAAGGTCTGCAGAAGATGTTCTCCACTCCCTCCCCTTTCCAAAGGGAACAATACTCTGTAGGAGGCCCTCCTTTGTTGTGTTGCCTTATATATGCAATCCAACTGAAAACCAAGCTAGAATCAAAGTTGGCTTCATCCCAACACCAAACTAAAACATGACTTTTTATTATGACCTTTGGGAATTCTTAGTTTTTTTAAGCTTTAAAAAACTTTTTTTTAAAAATGATTAATATCCTTATAGTTACATTTAATTGTTGTGTTGGTTTAAATTGTAAATTGTATAGATAGGATCAATTGATTTTACTTGTTTAACACCCTATGCACTTGTGATTTATGGTGGGATGTACAAAGTTTAATAAAATAATTAATCATCTTATTGAGCTGACCCATTGTTTATGACTGCATTGTAGATAAAGTTATATGTCAAGATGTTACAAACATTAATGCTTTAAGTTTTACACTCTAGGTTTCTTCAGAACCTCCTGATAGCCTAAAAAATGGACCTGTTACGATCCAGCCTATACAGACTGATCTCTTAGCAAATGGCAACACAGGTATGTCCTGGACAGGAAAGCCCACCCCCTCCATTCGTGCTGTGTATTCTAGTATAATTATGGCAGTGCTCTGTTGGTAAAATGAAGGTAGTGTTATTATGGACAGCATAGCTTAGCTTGGAGTATTTTGACCTGGAACTGGTTGCAAGTCTAGATTTTATTAGTGGATTTTAACTTGTATTTTATCTCTGTGTATTTTGTTGTATGTCTTTTAATAGTGTTTAATTTCTTGTTTTAATGATGTTGTATCCCACCTCAAGCTGCAGGGAGAGGCAGATAATACATTTATTATTATTATTATTATTATTATTATTTAGTACTGGAAACTGGTGCTCCTTTGTACAGGAACCCATGGGAGGAGGCAAGTAATAAATTTATTGTTGTTGTTATTATTATTACATCATTTATTTTTATTTTATTTATTTGGATTTGTCCATCGCCACTCCCATCCGGCTCGGGGCGACTTCCACACAGTAAAAAACACAGTAAAACCACAGTTAAAAACACAATTAAAAGCATATGCAAATACATAAAAATCATACAAGCAATACAAGCAAAATGACAGTACATACGGTTTAAAGCAGAGGAACCATAACGACCTTTTAGCTGATGGCTTCTAGCATCTCCTGCAGCAAATAGTATAAATGTTGCCCTAAGCAACTAATTATCCACAGACCGTCCCAGAGCTAAAATTCCTATGACTAAGTCATATGTGTTCTAGGTTGGTGTACACTCCCTCCAACCAGGGTAAGACCAGTGAATCCTAGGACTGATTCTACTAAACATAATGCAACACCCAATAACTGATACTAGCTTCCACTGTACCATTCCTACTTTGTTCAGTGTGGGGATATTGCAGTTGTTCTGTAACACATTCAGAGAAAGCTGATTGAAAGTGACAAATGAAATAGCTCTTTTGCATCCTGCATGGGAGAAAAGAAGGATACCCATCAATCACATTCAATAAATATTCTGAATGTACAAATTTCCTGGGGAGAAAACGGTTTTGTGCTTAATTGTCAAAAGAAGACAAAGCTGATAAAAAGGAAGGAAAATCTGAAGTGCACGTTGTGGGAAATGTTCCCAGCTATGATCTTAAGGTGATTTCTGCAAAGCTCAAATACATATTCTCCTCTACATATTTCTATAAGTATCTCCTTTGTTTAATTTATTTTTTGTAAAAAGTGCACTATTTTTGGTGACAGTAGTGATCTAATGTGATGTGTCACTACAGTGTTCCCCCAAGATGTAGGCAAACATAATATACTTCTTGCTCATTTTGTCATATCTTATTTTTGGTTCCCAACCAGCATTCAGATAATTCTGTCCACCACTCATATTCTTATACCTTCACCTTGCCTTTAGACAATCTTTCTTCCAACCTTCATCCTCCAACAGCCATTATCAGAACTGAACTTGTTCTCTCATCACTGTCCCCACAGATTATTCACACGTACAACCTGTTTATTCATACGTATAAATATCTGATTCTAGACACTTCACACCATGCATCTTATGGATTAGATTTAGTCTACAAACTAAATGTCACCCACTTCTTTCTCTTAGTCTCAGTAACACCAAAAGATCATTTGCACGCTGATCCAGATTAACATAGCCATGTCTTTGAATAATATACTTCAGTGAATCAGCTACGACTGCTGAACAGCCCTAAATGATTGCAATGTATATACTAATTGTGTTTGTCGGATACATGTAGACACAAGGTATGTATCTTAGATCAGTTAGATCATGTTCTAAAATAATATATGTACTTTTCTGTGCTAGACAGTTTATAAATTTACATTTTCTTACACCCATGACAATCTGGGCCATTTATCTTTATTATTTTACAGTTGAGACAGTCATATAACTAGAAACATGTAAATTATATACATTTGTGAGACATTGCACATATGGGTATAGATACATACTGGAGCCAGAAATGACTGTGAACCAGAGAGCTGGAATAAATAAGCATGAGATAAAATAAAGTAAGACCAAACTGGCATGATTCGCCAGAGGTCTTTAGGTAACACCTGCTTGCTGGTGTGTAGCATTGTTTCTGCATGACTCCTTTGGTTAGTCTACAAAGGTGTGTATTTATTTACAATTGGGGTAGAGATATAAATATTCAACTTTTCTATTATCAAAAGTGAGGATGAATTATTTCCACCATTTTCTCCCTGCTGTAAAGAGAATTTCAGCATGTGGTCTTTCCCAAACAACTCAATAACAAGCACCAACTGTCAAATCCCCTTTTCTACACCATCATTAAAGGCGCAGGAACTCTTTCTAGTTTTCTCTATTGCAATCTTGAGATAAAATAAGAAATGAAATATTGTATCTTGTTGGGTCAAGTTTGCGAACCAAGTAAACAAAGGGAGGAAAAAAGATAATTTTGTTTTGTTCTGGCCAATGTTTAGTATGAGTTTTTTGTTGTGAAAGAGACTTCAGAGTTGCTCGCTCTTAGGTTTTAAGCCCCAAGTCTCCAGATCCCGTGCTTCATCTCCCCCCCCCCACAAAAAAAATTCACCTTGTTTTATGATCAGACCATGTGGTGAATTTTCTGTCTTAATTTTCAAACAGGAAAATATATTCTCCCCCCCCCTACAGTTGAATGGTAAACTGGAATTAGTTGTGCGTAGCTGGTATTCAATATATAACCATGACTAGGTCTCAGGTTTTGTGCTAGAACCCTCAGGACATGGAATGATCTTGAGCTGGCAGCCCTGTCCACATTGTGGTATGGCTAAAAAGTGGAGATCACATTTGGTTACCAAGGGCAGTTTTAGGTCCATGCTCCACCCAACATCTTTGATGTATCCCTTGACTCAACACCCAGAAATTGTTTCTTCTTGTTTCAAGAGACTTCCATCAGTTCTTTTTACTTACTATAGGACGTTACAGACATGCCACCGCCACCCCCACCAACAAAAAAGTAAAAATATTTTTAAATGAAAGTAATCTTTCAACTATTTTCAGTCTTTTTTAAAAAAATAATGTAGCATTTATGATCCTGTTAAAACCCTAAGTGGATGCTGAGAGTGGAAACCTTAAATTCAAGTTGTTAAATATTGACCACCCAGTACTACTCCTTAGAAAAGGTGCTGGACCTGTGTCCTTTCAGATATTGTTGGACTCCAGATACCATAAGCCCTAGCAATGACACAAAAGTAGTTCATTGACATCTTTAGCCCCACATATTCCCTCACACTTGCTTGAGAAGAAAAGGCAGTTCTGTCTAGAGTTTGCCTGAAATCACCAAATTTCATCCTTGAAGCTATTCTAAGCTGCTGTCCCATGTTGTCCCAAAGCAGAAAGTGCAGCTGAGACAAAATTTACTTAAATGTTGAATCCCCACAGCATTTTCTTACAAAGAGACATTAAGAGGATTTTTTTTTGTTTCAAATAAGTCCAACCTGTTGCTTATTTGCTACAGTGCTGAATATCCAACAGTGTTGAATATAAACCCAGGTCTGCTGAGCCTTGCTCATTTTTTTCTTGTCTGCACATACTTGTCTAGGTTCTGTGTACAGTCCATAGGTGGAGGTGCTGTTTTCAGTTCCAAAAGCTGATATGTCAATATCATGTGTAAGTTGTGGGTGTTAGCTCAGAATGATTGATATTATTTGTTTTTGTTCTGAGTAATTTTAGAAGTCAATTTGTCACTCCTGAGCTCTGCCCTGGTTTCTCTACCAAAGAAGAAAGTCTGTTTGTCAGTCTTCATCTTGTGTATTCTCACACCATCCGGCATTCACAATGAGCTTTCTTTAGCCATGGTGAACATGGAATTATAGAATCATAGAACTGGAAGGGGGCTATATGGGTCTTAGCTTCTAATTCGCTGCTCAGTGTAACAGCAAGAACATCCCCGTTGGGGTCAGCCTTTATTGAAGACGTCCAGAGAAGGAGACCCTGCCACCGCTCTAGGCAGTTGGTCCTACATTCCCTAAATTTTCTGTGTGAAATGTTAGAAACTATGTTCGACTCATAAGATTTCTTCAAAAAACTCTTCCCAGCAAAAAAAGAAAGAAAAAAGAAAAAAAAGGAAGAAAATTGATATGACTGATTTTTGACTAAGATTGAAGTGTGTACTTCTGGTTCTGCAAAAAATACAGTCAGAATGATTCAGTAGATGAACAGAGAGTGAGAAATTTGTAATTATATCCCCTTTTTTTCTTTCCTTATCTTATCCCCCCCTTTTCTTTCTTTATCCCCCCCCCTTTAATCTGGTGGATCCTATTTCTGTTTTCCCAGCACCCTGCTTGATGTTATGTATCAAGCAGAATATTTAGCTAAAGGGTATAGCAAAGTGGTCAATCTAGAATAACAAAAGCAGACAATACCCAGCCTACCCACATCATTTTCAGGGCCCTTGTGTCCAGAAAGTCATTTTTTCCAGACTTTGATTAACATGGACATACTGTTGGGGAGCAATGCTTTCTTGTGTGTTATTTTGCAGCTAATGGTTCTGATCAAGTCTAACAGAAATAAGGACAGATATTTAGCCTCAGAGACATCTTCACAACACAAGTATTCCTGGTGTCACATGTGTTCCACAAAACTGTTTCTGTAAGCCCTTTAGCTCACAGGCTCACTGACCTGGACTGACTCTTGTTAGTCAAGTTCTTTCTGAGGGATGCAGTTATGGGGTCAAATAAAATAAAAGCATTGCACCCCTCATCAAGATTTCTGTGATTAAGAATTTTGCCATAATCTGGGCAACACAACAGGGGGTAGAGTGTCCCTTTCAGGCAAACAAAGGGTTAATGAAATATTGGGTTTAAAGTTACATTTATTAGAGGCAGTGCCAAAGGAATGCAATAGAAACCACAAGAAACTACTGACCAGTGAGACAACACGCTGTGAGAAAGGTTTGAGATATTTTTGTGACGAGGTCATTAATAATGCCCCAAGGGCCACAAAGTGATGCACACTGTCAAATCCATACTGTCGAATCAATGCAGGTACAAGCACTCTTTGGTAGAGAACTCTCAGCCTTAGAAAACCCCATACATAGGATCAAATTAAGAGCGCAGTAAGTTGGAAATAAAGGGTGCTTTACACTGAAATTTCCAGGAAGAGTGGAGAAAGCCTAATTCTTTGGGGAAGTTAACATCCAAGATTATTCATTATGAAATAAAACAATAGAGTTCTTGTTTTTCATTTCCCCTTGCTTATTTCCCCTATTACCTGGGATCTCCCAAATATCTAATACCATTCTTCTTGGAGACAAGTTTATATTGTTTCTGGTTAGAAAGATCTTCCTGTTGCATACAGAAATGTTCCTTTAGCAATTCAAAGAATACCTGTCAATATTCAAAATATCTTTTGTCTGATATTTTCAGGAACCTGCTATCTTGAGCTCAAAGTATAGTTTGTATGATTCCTCCATCGTATACAATTGTCACGACATTCCAACCTAAGATTATTAAATGAAAAACTAGTATCAGGAAGTTAATATTTTGTTGTTTGTCCTGAAAGAATAACAAGAGTGAGACATACTCCACAGGGCAGTCAAAGACAATGCATCACGCATATTCTGAAAGTCTTACAAATTAAAAGGTTTTCCTTTTATACCTGACATCCTATGATGTGATGCAGTATCACCATGTCATGAAAACGTGGGCCATTTAAAGACAACCAAAGACAACATACAAATAAATCCAAAACCCACAAAGCAATGATATTTTAATTGGGCAAAATAAAAAGCATAAAATACATAATGCAAGCTTTCAAAGCTTCTTTGGGGTTTTTTAATCAGCAAAGATGTTAAAAATCATGCAGAAGAAGAAAGGTGAAGATGGTTTTTAACATCTTTTTGCCTGATGAAGAACCCAGTGAAGCTTCAAAAACCCGCATGATGTATTTTGTGCTTTTTCGTTGTTCTAATGACGGTACCACTATTTTGTGGATTCTGTGTTTATTGTATCTTGCTACATGGCCAACACAGGGCTTATTTGCACAAGCACCTTAATGTGGAGATGGCCCAAGGCAGTCCTGGATTCTGTGAATGTGTTTCCATGCCCTGCTCTCAGAGTTCTGACCAATCAGTGACCCTTACTTTTTCCATTGTTTCTTGTTATTGCAGTGGCTATGAAGCTGCACATAGTGTTTGGTCATCACTGGACACCTTTCTTGATGTCAGCAAAGTTACCTGGGAAAAGGAGGGCAAAGTGCAGGGTAAATGGAATTGCACTAGCCTGTGTTAACAGCTCGATTGGTTTGAATTAGAACTGATCCAGCTATTCACATCAACCCTGAAGTATAAGGCCGGGGAAAGCTCCAGAGCATTTCCCATCTTCTGCTAATGTAGCATAAAATTGGGTTAACCAGTTCTACCCTGCATTAGGGGACAGATATTTTGTAGACATCCAGGAGTATGTGGTCCATGTAGATATGTCACTAATTATCTCTGAATATGTTTCAATGATAACATAGTGGCTTTTGGCAACTTTAACTTCTCATGTAAGCTGATAAGTCAAAGCTCACACTTTGTAAAGAGAATGGCACGTACACGCTATGTTTGTTTCAACACTGCAATTTACAACCAGTCCATTACAAACAGTCCATTAAACACCCGGGCAGCTATGATTAATAGTGCATCTTTCCTGTCATGTGGGATAATTGCTGTTTTCTTGTTTGCACTTGTAGTGGATGCAAAAGTGACTGTTCTCCAGGATAATGCGGCTATTTCTTCCCAGAAGACAATGGAGATCAGCACCATCTCTGAGGGCAATGAAAATAATCTTGGGAAGGAGGCCAAGGCTCCGCCGCCAGCTGCCAAATCTCGTTTTAGCTTTTCATTTTCACGGCCCGTACCAGGACGTAATGGAGTGCAGACGCCAAATTCATCCGTTGGACCAACTAAACTTGATGTCAGCTCAGAAGCCCTCAGTGAAAACAAAGCATCAAGTGAGAACCCAGGCCTTCCTGTTGCAGCTGTGGCAGAGGAAGCTTCAAATAAAAACCTAAATGAGACATCACTCAGTGAAATTGAACTCACAGAACCAGACAAGAGAGAGGATGATACTGTTCCCAAACCCAAAGAGATAAGCTTTTTTGAGCGTATCTTCAAATTGGAAAAGGGGAAAGAAAAGAAGAAAGCCCAAGAAGAAATCCAGAGGGAGGATGAAGTAGACAATCCAGGCATACTCATCTCAGCACAAGAGACATCCGGATTACAAAGCACCCCAGATAACATTCTTCAAGGAACGGCAAGTATATAATTTGAATGTCTATTTGGTTTCTTATTAAGTTTATAAAATTTTGCATGGGACCAGCACTTCACACCAAACACATGGGAGAACAAATCTTTCATGAGTGTGGCTGAGCAGTTACCTGTTGTGAGTGAACAATAAAAGTTGCTGTAGTTTTAAATCAGGAACAGTTGATTGTCAGTGTCTGATTTGTGCTTAAGAACAGATAAGAAATAAAGCATTAGGAATAATAGACTCTAAAAGACATATGTATTTACTATAACAGAGGTTGAGTATTCCTTATTCACAGTTCCAAAATACTCCCAAATTGCCCGTGTGTGTACCTGAGAGCGTTATATCTTGGCTTTTTGATACTTCAGTGTACACGAACATTATTTTGTGCACAAAACTATTGTATATAGAATTACATTCACCATATATATAAGGTCTATATGAAAAATAAATAAATTTTGTGTTTAGACTCAAATCCCATCTCCTAGATGACTCATTATGTATATGCATGTATTCCAAAATTTGAAAAAAGCTAAAATATAGAACATTTCCAGTTCGAAGCATTGTGAATAAGAAATACTCAATCTGTACATATTTTGTTATATGTTTGTTTTATAGATACTTCCTCACATATGCATTGGAGTATTTACAAGTGCAACATTTGTTCTGTTTCTGTTTTCATTGCCTTTTATGTAAGACTCATCCCAGGATATAAAAAAGTTACTGCTGTACTGTTGTTACATATCTTCAAGATTTTTTCCCCAAATTTATGATAATCCTACCATCAGCATTGCTTGGCAAGATTTATTCAGAGGAGGTGGAAGGTGGAAGGAACATGAGCCAGTGGATTCAGTCTCTTGAAGGCCTAGTCCAATAATCAAGGTAGCACATCAGTCTGGCAGGCAGTCCTCCAGCGAAGATGGTCATGAAAGCTAGAAGGTATAGGCCAATGCACTAGTTGCAGAGTTACGTTTTTGCCCCTACAGACCCATAGCAGGCCATGCTTACTTGACCTCTGGAGTTTTTAATTATTATTATTTTGTTTAGAAGAAGGATGCTTACAGATAAACTTATATCGCTTACTTTATAGTTTGCTGCCCAGACCCTTGTCATTAACAGCCCTGCTGAGATCTTGCAAACTAAGGCTAGCCATGGATTGAAGGTTGATCTATACTGTAGAATGAATGAAGTTTGACACGAATTTAACTGTCATGGCTCAATGCTATGGAATTCTGGGAGTTATAGTTTGGTGAGACACCAGCACCTTTTGGCAAAGACTAAAAAACTAGAAAAGTATAATGCATTAAGGGAAACCAGAAGGAAAATGTTACAAAAATGGTACAGAACTCCTGCACAACTTTCACGCTTTGTACCAGGGATGAAAGATAAGTGTTGGCACGGCTGTGAACATAGTGAAGAATATGCAAAAGAAAAATTGATTGATAAATTAATAGCGTGTGCACAGATAGTTTTAGTGAGGGGTTGGAAGGATAAAACAAAATGGACATTGACCAACTGGTATAATTATATAATTAATATGTTAAATGTGGAAATAACAAATTGTAAATGGAATAATATAGATAAAATTGAAAAGATAATAATAACAAAGAGGATGTGGGAACCAGTTAGAAATTATTTAGAAAATGTGTTAAGAGGTGGAGTAGAAAAATTAAGACTGAGACTGATATTTCAAATGTAACCTCTGTAGTTGGATGTATAAACTGTATGTACAAGGAGGGGAGGGTGGGAGAGGGAAAAAAACCAATAAATTTAAAAAAAAAAAGGCAAAGACTAAAAAACTTGTAAAACTACAATTCCCACAATTCTGTGGCAGTTAAGGCGATGTCAAATTAATTAATTAATTCTACAATGTAGATGCATCTTCACCTTGAGTCCATCTGTTTGTATGGTTGTCTTCCTCATTTCCTACTGTCCTCCACTTTACCAGGCATTAATAATCTTGTTGACCCTGAAGGGACATTTGACTCACAGAGCAATACTACTGGATTGCAACAACTTTGCAGAATGTTAAGTGTGTCATAAAGAAAAAGAAAAGCAGTTTCAAAGTTGTAAAGCATGGAGACAGTCTGCAACTGTCACAATTGTCTTTGGATATGGTATTAATGATTTGACCATTAAGAAATCTCAATGAATACAAAGACTTTGCTTTCAGATGTTCTCTCTCTCTCTCTCTCTCTCTCTCTCTCTCTCTCTCTCTCTCTCTTTCTCTCTCTCTCTGTGTGTGTACATACCCATGTATTTGATCTGGTTGGTAACAACATAGGCTTTTATGGAGATCTAAGGGATCTATAATAAACAGAAGGCATCAATCTCTAATGCGCAATATGAACAGCTCTTACGCTCAGGAAGTCCTTCCTAATGTTCAGGTGGAAATTCCTTTCCTGTAATTTGAACCCATTACTTAGAGTCCTAGACTCCAGGGCAGCAGAAAACAAGCCTGCTCCCTCTTCCTTATGACAGCCATTCGCATATTTAAACATGGCTATAATATCTCCTCTCAACAGTCTCTTCTGTAGGCTGAATATCACCAGCTCCTTAAGCCAGTCCTCATAAGGCAGATCTTTGACCATTTTAGTCACCCTCCTCTAGACATGTTCCAGCTTGTCAATATCTCTCTTGTATTGTGATGTACAGAACAGGACACAGCATTTCAAGGGAGATCTTACCAAAGCAGAAGTACTTCCCAAGATCCAGATACTATACTCCTTTTGATGCACCCCAAAATCTCATTGGATTTTTAAACTGCTGCATCACATTGTTGGCTCACGTTCAACTTGCAGTCTACTAAGACTCCAAGATCTGAGATGTACTTTTGTTGAGCCAGGTTTTACCCATCCTGTATCTGTGCATTTCACAAAAATGCTTTGAAAAACCCACTCCTACTTTATCCTATTTCTGTGCTTTTTAAATGCTGACTTTTAAGAACATCAGCAGTAGAATCTTGTGAATTCATATAGACCATTGTGGCAGACTCAAAACCACCATCTGATTATGCAAACAGAGAAAATAGTCCATTATAATAAAAGAGGTTCAGGCTACTTTGTATAATTTTTTAAAATTTTCACATTGTTGTATTCCTTCATGTTCAGTACATGGACACCTCGATCTTCTTAGTTGACTATGTGCTTTTCTGTGCCATGATGCTGTCTGGGTGCAGAGTTCATCCACCGATTCCATGTGTCATGTGTTACCAGATTCCAGTTTGTTACATCAATTTTGCCCTAGGCAACATCTATATTGGCTGCTTTACCTATAGCTAGTTTGGAACATAATGCCCCAGATCGACCATGATGGCAGCCAGATGCACTGGGCCAAACCATCTGGGACACTGGGTTGGCATCCAGACAGATCTGACAAGCTACAGATTGGCCATAATGTCAGTTGCATCCACCCAAATCATTTGTGTCACTACATTGGTGTCTACTGTCTAGCCAGTCTGCTGGGCTGCCCCCTTTTCTTGCTGCCATTCCTTACTGGCCTGTAAGGTCTGCCAGTCATGTTTGTATGCACTGAAGTCATAATCCGGTGACTGCGCAACCAGTAAGAAGATCGTAGAGTGACTCTTTCCCATCTCCTTTTGAGAAGCATGAAGAACCTTGTGAACCTTTCTGGAATCAGCCATGTGGATCCACATGAATATAGTACTTGGGCTGCTCCCCTTCATTCACTCGTACACAGCCCGCTTTGTTATTCTAGTGTTGTATTCCACACACTTGATTTTAAACTGTTATTGTGCTATGTGTTATTTTAATTGCCGTGTTTTTAAATTGTTTGCTGTATTTTACTGTGTTTTACCCGGCGCTTGTGAGCCGCCCCGAGCCACCCGGGAGTGGCGGCATAGAAGCCCAAGAAATAAATAAATAAATAAATAAACAATGAATTTCACATCTGTTCAGGTAAACTGGACTTTTTTTGTTTTAAAAACATTTTCCCAATTCCTTTCCCAGACATAATTTGCTATGGTTTTATCCTGGGAAACAAAGTGGTTATTAAGTTCTGGTCCTGTTCCCCTCTTTTGGGCTGTCCAGAGGGTAGGAAGCACAATTTCTGATTTAAATGGATGCTATATTTATACTGGAACTCTAAATATTTGGTCTAATATATGATAATTATAATTATCCAGATTTTGCTTCAGGCACACATTACTCTTTGAGTAAGCCATGACTGATATCTTCTGTGGGAGCTAAATCACATCAAAGCTTTTCCCGCATGTCACAATGCCAACAAACAACAAATAGCATTGCTTTGAGGAGGAGAAAAGAGGAGAGAGGCTTCCATTTTAAGTTTTGGTCCCAGGAATTACACAGTCATTCTGTGTTCATCTGAACCAGGGCCTTATTTTCAGTCTCCACAAAACTACATTCAGGAAGCTGCATAATTAAAACAAGGGTAGGATTCATGAGTTGAATGAAGAATTGACTATTCAAGCCAAGGTAAATGATGTGCCTGAAATGTGGCACTGATTCTGCCGAGCTTTATGGGAACACAGAAGGCCTAGAAGAGAGATATGTCTCTGGGTCATAAAATGACAGAATTGATACCAATGTGTATGCATTTCATAATGATTGCATTGAGTCTGCCATGAGAATATTTAATGTATAATGCTGACCTCCTCCTGTGCTATAGATTCAATTTTTTAAAAAATGATGTAACCACACAGAAAACTTGAATTAGTTTCATAATACTTGCCTGTGTCTGAAAGAGAATTTGGAAACATTATGTTTTCTAAAAAGTAGTTCATTGCTCACAGGTAATCCATTGCCCTGTCATTGCTTTTTAAATTACCTTTAAGAATACAATTTTAAGAAACAAACCCAATGGTAATACTTTAACATAATAAGTAAACATGACAATGTGTAAACCTTGGAATGTTTTAATCATTCTGGTTAAAATGCATAGAAGTAACAATGTTGACCCACATTACTTAAAAAGTGTCCCAAGTAGTATATGATTTTCAATTCATTTCCCCAGACTGATATAACACAGGTAGTTCCCAATATTCTCACTGTTAATTAGTTTCCTAATATGTGTGCTAGTTTCCTGATTATTTCAAAATAGCCCACACTCCATGACTAAGGGTCACAATGTGATTCCAGTGTGTAGTTTTTCAGTTGTAAATCCTGTTCTTCCTCCTCCATCCAATTTTTCTAACTTTTTCCATGAACCTATGGAAGTTCTCCTCTGTTTCTTCCTGCTTCTACACAATTCAAAGAAGGTGTTTGAATGAGAGGGAACCCATCAAACAACACAGGACTACTTCCAATTGTTACTTGTGGGACTCTAGTCTTTACAGCGTGTAGAAACAGGAAAATTTAAAAAAAATGGGCAGAAATTGACTCCATTGCATAAAAGATAAAAGGTTAACCTTTGATATTAATTCTAGTTGTATCCAACTCTGGAGGGTGGTGCTCATCATGATTTCTAAACTGAAGAGCCAACGTTGTCCTAGATACCTCTAAGGTCATGTGGCCAGCATGACTGCATGGAGTGCTGTTACCTTCCTGAAGAAGTAGTACCTATTGATCTACTATTTTCTTTGTCACAAAACACTAGGACTAGAGGGCACTCCCTGAAGCTCCAAGGTAGGAAAATTAGGACTAATAAAGGGAAATATTTCTTCACCCAGAGGGTCATTGGGTTATGGAACTCACTTCCAGAAGAGGTTGTGACAGCTGTCAGCCTGAACAACTTCAAGGCAGGATTAGACAGATTCATGGATACCAAGTGTATCGGTAGTTACTGAAAAGGACATTCAAGTGCCACCTCGGAGTTGGTTGAGGTAGGCAGGAGTTCCCTGGGTACTGGTTGTGGGGGGTCGGGAGCAGGTCAGGGTTTTGCCCTCCCTTCTGCTCGAGATCCCCGTGTACAACTGGTGGGCCACTGTGTGATACAGAATGCTGGACTAGATGGGCTGAGGTCCGATTCAGCATGGCTCTTCTTATGTTCTTATGTTCTTATGTACTCACATTTGCATGCTTTCTAACTGCTAGGTTGGCAGAAGTTGGGGCTAACAGCGGGAGCTCACTCCACTCCCCGGAATTGAACTGCCAACCTTTTGGTCAGCAAGTTCAGTGGCTCAGCAGTTTAAACTGCTGTGCAACTGGATGCTTAAAACACTTTAAAGTGGGTATTTTTCCTTGTGATAGGAAGTGGTGGATTTGTCTAATTAATTTGTGACGTTTCAGTGTAAGCATTCATGTGGGTGGTCTGCTAATGCTTCTTTTGTTTCCATTAGTGTTTTAAAGGTGGTTTGACCCCATTGAAAGAAGTGTTTTTAAAAATGTGCCTGTCTCCTTTAATGTAGGGGCTTCCAGGGTATGACTTTTCATGGATATAGGCTTCAGGTGAACGACCCCATGGAAAATGGTGTCTCAAAAAGGATGCCAGTTTTTAAAAGTGTGCTGGTATCCTTGAAATGGTTGATAGCTCAAGGGGAGAAAAGGCAACCCTGTGTCATGGGGGTGAGTAAATTCTCCATCCTATTTAAAGATGGGCCCCATGAAACACCACACAAAAAAGACTATTCTACCCCCCCCACACACACACACACACACACTTGTGGGATGAAGCCCTATGTCTACCTCCAGCTCCTCCAAATCCAGCATTGATGTGAGCCCTATATTGATATAGAACATAGAATCATAGAGTTGGAGGAGACCCCGTGGGCCATCCAGTCCAACCCCCTGCCAAGAATCAGGAAAATCACATTCAAAGCACCCCCAACAGAAGGCCATCTGGCCTCTGTTTAAAAGCCGCCAAAGAAGAAGCCTCTAGCACAGTCTGGGGCAGAGAGTTCCACTGCTGAACAGCTCTCACAATTAGAGCTGTTCAGCAGTGGAACTCCATATGTCAGGGTTTGGCAGGGACAAAACTCACTTTTTCTACAGCCTTTAAACTACCTGAATTTTTATCTCCTCCTTCCACTGAATTACTCAAAAGAGATTAGTTCTTAATTCAGTGGCTGCAAATATATTTTGGTCTAAATATGTGACATTCGTCTTTGCTCTCCCAGTGCATATATTTGAGAGGAAATAAAGGCATCCAAGTAGTAACTATAACTGACCCTGTTCAGTGATGGCACTGTGTCTTACTTGATTGCCTTCAAAATGTGGCATGACAGATTTACAGTATATACTTGAGTATAAGTCTAGAAATGTTAGTAAAAATATTGACTCAAAAATCCTGGATCAATTTATTTATGGAACAGTTTAACAACTACTACTGCACCTTAATTCTTATAGAAAACTAGCCGTCCCTTGCCACGCATTGCTGTGGCCCAGTCTCTGTATATGTGCTTTGTGTGTGTATATGTGTGTGTATATATATTTGTATATTTGTATATGTGTGTATATATGTGTGAATGTATTTTTTTTATTTTTGGCTTTTAGCATCTCTTCTGCTGTGTTTTTCAGTATTTTTATGATTGATGGTCACTTGTTGACCTGATAAGTGTATTGTGTCCAAATTTAGTGTCGATTCGTCCAGTGGTTTTTGAGTTATGTTAATCCCACAAACGAACATTACATTTTTATTAATATATTTATTAATATATTAACATTACATTTTTTTTCCCACCCTATTCTCTGTGTCTAATGAAAGGCAATGGCTTAGTCCAGTGCTGTCCAACTTCTTCCGGCCCAAGGGCCGGAAGAAGTGTCACTGATCACCTGGGGGGGCCGCAGGTGATCAGTGAGCAGGGGGGGCCGATAGCGGGGCGGGCGGGCGGGGGGGGGGCGGGGCCAGCTGACTTCCTCCTCCTTCGCCCCTCCTCCTCCCCCGCGGATGCGCCGCGGTGCGGGGAAGGAGGAGGGGTGAAGGAGGAGGAGCCAGCTGTCTTCCTCCTGCCTGTATCGCCCCCTCCGTCCCTCTCTCGGCGCCGCCGTTGCGAGGCAGTTTGCAGCGGCGCCGCCGAGAAAGGGAGAAGGGGCGATCCAGGCAGGAGGAAGATAGCTGGCCCCTCCTCCCTGTACCGCCGCCTTGTCCCTTTCTCGGCGGCGCCGCTGCAAACTGCCTCGCAGCGGCGGCGCCAAGAGAGGGAGAAGAGCGATCCAGGCAGGGAGGAGGAGCCAGCTGACTTCCTCCTGCCTGGATCGCCCCCTCCGTCCCTCTCTCGGCGCCGCCGTTGCGAGGCAGTTCGCAGCGGCGCCGCCGAGAAAGGGAGAAGGGGCGATCCAGGCAGGGAGGAGGAGCCAGCTGTCTTCCTCTTGCCTGGATCGCCCCCTCCGTCCCTCTCTCTCGGCGCCGCCGCTGCAAACTGCTCGCAACGGCGGCGCCGAGAGAGGGAGAAGGGGCGATCCAGGCAGGGAGGAGGAGCCAGCTGTCTTCCTCCTGCCTGGATCGCCCCCTCTGTCCCTCTCTCGGCGCCGCCGCTGCAAACTGCCTCGCAACGGCGGCGCCGAGAGAGGGAGAAGGAGGCGATCCAGGCAGGAGGAAGAGAGCTGGCTCCTCCTCCCTGCCTGGATCGCTTCTCCGTCCCTCTCTCGGTGCCGAAAAAGGGCAGAAGGCGGCGCCAACGGCAGCGCGTCACAGGCCTGGCATGACGCGCTGCCCCTTGGCACCGCCTACTCCTCCTTTTCGGTGCCCCCCTCCCTTCCTAGGCCGGGGGAGCTGCCGTAAAGGAGGAGTAGGCGGTGCCAAGAGCAGCGCGTCACGCCAGGCCTGTGACGCGCTGCTCTTGGCGCCGCCTTCTGCCCTTTTTCGGCGGCTCCCGCCCTAGGTAGGGAGGGGCGCCGAAAAGGAGGAGCTAGCTCTCCTCCTCCTCCCTGCCCTCCCTCCCCCTCCCCCCCAGCCGCCATTTTTTTAAAAAAATCGATTTTTTAAAAAAAATTTAAAAATGGCGGCTGAGGGCATAGGTGGGGCCGTGTCCAACAGGCTACGGGGCCGGATCCGGCCCCAGGGCCGCCAGTTGGACAGCCCTGGCTTAGTCCATCCTGGGAGAACCTAAAAGAAGCACCTACCTTTCTTACCATCACTACCACAGCACCACTTCTGGCCTTTTTGAATGTCTGGGTGGGAAAATACACCAGAGTGGCTGGCCCATTTAGTGTGGGCATTTTCAATCTCAGCAGAATGGCCTTCAATCTATCCACAGGTTAAATCAAAATCCCTAATTTTGCCACCAAAACCTACCATTGACTTTTCCATGAGGCTGACATATACACAAGTATATATGGGTATTCTATGTGGGAATTTCTGCTTTATTTTGTTCTAGACATCTGCTCCATAGTCTTGTCATGATATCACCACTGTGATTTGCCAAGTTGGGTAGGACTGAAATATTAGATTTACTATATCCATCCAGGTGGTACATGAAACTAGGATGGGCTCTGAAACCGAGCAGGAAGGCAAACAGACAATGAATAAAAACCCCACTAAATGCTTTTAGTCTTTCTAGGGCAGTATATTTCACTGTCAAACAGCCCATACTGTCAGAAAGTTCTCCCTAATACTTTGGTGGAATATTTTTTCCTGCCCTTTGAATCCACTGCTATGTGTTCTGGTCTTTAAAGCAACAGAAAACACTCTTGCCTCTTCTTCAGTATGGCATCCTTTCAAATGTTTAAACCTGGATCTACTGTCCTTCTTAATCTTCTTTTTCCCAATTTGAGCATACCCAGCTCCCTAAGACACTTTCCATACAGCTTGGCTTCCGGAACTTGGATCATTTTGGTCACCCACCTCTGGCACATTCCAGCTTGTCAAAAGTTTACATACTGTAGGATCTTTTTAAAAACAAAACAAAACAAAAAGTATTATCTTGTGCTCTTAACTACCATGTTATGTTTCTTATAATAAGGCATTTTGGAGACAGGCTGGAAAATGAATTCTTTTTGCTATTTATTTTGTTGAATCTAAGAAGTACTTTTGTAGTGTTGCAGTTCCATAACTGATGGTCTTAACTCTTTGGGGGCAGGGCAGAGAATGAATTCTCTTTCCTGTGAACTTTGCCTGGAGCTAAGAAGTACTTTTGTTACATTGCAATTGCATGCATGAAAAATTCCACACATATCAAGAATCTGAGCTTCACACCCACCACTGTCCCACTCAAATATATGTTCCCTTATAAACCATTCTCTATACATTTCTTATGCAAAATGGGGTAATGAAAATGCCACAATGAGACACAGCAATATACCAAAGCAATATTCTCCCTCTTTTTCTTTTAAAAATGTGGAATAAATTCATATATATATTTCTTTATGATGTATCTTCTGTGAAGCCAAAAGCTGTTGGGGAGACGGAGAAGCACAAAACAATGAAATACCTATGTTATGAAACTGAAACTTTACTAGAACTCAAAAT
Source organism: Anolis apletophallus (assembly GCA_030556195.1). Lineage (NCBI taxonomy): Eukaryota > Metazoa > Chordata > Lepidosauria > Squamata > Anolidae > Anolis > Anolis apletophallus. The sequence continues at coordinate 28,111,371 of JARBWK010000005.1, forward strand.
CAATCAACATTGTCATCCTTGTGAATATACCTTGTGTAGATCTGATTCACAGGTTTGATGTGGTGGAAAGGATACCCTGTATGTTCAATTTGTATTTTCATTCACTGAGTCTTTGGCTACATCTAGGCTTTGAAATTCCCTATTTTAACCTGACTGTAATACTCTACCAGCCCACACCACAATTCTCTACCAGCCTGCACCACAGGAAGAACACCATCATTCCCATGTCAGCATAGGCAAATTTGTGCTTAAGTCCATTCAGCAGTTCACCTACCTGGAAAGCATCATCTCTTCAGACGCCAAGATTGATAAAGAGATAGATCACAGATTAACAAAGCACATAGTGCATTCGGTAGGCTTCACAAAAGAGTCTGGAGTAACAAACACCTGAGGCAAAACACCAAAATCAGTGTGTACAGAGCTATCGTACTGTCTATTCTCCTTTATGGGTCTGAAACATGGGTCACCTATCGCCAACACCTACGACTCCTTGAACGCTTTAATCAGTGCTGGCTTCGCTCAATCCTAAATGTACACTGGACTATGTGACAAATGTTGCTGTCCTTGAGCAAGCAGGATCACCAGCATTGAGGCCATGCTATTGAAAACACAGCTGTGCTGGGCAGGGCACGTCTCTAGGATGGAGGACCACCACCTCCCAAAGATACTACTCTATGGTGAATTCGCCACGGGTCAGCGCAAGAGAGGCGCCCCCAAAAAGAGATATTAAAACTCCCTGAAACAACATCTCAGGCTTGGCCAGATTGATCACCAACAATGGTCCACCCTGGCCTCACCCTGGTCCACCCTGGCTATCCATAATGCTGTGGTCTCTTTCAAGAAGACACGCCAAACGGGTCTTGAAGAGAAACGACAACGCAGAAAGAACCACAACTTGGAGACAACATCACCCAAGGTGACTTTCTGCTGTGCTTTCTGCATCCAGACGTGCCTATCTCTGATTGGCCTTTTTAGTGATCAACACGCTTGTTAAAAGCATGGGATGAATACTTCCTAAGAATCTTCATTCGTGAAGTAATGCCAGTAAAAAAACAACTCTACCATTGCAGTGTAAAGACTTTTAGGAAAATAGGGAAGGGGCATTTGTTGTTCATGATTTGTCCTGAACTTTGATTGATTTTAGTACTCTTTTGCAGCCTAGATTTTTCAAAGGCATGTTTTGGTACTTTATTGTATTTTCATTGCATTTGATTGTCTTCTGTCTCTTTATCTTGTATTTCTTTATCTTTGATAGCTGCCTTTTCGGAAATGTAAAACACTTTTATGACACAATAGAATAGAACCTTGTAAAGAAAAGTGCTGAAATAATGGAATTGTGTCACTCATCATATTTAGTTGTCTAATGTGGATGACAGTGAAGGGATTCACTGGGCAATATGGTGAATCTGTGGGGCATTGGGGGATTTGGTCCCCCAAATCACTGTCTTCCCCATCACATGGGGTAAAACATAGCTGCCCGGCTTCCCCCCATGTTGTCCCCATTGCTGACAACGAGAACACAGGAAGCCTCCCATATTCTCCTTGCTCTGTCATAGAACACTGAGAGCCCAGTTTGATGATGGAGCCCCATCAGAAGTAGCTGTGTGTCATGAGAAGGGATCCAGCAGGCTCCATCCAGGAACTGTGCTCTTAGCATCCTACAATAGGTATGAAAATCCCTGTGATGAAATCATAATTGGGTGCCTTCATCTTTTCTGACTATGACAACCTTAACAACTCTTAGCACTGAAATTTCTGGGGCTGAGTTATGTGGCTTGCCTAGGGTCAACCAGTGTGTTTTCATGGCTGAGCAAAGATTCAAACCCTGATATTAAAAGTTGTAATCCAAAACTCAAACCACTATGCCATGCTGGTTCCATGAATTAAATAGTGGCATTGTTTATATGGGATGTGTTCATAGAATTATGGTGACACTGTACTGAGTTATCCTTGAGACCAAATTACATATAATGTAGAGGAACCTACTTCTTAAAAACAAAAACAGTCATCTATTTTAAAAGCAAAAAGAATGGTGCTGGTAGAGGAACAGTTAAAGCCTTTTCTTCTAAGCTGTTTCTCTAGTCTCTTTTCTGTCAGCTACCTGGGAACTGAAAGTTCCCTTTATGTTACTTTGAGGTACATGTAAGTGGCTACAAGAACTGGCTCTGTCATCCAGACATGTTTTAACAGCATTTTCCAAAACGAAATGCTATTTTTCTAATACAGTATGATCTCTGGTACTTGCAGTTTCAAATACCTGCATTTGGTAAAATATGTTCTCCCCAGGAATTTTCTAGGTTATCAGGCATGATTCTATGGTAACTTCCAGTGGAAGTTATTTGTTTCAATAGACCAGTGACCATGGTTTCCTCTTTCCACTTTAAGTTCAGGAATTCATGCCCCATAGATATGGAGGTTGTACATTATAAAGTGAACTTATGAGTACTGGGTTTTGGAATGTGTGGCTGATTAAATGAAGAAGGATGTAACTCTCCCTGTTTTTGTGGTTATTCATCACTTATTGGCTTAAGCTTGAAAAGCAATCAGATACATTTATAACAGTTGTCATTGGAATGATTTCGTGTAATTAGGTAATTTTATACATATATATTTTTAAAGCCACTATTTAATACAAGCTGTCACAAAACATGCATCTTGCCCTATATGTCATATAGATACTATATTTGGAAGTTAAGTGGGATCACCCCTTGAAGGAACATCACTTGAAAACCAACATTCCAGAACATACAAGCCACAACATGAGCCAGCACTTGAGCCATGTAATAATACCTTCTCTACCATTTAGTCCAAGTGCACCTTAGTACCTATAAGGAATATATTCACTCCTTTTGTAATGTGGAATTTCCAGAAGTTTACCATACATTTTTCTAGGGATGTTCTGGACCTAAATGAAATCATGTTCAACAAGCTTCTGTCATTGTTGGTGCTGCTGCTATAATTCAGGTTTCTGCCTAATTTTATATATTAAATTTCCCGAACCTTTGGAACATTTACTTTGTGCTCACTTAAGGATCCTCTCTCTGGCCATAAATTCTATGCCACTCCCTCTGTGTTAACATGTGTACATGCCTTGGTTCTCTCTGTACGTATTTCAGCTTGCTTTCAAAATGTGCCAAAAATACAGATGTGCAAAACAAAACAAAAGAGTTTTCTTCTACTTTTTCTTTGCATGGCTGACTGGCATAAAGCAAAGAATGCAGATCATAGTCCAAAGTCCAGTTATGACACCTGTTCTGTGTCCACCCACTCCTCCCTGTTCTTTTGTCTAAACATCTAACAATCCTTAATTGATTTTATGCCTTGCACCATCTCCAAAATAATGAAATTTTAGATGTGTTTATTTGCTACATATGGAATTACCACATAGCATTATGATAATTTACCCTTATAGTAGTTTATTTTACACTGTATTCCAAAGAGAGATGCATAAAGAAATGGATCAGCATAGATCTTTCAATTTAAATTTTCAGTATCTTTTTGTACACTTCCAGTTTTGATATCTGTACAGAATACAAGCTCTCAGGCTGCAGTTTTGATTATCTACAGAGAGGAAGATATGCAGAACCAGAGTCCAATGTCTCCTTTTTTAGACAAGAGAGTTCATGTTTAAAGACTTCACATATTTTGATACTTTAGCTTATTTAGTCTTTCAAATATTTTGGACTATCTAGCCCAGTGTTTCTCAACCAGTGTGCCGTGGCACACTAGTGTGCCGTGAACTATCATCAGGTGTGCCATGGGAAATTGGCACCCTCCCTCCTCCTAGCAGCCCCCTCACAGGTTTCCAAGAAACAAATTGAGCCTCTCCATTTGGAAATGGTTTTTTTCTATTTTACTGGATTTTTCTAGAGTTGCCTCCCCCCGGAACTATTTATAACAGCTTCATGACATCCATAGTTAACTGGAAGCAAGTTTCTCTCAGGGTGAAATTTCACAAGGGTCTGGAGAACAAGCCCTATGAGGAGCGGCTTGAAGAGCTGGGCATGTTTAGCCTGAAGAAGAGAAGGCTGAGAGAAGACGTGATAGCCATGTATAAGTATGTGAGAGGAAGTCATATCTATGTTGTGATCGTCGAAACAGGCCCAGGTTTCACACTGAGTGTATAAATACATTTCAAAACATATTAACTATATGTATTACTGTGTTAGAGTGTCATTTTGTGTCATTTTGGTTGGTGGTGTGCCCCAGGATTTGGTCAATGTAAAAAAGGTGTCACGGCTCAAAAAAGGTTGAAAAACACTGATCTAGCCCACAATGCCTTACGATGGGACTTACTGCCCGAGGCTTCTAGAAGTCTAAATAAGACCTTTTTGATTTGAAGGGTTCCCAAGTTCAAGTTTAGTTCAAAACCAAGAGCCATAAGAAGAAAATGTAGAGGATAGAACATTGTTCATCAATAATTATCACATGGGCAACAGATTGAGCAGCAAGCAAGTCTTGGACTATCTGCATATACTGACTAGACAACTAGACAATCTTTTACCTGAAGGAAATAGATAGGCATGAGATAGGACTTTTCCATATAGCAATATAACATAAGAGAACACATTATGTTTCTATGTTCCCCTCCCAAAGGTCAAGACAAATCTCCTCTGAAGAAATCTTGGCAAGAAAACTCCATGGTAGAGCCACTTGAGCATTTCTATAAGTTAGAAACATTTGAAGACAAACAACAGAGTGAAGCTAAAATATCCATCTGAGGGCTTTGTGTGTTGAACTCTTAAATGTCTGGATTAAACCATGTCCCTCTATGTCTTTTAGCTAGATCTGAACAAATAAACTCTCCAAACTTCAAGTAATTATTTACTTAAAATTTTGAATCCATTGGTGAATTGGGCCTTAGGATTCCCTATGTGAGATGCAGCCTATCAACATGAATTATTTTTGTCTCAATCTAAGTTAATAGCAAAATCAAAATCCTTTAAAGTCATTGCATTCTTTTTTGCAAATCTTTCTAAGCACTAGGGGCTCCCTATATATGGTGTGATCTGACACAAAGTCTTCACAGTTCAAAGCCACAGCGACGTGTTGCTTGCTATTCAGTGTTCAGCTGTTCCAAACAGAAGAGGAGACTTGTTTTGTGTGTCATACACAAACTGGCCTCTTGCATTTGTTGTTCTCTGTGGCACGGAACAATGTTCCCCCAGCCAACAGCAAATGCTGCATATATTAGACTCGGCCCGCATCAATGCTCAATTGTTCAGGATATGTAGGCTGAAGAAATATGGATGGAATTAGAATTGTGCCTCAGAGAGCAACATGATGCAAGTGGCAAATAGATTACTTTTACCATCTTCTAACTGGGCATTCAAGGGAGCGAAGAACTGAGAGCTCTGTTCTCCCTTTTTATACAGGACGTGACAGATGACAGCAACCAAAAGGCTCAGCAGCAGGGGTCAACGGATGTCAATTGCTTGGCCTCTGTGGATCTTGCCCAAGAGGAGGTAAAACCAGACAACGTGAAGAGAGCCAACGGGACAGACTCCAACAATTCCGTCATGAGTTATTTTAACAAATTGGTGAGAATTTTTCACTTTTTTCTGTACAGATGTGGATTGTATTGTAAGATTTGTGTCAAGGACTTTTTTCTATTTGTGTTTAGGAAATTTGGGGAGATAGTGGGGTAGGTAAAACATAGCATCCGACTGAAAAAGTGACTTGACATGCAGTCATCAGTACATAGGAAGGAAAGTTATGTGAGTGCTCAATATTGTTGGCAAAGCTCCCTTGGATTAAGAGAGCCTTTGAAAAGAGAGCAAAATATGTCCTACTTGTGCATCAGAGGGATAGATTTGATTCAAAAACTGTGAACATTAGAGCCGTTATTACTCATTTCTCAGTAATGAGGTACAACCAAGAACATTGGGGAGTGGGTGTTAGACTGCAAGTCCCATGCTGGTTGGAGAATTCTGTGAGGTGCAGTCCAAAAAGAAAATAACTTTCCAAGGTCTCAGCAAAGATAATTGTTCCTCTGTTATGTAAAAAGATGACAGAACTATTACGGAATGAGATGAGAGAAGTATTTGGTATTTCCAAAGATCTTTAGTCAGAGTAGGCACTACCGGGGTGTATCAACTATAAATAAATACAGTTTGACACCACTTTAACTACCCTGGCTCAATGCTATGGAATTATGGGAGTTGTAGTTTTATTTAAGACCTTTATTTAAGATAGTGTAAGAACATAAGAAAAAATTGCTGGAGCATATTTTAGATCCATAAGGACAATGACATCAATATATTTATTTTATTTGATTCCAATCCCATCTTTCTTATTGGCTACTCTAAACTAGAGTTAACCCACTGAATCACAGATTGAATGTTGAGTGAACAAGTAGATAAACCCCATTGATTTAATGTATCTTACCTCCAGTCTGGAGTAAGAATATTTTAAAGTTTATGTTTCCAACTGTTGACAGCTTGATGCTTTTTGGTAGTTCACAAAGATGGTGAAGGCAGTAGCATTTTCTGACTCTTACCCTCCATAGCATCTAAAATCCAAAATGATAGTGCTTTGGAATTTCATGATTCAATTTCAGTTGTTAGCCATGGTGAAGACTGGCATCCTATATATATTTGCTTGTGAGTAAATTTCACTGCAGTCAATGTGATTACATCAAAGTAGGAATATGTAGGATTGCGCTATAACTTTTTCTGTGTGAATTTGTTTGATCTTTGTTATTTTGAGCTGAGTATTTAGCTTTATCAAACCCATGAATGTGAAGGAAGTGCAAATTACCATTTATGTTGATTTCATGCATTAATCATACAGCAATTTCACAGCTTGGAAGTAACTAGTTACAAAAACAATTAACTTTGCGATAACTAAGACATATTTATTTTGCCTTTTGCAACAAATTAACTGAGTTTCATTATGATTATGACATAACTGGAGATAATATGTCTCCTTTGTTGTACACCTATAACTGATTTGACTTACTTATATAGTTACAGGCATTACTATCTAGCGGGGTTTTTTTTGTACTATGGGCCAGTTACATGTAGTGTTCTAATGGCCTTTTTAAAAATAGAAAATTGGAATATTAATTTTATTTTGATAACATGAAAATAAAGCACCTTTGAAGCATCAGAATGATTGAAATTATGTTTGAGGACATATTTGCTTTTTAGAAATAAAATAAATTCTGATTTGTGATGTATTTAAGACATAAGATATAAGAGCATTTTAAAGAGTATTAAGGACAGTATTATTTTGTCACTGTTGATACTGATTGTTATTATTGATTGTTTATTTTGAAACAGGCTTTGCATTATTTTGCATGCCACAAAAGCCTTATACAATATTCTTATCTAGAGTGCACATAGCACAATTAACAGTCATTCCATATTATTCTATAAATAATTCTATCTGATATTTAATTAAGTATTCTCAGTTTTTGTGGTTTCGATTAATTGTGATTTTCAGGCTGACAAGTTTTTGTTCAACTTGTTCTACAGGTAATATGTCCTAGCTTTGTATTAGTTTAAAATTGGAAGTTATTTTTGATCCTTAATTTCAGGGTAGATCTGTATTTTAAAATTGTCCTCCTTTGGTCAAATTCCTTAGATTTAAATTTACACCTCTAATGTTTGCCTTCTACTTATGTGGCAAAATATCATTCAGGGTTTCATTTTAAAAATTAAATAATGCATATTTCATGAATTGGTATTTTTGTTTGTTTGTTTGTTTTTACTTAAAGGTTTCTCCAAGAAAAACAGGTTCCAAGGCTGACTCTGAGGATAAGGTGTGTATTTTCTTTTCTCCTGACAAATTCTGGTCATTATGGGCACTCTTTTTATTTTATTATCTTCAGAATAGCTTGACACCTGGTTCACATATTTTGGGCTACACTGAAAAGCCCTGCATTTGAGTTAGCACCCATTAGTCAATATTAAGGACTTCCCTGTTGTATTATTGTGATTTGTTTATCATTTTGTTCATTGTATTATTATCTCATTTTTCCCTCAAGGAACTCTAAACAGCATACATGGGCTGAGATCCATGAGGAAGGGATGTTAGCTATAGTTCGGCGTATAATTAATGTTGCTAATTTGAGTATTTTATTTGGTTTGTTTTGGATTTGTTGTGTAAGATGCAAAATGACTTTTGCTGTTTGTTCATTTGAATCCCTACTATATTTCTTAATATCTGTGTTCATTGAGAAGTGTCAAACATGTAGGTTAACACTGTAAAACTATTATTGCCTATTCAGAAAGCAGTTCAGTGTAGTTTGATATATTTTTATCCTAAGATAAGAATAACAAGGATAGAGAATGTCCAGTACTCCAAGTGTTTTGGAGTGCAGTTCGCATCTTCCCTTACCACTGGTTGTGCTGGCTAATGGCTAGGTTCGAAGCCAGTTACAGGCCACCATCCTTACAGGGCCAAGCATTCTACATTTCTAGTACATTTCAGCATAAATGGCTTGGAAAAAAGAACATGGACCCTACCCTTTGGCTCATAAGAATGCTTTGCTCTACATCAATTGTTCTCAACCTATGGGTCCCCAGGTGTTTTGGTCTACAAGCCCATTTACTAGCTGTTAGGATTTCTGGGAGTTGAAGGCTAAAACATCTGGGGACCCAAAGGTTGAGAACCACTGCCCTACATGAAAGAGAGAGAAAAATCATATGATTCTGCCTTATACCAAGTCAAATCCTTTATCCATTTAGCCTATGTCTGTCCCATAAATAGAAACAAAGATTATTAATTTTTTGAAATTTAATGTTACTTTTTTTTCTATCAGATTTTAGATGCAATGTGTACTTTTATCTGTTGGGCCACAGTTGCCAAAAAATAATGATGGGACCTATTTTATTACGAAGTTGGATGCTCCTGGCTCCCAAGTCACATTCTGAAGAATTCAGTTGCCTATATGCTTTCACATGTTGGCTTCTAGTCTAAGACTTCTTGGAGATTATTGGGAGATAAGAAGACCATGTGTGGGACTCCATTTCAGTGGGGTGATGCATCTACTCCAGACTTTAGACTAATTTTTTGATTAGCTTTCCAAGGTTCTGAATCAACAAAATAGGTTCAGCACCCTGAACAACTCTGGTAAAATTTAGCTTAAAATCAGAAATGGATTGACATGGGAGCCACCAGCCACAATGGAAATAGATACAGTATTCCTTTGTAATTTTCCAGTAAAATTTGCATATCCTATTGGAGCCATCCAGTAATTTATGACAAACAAAGCCCATTTAGTACCTGCCAAAACCAGTATAATGTTTATTTTAGCAATAAAGTTTCCTCTCCATTGGCGCCCCCTTGTCATGGGGGAGAGGCTTGCGTACCCTAATACTGTAAAGTTGTGAGCTATGCTGGCGGTGGCATAATAGCCACTGGTAGGGCCTCCCATGCCAGACAGGTCATAACCGAAGGGTCTGACAAAGAGTGTCAATGGGCAGGATGGGTTCTCTTGCCTTTTGGCAACCATCCTAGGAGAAGGAAAACTCTAATTTCAAACCCAGGCAGATGGTGCTCGTCTAACCCTGTAAGGTCAACCATCTAAGAGAAGGAAACTCTAACCAAACAAACCTACGACCTAAGGATCTCACTGCCACCATCCAAGCTTGTTAGGCCCCGGCAGACAAACCTTTGGTTTAAAGGGTGAGGCCAGTTCTGTGCACGCTGCACTTCACCAGAAAAATTCATTGCACAGGTTCAAAGTACACATCCAACCTCCGAAAAAGTCATCAACGCACTTCTAGAGAGCGTGGGATGAATCCTTCCTGAATCTTCATTTGCGAAGAAAAGCCAAGAAGAAAGTTTTTGTGCATTCTCATGTAGTACAAGGCTAAAGTGCTTTCCTAAAGCCACCCTCTTAGCTCCATGTGATAAGAAACAGTGGCTTGGAAGAGCTGAAGTCCACATTGACTCAGCATTATAAAATGGAGTAGACTGTCTTGCCTCAATGTTGACAGTGCAGGGCCTAGGAATTAAAGAAATACTTGCCCTGGTTAGAAGCTAGCTTTGTGAGAGCAGTATGATAAATAGTGTTGAGCTTGTAGACCAAGAGACCAAAGTTGAGTTGGTGGACCACAGTTTGTTTCAGCCCTGCAGGGCTGGTTGCTAGCAATTGCTGTTATACATGTCACAGTTTTCTTTCTATTCAGTGTACTTCTTGATACTAAAGGGTTTTTTAAAAATTGAGGGTCCAAACAGAGCAAAGAGATCTGCATTTGTTTACCTGTACATTTAACAAAAAATAATTGGGTTTCATGCAGGGTGTGAGCAGAGTCTGAAAGTCCACTTTTCTGAAAGCCTGGCATTCTTAAATGCCTTGTTCAGTATAAAAATATGAAATGTGTAGTTCTATTTGGTTGAAATGGCCAAAACTGTTGACTTCAAACTCTTCTGATCCCTGGGATGTTGTAAATTACTTAGGACTACAATTGATCTAAATGGCATATTGGCTGTATCACTGGGCCTAAGGAGGTTTGGAAGGGATGTTTTGATCTTCTCCACCTCACCATTGGCTTTTCTGCCAGAAAACTTTAGCCAGAAAACCAGCACTGATATCCTACATTGGCTATTTAGTTACAAATGCAGAATTAAGTAACACTTCCTGCCCCAGTCCTCCAAGCCCACCTTTATAGCCACAGCTACATCAAACAAAGGAGGTGTGTTCAGCTGCTGAACACAAAGTACAGAAAGTAGATAATATTTCCAGTCCTATTCTTCCAGCAAGTAAATATGGGACAATCTGAAGCAGGACCCCTGTCACAATTCCCCATAGCAGTCTCATTTACTAGGAGGAGAGGGCTAGTAACATCCTATAGCTTTCTCTCTGATTGGCAGCGGGACAGACTTTATTTTATATGGCTTTTGGCTAATAAGGTGGGTTGTGGGGAGGCATTTACGATTTTGGCTATGAGATATAGAAGCCTTCAAGCGGATCTTCGTGTAAGGGCAGTGTTGAATGAAGGATACCCTGGTCCCACAGGGTATCCTTCATTAAAAATCAAGGCCAACAGTATGAATTATTACACTTCTATTTAAATAAATAGAATTTTAATTCAACAATAATTTTAAATGTGCTTTGGGGAAACCTGGTGTTCCTTACATTTTTATCAATGATTTCTTAATTGGGGGAAATGGTAGAATAAATTCCATGAAAAAAAGCTTGCCTAATGTAATTGGTTTCCCACTGCAATTGGGTAACCGAACTATGTGTACTAGGTTGTGTTCATTCAGGGCTATGTTTCATCATACGAGCTCGCTCAATGTGTGCTTTAGACCATGTCCCAAGAATATGTTGCCATCTGATGGAAAATATGTAGTACTTCCTCAACAGATAAGTCAGTTCTGATATGCCTAAAATCTTCCTTAATCATCATTTAATAGTGCATATGAACTGTTGGTATGTGCAGTTGTGCTTCTTATAGTGGAAATTATACTAAAACAGATTATATTATGAATTTCTGGCTAAGTTTTATATTGTTTGGGGGAACCAAAAGCAGAATTACAGAATTCTCTAGGCATGGCAGGGTATATGCAAATATTTGGGTACTACTTTACAAAGTGGAGAAATTTTACTTTTTGAAGCATGATTCCCAGAAAACTACTTTGCAAATTGTAGAAATGTTACTTTTTGAACCATGGTTCCCAGAAAACCCCAAACAACATTTTAAAAAATTGATTTTGGTCCCTAAAAGTAACTTTTTCCCACTCTTCAATTATACTATTTTGTTGCTTTATGTTGTGAGCAAAAGGGAACTGGAGCATTCAGTGAAGACTGGGTTTTAACTGATGTTGATGTCAATCCCACAAAGGGTTCCCAAACATGCCCTGGTGGGCAGGTTCCTGAGAAGAAAGCATCTGACTCCCCTAAGAAGAGTCCGAAGAAAAAGAAGCCAGAAAGTCCCAGATTAGGGCACAACACATTTAGCAAACTGTTTAGGCATAAGGTTGGTATAGCAAAGTGTGGAACCGAACCCTGAATGGCAACAGATGATATTTAAGATGGTTAATCAAGGATGGAAAACTGCAATTATCAGGATGCATAGAGATCCAGATCTATTTTAATACTCACCCTCCAACAAAAGTCAGATGAGGCTAGGACCTCAATTTTGGAGCCCCCCGAGTAACATCTGTGAGTTCAGGGTTCAGGGAAACTTTGAAAGAGTCCCATTGATCACAACATAACAACCATGTCCTGTGTCATTTTAACAAGTCTCTTTGTAACTAACAAAACACGTGTTGCTATAAATCAGAAATGTAGATGTGACAATTAAGTTTATTAAAATGTTCTTTTTTTTAGATTGTACACGATACATTCAAAGTTGACAAAGAATTTTGCATATTGCTTCTTAAAAATGAATGCATTGCAATAATTATCCCCAAATTGCAGGAGTGTAAATATGATTGGAAAGTCAGAACTGTCTCAAGTTCTAAAATTTCAGCACAAAAATCTAAAATCTAGGGACACATCCTTGTGATGTCATGGCAGGGGAAGGAGATGCTGATATTACAAACATGAAGTGACAAGGCCCATCCCTGTGATGCCAATAAGCTTGATTCATACATGCATCAACCATAATACACATAGTATGCAATTCAAACAATATATGCCAAGTCTAGCCAGTGTAGAAAATACACACGCACACCCGCACACACTTTTCAAGACAGTGCTCTTATCCTGAGATTCCTCCACATCATTCTGAGGACTGCAGAAAAGTATTGAGACCCTGTAACTCAAGAATAAGCCATGAAGTCTAGAAGCTCTATTTGGAGGAATAGTGTCAATCTATGATTTTCTTCCTTTCTATTGTTTCTACCCACAGGCAGATAGTTTTGAATAATGCTTACTCTCCAATAAAGAAGTAGGTCACAGTTTGGTTCTTGATAATCTCTTGAGTAGCCTTTGTACATGTGTGATTTGTTCCTGTATTGATCATGGACAGGCAACAGATTGAGTGCATGCCAGTGTAAGAACATTTACAAGGAACTTAAATTAGAATCATAGAATAATAGAGTTGGAAGAAACCACATGGGCCACCTAGTCCAACCCCTTGCCAGCAGTAGGAATAGCACAATAAAGTACTCCTGACAGATGATCGTCCAGCCTCTGTTTAAAGGCTTCCAAGGAAGGAGCTTCCATCACACTTTGAGGCAGAGAGATCCACTGCTGAACCGATCTTATGCACATGAAGTTCTTCCTAAAGTTCAGGTGGAATCTCCTTTCCTGTAATTTGAACCTATTGCTTCAAGTCCTAGTTTCTAGGGCAGCAGAAAACAAGCCTGCTCCCTCTTCCTTATGACATCTTTTCACATATTTATGCATGGCTATCATGTCTCCTCTCAACCTTCTCTTCTGTAGGCTAAACATACTCAGCTGCATTGATCCAATCAATAAAACATTTTTGTAATGTTTTGCTGCCACATTTTCAAGAATTCCCTATTGCTTTCTCCAAGAGAATATGGGGGCGGGCTGCTTTTAAACCTAGTACTAGTACTTAAGTAGTACTTAACTTTTGGAGTGTTCATAGTAAGTTTTTTCCTCCCTAACATATTGAATAACTTTCTGTGAATGACAGATGTTTTGTCCAACAGCAAAACACCGGATAACCGACTATCATAATACCATAGCATTTTAGAACTGGAAGTCATCTTCAATGGATCTACTTTCCCCCACATAACTTCAACATCCAGCAAATGAAACTCATACTTCTCAAATTTGAAGACAGTTAATTATAGATAGAATCCATAGTGCTGTATGATGGAACTTATATAGGTTTCTATGGAGTAGATCCTGCTGGGATAAATCAGCAGTAAAGAACTAGAATGAATGCATCTTTTATATTGGAGTACTGAATTTTGATTATAGCATTGGAATTAATATATATATAATGCTAGCCATAACCTCCTTAAATTTACATGTTATGCCAATATTTTTTACATTGCCAAGTAGAGAACTAAAGGGAAATAATGATGCATTATGGCCTGAGGAATGCATAGAGACAAAGACCCTTAAGCCATACACGGAAAAAGAAATTATTTTTTGAGTACAAGAATTTCACTCTCATGCCCACATGGAATTTGTGGATGTAGGAGGTTTACGTAATAATATGTATATTTATTTTGAATATTGCTGAGAAATAAATCAATTGTGTTTTTAAAGATCTACACATTTCCAAAGGGGGAATAAGCCGTATGTGGGATACTTTTGTTGCCAAGAAAGGTCAATCTCATTTATGGTCAAGAAAAAAGTTTAAGATTTTATTTAGTAGTGGAAGAGCATAAAGCCCCACCAGTATGCTTATGCAGATGTCTAGGAGTATAAAAACTCTCTGTAACTGACAATGCCTAACTGTATTGTATAGGCAAGCACAACAGTTTCACAATAAATTATACCTCTATGTGCAATCCCCATAGAAGTACGTTTTCTGGTGAAAATCCTATTCACACCAAATATTTCAAATAAATTTAAAATAAATTTTAAAAATATAGACTATAAAATATTCACACCAATATTGGGAAATAGACTAAAAACAGCACTGAGCAATTGGATCAAATCTGATCAAGCAGGCCTTCTACCTGGAAGGCAAATTAAAGATAAAACAAGGATAATCCTAAATATAATTGAACACATTCAAGAAATCAAATTTTTTTAAAGGAGCATTTTTATTCTAGGAAGCTGAAAAGGCCTTTGACAGACTAAACTGGAATTTCAACATACAATTTCTAAAGAACCTAAGATATGGTGAAAAATGTATTAATGGAATACAAGCCACATACACAGAACAAAGAGCTAAACTTAAAATTAATGGAGATATGACCAGAACATTTCCAATACAGAGAGGTGTGAGACAGGGATGTTTCCTCTCACATCCATTATTTATTCTTGCAATAGAAATCCTAGAAAGGAAATTACAAGATGAAGACCTAATAGAAATAATAGTGAAAAGCCAAAAATATAAAATAAAGTTATTTGTGGGTGGCATATTAATGTCATAATAATAATAATAATGCCAACTACTACTACTACTACTTTAGTCTTATTTCCTGCAATCATCTCCCTGAAGGGACTTGGAGTGGCTTATAGACAGCGCAAGAGGCCTAAAAACAAATATAAAAGTGAACACAATATAAAATAGAATAATATGAAATACATGCATATATAAAAACATAAATTCAGACTTAATCAAGCTGCGATCCTCTAACGATGGTGGTGAATTAAATAAAAAGGAGTCCACACAAGTGAGGGCCGACAAGGGAGTGAATACCCCAGAATCCCTCGTCGGCCCTCACTTGTGTGGACCTCTTCAGCTCTTTCTTTAGTGCTTGCGATTGACTCTCCCTGAATTTCGCCAGGGCAGTCGGCTTTGTTGCAGCGGCTTGTGATCACTACCGCCCATTGTGGATCTATAATTTGGGTTACCTACCGTACATGGATTACAAATACTTGTTTTGTTCATCATCATTGATTGTCGTCCATCGATCAGACTACACCAAGTAAAACTGCGTTTGTCCATTGGAATTGTTACCAGAACTATTTAATCTATCCACGGACATTCTGACCTTGAACTTCATTTACTGTCGGTAGGAACCTTGTATGAGTAGTGTCTCCATTGCATAATTATGATATGTTGAGTGTTTAATAATGAATTTACTTATGATATTCATACAAACTGTTCCAGCATGTTTACTTGTACTAGTGTAGACACGGTCTTCCCACTTGTGTTTGGTTGTGAGGATGCCTGCCATAGATGAATAACAAGGCTCCATATAAAAATAACTATGAAAAAACCAGGAATAAAATAAAAAAGGACCTGAAAAAATGGATGAATGTGGAGATCTCTCCTAGGATGGATAGCCACAATTTAAAAAATGAACACTCTACCCAGACTATGTTTCTTGTTCCAGAATATCCCAGTTGACATCAAAGAAAAGGAATCTAAAAATTGGAATGCTGAACTTTATTTGGAGAGGGAAGTAACCTAGAATGAATATGAAAAATCTACAAGATACTAAACAAAGTGGAGGCCTGGCTCTCCCAAACCTAAATTTATATAGGGAAATAGCTATATTGAATTGGCTGAAAGAATGGATACATATTGACAATCAAAGCTTCATAACTCTTGAAGGAGAAAGTTTAAAATTTGGCTTACATACATAGTTAATTTATAGAAAAGTGGCAAAAGATCCAAACTTTAACAAACACCCAATTAGAAAAATCCTGATGAAAACTTGGAACAAGCATAAAAGAAAAAATTATACAAAAATACCACAATGAACTTTGATTAAGGAAGCCTTCAAACAAAGTGGAAATTCCAAGAGTAGTATTAGATGGCCAACATATGTGGAAATACTGAAGAAAACATGAGGCAACCTCCAACTGAAAAAAATGATAGAAATAAACCAACAGGGCTACAACCTGAACTGGTTTGAATATGCACAAATACATCAACCAAAAGGATGTGCAGACAGGATTTGAAGAAGAAAAGACAGATCTTGACAAGATACTGCAATTAAGAAATAAACTATCTACGCTCTACAATATCTTGCTAAAATTACACACAAAAGAGGAATATGGCAAAGAATGTATGGTAAAATGGGCTCAAACCTTGGCTGTTAGATCAGCTTAGATGAATGGGCATACCTATGGAGAGTAAAATTTCACTTCTCGAAAATTTCTATGGCACCTGTTAAAATAGCCAAAATCCAGCCACAATTGAAAAACACTTGTTGGAAATGCAAACAAGCAACAGGATCATTTTCCCTATGTGGAGGTCTTAAAAGGAGGCAAAAAACTTTTGGATTCAGATAAATAAAACAATTGAAAAAGTATTAAAATTAAAAATACCCATGAACCCAGAGGTATTCCTACTAGGAATAACAGATCACTTTTGAATTTGCATGACAAACTCTTTACTCTGATGACAACTGCTGTGACATTTAAGCACAAGCTTGTAAATTGGAGGCAAATCCAATTTACAATTGGAGAAATGGATTGTGAAAGTGGTGGAGGTGACTGAGATGGACATTCTGACAGGATACCTTCAAGTGAAAAGAACCTTCGGAGTTTGGGAAAGACTATGAACCCTTCAAAATGTTACTAAAAGGAAAGATTATTTCAGCATGGGCATTACATGTTTAGAATGGAAAGTTTGACAATTATAAAATCAAAATTTCCAACATATTGATTAATTTCTTCCTGGAGAAAGACATGATGAACACTCTGGAACTATTTGATGTGGCTTTCTTTTCCATAAATTTTGAGATGAGAACATTATGCTTGTGTTCTGAAAAAGTATTATGTATAGTTATCAAAATCGATTTTGCATGTATTTAATACTAAACATTGTTCTCCTTAAAAGTTGACAAAAGTAATTGGTGGGTTCATAGAATGATAAAATCTGGAAAGTGGTGATTTCAATGGAGCAATTAATTCAAAGTTAAATAGAGTGGAAATACATATCTATTAGAATGCAAATATTGCCTAAGATATTGACCAATAATTTTAAAACAGATGTGTTGAAAAAGCTATCACCATAATTAAAGAGACAGTAATTCCTCCTCATACCTTCATAGCTTTTCTCTATATGAATATATTGATTCTCCTCTTCATGTTTAATAAGGTTCTCAACAGCTTACTTTGATTCCTGATAGATTTCTGGCTAATGTGAAATGTGCATGGACAATGACATACAGCCAATCCTGATTTATCAGCGTCTAGCCCAGAATGTGTTTTGCAACAGTTGCCACCCAAATTGCTTCAGATCTATCCCTGACATGTGGTACCTACAGAGAATTCCTTGCCATTGACATTTTGTATACATTGCAGCATTGCTGGGTTTAGATCATATAATTATGGCCAAAAAATGGTAGATTGGGTAGGAGCAGCGCCACATGTTATACAATAACTCATATTTCTGTTCTCCTGCACAACACCAGAAAAAGAGGACCTAGATGCTGCTGCTGGTGGTGATGATGTGTGTGTGTGTGTGTGCTTGCCTTTAAGTCACCTATTGAATTACAGCAAACTCATTTATTTCATTGAGTTTTATTAATTTGCTGTTTGGGCTTGGCCTCATATTAGTCGCCCTGAGTCCCCTTTGGGGAGATGGGTGCGGGGTACAAATAAAGATTATTATTATTATTATTATTATTATTATCATTAGCTAGGAATAATCAAAGGAGGTTTTGTCAGATCCTTCCTCTGAAATATAGCTTGCATCACCTAGTATTTGTTGGCAGTTTCCCATCCAAGTACTAACCAGGGTGGATCCTTCTTTGTCTCCACGTGCAATTTAACATATGTTTACCCTACACAATTATGCATACACATAGATCAGAAAGACATGTAACTCACAAGAGAGGGAAATGTTTCTGTCCACTTTGAATGTAATAAAATAGAATGGAGAAGTGAACGACCAGTCATTCATACTTCTTGTTCTCCTTGTATTGCATACCACTGGGATGAGAAGACATCATTAAGGATTTTTTAAAATGGAGAACGGGAAGCACCAGCAATCCACATTTCTTCCCTAGTCATATTTCATAATTCTTAAAGTCAATGTAATTATCTTTCTCCCTTCCCAAAGATAACACTGTGTTTCAATCCATAGTCAGACAATGCCTTTATCAAAATCATCTACAGGTACTGTCCAACTGTGGATTTTCCCCCACAGACCAACTTACCTACATTCATTTTTGTAATTGTTTTTTCATGCATTTTTGTTAAATACTAACTGAAAGCTGTTTTCCCTGAAGTAACGTAGATAATAATAGATTGCATTGCTGTATTGGGATTACACAAGGTGTTCACAAATTTATATGACAAATTCATGGTAGAAATTTTTAAAGTCTACCATAGGTTCAAAAATGATCTTATTTCCATAAGATCACTCAAATAACTTTATAATGGACCAAGAAAAGTTATTAAATTATCATCTTGATAATTACATGGTGGAAAATACTTTCCAACAAGATGGAGATTTTAAATCTTCATTGGATAGTGCCTAGACAAAGTATCAATATATTTATTTTGTTATCCAAAGGCTCATCTAATCCAGCATTCTGTCCCTACATGCTCAACCAAATGCCTCTGTAAAGTTCAGAAAAATGGCATGAGATCAGCAGTATCCCATGTTCATGTTTCCCCACAAGTGATATTGAGGAGCCTGTTGCAATTGTACTGGAGGTCATGTATAGCCATGAGAACTAGTGGCCGTTAGGAGCTTTATTTCCCATGAATTTTCAAATCCTTGTTAATTTATCAAAGGTGGTGTTCACCAGTACATTGTGTGGTGGTTTAACAATGCACTTGGTGAAGAAGTATATCTTTTGATTTTCCTGAATCTTAACTTAATTTCGTTGGATGACCTTAGTTGTAGTATTATTGGAAAGGTTCTTCCTTACCACTTCCTCCAGATTATCTTAAAATTTATTTCCTCCCATCTTGATTTTAAATGTGAATGCTTAAGAGACATTTGTAGTTTTAGATTTCAACATGACTGGGTCACAATATCAGCAGGCTCAATATGTGTTGACAGAAATACAACATCAACCACCATGTAACCTCCAGTCTAAAGTGACTCAGGTCAACCACACTACAAAATGATTGTATGAACTTGTTCATATTGAACCCTTGAAAATAATCCCATGGCAGTCTGAAAGGTATTGGAATGACAATTCCCCCAAATGAATTGTGTGCATGTGTTTCCCCCATTTTAGGTCAAGAAAGATGCCCAACAGACAGAAGATATCAAAGTGAGTTTCACTTTTGAAAAGCTTGCATGCCAACCTTACTTGGCTATTGATATAAGGATGCCACAGTTTTTGGTCTAAGAAATAATGGAATCAAGAGATATAATCTTCATCCTTCTTATAACATATTTCATGTAAAGCCTGCAGTTTGTAGTCTGAATTGTTTTCAAGATATATTTATTGGTATGGTTGATTTCTACAATATGACCCACTTCCCCATATCTATAGGAGATATATTTCTGGACTTTGTGTGAATATGCGAAACTGCAGCCTTTAGCAATGTAATTATTTGCAATGTTCCATTCTCAAAGGAAACACTTTTAACAATTTACTTCCTGCTGGAAAAAAAATCTTTGAAAACTCTGTAGTCCTATCCAGGGCTTATTCAGCTTTTTAAAAATGGAAAACAACAATTTCTTTGCAGAAAATACTTTGAGTGCTCAAAAATAGCATTTCTATGAAGAAATATTATTTTCTGCACTACAAAACTTTATAAATTTTGCACAGAAATAGTCTTGAACTGCAAAGATTCCCATCAGACTCTAAGATGACATTCATAAAATTTTAAACATCTCTTTGGAAGATTCTTTCCAACCCAAATAGTCTGTATTGGTTTTATTTATTTATTTATTTATTTCTTCGACTTATTAGTCGCCCTTTCCCGAAGGCTCAGGGCGACTCACACTGTAAGTCATAAGGCAATAAAAACAGAATAAAACAAACACACTAAAATTACCATAACCAACACACAAGCCTGGTGTGGGGGCAGTTGTATACATAAACCTAAACACCAAACGCCTGGGTAAAGAGGAGGGTCTTACAGGCCCTGCGAAATGTTAGCAGATCGGCCTGCGCTCGGACTGTGGGGGGTAAAGCATTCCACAGCACCGGCGCGGCGGCACTGAATGCCCTCCTCAGCGTTGAGGACAGATGAACGGATCGCCGACTAGGCACCACCACATGGGTGTGCTCTAGCTGTATCTTTGTCATTATGCGTGATACATGCTCCCATTGCTAATGCTGAAAATTTGTCTTTTGTTTTACTTATTCCTTTTTCATGGTTTTTTAAAATAGATTATTGAGCAGCCTGCAACCACCACAACTATTGTGAAAACAGAAATAAACATTCCTCCACCACAGGAAAATTTAGCAGCAAAGCAGAACATAAAAGTTCCTGAACCTCCAGTTCAGCAACAAGCAACAGCAACAATGGTTATCACTAATGAGGCTCCAAAAGAGGTGACAAAAGAGAGGTCACAATCAACACCCACACCCTTAAGTAAATTCTTTCGGAAAAAGGTAACTGGGATTTTGGTCCAAAATCCATGTCTAATCCTAACTCCTGATAAAACATGATGATGTGGTCATGAGGATGTTGATTGCTTCGGCAAAACTAGGAACAGTCCATTAGATTTCGTGGGTAACAGAATATCCCGATGTTTCTGTGAATGCTGTGGTGCCCATATTTATCCTCAGGATACAGTTATTAATCAAAAATGAAGTTAAATCCTTTGCATGAGTATAGTGTGAGAAACAAAACACATTTGGGCTGCAGCTGTAGCAGCACATCTGTAATATAATCCTACCCTGTGCTATTTTTAAAACAATATGAAGTCCTGAAAGAGGTTTTTGCTGTATTATTAAAGATTGATCCAGCTTTGGGGAGGGAAACAACACCTGCAGCTAAATAAGTGGTGAATGCATGTCTGATTTGGAGGAGTGAATATTAATACTGAACAGGTAACAGGAGAAGCAAAATGGTTAAAGTAGCTGCTTGTGGCAACATGCCATCAAAGATCTGCAGATGTAGTGTACAGCATTAATATTTGTGATTTTAAATGTTTTAAAGGACTTTATTTAACCCAGGGCCGTAGCCAAGATTTTGTTTCGGAGGGGGCTGAGTTTGGTTCGGGGCTGAGACTGGGTGGAAGAGGGTCTACCCTAGCAAATCTTTCATATTGTTATCCCAATAACCCCATTAATGTGGGATATAATGAGCATGGTGATCAGATCATGATATGAATAAACATAACAGTTTAAATAATGTACCAGTAAGGCCTTTTCGCGGACCACCCTGAGAATTTCGGGGGCTGAAGCCCCCTTAGCCCCCCCTGGCTACATGCCTGATTTAACCCCTATATAAACTAATGTATAATTTGTAGCTCTGTTTAAATATTGAATATTCCATTTCATTGCATTTCATCTTCCAATGTTCCCCTTTCTGCCATCTGATGTTATGTTACAGGGTTATTATTACATTGCATATCCATTAATATAAAGAAAAATATGACAAAAATGGTATAACTGGAACAAAATTCTTGCTTGCTATGACAAAGAATAATGATGCTAGTTCTTTTTAATGTTGTTCATTTCTTGAATCACAATTGCAGCCTATATACTGTTTCTTCTGGCTAGCAATCCTGGTCAATAGACTTAACTAATAGAATTATATTTCTATCACAAGAAAAATAGCTAATTATTGTTTTGAATTTAAGGATGTAACCACAAGTTACAATGAAAGCCAGGATGATATAGTAGTTTAAGCACTAGACTACAGCTCTAGGCTTTATGCAGTTTTCTGCATAAAGCAACTAGAGACCAGAGTTCAAATCCCTCCTTGGTCATTAAACCCACTGGATGACCTTGGACAAGCCACATTTTCTCAGGCTCAGAGAGAGGTAATGACAAAACCCTCTCTGAACAAATCTTACAATGAATATGTAATAGAGTTGCTTTAGATTGCAAGTTACTTAAAGGTACACAGAGCTACAAAAACCCACCCAGAATGCCAGGCTCCCATACTGAATTTTCTATCTCTTTAGTCATAACACTCACCCCATATTGCCCAGCGAGATCACTTCGGTCCGAAGAGGCCAACCTGTTGGTAGTACCATCTGTAAAGTCAGCACATCTAACATCGACCCGCCGGAGGGCGTTCTCTATTATAGCTCCCACACTATGGAACGCCCCTCCCGGCCGGCCAGAGCCCTGAGAGATCTGCTGCCATTTAGACGGGCCTGCAAAACTCATTTGTTTAGGCAGGCCTTCGGCGAGTAGGCCTCGTCTATACTCTCTGGGCTGTGATATCTCCTGCTGCTCAATTGTTATATTGCATTTTGCTGTTTAATTGTTTTAACTGTTTTTAACTGTTTTTATGTTTTAACCTGTGGCGTTGTGCCACTGGCTCTGTGAGCCGCCGCGAGCCCCCGGGAGTCGGCGGCGAAGAAGCCCCAATAAATAAATAAATAAATAAAATAAATAAACACAACAACATTGTGAGTTTCTTGCAGACAATTTTTCTCATAATTGGTAACAACTGGTAGGAAACTAGACAAATGTCAAACCTATGAGAAATTTCACTGAGAGACTATGACCACACTGGCCAGAGAACTGTAGGACCTGCCCCTGTTGCAATGTCCTACTAATGGAGACCCCTAAATTCATTTCCAACTTATGGCAACCATGAGGCTGGCCTATTATTGATGTTTTTTAGCAAGATTTGTTCAGAGGGGATTTGTCTTTGCCTCTCTTTGATGCTGAAAGAGTTTGCCTTCCATAAATTCATCTAGTGGGTTTCTGCATCCAAGTGCAAATTTGAACCCTGATCTTCAAGTCATAGTCCCGTGCTGAAATCACTGTATCATGCCAGCTCTAGTATTAGTCTAGAAAGAAACTTGTTCAAGGTCTGCTTTTGGCAACACATTACAAAGAATAAGTGGGAGAATTTGGTTAGAAAATGCCAAATTTCTTGCAACATCTTTGTTTGTCATGAAAAGGAATGAATTTTTTCTCAAAGGAAGCAATGTGTAATTGTAGCAATTTTCTTCCCAATGTCTCTTGTCAAAGAATGCTGTTTATAAAGCCTATTTGCAATTAATGACTTATCCAGTGCAAAATTCACAAGTAGTACTTGTTTTGCACACAAAAATGCAGGTAGCAGTAGGTTCTGCTCAAACAGTAGCCGTCTTCTGTGCTAAAATACTGTTTTTTTAAATCTAAACCAAAGACACAAATATTGTGCAGAATATATCTCCAATAACAGCATCACTGTGGGGTAAACAATATTTTTGTATACAAACATTCTTTTTTGCACAGAAAGAAATGTTTTCTGTAGAAAAAATGCAGTTTCCTGCATAAAGCAACTCTTTCACTAGAAGCTGACCAAAGAATTACATTGGAGGACCTAGGCAATAATAAAATCGCTAGTTAAACTTGCATGAAAAAGTCAGGAACTGCAAAGTTTTTCATCAATACAGGATTCCTTCTTTTCAGGGTTTCTTGACATTCAAAATGCTTTAAACCATTTTTAATGGCATTGAATATGCTTTTCTTCAGTGATGAGGAGATAACAGCTTACTATGCACAAATACAATGGGATTATAGATAAATGTGAAATGTATTGGTCCATACAATACACTCACATAGATTGAACTATTTCATGCTAAAGGTGTTCAATGTGTCATGAAATTTCCCATTGAGGGAAATGCAAGTCACTTCATGTAAAATGTTGCATGTAAGGGAGAACCCGCCCCACCCCATGCACACACACATATATATTACCTGCTGTAGTATTTTTCTGTTACATATATACAGTTAGCTGTGTGCAGCAAAGAATTAAATTCATATTATCTCCAATTACAGTATTAGGATCGTATCTTAAAGACTAAACATCTAATTTGTTAACTTTTGTTCTGGATAACTTGCAGACACCAACAGATGACATTGAGGTGATAAACACAGAAAAAATTGAAGCATCTCCTGTAGTCCCAGCTAAAGAGGAAAACAGAAGTCAGGAAGCTGCAGAAACGAAGTCCAAAGGAGATGAGAAGACTCCCAAAACAAATTTGAGGAAATTCTTCAAATTGGTAAGAACTACATAGCTGTTTGTAGCATGGCAGAGACTTTTCAAAACAGCTTTCCTTCTTTGAGCATTATAATGGCCATTCACTGGTGGCTAATGACTTTTCCAGTTATATGCAGCACATATGACTAAACTTTCCCAGTTTGACAGGGAGAGTCCTAATCAATCCACTGTTATTCTATTTCAAGCTATTTTTAAAACATCCAATTTTTCTCCTCCTTTCACTTTATTACTCTCCCCTAAGCTTATGTCACATGCTGGAAAAATTTAAAGTGTAAAAGTTATTTGCACTCAACTGCTCAGGAGGGAGGTTAGAGGCAATATTGTGCCCTTCCCAGTAAGCACAGGCAAAGGCAAATTGCTGCAGTCCCTCCTAGCTGGGGAATTCTTCCTGCCTACTAACCTTTATCATCCTGATCAACTTTTGGTGTTGCTTGGCCACAACTGGGTTTTCATCTGAGGAATATCGGAGGGAATGGAATCATTGGGTTGGAAGTGACTACAAGGGCCATGCAGTCCAACCCCTGTCATGCCAGGATTCTGGTAGGAAAGTAGGAAGAAGACCTACCATATATACTAATGTGTAAGTCGATGTCATGTATATGCTGAGGATCTTTACCATAGTGAACAGCCTTGTTAATCAATGGTCCCTTGAACATTTTTTAAACAAGTAGAATTTAAAGGTCAAGTATCTCCTAATTTAACTTCAAGGGATTTGCTCAAATAGGTTCCTAGCTTAAAAAACATTCCCATCATTTGAAGTGGGAGAAAAGTATGCTTTTTTTGCCTGACCTTGTTAGCAATTTCAAAAACATAGATAAAAAGAAGGACTAACAGGCATCACTTATGAAATTTTAATCATGGCAGCAGCATGAGAGAAATGCATATAATCCCTTGTTGTTTTAGTCAATCAAAAGTGATGCAAAGGTAATTCCTTCAGAAGAGGTAAATGAGCAAGCATCTGATTGCCAAGTAAGTGCATGGGATCATTCCCACTTTCCTTGGTGATGGGTTCAACTGAAAAGTAGTTTGAAAGTTTCACCTTGCATTATTACTTCAAATGATTTGCACTACACTGATTCCTATGAGACACTGTCATTTTCATGGTCGTTTTCTCTGGCATGTTGTATTCCATCCTGTCTTTGCTCTCTAATAATCTTTGCATTTCAAGTGGCAGTGTTTCATTGTTGCTGTTTAACAAGTCCTTTGGAACCAAATAACATCAGCCTTCTGTAGCCATGGATTCTGCATTTTCAGATTCAACAAACCATAGCTCAAAAATATTCTCAAAAAATAACATCTGCAAAAGAAAACCTTGATTTTGCCATATTGTACTAGAGAAGTCATTTAACTGTGCCATTGTATATAATGGGACTTGAGCATCCACAGATTTTGGTATCCATGGAGGAGTCCTTGAACCAAACTACAGCAGATACCAAAGGCACATTGTATGTGTATATGTATATGTACAGTGACATAAATAATAATAGTAACTTTATTTTATCCCACCCCATCTCCCCAAAGGGACTCAGAGTGGCTTTCAGCAATGTGAAAAAATACAACAATAAACAATAGTAAAATAAATAACCAACTGAAATTAAATCAACAAAAGTAATGAACAAAATTGATACAAGTGAACCAAAACATACTAAATTAACACTCATAATCCATCAATAAACAGGGATTAAATTATATAAAAGCAATTAGAATATCTCAGCCAGCCACTGCTCTGGTTGATGGAACCAGTGAAGTCCAGTTGTATTGTAATGTACAACTCCAACAGTTGTGCATTATTCTGTTTAACCATTATCAAAAGCCTGTTTAAAATCTGGAATATTGAAAGCATAAAGGGTTGTCTGATCTCCTTGGGGAGAGCATTCAGAGCCAGGGGGCCACTACTGGGAAGGCTCTTCCCTTCGTCTCCACCACCATGCTTGTGGTGGAAGTGGGCCTGTGAGAAGGGCCTCATTGGCAGATCTTAAGCCCCGGACAGGTTCATAGAGAAATATACAGCTGAACCCAAATCATATGAGGCTTGGGTAGGTAATAACCTACACTTTGAATTTGCCCCGGAAACATATAGGCAGCCTATGGAACTGCTTTAATAGGGGGTTGTGTGTTCCCTATAATATGCTCCAGTCAGCAACCTGGCCACAGATCTTTGTACTAGTTAAGCCCCATATAGAGAGCATTGCTGTAATCCATCCAAAATGTAATTAAGGCATGGACCACCGTGGCCAAGTCAGGCTTTTCAAGGTACGGGGGCAGTTGTTGCACAAGCTTTAGTTAATGTAACCTGGGCTTACAGGGTCAGTGATGAGTCCAGGAGGACTCCCAAACTGCGGACCTGTGTCCTCAAGGGGAGTGTAACCCCCATTGAGCACAGGTTGCCACCCTAAACCCTGATTGGCCTCCTGACTGACCAGGAGGAGATTCATACAGCATGCTTTTGATGCTCAAGTCCCATTATATAAAATGGCATAAGTTAAATTGCATCCCTTGTATATAATGGCACAATCAAAATGTTTAAGCCACCAGTCCGTATAGGAAAGGAGGAAGCTAACTATTTAAATAGACTCCTGGAGAGTCTTTGTAAGTTGCAACAAGAAATCAACTAAGGCTTGAAAAATTCAGCAACTATGAAAATTTCATGTCATTTTCTTCTTGCTTTAGAGCTGAACTCCTCAAAACTGAAAAAATGTTTAAATCTGGAACTGCAGCAACGCTAACAGTGTCATTTGGTTCCATTTCTCTGTACTTGTAAATCCTCTTGAATGTTAAGCCTTGAAAATATCTTGTTCTTCTTATCTCTCTGTCATAGTGATCTGCCTTGTAATTGTTGCTCATTTGTAATAATAATAATATGAAAAAAGAAACCATGTTTTCACATTTGCAATTCCATGTACAATTTTCTGTGGCATTGGATTTACTTGATCCAAAGCATGCCTTGTCTGTTTGCTGGTAGATTTTTGTAATGTTACACAATTTGTTCTCACAACTTTTCCCTTCTGTATTTTGGTGCAGATTATCTCTTAATCTTTCAAATATTTCACTTTGTTTTTCTTTTTGTTTCATACTGCATGGCTTGTGATGAGAATATTGTTTCTGGTTTGTTGTAGTGCTGATGTTCTTGCATGCATGCATGTAAACATTTTCTTTCTTTAGGCTTGTGTTCAAATGACAACTTTCTGGGCTCCAGACTGGATGTTATCTGTTTATTTATTTATTTGCCTATTTATGAATTGAATGCTTATCTGCCTAATGCTGGTGGATGTCAAAAAGGAGTACAGTCAATAATCAATTTAAAACATCAAATATAACACAAGATTTGTACAGAAATTGAAAATAATAATCCTATGATCACATCAGGCTCAGACAAACAAGATGATTTTAACTTGTTTCAGCGCTGAATATTCTAATATATGCTAGAATATGTGGCTTGGGAATGCTAAAGTGGCACAGCCCAGTGCCAATAAAGAAGCCATTTGGACAAAGCCTTGTGTCAAAATGCCTTTCCTTTCAAAGGTGGACATGCAAAATTTTTGTGTATAAAAAGTGTTCTTTAAAAAAAAGAAATGTTCTGCAAATAATTGTGTTTTTTTCATTCACAAGAGTAACCTTATAATTACTCTTGGTGGTTTTTTCCCCCACCATTTGGTGTGGAGAAGCCAACATTTGGTAGAATTTACTTGTTTGGATTACTTTCCTAAAGTTTGGTTGAGCATAAGAAGGAGGTGGGGAGATTATTTTACTTGATTTATGGGAAACCTCCTGCCAAGTCAAATGCATTTCTTATTTTGCACAAAAAACACCCAAATAACTACTGTTTGAAACTGCTTTAGACCTTAGACTTCACAGACAGGTCCTTGACTCAGGCTGGGAACAGAGAACCTGTCCTGGACGAAAGAAGCCAAGCAAGTTCAACAGAGACCCTGAGCAAGCAGGAAGGTGACAGGCAGGAAGCTAAAGACCTGCAAGATGTTGTGGAGCAAGAAACAGTGGAGACAGCCTCCTTTCAAAATGGAGGGGATACTGCGAAGGAAAACACCCCTAAGAGGATAGAGAAGAGACAGTCCTTCGGAGGGTTTTTTAAGGGTCTCGTACGTTATGTTTCATCTTTCTTTAAAGACCTTGCCATAGTTGCCATATGTGGCATCTTATTGTGTATGAGCAGAATGGGATTAGCTTAAGTATTTGTCTCCAGAGCATTAGATGTATGCCAGAAATTTGGAACAGAGATTGTAATGTATTTCATAGAATCATAGAAAATACCACTAGGGCCATTCAGCCCAACTGCTTGCCATTTAACTGCATTTGGTGAGGGCCAGGTCAGCTTCGCAGGTTGAAAGTAGACACTGCTAACTGTCCTCCTTGCTGTGGGAGGAAGTAAAACATTTGCATAACAAAAGTATGGGTGCCTTAAATTGCCTGTCTAATTTATGGTGACTCCATGAATTTTATAGGGTTTTTTGGGCAAAGAATAGAGGTGATTTTGCCAGTTCCTTCCTCTGCAAGTGCTAATCAGGACAAGACCTTGGGGCTATCCATGTCTCTACCACTCTTCTGTTGCACTAATTTATTTTATTTTTAATACAGTATTCTTTGTCAGTTATCATTTGGCTGCTGTCAACAGATATTACTAAAGAATGTAGTGGTTTATAATTAAACAATTGTGAAATTGTATTTTGAGTATTGGACTACAACTATAGAGACGAGAGTTGGATTCTCCACTCAACCATGGAAACTCACTGTTGACATTGTGCGAGTCACACTCTCAGCCCCAGAAAATCTCATGATAATGTCACCATACATTGGAAATTACTTGAAGGCATACAACAGCATACTATCTATAAAAGAAGGGTAGATTACTAGAAAATTTATAGTGTCCTGATCAACATGAGAAGCTTAACTGAAACTAAATATAGATGTTCTTCTGTTCTGTTTGGACTATAAAATAACTGCAAAGTGTTTTGTTCATTTTAGTATGTCTGTAAGTAAGAAAAACATTACTGCTAGAAAATGATTACATGTGTTTGAAAACAGTTTTGTGAAATGTGTCTTAGTTTGTGAATCTGACTGCATGTTTGATAGGATTTGTTCAGTGGCAGTGTTTCATTGTTGCTGTTTAACAAGTCCTTTGGAGCCAAATAACATCAGCTTTCTGTAGCCATGGGTTCTGCATTTTCAGATTCAACAAACCATAGCTCAAAAATATTCTCAGTGTTTTTTCATCTCACTTCTTTTCCTTTCCAACTGCCTTTACATGTGTGTTACCTTTTTTAGATTGTGAACCTTTGGGCAGGGCTTGGGTTTGTATGTGTGTATGTGTGTTTGTAAATCATTTACGTGCTGGACACTAGATTAAAGTATAGTAGAAAGGTCCAATTGAACTCCCAGCCATAAGGGAAGCTAAAAAGAATTAAAGAAAAGCTCATGAAATGCCTTGGCAACAATCTATAAGTTTAGATTTTCTTTAAAGCTTAAAGAACTGTGTGAAGAATGATGATGCAGTAGTTTTCTGTTATAGTTTTATGTCTATCTTCCTGTGCTCATAATGCCTTATCAGTTACATGAGTCCTTAAGGGGAAATTCTGTCAGGATAAAGATCATTATATGAACAGCATGAAATAAAAAAAGATATGTCCTCTGACCCTTAGAAAACCATGAGCTGTTAAATGTAATGGCAACAGGTCTATGCATAAGTATATAAAAAGTGCAGAGCTTGAGACTGGTGCAGATTCTCAGCTTTTATTTATACAATTTTGTAGTCCTTATGCATATAGGCAAAAAAGACACTCTTTAAGTGAGAATGGTGTTGATTCTTGTGACTTGGGTGTGAGATTTTAATAACTAATAAGACCAGAAAAATATTAAAAATCAAGAAGCAATTTTCATATTTTACAAGTAATTCCTAGCATAGAAATGAGTTCATGATGCACAGGATTAATTTTAGTGTGAAATGTATCCAACACTCTAGCTAATCGTATTTCAAATATGCAAAAAGAGGCCTGCAAATATAAGTTGAACATGAATACAAAATGCCTATGTATGGATCAAACATTGTCTAAGCACCTTCATGAATATTTAAATATCTCTTTCTTTCTGTTTCTTTTGCCAGAGCCCCAAACGGATGTCTGATGCACAAGTACAAACTGATCCAGTGTCTATTGTGCCTTTTGTGAAACCCAAGTAATGAATATGCTGAAGTAGCTCGAGAATCATTGGATCATCATCATTTGTCTCCTTGCAGTTTAAAAAAATGACTTGTTTTGGATCATTTCTTGCTCCCACTCACCCACTTGCCCATCCTCCTACTTCAAATGGCTATTTCCAAATAAGAAAAACAAGTGGCATGCCTGAAGCAAAGAGTTATAAACATTTTCAATATTTTTAATGTAAAGGTTAGCACATAACTAACAGCAAGTCAGAAAGGCATAATGGGTAGGCTATTAAAGCAGAAGATAAGGTGGTTAGTAGGCTATTGGATGGCTAATAAGTTGGTGGAAAAAAACAGAAGAGCATACTCTAAGGGTGAGGAGATTAATCAACCATGTCCCCTAAATCCTTCTAATATGAAATCCATTTTTGAACTAGATTAGAGAGAAGCTGAAGTAAATTTGTACATACCTTTGACATGGGATTGTCAATTTCAGGTTCAGATTGGAAAAGAAACAAAACTTGGCAATGCTACTGTTTTTGGATCATTAAGTCTATATCTTACATGCCAAGCACCAACAAAGTTCAGTGTCTATTTTCAAGACTGAATAAAAGACTTGATTTAACTCTCATTTAATGCATGCTTCATATGGAAAGCCAAGATTGCACACAAGTGGAGGAGAGACTGGAGTGACGAGGAACAGCCCTGCTTTGATAACTACTTCATAGTCCCAAAGTTTATAAAGCAAAAGCAGTTGTCCAAACCTGGACAGTCTGTATAGAGGTTGCTGGAAAGTGGAGCGATTGGTCAAGCTGCCTTAATGATGGTTTGTTCCACTGACTACTGCAAACTATGGTTTGCAAACAGAGTTCATGTCTTGTTTTCCAGCTGACTCTTAATTATAGCTCATTCAAATATAGGACATAATAATGGTTGAAGAAAAGCATGTATTGTATTAGCAAAGCTGATGTGGGGAGCCATTCTAACCACTAAGGCACAAAAGCACTCTAAGGCTAAAATCCTAAAAGAGACAGGCACTTAGAGATATGATGAATTGAACACAGTAGGACTAAGCAAACATATCTAGAATTTCATTTCACTTCATAATACAAATGGGAAGGCTAACTATAACTATGGTTAGATGCATGTGTTGAGAAGGATTTTCTTTGTAGGAAAACATGATGCAGGTGTAAAATAACAAGGATGAAGCTTTAAAACAACCATAGAAATGCCTTTTTAATAACCTGTACATTGATTTTTTAAAGTTCATTGTTCATGGTTATAAGTACAAAGGAAACTGAATCATAAACCTTCAAGAGTATTCTTCTATCTGATTTTCAACTTATTAATATTATTGAAAAGTCTGAACTGTACAGATTAATTCTTATTTAGTTCTGCCTTGTTGTGATAAAATCAGGGAAATTAGCTTTATAAAAAGAAAAAAATAAAGTATTAACAAGAATGCAACACAAGGGGGCAGACCTGAAACTCTTTATATCACAGTACTAACTACTTTTGTGTTAATTTCATTTCAGATATCAATAATGAATGCAATGGGATTTACTTAAGGCCAGATATGCATAGGGTTGCATTGTATGGAGAGAAAAACCTTTAATTTTCCAGAAATCTTTTGTTTTTGTTAATGTCTATATCCAAACCTAATCTCTTGTTTTAAAAGCACCAGATTGTAAGACTGGACACCCCTTTGCCTGATTTATAAAGGGCATGTGATCAAGTTTAAAAGTATTTGTCTGAAATCTTGAAACGTACATTACCGTAAAAGTAAATAAAAATAAAACTAATATTATAATTTAAACTAGCACCTGAATTCTACATAATTGTATATTTTGATTTCCTTCTGATTCAATAAACAGTCCTTAAGGAAACTGATTAGCATTGTTTGTCTCTTACTACAGGTGCAGCTACACTGCAGAATTAATGTATTTTGACACGACTTTAACTGCCATGACTTAATGCTATGGAATCCTGGGAGTTGTAGGTTGGTGAGGCACCAACCTACAACTTATTATAATTTAAACTAGCACCTGAATTCTACATAATTGTATATTTTGATTTCCTTCTGATTCAATAAACAGTCCTTAAGAAAACTGATTAGCATTGTTTGTCTCTTACTACAGGTGCAGCTACACTGCAGAATTAATGTATTTTGACACGACTTTAACTGCCATGACTTAATGCTATGGAATCCTGGGAGTTGTAGGTTGGTGAGGCACCCGCACTCTTTAGAGGAGAAGGGTAATAAGCTTTTAAAGCTCCAGATCCCAGAATCCCATTGCATTGAGCCATGGTGGTTGACGTGATCTCAAACTGCAATAAAGGTGTTTCACCCTGACTTTGTTGGCTGCATAAAATTTTAATAATTTTAAATATATATTTTTAGATTTGGATATATTTGTGTTGTGATTTAATATTAGATGTGAAGTAATCAATCAGTTATGTTAATATTTAATTTTTGATTGTGTGTCATAATTTTGTGTTATATGTGGATTTATTTCTGGGATTTGGTTGGATTATTTATTTGCTTTTGTTGGATTATTATGGCGTTGAATGTTTGAAATTTTTTGGTTGAAAACCACACCGAGTCCCCTCAGAGAAATAGGTGCAGGATATAAATAAGGTTTTATATTATTATTAATTCAATGATGTAGACATACCATACACACAATCTACTATTACAAGGCTACAGCTAAGTGACCATTAAAAATAACGAAACACGCACACCCAACAAACAACAGATCTACAAACTTCCCATTGTCTATCTGATCATTAATATCTGTTGCTAGTATTCTCCCTTTAAATTCTCCCCTTCTACCTTTGGCCATACCCTACTAATTCATGAATCATACACTTGACAAATGCCCTCATGTGAAAAGATAATGAACAAGTCCCAGTCTTTCTTAATGATAGTCAAAGATTTCTCCTTTAACCAGCACAATAAAATTCTCCATATTGGCTAATTCACAAATATTTATCAGCCATTCTTCTGGAGTTATTTATTTATTTATTAGATTTATCAACCTCCACTCCCAAATGGCTTGGGGCAGTTTACACTCAGAACAAAGCAATACAATAAAAACGATAAAATCAGTTATAATAAAATACAGTTTAAGCTGTGTATTAGGACTCGAAAGCCTGCCTAAACAGAGCGGTCTTACAGGCTTTATGAAAAGCTAACAAATTTCATAAAGCTTGAGTCTCAGGAGGTAATGCATTCCAAAGAACTGGAGCAAAAATAGAGAATGCCCTTCTCCGAGTTGTGGTCAGATGGTACGATTTCACACTGGGCACGACTAGGAGGTTCTGCTCTTCAGATCGCAGTGATCTCATGGGACAATATGGGATAAGGCGCTCCCTCAGGTACACTGGCCCCAGACCATACAAGGCCTTGAAAGTCAAGACTAGCACTTTGAAAGTGATCCGGTACTCAATTGCAGTTCCCGCAGGATCGGTGTAATATGGCAGCTCATGGGAAGTCCTGCGAGCAGCCGGGCTGCGGCATTCTGCACCAACTTGAATTTTTGGGTCACCGTCAGAGACAGGCCAATGTAGAGTGCATTACAGTAGTCTAACCTTGAGATGACCGTAGCTTGGATCACCGTGGCCAGATCGCGCCAGGACAAGTATGGGGCCAACCTCCTAGCCTGTCGAAGATGGAAAAACCCCACTCTGCTGACAGCGGAGACCTGGGCCTCCATTGACAGCAGTGGGTCCAAAAGGACTCCAAGGCTTTTTACTGATGATGATGGGCCTAGTGCCATATCATCCAGGGTTGAAAGCTGGACATCCCTACCACCCGGATGACTCAGCTAAAGGATCTCCATCTTCACTGGATTCACCTTCAACCTACTGGCTCACAACCATCCAGTAACGGCTTCACGGCAGTTGGGACAACTGGTTCCTTACATTCATGAGCTTATACCATTCTTATGGAATTTATCACATATTGTAAAGATTTTACAAATTTTATTTAACTGCCATGGTTTGATGCTATGGAAATGTGGGAGTTGTAGTTTTATAAGGTTTTTAGCCTTCTCTGTCAAAGTGTAATGCTACCTCACCAAACTATAAATTATAGGATTTCATAGCATTAAGCAGTGATACTTAAAGTGTCAAACTATAATTCTACAACATAAATGCACTCATAGAAGTCTCATAAAGGGAGAGATGATACTCCAAATAACCTGGACCTGAGCTGTAACACAATAAAGTGAGCCAAGAACATCGTTGTTAGACTAGTTTTTCCTCTCACATACAGTGGCTTAGGAAATAGAATTATATAAGTTGTTTAATATATGATTATGCAAGAAGAGGAAAAACAAATTAAGAAATGAGTAACATTGCAATCACATCTCATCTACACACATATCTGCATCACTGACAAAAGTTGCATTTTATATAAAAACTGCTTTATTTTCCTGTCTCTTCATTTGAAAGTATGAAACAAAGGTCTTAGAAGAACCACAAATGTCATCTTCTCCATTTAGTATGTCTTCAGTTTCATTAACTTCTCAGTTTGGCAGCAGATGAAATGCAAAAACAGGAAGTTCTGCACCAGATGTGTTGATGGTATACTGATCCACGAATACAATTGTCAAAATGTGAGCTTTCTGAAAAGAATCATAGATGTACCAAAGCATTTAAAAAACAATTCTTATATTTTCTCCCGAATCAGCATAGGAATGGTTTCCAAATGCTACAGATATGTTCTAAATTTTTGGCAAAATAAGGTAGAATGAAATATACCATATAAGAAGGTGTGTAGGGACACATTAATTAAATGTTCCGTGTATACTAACAAGTGCAAGTTATAAAAATCCATACAGGAATTGTGGTTTTAGACTCTCCTGTAGACTTTTGCTTACAGAGAGCTTGCTTTTGTTTTCTATTAATTCAGGGGAGAACTAGCCCTCCCTCATCATTACACAAGTATAGTTCTGCTCCACTTTAACTGTCATAGGACCTCATCCCATTTGGGGCAGAAAGAGTGGGTAATTCTTATTGTAGCATTTCATGCCTTTCTGGATTTTTAAAATAATCTGCTTACTGAATTATCACATGGGAAGTGTAGTTTCCACCCATACAACTTTCCATCCAATGAGAGTTCATTTTTTTCACACAAGGATTAAAAGAAGGAATACATCACCATATAATCTGGAAAGAAAGAAAAAAGGAAAGACACGAGGAAGGAAGGAAAGAAGGAAGGAAGGAGCTGCAACATGGGAGTGTAACAGAGGTCTCAGAGGAAAATGAGGAACATTAATATTTCACAGTTTGGTGAAATAAAGTCTCTACTCATTTCCTCAACAGACGTTCCATGGAACGATTAATTGTAGCATTATAAAGCTATTCTAAAATCTTTGACTCTGTGGCAAGTTCTTGGTGGTACGGGGATACCAAGTCACCTTGTCTCCTGAGGAATCTGTATAATGACCAAGTAGCAACAGTAAGAACAGACCACGGAACAACAGACTGCTTCAAGATAGGGAAACGAGTACGGCAAGGCTGTATACTCTCACCCTACCTATCCAAATTGTATGCAGAACACATCATGTGACGTGCGGGGTTTGGGTTTGATGAATCCAAGGCTGGAGTTAAAATTGCTGGAATAAACATTAACAACCTTAGATATGCAGCTGGTACCACCTCTTAAACATCTCTTAACAAGACTAAACCCACCCAGCCCCATGGCATTATCACACTCTTTATGGCTCTTCCTTAATCTCTTTTCCTTTTTTCTTTTCCTTCCCAGTGACATCACAAAGGGCCACTTCACCTAGAAACAGCCTTTGTGGTTAAAAACAGTCAGACTTTGAGATAGATAGATAGATAGATAGATAGATAGATGATAGATAGATAGATAGTGATAGATAATCCATTTTAGTTACAGCAATTATTTCCAAACATGCATCTATATTTGCAGATTTTCCATTTTTATGTTTCCTTTTTTGTTTAGAAAGGCAAATATGATCACCAAAAAGAATCAAGATAGTGAAAATAATACTATGTTGACATCTCAACCCTTAACAGTTTTTATATTGGTAGTTTTAAGTAATCTGGCTGCTTCTCCCTTGAGTTGGCAGTTTTCAGAATCTGGCTGCTGATTAAATTGCACATTGATATCTGACTTCTCTGGAAAGTGTTATTGAATAACACTCCAGTGTAAAGGTTTATTAAAAATCAATTTCCAGTATGTTTTAATAAGTGGGTCTGTCTATGTTGCAATCTACATAAAATGTGCTAACATCCACATAACTGTGATTCACAATACTTTGAAACAAAACTCATGTAAAAGACACTATATTGTAAAATAATATGTTCTCTTGTATTTGAATCATATATATATATGTTCTCCAACTGCCCTTATTTGACAGTGTCCCAATTAGTCCTTATATATCCCATTTTTTCTACTATAAGCTATTCTTGAGTTACAAATATCTGGCTTACAAACAACACACAGTTAAAAATGGGAGTGAGACAACAGGGAGCAGGAGAAGTCTACCCTTAAAAGGGGGGAATCACCCCTGAAAGAGTTCTCATGGGAAAAAGGTGTCTCCACTGAAGCTTTATCCCCAATCCTTGTTTCCACAGCAAGCCATTTTTTTCAAAATCCAATTATCACAGAAAGTGCTGAGAAATCTTCTAAGCAGGGGCACTGACCACAAAACAATGACACATTCTCTCTCTCTCTCTCTCTCTCTCTCTCTCTCTCTCTCTCTCTCTGCTGGAATTACACTTGAAATGTACCTGTCCCAACTTATAAAAAAATTCAACTTAATGTCACGATGCAGGGTCTTGGCCCAGCCCCTTAATCACACACACAGAGACGGTAATCAGCTAACTATTTATTGAATAATAAGAAACAGGTGAAAAGGTAAGTTGTCCATAAAAAGTATCAAAAAGTTCAATCCAAAAGGTAAAGAGTCCGTAAGTAAAATCCAAAGGCAAACGTGGCAAAGGCTCCGCAAAACTATGTGGATCAAGGACTTGGTCCGTGGCAAAGAACAAGGCAAAGTTCATGAACAAACCCAAGAAACTTCTTGGCAAGGCTTGAGCCGGCAACTTGGCTCCGTAGAACTCCGCTCACTTCACTCCTCTTAGAATAGAAGTGGCTGAGCTACTGAGGATCCTTTCCCACGGATCCTATACTTAATCCCCTTGGCGAGGCCCCCGACGCTCTAGGCTTCTGTGCCAATCTGTGCTACGGGATCTAGCGCCTCTCTGGCGCTCTAGGCTATGGTGCCAATCCCTCTGTAGCACAGCAGTTCGCGTTTGTGCCTGGGGGCCAGGGAACAGCACCGGGGGTTTCATTAGCATTAGGGCCTGCACCTGCAGAGATAGATTCTGAAGAGGATTTGGAAGGGTTACCTGAAGGAGCGTTTCCCATCACTGGGCCTCTTTCTCCCACTGAAAGCTTGGCTTGGGATGAAAGTTGGCTTGACCCTTATGCAGACATAGATGATAACCAGGTGCAAATGGAAAGCAGTGATAGCAAAAGTTATGAACACCCGGGTGGGAGAGGCTCACAGGAGCTTGTGAGTGAAAACATGGAAGAAAGCGGCTGGGAAGATTCTAGGGAGGAGAGCTCTCATGAAGATAGAGACCCAGGTGCTGGGAGACAAGGCCGAACCTTTGATAGGAGAAGTAGCATTGAGTCCAGCAGAAGGGGATGGTACCGCAGCCTAGACAGGCCGAGGTCCGTCAGCAAAGATTGGAGACGAAGCCTAGGCGTCGGGGACCTCGGCCGAAAGATTAAGTATAGGATCCGTGGGAGCGATCCCCAGTGCTTCGACCACGTCTCTTCTGAGCAGACGTGTAGCGAAGTTGGTCCCACGAGCTAAGTTGGCTAGTGGCCACCAAGTCTTGCCTTGCTTTTACCTTGCCTTGTTCCTGAATCCGCATTGCTGCGTGGAGCCCTGCTTAAGCCTTTGGATTACTTTACCAAGTTGTTTTGGACATTGTTTGCTTCAAGCTTTTGGATTGCATTGCTATTCTTATGGACAATTTACCTTTTGAACTGTTTTATATTCAATAAAGTAGTTAGCCTTCAGTCCGTCTCTGTGTGTGTGATTAAGGGGCCGGTCAAGTCCGTGCATCGTGACACCCTCCTGCTGGACTCAATGCTCCGTCTCCTATCAAAGCTCCGTCCTTGCCTCCCAGCACCTGCGTCGCTATCTTCATGAGAGCCGAACTCCCTTTCAGCTTCCATGGGCTCATCCTCCACTGTTTCCCTGATCCTTTCCTGCGACCGTAACCACCTGGTTTCTCATAATGATCAGAATCATCACTCTCAGGGTCAGCCTGAACTTTCCAGCTAGCATAGCCGTCAGGCCATTCATCATCCCAGGCCAAGCTCTCTGTGGGAGAGGAAGGCCCAGCTAACTCATCAGCCCCTTCCTCCATGTCCTCATCAACTGCAGCTGGTCCTAATGCAATTGGGACCCCCGGTGCTGCCCCCTGCCCCCCAGGCACGAAAGGGAACTGGGTTGCTACACTTAAGAACAAACTTCTCAAATGTCCCAGTTTCTCTCTCCTCCAACTTTCACTTTTATCCTTGATTAATTTATATTAGTTCCCAGTAGACTCAGGCAAAAACAAATAGCTGTTGTTTCCCTTAGTTTGTCTCTCTCTTCATCATTACTAACTGTTGTCATCTTATTTATTTATTTATTTATTTATTTACTTTGCTTCTAGACCGCCTCTCTCAGCCCGAAGGCGACTCGATGCGGTGTACAAATAGCAGGAACTGCTATCTTAACCCCACTCTGATGTTTCTTGAGTAAACATGTCATAGCTTTCATCTGGTTACAATTCAGTAACTTTAACAGAGCTGTAAGATATCAATTTAAAACAATTTAGCCAGTTATTTGTAAAATCCTTGTAAAATTCTACAGTATATGTCTCACTTGCTGTTAACATTCTTAACATAAACTCATGAACAAGACACCAAAGGGAATGACTCATAATCAGGGGCATGGCTGGGGTGGGAGTGGGGGTGGCTGAGGGCATTCCCCATCTTTATAAAATTTTGCTTCTCCAAAAAGAAAAAAAAACATTTTCCTTCAGTCTCCAGATTTCTAGTATGACAAAAATTTAAGGATGAGCTCTCTGAAATATAAGCTTAGGCATGACAAGCCTAAATAGGAGCATTCCAAATAGAAGAGTTTGCTATGTGAATGTTCCAGTCCCTTGCTATTATAAGAATCTAATTTCTGGGGAAACTCATTTTCAATTACTGCACACTGAATTCCAGTCTAACTCTGGAGGAACAGATCAGACCACGAGGAGCAAGTGGTCGCTGACAATATCTTAATCTTTGCTAATCAAAAAATTCATTGTTTTAGAGTTTCAATTAACTTCTGATCTCTAGTGACCCTAAGACAAACCTACGTATCACCGGTTTTTGTTTTTTTACGAGATTTGTTCAGAAGAGGTATGCCATTGCTGTTTTCTCAGGCTGAGAATGCATGACTTCTATGGGTTTCATGGATGAGTGGGGATTTGGCCTTTGACCTTCAAAGGTGTAGTGCAACACTCAAACACCCAAAACTCCTGGGGTATTAATTCTATGAGTGCTGGCTTCATGATACATTTAACAAAACATTTTAAAGTCTCTAGAAGTTCAGATTCTCCACTAAATGGGGGACGGGGCGGGGCGGTATTTAGTGTGTGTGTCCATACTTATGTGTCT
This sequence comes from Anolis apletophallus, assembly GCA_030556195.1. Lineage (NCBI taxonomy): Eukaryota > Metazoa > Chordata > Lepidosauria > Squamata > Anolidae > Anolis > Anolis apletophallus. The sequence goes on from JARBWK010000005.1 coordinate 28,151,835, forward strand.
ATGTGTGGGAAAACTGGAAAAGAACATCCACTCACTTCCAATTTTGGGGAAAACACAATTTACTACAGCTCATTGTAGGTCAACCAGTCAAACTAAACTCACACACCTGCAAATGTTATTAAGTTGTGGTGTATATAGAGGTTAAAAATGACAGCTGGGGAACATAAGAAGAAATATTCTACAGTATATGTCTCACTTGCTGTTAATATTCTTAACATAAACTATTTCTAGCAACCAGATGATTTGATGAGTCACTGGAAATTATGTTTCTGGCTCACCCAAATTTTAATGAACAAGGAAGTGGGTGTTCCAGTTATAAGGAGCTTAGTCAAAATAGCAGTTCATCCCAATATTTCTTCATTGTATTTGACAAATCTCCAAATTGCCATCTTAACTTCTCTGAAGATGTTTACAATTTAGTCCTAATGTCAGTCACCCAAACATTTGCAATGAGGAAAACAAGTACTTAGTGTACAATCATGTGAAAGTCTCTATCCATTGATATTCTACTAAAATCACATGAAAAAAAGATAAATAAAACAAGAGCACGGTTTTCCTGGTTTCTGCCAAGTTTAAAAACTAAAATCCTGAAAAATAAATAAAAATATTTTGAATAGTTTCCCTTCTCACTGCCCTCAGGTCGAATGTCGTAACACTATAGAAAATTTAATTATCTTACAAACAAGATTGCCGTTAACTGGTGTCAGGTCAATTCTGAGTAATGAATCACAGATCTCCAAATCATCATTCCATTTCACCACGGTCTATCCATAGCCTTGTCTTCTGAGCACAAGGGAAAAGACAAGCATAGGGTCCAGTGCCCCATCAGGTCGGTCAAATATTGGGGCACGCATACTTCTTTAACAGAGAGACTGTTTTTCCTCAGCTATACCACTGCTTTTGAAACTCTGGGTCCCAACCCCAAATGGAGTCCCCTTAGGTCAATGTTGGGGCCCTGAAAAATTTGGTAACAGTATAAGTTTTCTGAACATCACTTAGATTTTTACACATGCATGCTGTGCAGTGTTTTAAGTGTATGCTGCAAAAGAGGCTTCAGTTGTACTTCATAAAAAGGAAAACCAGCCTGTTCAGCAAGCCTTGTAAATTCTAATTTCTTATCAGTAAATATTTGTATACTTATTATATACAAGAAAGTAAATAACTCTTAGTCCAAAAGGGTTGTGAGTGGAAAAGATTAATAAGCTATGATCTATACAACCAAAAGCTTTTTTATAATCTATAAAGAACAGGATGATATTCTTCTGGAGTTTTTTGGTATGCCCCATCAACCAACACAGGTTTGTAATATGATTCCTAATGCCTCTTCATTTCCTAATCCCAGTTTGGACATATGACATTTTTGTAAGATAGTTCAGTTTTGTTACTGCTCTTGACAAATAACACTAGCAATAAAAAGTGGCACTATCAAAAAAGTGACATCAGAACAACCTCCCTTGGTGAACCATCTATGTTAACCTCTAACCAAACATACACACTGACCAGTATTCTGTTTGTAATGCCCGCAGGCATACATTGTGTGTATTCAAGATTTGGAGGAGGGGACAATTGACAACCAACTGACAGCAGCATGAACTGAATTATACATGTGGTACAGTTGCACAGACTGAAGCATATTAAAGTACCTAGAATCAATGTGTGTTTCCTGTAATGAACGCTGGGAATATCCCTGCAAAGACGACAGCACACAGCGACTCGGTCCTACCAGGTTTATTTCCAGGTATCAAAACCTGTGAAGCCAGATCTGCCTTTCCCAGAACCAAACACAGTTTATATACAGTCCCCGCCTCCACCATCTGTCCATCACCCCAAAGACCCAACCCCCCTAGCATGCAATGCTTAGCAGAGGTTGCATCATCTCCCCTTTGACCCAGTAGTTCCAATGTCCAATGGATATTCCAGCATATTCTCTCTGAGTCAGCATTATGCAATGCAGTTCTTCTCATGTTGGTGTGGTGTGGCTCCAGCCTCCCAAGGCCACACCTGGAGATGCCTTATCTGGCGAGCAGAGTCAAGGGACTACAGCAAATGCAGGCAGGTCAAGGAATCAGAGCAACACCAGCTCAGATTCATGAGCCTGACATAATACTCTTCCCCCTCCCCCTTGTGGAAGAGAGGACCCAAAATACTACTTAACTCTAATATCTAAATCCTATCCTAGCTCCAAAAAAATTCGTAACTAATTCTATAACACACAATTCTATATCTCAGTCCCCTTCAGTGAAACACACACCGGGACAAAGCCTTGCTATATACTTCACATACTAACCCGGAACTCCCCCACACATCAGATAACCAAACATCTCTCTCACAAAATGCTCAGCTTGTTCAAGGCTAAATCCTATCTCTTACTACCAAAACCTAAAACAACCCCATCCCTTCACTGCCATGGCAAAAAGGGACTAACCTACAGAATCACACTTCCCATGCAACTATTTATCACTACAAATCCCAACAATCCATTGCACAGGGACAAATCAACTGCGCATCCGTACCCACACGACCAGGACTCCAACCCTCACAACTTCCAAAACCTTCCACTGCCGAAAGCAGGAGGCACCAGGGACAAAACTACACCTCTAACCATGTCACACCACGGGGAACCTAAAGCGACCATACAATTTCACTGGCAAACAACCTAAACCATCCTTTCACAAAACCAAAAAAACTCTAACAAACTACACCCTTACATGCGACACAGGATCAACTCAACTGTGTCCAACAAATACCCCAAAAGAATCCCACTACCCTTACTGCCCTGGCAGAAGGCACTTGGGAAAACTACAACTTTCAACTCTTACATACAACACAGGACCAACGCAACTGTGCTCAGCCAATACACAACAGAAACCCACTATCCTTACTGCCCTGGCAGAAGGCACTTGGGAAAACTACAACTTTCACCACTGCATGAGCAGGAGGTCTACAATCCATAATCAACAAGCAATACAAGGGCTACTAACTACCCTGTAACTTAACTCCTCTTGGCTCCCAGCCATGAAACCCCAGAAAATCATAAACTACTAACACCCTCAAAAGCCCATGACATAGGGACAAAAACACTTCCAGAAACAACCTTTAACTATTCAGCAAGTACACAGGATTACTCAACTGTGTCAAGTACTCTAATAACCGAAATCTAATACCCTTGCCACCTTAGCAAAGGCACACATCAATCTTACATGCGATCAAACACACAATCCTAGCACTTTATTACTCTGAACAAACTATAACACCCCTCACATGGGGAAAAGCACCTAGGAAAACTACAATTCCCCACTCTAGCTCATCCTAACTATCGCACACATCCATAAACCAATATAATCCTTTCCCAGGAACAACCATCTGGGTCCAGCTAACCCCTCCTCTCAAGGAAGGCAACACAAACTACCACTCTGATTCTAAAGTCTATCCTCCCAAAGGAGAACTCCAACCCTTGAACACAGGCATGTCCATCTGCGCATAAACAACACATTCACATCATAACTACCATAACTCAGAATAACCCTCCTCCTGGCCAATTCAACAGGAGGCAATACCATTACCAAATCAACTCCAAAACCTATCCTCCACAAACAACCTTCCTGCCGCAATTAACCTCATTGCAGATCCCAACAAGGCTGTACCTATTCCTCTAAACACTGGGACCAAAATCCCTAATACAACAGCAGCATACACATTCTAAATCTCATCCCCATCTAACATTTCTAACAATGAATGCATGTCTAAACATTCCCAATCATGTTACATTCTACAAAACACATGTGAGCATAGCATCTACCCTAACCTTATGCAATACTACCCCATCAACATGAATAATACTTTAAACATCATATCACCGTATCTATCCTTCCAGGGTCAATTTTACCATAAAATCATCTGATCACAATGCTTAGAGCAATACATTTAAGTGACTCCAACCTCCCAAGCTAAAACCATCCCAATTCTAAATCTCCCGAACATTTTCCATACAAAGCATTTTACTCCATTGGAAGCATAATACAATCATGTTACTAATTTTTCCCAAAGTCAAAATTAATATGCGGGTTACAGGACAACTGGCCCATAGTTCATTCCCAAGGCTCGCCTTGTTCCAAAGTTCTTCTTTCGACCCAGCAAAGGTTCGCAGCCACAACTCAGCTACCTTCTTTGAAAGATCTTGCTCAGGCCCAAACAAATTCCCTCCCCGAGAGAGAACAAAACCCTGGGCCAAATTAGCCGGCACCAGCTCGGCAAGCCAATGCTCCAGCAACCGGGCACTCCTAACACCTTCCTTCAGGGGAACAGCCAACGGTCGCCACCCAGTCGCACCAGCCACCATGGATCTCGCCGACTGCTCGCACTGGACCTCGCCAACTGCTCCACTTAGCAACTCCACAGCTCCATTACTCCCGGCTGCCACCGGCTCCTTCATAGGAATATCGGCTCGCTGACACTTGACTGGCACCTCCACCGCATTCCATGGCTCTCCTTCCTCAGACAAGGCCAAAACAGCGACACTCTCCTCAGCAGTCTTGGATCCCGGTAAGAAAGAGTTGTGGCTCAGTTCTTTCAAACCATCACCGGCCTCTTCTACTTCAGCATGCTGCTCACCTCTCTCCTGGACCTTCAGCTCACAAAGGGCCTCACCACATTCCAGGGGCTCGCTTACTTTCAGGGGGGAAACAACTTGGCTTATTCCCATAGCAATGGGAACAGGTTTCACTTCCTCTTCTCTTCAACACCTCTGGGAAACCAGCCATGAAGGATTCCAGCCCACACAAAAGCAACGGCCAAGGGAAACATCTGGTTGCTCTCCTCGCAGGTCATCAAAGCACTGAGAGCCTCTGTAATTGTAGAAGCCTCTTGCTTCCCTTCCCCCTCACCAGCACGTTCGCTCTTCCCAGGCTTCTCCGGCTGAGAAGCCTTCTCTAAAATTTCAATCTCCTTGGAAGCCTCACCCTCCAGGACGGGAGGTATCCTCCCCGGCAAGGCATCTTCCTCCAGCTCCGACCCATCTTCACCATCAGCGACAGGGACTTCCAAACTACCAGTCAGTTGATTTTCCAACACCACTGGCAGCTTCCCCTCAACTTCTGCAAGACAGTCATTGCCAGGGAGCTTCTTCTCTGCAGCAACTTCCACTCTTTCAAGGGACAGCAAAATCACTCCCCACGCCAACAAACTTCCCAGGCCTCTGTAGTTAAAACAGTTTCGCTTTCTCCTTTACTGCAGGCCGGGACAGCAATGGTAAACATTCCTCCGTCGCTTCTTTCTCCGGAGGCCTGGCTTCCATCTCAGCCGAGCACTTTCCAGTATCTTCGGCCGTCCACACAAATTTCTCTGGTAAAACAGCTTCTGCAACTGGTTTAGGCCCACACACACTCCATGCCTCCGGCTGGACTTCTTTCCTCTCCGAGCATCCTCAAACGTCCATCCCCTTCGTCTGGGAGACACATCCATCCTTGAGACACATCAAACCTTGGAGCCTACCACCGACTCTCTTGCAGAACATCCATTTCCTTCTGCAGCACACTCACATCATGCCGCCCACAATGAAGAGCTTTCTGCAATACTTGTAGCCTCACACAGCACCACTGCAATTCCTGGACCACCTCACCTCTGGTCCATACAGAAAACTGAGCTCTCTCCTGCCCAGTCACCTCAGCCTTCATCCCATCTGATTCAGGCTCTGTGGCTCTTCTGCCACACTCTGCCAGGTCCTTCCAAACTGGCCTGTCCTTTGGCCCAGTCACCCTGGCTCCAACCCTCTCCGGATCCTCTCTGCCAGGCGAGCGCTCCTATGCCCCTCCGGTTCTCTGGGTGCATCTTCCTCCTCCTTCTCCCAAGAAGGGCACCATCCGACGATCCTTCCATCACCCAGTGAGGGAACAAGCCTTGCAGGATCCTTCTAGCCTGCTGCTGCTCCACCTCACTTGGGACCCACGAATCGTCCTCCTCCTCCTCCTCATATTCCCAGTCGCTATCTTCACTGGAATAGTCCTCATCCGCATCTTCCCAAAACTCCTCGGGACTCACCCATTCCACTTCGGTAAAGGATGGCACTACGGATGGCATCTTACTGGATAAGCCCTCAATGAATTCCTCCACGACAGGCTTTCTGAGATCTGGCTTTCTGTAATGAACGCTGGGAATATCCCTGCAAAGACGACAGCACACAGCGACTCGGTCCTACCAGGTTTATTTCCAGGTATCAAAACCTGTGAAGCCAGATCTGCCTTTCCCAGAACCAAACACAGTTTATATACAGTCCCCGCCTCCACCATCTGTCCATCACCCCAAAGACCCAACCCCCCTAGCATGCAATGCTTAGCAGAGGTTGCATCATCTCCCCTTTGACCCAGTAGTTCCAATGTCCAATGGATATTCCAGCATATTCTCTCTGAGTCAGCATTATGCAATGCAGTTCTTCTCATGTTGGTGTGGTGTGGCTCCAGCCTCCCAAGGCCACACCTGGAGATGCCTTATCTGGTGAGCAGAGTCAAGGGACTACAGCAAATGCAGGCAGGTCAAGGAATCAGAGCAACACCAGCTCAGATTCATGAGCCTGACATTTCCTGTACGCATTGCTTTTGTGCACTGTGCTCAACAATGGATGGCAATGAATTTTAAAATATATTTGTATGTATCCCATGATATAGACATACTTTATACACTTCAAAGAAAAATATGATTACCTTCTCTTTGCATATCCCTTATATGAAATATAAATATATATACTGTATATATGTGTGTTTACAACAGTATTTCGCACACAAGCAGAAGCCCCAAAGGGAGAAGGCAGCTGTGCGGGCCGCAGCCAGCGCTGCCTCCTTTTGGGGCTTCTGCTTGTGTGCGCATGGGCACTCGCCGCTCCACGCGGCGGGCGGCGATCTCCGCCCGCCAGCGTCCTGCCGCCGTCACAGACTCCATGACTGCGGCAGGACGCTGGCGGGCAGAGATCGCCGCCCGCCGCGTGGAGCGGCGAGCGCCCATGCGCACACAAGCAGAAGCCCCAAAAGGAGGAGGCAGCCGTGCGGGCCACCTTAGGAGAAAAGGACGAGCCGTGGGGAGAGGCTCCCCCACAGCTTGTCTCTTCCTCGTAAAGCCGTGGCATGCTGGCCGCCTCAGAAGGGCGAAGCGGCCGAAATCGCCCTTCTGAGGAAGCCAGCATGTCACAGCTTTAGGAGAGGGAGAAGCCGCGGCATCGGCTTCGGGGGTGGGCTTTCTTTCCTCCTCCTTGCCACGCTGGCGGGGGGCAGAGCTGGGGGAGGGGCAGGGCGGGGCAGAGCCGGGGGAGGGGCGGAGCCGGGGGCAGAGGCAGACCCTTTGCCCCCCCCCCCAGGTGATCAGTGACCGGAATTCCGGCCCTTGGGCTGGTAGAAGTTGGACAGCCCTGATTTAATTTATATCCTGCCTTTCTCTCAATATGAGACCCATATGATCAAAGAACTCTTGAATCCTATAATGAGACAAAGAAGGGATAAAAAAGAAAATAATAATAAATATATGCTTCAAGCACATACATTAGAAAGTAAGGGTAGAACTGATCATAGTTATAGGTTCAGGCACACTATTGTGTTGTCATGACCTAAACGAAATTCTGTCTATATTACAATGGCTTTAGAAAAAATACCTGAAACATAAAAAGGATCAGCCTTAAAAATGCACTTCAATGGGTGATATAATCAGCAAATTTGTTTATCTCCACTTTCTGGTACAAGGAGTGGCTGAAAGGATGTTGTAATTCAACCGGTGGTTGTGTGTGTGTGTGTGTGGTTACATTTATGGTTGGTTGTGTGTGTGTGTGTATGTGTGTGTGTGTGTATACACACACAACTATACAATCCTTAGGCAGAATGAATATAATAATTGTTGTGCTTGGTGAGAAAGCTGTTGGGAGACCAATCAGTTCCATTTTTTTTTCTGTTGGTGGCTTCATTTTCAAAATCTTGGTCAAGCATGCCCACAAAGAGATAGAGAGCAAGAGCAAACACAACTGGGAATGATATAATCAAAACCAGTATACCATTTCCAGGCCTTGCCCAGATTTATTGACTTAGCACCTTTGATAGTTGCTTCATTTCAGTTCCACCTCTACTTCCTGCTTTTCCCCCTTGCACCCAGAGGCATTTCTCAAGTTTCCTCCTGCCGTGACCAGCAGAGGGTGTCTAGATTGCATATCTTCTCAGCAAAGAGAATAGAGTGTCCCTGCCCTCACTGGACCGATTTCTTTTGAAAGCTATGCTCCAGAAACCTTTCGGTTTAGAGTGGAAGCCAGACTCCTCCCTAACCTAACAAGGTCATCTTATGGTTGATGTCACACGGCTATATCCTCAGGGAACTGCTATAGATCCACTATTCCCAAAGCATAAATCGAAGTCCCCTCTTGCAATATTCCAATGATTGTATGTGCCTTCAGATCATTTGACATGAGCAATGCCATGAATTTTGTAAAGTTTTTTAAGGCAAGGAATGCTCAGAGATGGATCTTCCAGTTCCTTCCTCTATAGAATTGTTCCAAAGGCATAAAAAGGCCAAGGGCCCTGAATCAGAATCTGGAACTCCCTTCCGAAGCAAAACAGAGTGCTTTAACCCCTGCTGCTCTTCTGCTAGCTGCTGCTTGGGGGAACTGTGCCAAAACCTTGAAATAGGGAGTTAAAATTAAAATAGGTGCCTATAAGTTATATGGGGCTGGAAGAGGCATAAGTCATATTTCAAAAAATCGGAATGAAGTATCTTTATTATTTTGGGAAATATGTGTGTTACTTAACAAAATTACTTCCCCAGTGTCTCAGTGGGTTTGAAGGGGGTCCCCACATTTTATGCTATTCTATTATCAATCTGAAAGCATGTACAATAATAACAATTAATAAAGTTGATGGCATTCTTTTTTTGTTTATAAAGTAACATCCCATACTCTCTGTTTGACCAGTTGTTGGTAGGTGGTCTAGTTTCTTTTGAGAGCTACTTTATTTATTTATTTATTTATTTATTTATTGTTTTGATTTATTCGTCGCCCCTTCCAAGAGGCTCGGGATGACTCAATTTTAAAAACTCTTTTATTAAACTTTGATTGTAATGTTACATTTCAATAGGATTTGTTTTTATTAGATACTACCTTGGGTACCCGGCGATGCCTGGGTTATTTGAAAAATGCCTAGTTTGTTTTTGGATGTTAGGTAATATCACTTAGGTAATTTGTAATGCTATATATTAGGAAAAAAGTCAATCTCTGCTTTTGTTTTTTATGAATGCTCCCATTAGAAAATGCATAAGGATGTGGGTAAACTACAATTCCCAAAATTGTGGATCGATCCTCCCCAAACCCCACCAGTATTCAAAGTTGGCCATATTGGGTTTATATGCCAAGTTTGATTCACATCTGTCATCAGCTGGGTTTAGTGCTCTCTGGATGCAGGTGAACTACAACTCCCATATTCCAAGGTCAAGCACTTCCAAACCCTGCCAGTATTCACAGTTGGTCATGTTGACTCTGTGAATACAGTTTGTTTCAGTTCATTCATTACCTGGATTCAGTGTTGTCTGTATGCAGGTGAACTACAACTCCCATATTCCCAGGTCAATTACCCCCCCCCCCAATTCTGCCAGTAGTCACAGTTGGCCATGTAGGGTCTGTGTGCCAAGTTTGGTCCAGATGCATCATCTGCTGGGTTCAGTGCTCTCTGGATGTGGGTGAACTACAACTCCCATATTCCAAGGTCAAGCACCACCAAAGTCTGCCAGTATTCAAAGTTGGCCATGTAGGGTCTGTGTGCCAAGTTTGGTCCAGATCCATCATCAGCAGGCTTCGGTGCTCTCTGCATTTGAGTGAACTATAACCCCAATATTCCAAGGTTAATCACCCCCAAACCCCATCAGTATTCACAGTTGGCCATGTTGGATCTGTGTGCCAAGTTTGGTCCAAATCTGTCATCAGCTGGGTTCAGTGCTCTCTGGATGTGGATGAACTTCCAAGGTCAGTCACACCCCACCATACATCAGTAGTATGTGAAAGTGAGTGAAGGTACTGCAAATCCCATTGTCGATGGCCCATCCTCTCCCAAACATGGCCAAGATGTAAAATGCTCCATGGGGGGTGGGTGTGTCCCAAATTTGGTCCAGGTCCATCCTTTTTGGGGGGTCACAGTGGTTTGTGGAGGTGGGAGCCCTGGCCAGAGAAATACATCGCCCGCTGCACCGCTGCCACATAATTGTCAGACCCCAGCCTGATCCCATGGTCCAGCCAGACCAAAGCCATGTTAATTCCAGGACATCAGCTAGGCCTGAGAGCAAACCTCTGTATGAACCTCTGTGTCAACCAGTGGTCAAGGGCAAGCACAGCCTTTCCTCTTCCCAGGCCGATAAGAAGAGCTGGTACGGCAAAGCCTTGTTGCCTCCCCGGCTTCCAGGTGCAGCTACTAATGAGCGGACATTCCTTTCCTTCTCGGAGGGCAAGGGAGGGCCAGGCCCACAGACTGTCCATGGGAAAGAGTTACGACGCAGTGTGCGTCTTCAAGAGAGAAACCAAGGAAAACCTATTTAAGCTGCTTCCCGTGGGTTCTCGGGATCTCTCGCCAACGTTAAGCTTTCCTCGTCAAGTTCCACGTACTCTAGTTCCAGCCTGGGCCGTCGGGCCTTCAAGTTTTTGTACTCAAGTATTTGTCAAGCCTTTGTTGTCAGAGACTAATCCAGGATTTAGCCCATTGGGGCATCAAGACTATTACTTCATTTACTGAACCTTTTTACTCTTTGGACTATTGCATTGCAATACTCGATGCTGAGAGCATCAAAGGACTATATTTTTATCTCTTTACTTCTTTTCACTTATTCTAAATAAAGCATTTAATCACAGCTGGTCTAAAGTGGTTTACTGAGGGATCCTTCAGGTCTAGGGTGCAACAATAATACACTTTTATTATATAGATAGAAATAGATATAGATATATAGATTGTGACTAATAGCCACTTTACCTCCCATTCTTTGGCAAGAAAGCAGCTTATTAAATAAATAAATGTTTATTTGCAGGCTTCAAAAATATTTGGCTTGCAAAGCAAGTATACTAAATCCTTTGATCTAGAGAAATGCAAAGAAGGAGAGAAGGGAGAAAAAGTGAGAAACTGGTAGAGAAAGAGGGAGAAAGGAGATTGCAGAAGCAGGAAATGTAATGATTTACTTAGTTATGTGCTTTGCAACACTTTTGGGTGGGTGGGGAAATGCAAATGGAAATAGTACCGGTAGTATAAGTTCCTGATAAAAGTTTACATGCTGTTGCAGATAATATACACTGGAGAAAAAGTTTCATAGAAGTTATCAAGAGATAATAATATGGTAGCTTCTCCTGGGTGGTTTCCCTCAACTGGTAAAATAATTTATAGATCCGTGTCTCTGAAAAAAAGGCTTGACTGGTGATGTCTCTGAAGGTTACATCACTTTGGATTTCAATTGCATGTAAAATTGGCTTCACCAGCTTACACCAGCAAAAGATTTATTTGATAAAGGTGAAGTGAGCATGAGAATTGGGAGTATGTCATACATACATGGAAACAAAAACAAAAAACTGCAGGCCACTTCTGCTTACTGTATCTTCCCTACCTCCCCTTAATTACTTCCCCTTTTTTAAAAAAATGCAATTTTAAAATACATACAATTTCATTTAAAGTATGGGGTGGGGGCAGACAAAAAGGTTGTGCGTTTTCCGGGCTGTATGGCCATGTTCCAAAAACATTATCTCCTGACATTTCACCTGCATCTATGGCAGGCATCCTCAGAAGATCCTCTCACCTCTGCAGGAGTCTACCACATACCATGCAGCTGTGGACAAGTCTACATAGGGACCACCAAATGCAGCACCCAAAGACAAATCAACATAAAAGGTACTGCAGATTAATTTGATCAGATAACTCAGGCATATCAGAGCACTTGATAAATCAACCTGGACACAGCATATTATTTGAAATGCTGGAGCACTCTAACAACTACCATGCCAAACTACACAGAGTAGCCATTGAAATCCACAAGCATGTGAATAATTTCAAAAGAAAAGGAAGAAATTATGAAGATGAACAAAATCTGGTTACCATTATTTTAAAAATCATAACGGTAATTAAACAAAACACTCAAAAACAGGGGAATTACAGACAAGAAACAATGAGGGCCAGCTAATCACCTCCCAAGAAAGGATTCCCCCAGGCAGTAAGAAGCCAGTCCTTGAAACTACTACACCTTTAAATACTAATCAAGGTGGCCAATTGAAACATTCACACCTAACTCAAACAGACAAGAGTCCTTTCTCCCACCGTAGACATTCCACAGATATATAAACCCCATTTTCCTAGTTTCCAACAGACCCCACAACTTCTGAGGATGCCTGCCATAGTTGCAGGTGATGTAATATATCTATAAGCATTCAAAAATTGGCAATAATACATCAATGCATTCAAAAATTGGGCCCGCCCCCTGGGTAGGTCGGGGTAACCCAGCCCAAGTCCGTGTTCCCCCTGGAACTTTGGCCCTTGGATTCGCCACGGATCGAGCCCAGGTGGGCTTTATCTACACACTCATGGAAGGACGTGGGCGATGGTCCATGAGGACATGACATTGTCCCAGTACATCTCTGGATTTCCCCGTGTGCTGGCGGCTCACTGTGCTCTCCGTTACCAATACATCAAAGGGTTGTTCTCCTGTGGACGCAATGTGAGCATGGAGTGCAGACCTGGAGGCGATGGGACAAGGTGTGGCGGAGGCCGGCGGTCCAAAAAGAGACGGGGGCTTCCCCCCACCCTGGATGAGCTTGGGCATGCGAGGCCAAAGGTGGATGCCGCCGAGAAAGCCCGTCGTCAGCGGCTGAATTTGTGTTGGTACTGCGGGGCTGGACATTTCTCTAGAGAATGCCCCCAGAAGCCGCGCGACAAGACAAGGGGTCTCTTCCGTGAAGAGGCAACCAGGCGGCGGGGAAGGGGGTCGGGCGAGTTTAAGAGGGTTCGCTAACTCGTGCAATAATACATCAATGAAAATCATTGGCCACGATCCTGAGTCCTTTAAATTTGCTGCACTCGAGGAGGTGAAATCTAGTGTGCACTCTAATAACCATAATGCGTTAATCAGGAGAGAAACTTGGTGGATAAACAGTCTTCAAACCAAGCACCCAAATGGGTTAAATGAGCCCCTCCCCCTCAATGCCCTATTCACGTGAAGTGGTTACGTGGGTGGGGCCAGGTGCGAGTGTATTTAACATCTAGTACCACAGTGGGTTACACCCTTTGGGTCCACAGGAGCCATGGTGTAACGGATCTTCCTCCAGCCTGGGTAGGTTAGCCACCTCCCCCCACGGATTTACTTGCAGAGTATGGTCATGTTTTTATACCTGCTATTATTGTTTATACTGTAGAATTGTTCTCCTGTGACGCTGCATCAGCATGGTGCAATCAGCCGCCTGAAGAAGCTTTTTGGCGAAACAAATCGAGGCCCTGCACTTCTACCGCCGCGGCCCCTCCGAGCGTCCACCCTGGCTCCGCATTGGACTGATTGATTTCCCCTTCCTACACCCTGACATTGCTCTGGGATAGGCTCTGCCCGGGTCCTTGGTGAATGTACATTGAATTTTCGTTTCGAGTTATTCTGAGCTTATTTCCCTGGATGGGATTTTTGCATATTTGGCTTCCCATTCTTGCTCTGCTTTGTTTACCTTGCCGTCTCTGGGTGTGCCTTGGCATTTTGCCTTGTATGTATTATTTTACATGGAGGGGTCCACCAATGTATTACATGCGGTTTTGATGTTATGATTTTCATTGATGTATTATTGCCAATTTTTGAATGCTTATAGATATAATATATCAATTCAAATATCTTTCATGTGTTTGAGACCTTATGTGTTTGCATAGTTGTTACTCTGCATAGTATTACTGTTAGTTGCTATAGTTGCAGGTGAAACATCAGGAGAGAATGCTTCTGGAACATGGTCATACAGCCCAGAAAACTCACAACAACCCAGTGATTCCAGCCATGAAAGCTTTCGACAATACAGTCAACAGACAAAAAAGCAACACTGCCACAATGATGTTTTTGCCTTCTACTTAGGTGTAATTTCAAATTGCAGGGACATACAAACATGATCCGCATATTAGACTTAAAACCGCAATATTAATGCACCTGGAAATCTCATGTTTTTTGCCTTTTGTAGCGATTGCTTTTGCATTTAGAAGAAACATGGTCGGGTCATCCTCCTGTTGGTTGCAGAAACTCCTGGGAAGGATAAAGGTACTGTCTGGACAGGCCCTTAAGTTCCCCCAGTATGGACTGAGCTCTCACCATTTGCCATTCTGCTCAGAGATTATACCTTTGTTTGAGAAGAGTTAAGGTACAGTACTTAGTACTTACATTGACCCATGGATAAGGTAACCCAAATTTTTTTGGCTGATTTTTTTGACTAAAATTTCTAGACTTATACATGATTACATGAATTCAAACGTGTATACATAATTAATCAATTCAGAGATGTGTAAAACTCAAGTGTAAAGTTTAAAGGAACTGTTGAAAGTAACTTGTTGAAAGTGAAAGGATAGCACCTTAGTGAGCTTAGAACATAGAGTTATGGGCATGAATAACATAATTTCTTCCAACATCCCATTCTATGATGTGTTCCTTTGAATGAGTCATGGGTAAGCTTGTCAGTTTTAACCATGTGTATACTATTTTAAAAACAATTCCAGCTCAAACCATGCACACTGTTTGAACATTGGGGCTTGTTACATAAGTTGACGAGATACTTAAAGGTATGTACAAACAGAATTCCCAGCTGGAGATTTCTGGAAAATGTAGTCGGGAAAAATATTTTTTTTCCAAGCTTTGATAAATTTCAGAGTTTAACTATGCAAAAGGTTTTATTTATCTTGAATCCCTCACCATTAATCTTTACTGGATAATCACTCTCCTGCTTCCCTTAATTTTTTTTGGTACAGGTGGAGATATGCTTAATTCCCCTCTTCAAACCATCAGCTACACCCGACAACCAGTTCTTCAGATGTGTGCGTGCATACAGTGTTACATTTTCCACATTTACTGCCATAGTAGCATCTCATGGAGTCATGGGTAGGTTTCTACTTTTAGACAGTTCTTATATCAACTCCTAAGGTGCATCTAAACTGTAGAATTAATGCAGTTTGACAATAATTTAGGGTTCCCAATGCTGTGAATCATAAGAATGGTTGTTTGGTGAGGCACCAGCATTTTATTGGCAGAAAAGACTGAAGACCAACTTCCAGGGTTTCATAGTATTGAGACAGGTCTGTTAATGTGATGTCAAACTGCATTAATTCTACAGTGTAGATTTAGCCCTTGCCACAATGTAATTGGCACCCATAGATCTAATTTAGACCTTTGCTTGCAAAAGAAATCATTCTAGCCTCACAGCTATCCATCTGTGTTTGATTTACAACAATTTCTCTGTTTGCTTTTAAATCCCTATGTATATAGTAACAGTATATTGTCAATGTTGAATAATTAGTCCTTTTGTCATGATAGAGATTATGAGTCAAGTCCGCCATGTTTTAAAATACAGATGCAAAAGGATCCCATACTTAATGTAATTCAACCCAATAAAGTCTCTGGAATAGAAAAAAAATGTCCTCCCATGAAGATATTATTACCCATACTTAGATTCATCAGCCAGCTCATTGGTGTATTTTGCTTACGGTACATTGAGGAGTGCTGGTGGTAGTGTTAGCAGCTGATGTAAACCCCCATATCCACTGGATTGGTATCTCTGGTTTCATTTATCCACATCTGACAAAATATATCTAGGAATTTTCTAAGTCCACCAGTGTGGTTTTATGGTATTCTTTGGTCAGAAGAGGTTCATTTCAATAAGGTTCACATGATTTGGTTCTGCATCTTAAGCACATTTGTTGAGGTTATTTCACAGTTGTTTTGTTTGCCATGTAATCTAAACCTCCCTCAATGCAGAAAATCCAGTGCAGTATTGAGAGCATGGAGATAATTCCTAATTAAAAAATTCATCTGTTGAGCCGGGTTCATAAAAATGATCCATAATGATTGCTTTTACAATGTTGTTCTAATTGTTAATTACTACTTACATGAAATTTATGAGTAACAACATGTGGTTTTCATATGATCCATTATGCTTAACTTATGAATCATGTTAATTCATGATTCTAAGAGTTGTACTCTAATAAAGTAACTTGGCATTTAACTACTCCAAATGCAATAATGCCCATATTTTTTCCAAATCTATGTATTACTGATTTAGCCAAAAACATACCGTAGTCTATAGAAAACTGAAGATACTCATGTATCTTTAATGACTGTGTAGAAGAGAAAAGTCAGCAGGTAGCTTGTCATGCTACTAGGTAACAAGCAATATCTGCTGAATTCCCTCTTTTTTACTCTGGTTACATTAGCTACTATTCAGTTTATAAGCAATCTATTTTTTCTTTGGAACAGCCATTCCAGTAATTTGAAACAAACAAACCAAGATCTAAAAAGGGCACTTGTGAATATTTGCATGGGAGGTTTTACTCCTTCCTTGTTCCTTATTTCAATTTACTTCTTTTCTGTTCATACTTGGTACTGTTTGCCTGTCTACCTGTCTGCATTTTAAAGATTTAGGGTGGTGAAAGTTTCTATGATTATCCAGAGACATTGTTTGCACTTGTCAGGAAAGTTATTTAAAAAACTGAGATCCTATGTCCTTGAGTATTCACCCAAAAATGCTGGCATTGCTCGTTGTCAATTATAAAGCACAATTCATCGCCTGCTAAATCACACACACACACACATCTGAAAGGGGAAAAAACAGTAGGTGTATTGGGTTCATATTTGGGAAAAGGCATCAAATTATTTATTTATTTATTTCCTTGATTTCTAAACCGCCACTCCCAGCTCAGGGCGGTTTACAGATACACTTTATATAAAACAATGACTGATAAAACAATCAATTTAAAAATGTAAAATTCAGGACTCAAATGCCTACTGAATAGGTAGCTTTTACATGCTTTGCGGAAGGTGCTCAAACTTCGCAAGGCCCGAATCTCAAGTGGCAAAGTGTTCCATAATATTGGGGCAATGATATTGCCGAGTTGTTGTCAGGCAGAAGGATTTTACACTGGGAATATCTAAGAGGTTCTGATCCTCTGACCGTAGGGATCTCTGAGGATTATATGGGAACAGACAATTCCTTAAATTAAATTAAACAATTCAATTAAAAAGATGCTAGCTGCCACTCCTAATGTGTAAAGGACTTGGGTGAGCGTAAGGAAAATATGGATGCATGTATATAAAAAAATAACCACAATGGGCCATAGCCAAAGATATATAGTTACATTTCTTAAAAACTCAGTATCCACAGCCAGCATAGGAAATAAAACTCCCCCCCACACCCCCCAATAAAAGCTACTGGACAATGGAACAACCCTTTTGATTAGAAGTCATCTCTTACATAATTGGATATAGAATCATAGAGTTGGAAGAGACCTTGAGGACCATCCAGTCCAACCCCCTGCCAAGAAACAGGAAAATCACATTCAAAGCATCCTTGACAGATGGCCATCCAGCCTCTGTTAAAAAGCCTCCAAAGAAGGAGCCTCCATCACATTCCGCCACATAAGAGCTCTCACAGTTAGGAAGTTCTTCCTAATGTTCAGGTGGAATCTCTTTTCCTGTAGTTTGAAGCCATTGTTCCACATCCTAGTCTCCAGGGAAGCAGAAAATCAGCTTGCTCCCTCCTCCCTATGACTTCCCCTCACATATTTATGCATGGCCATCATGTCTTCTCTTAGCCTTCTCTTCATGTCCAGCTCTTTAAGCCGCTCCTCCAAAAGCTTGTTCTCCAGACCCTTGATCATTTTAGTCCCCCTTAAAATTATTTCGCACTTAATGGTAGGAAAGACATTGTAGGCTATTAAAAACCATAGAAAGCTCTATTATTCTGTCCCATTTTCCAATTAAAAAAGACTGTGGGGGAACCCCTGGTGCCGCAATGGGTTAAACCCTTGTGCTGGCAGGACTAAAGAGTGACAGGATGGAGATTTGATTCCAGGGAGAGAGCAGATGAGGTCTCTCTGTCAGCTCCTGCTCCCCATGGAGGGCCATGAGAGAAGCCTCCCACAAAAATGGTAAAATCTCAAAAACATCTGAGCATCCCCTGGGCAATGTCCTTGCAGAAGAACAATTCTCTCACACCAGAAGCAACTCGCAGTTTCTTAAGTTGCTCCTAACACAGGGAAAAAACCAGCCTTTTCCTGTTTCATGAATGTCTTGTGGACATTGGCCATGTAGACTTAGATTCATAGGAGTTGTAGTTTCATGATGTGTGATTCCATAATTCCTCTGTTGCAACCATATATATATATATATATATATAGAGAGAGAGAGAGAGAGAGAGAGAGAGAGAGAGAGAGAGCATATGGAGATCCAATCCAGAACAGATCTTTAGTACAATACCCCCTTTCATAAATCTATAGTTCTAATAGGTCCCAACCCAGGTTGATAAATAAAAGAACCTGTGCATTAACATTTCTTAGAATTCCTGACAAATTCCCAATGTATTGTGCCTTGATGTATCTTGATGCTACAAAAGTTGAACAAGGCTTTTTACAAAAGCCATTTGACTCTGCTTGAGTATATTCACATTTGCAGATATGAACAACTCAGATGTGTACTGCTTTTAAACTCTCTTTTTAAAAATCTGTTTAAACTATTCCTATTGTTTTAATTTTTTAAAGTTGGATTATTTTGGATGCCACCCTAAGATCCTTGGATATAATGAGATATGTCTTAATTAATAAATAAATTTGTTGACAGATGGATGCAATAAAATAAGATAGACTGTGTGATTCTTTGTAATCCCAATTTGTGAATCCCAACGATGTTCATCAGGTAGCAGATATGTTAGTCAATTTATTAGTATATATGTTAGTGATATACATATTAGTCAGTTAAATGAATATTTGAATAGACCTTCTAAATAGTCAATATTTTTGTCTGTGTGTTTCTGTGTATAATATATCTGACTATATTCAAAATAAAATAAATTATATCATCAAAATTTTATCACTTTCTAGAAAGGGTTGGAGTCATGTTATACTGCAGAGGAAACTGCCTTTGAGTATTACTTTCCTGATAGCTATACTACATTAAAAGGTAAATGTTTTCCCCTGACATGAAGTCCAGTTGTCTGACTCTGGGGTGTGGTACTCCATTTCTAAGCTGAAGAGTTGGCATTGTCTGTAGATACCTCCAAGGTCATGTGGCCGGCATGACTGCATGGAGCGCTGTTACCTTCCCGCCGAAGTGGTACCTATTGATCTACTCACATTTGCATTTTTTCAAACTGCAAGGTTGGCAGAAGCTGGGGCTGACACCGAAGGTCATGCTGCTCCTGGGTTTTGAACTTGCAACCTTTTGGTCAACAAGCTCAGCAGCTCAACACTTTAACCCACTGCAACCCCAGGGGCTCCCGTTGTTGTTGTTGTAGTATTATTATTCCACTCTAACTGCCATGACAATATTCTGGGGAATCCTGAAGTTTGTAGTTTAATGAGGCCCAAGTGCTTTTTGGCTGAGAAGTCTGAATGACTCCTCCTAAACTGAAAATCACAGGATTTCGTACAATGTTACCATGGTGGAATAAAGTGGAATAATAGCACTACAATGGTATAATGTGATCACACCTAAGAATATCCTATGAAATTCATAAAGTTGCCATAATTTCACAAGTGACCTGAAGGCACATGAATACACAGGAGTCAGGCAAATCCTCTTCCCCAATCTTCCTGGATTACAATTCTCAGTATTCCTCTCATGGTTTGTATTTATATGGTTATTTGGTCCCCATCCCTGATATATAATATCATAAGCAAGATGGCGCCGACATGGGAGCTCCCTGTGAGTGAGCTCCAGCCCGGGCGACCAGATTTTTGGATACCATCCACTGGGAAAGATAGACATAAATCAGCCCCAGCTAGGGTTGACCTCCAGCTATGCACAGCAGCTGTTGCAGGTCCCCTAGGTCCTATGGGCATGACTGAAAGCCTAAGAAAGCTGGACAAGGCTAGAAGGACCCGAGACCACAAACCCAGACCAGAGACCGGCCCAACACCAATGCCGGAGCGGAGTGGCGATGACTGCAGAGGAACCACCGCTAGCCCCCAGGAGGAACGGAATGGCGACCTTCTCCGCGCTGCCTGCCAACAGTTCCAGCAGTTGGCAGTGCTAATGAGGGGACTAAGGGAAACACTTGCCGGCCTTTGCGGTGCGAAGCACCTGCAATACACTGACACCCCGGCAACGCACAGCGGGGCCATTTACCTCGGCCGATGGGACCTGTTGCGGCCTCAGGGGAGAGCTGGGGACACAGGACATCCAACGCCGCAGATTCAGATGGCAGCGACCCAGCTTTTGCGGGAAACGTCATGCACCTTCGGTGAGGACTGCCCCTTTGAGCGTGCCAGATCTGGGCAGCGGCGCGGCTGCTCACGACCGGCCTGGCGGGGAGGTTCCCTCCCTTCGGACGGACTGACTACTGAGGATGGACCTGACATGGGACGGCCCCAGAGGCCGATGCTGGCCCCCTTGGACATCTCGGGGGTCCTGGCTCGGCCGCCAGGATGCCACCCCCACCGCTGTGCCCTTGGTAGGCCTATAGACTGGGCGGTGGCTAAGAAGAACAATATGGCGCCTGAGCCATTGAGCTCGGCGTCTGAAGCCCCGCCTCCACCACCCACTGCACTGGGCCCAGAGACTCTTTCTTTTTCCTCCCCATCGCCCTCTAGAGGTTTGGCGCAGAATACACGCCCTGTTGACACACCGCCTCACAGGAGCTCAGACCAAGGGAAACAGCAGCTCCATTTTAAAATCCGAGGCTAGAGCTTCTGGTGGAGCAGTGGTTGATCAATCTGGCCCACGCCTTATGGATGCGGTGGATGAAATGGAGCCCTGTTCTGTGCCACCAAAGAGGATGGCTCCCAAAGACCTCAACCACTCCACCATGCCTGGAACTCAATCTAAGGTTAAGGACCACACTATGAGTTTGAGGAGGGACGGAAGGCCAATAGCAAACCGCGCCAAGCAAGGCGCCTTACAGCACCCCGCTTATGGTGCAGGCGTGGGGCCCTCTCAGATAGCTACTGGACTTTTTGAGACACCGGGGCAGGCGAATGGCAAGCCATCTAAGACCATTAACAATAAGACTACTGGGCCAGACAACCCTCATCGTAGATGGAAGAAGTACAGGACTCGCACCTTCTGGGGGGCTGATTATATCCCCCAGAAGAGTACTGCACCTCCTGGGTTTAAAAGGAGGAGTAGCAGCCATCAGACTAACTTGGCGGAGGGAAGTGTAACATCAGCTCCCTCCAACGTGCTCAATCCTCCTAAATTACCTAATGCTGCAATGGACATGGTCACCCCTGATCCTTCACAGATAGGTGGGCAGGTCAACCCGACCCCTCCAAGGATCCCCTTATCTGGATTGATCCAGGACGTAGATTTGAGCGATCCTTTGGGCCCATCGGTGTCATTAATTGGACTGCCGGAGGGGGTGCCGTGTGCGCGTGGTGACGACTGCCCTTTTGCAGGGCTATGTGACTGCCCGTGATCTCATTACGGCATCCACTGTTCTAGTATGCCACTCCTTGAGAGCACTGAGAATGCACTCGGAGCTGTGGATGTCCCGGAGGTCCCCATGGGGGTCTCGACTTCCCGATCTGACCTCCCCCTCTGACCCCCATTCCCTTCCCTTATCCTCCCTAACTGTTTGTGATTCTATGTATTGTTTTTCTCAATTTTTGTAAACCGCTCCGATCCTTCGGGGAGTGGCGGTATAGAAGCTTGAGGTTAATAATAATAATAATAATAATAATAGTTTTGCCCAGAGTATGGCTAGATTCAGAACTAGTTGAAAACCCAGGGATGATGCCATATGAACTGGGAATAATATTTATTATTTATTTATTTAAAACTTGTATATCCCGGCCTTCTCACCTCCGAAGAGGGACTCAGACCGGCAAACATCAAGTATTCAATGCTAACATTTAAAATCTAATAATCATAGTCCAAGGTAGTTACGCCTGTGAGATTATAATAGTATTCCTGTGAATGAATGAGAAAACTTTGTAGCCCCCACAGTCATCAAGACAGGGTGTATCTATACTGTAGAGTGAATGCAATTTTGGCACCACTTTAGCTACCATGGCTCAATGCTATGGAATTGTGGGAGATGTAGTTTGGTGAGGCTGTAGCACTCATTAGCAGAGAAGGCTACAGCTCTCACAAAACTACAACTCAATAACATGGAGCCATGGCAGTTAAAGTGGTGTCAAATTGCATTAATTCTACTGTGTATATCAGTGTTTCCCAACCTTTTTGAGCCGCGGCACACTTTTGACATTAAAAAAATCCGGGGGCACACCACCAACCAAAATGACACTCTAACTGTAGATGAACTGTATTGTAACTGGACTTCAGTGACCATCAGCCCAAGCCAGAATGGCCTACATTGAAGAACCATGGGTGTGAAGGGGAATGAAGAGGACATGCATTCTGTATGTGTGTAAGTATATAGGCTTACAAAAGGAAGGGTGTTAAAATAAGACTTGGGATCCCTCTTCATTTTGAATCACTTTTAATATGCTTTACTGTGCCTCCCAAGCATTTTGCATCAGCCATCAATCATAAAAGTCTATAGGTGTCAACTGACACACTGAGACTGCATGGCTCAGCATAATGTAATATTTTCACATGCAGAATTGTGACATATTGAGCCATTGGCCACTCTCCTGATCTACTGTAGAACCACTGAACCTCATGGCCATTTCTGCCTGGAAAAGAACAGGGAAAATTATCGAATTACCTGGCTATATCCCCATTACCAGGTGTGAATGTGAGCACATTATGTGAGAAGATCTACCCTCCAAAATCCCAGTGGCTTCACAGCTGGCTTTGGGACATAGCCAGAAAACTCTATGATCTACCCCTGTTCTGCTCCTAAATGGAGATATGTGTGGAGGTTTCTACAATAAGTAGGATGGTGCTTTAGTCATTGTTGAGAGAGGAAGGCAACCTCAGTCTCAGCAGTGTTCACTATGCTGGCTCTGTATACATTTTCTATATGTTTTTACCTATACATTCATTTTCACAGTGGCTGGTTGCATTTCCTCTTGAAAAAGAATGTGTGAAAAAATGATGGCAGCTCTTTCCTTCCAGGAAATTTGAGAGTTTCACCATTGCCAGCCAAGAAATGAAGGCGACAGCCACAAAATTAGATGCAAGACAAACTATTTTAGAGGTACACAAAGAAGTCATCCTGAACCACAAAGGCATTCTGCAATGAATGCTTCGGCAGAGCTCTGAGAGGTTACTTTTTTGAACTCTTAACTCCCAGTGGTCATGCCAGATAAGGGATTTGTAACTTTCTCATCAGAATGCTACTTAGCAAATGTAGTCCCAAAGGAAACAGACAGCTTCAGATCTCTGCCTCGTTGAGCTTCGGCTGTGTATTTTTCGAACTGCAACATCGGCGATGTAGTATTCCCCTGAAGGTCTCTACTGCCGGAAACATGTCAAACGTTTTTGTGGTTTAGCAAGATATTTTTAGCAGTTTGCCTTGTATCAAAGCACTTTACAATTGGGGTAGCCCAGCTGGCAGCTTGCAGGATAGATGTGAACCTTGATGACCTTAACTGAAAAGGAACTAAAAAGAAATCCAAAAAATAAAAACCTAGACATGAAAACTCAAATTATAAAAAAACAGATAAATCTTATAACATTGGAACAAACAGAGATAAAGATGAAATATTTGAAACAAAAAAAATTGAAAACGCCAATAAGTCTGGCAAATGGCTGGCTTATCTTTTCAAGAAAAAAACACAAAAAAATGGTCAATAAAATAAAATAAAAGAGGTTAAGGAGATCACAAATGATAAAGAAATTAGAAAAGAATTCAGAAAATTCTATCAAGAATTATATAAGACTAGAAACATAAATAAAGACAATATCCAAAAATACGTGAGCAGCCAAATCCGAGAAAAAATATCCGAAGAAGATAGAGAACTCTTAAATGGTCTAATAACAGAAAAAGAAATCGATAAAGCAATTGGGCAACTAAAACCAGGGAAGGCCCCGGGGCCGGATGGCCTAACAGAACTCTACTATAAAACATGAAAGAAGAAATCACCCCCTATTTAAGAAAAGTAATGAACAATATACTTTTAACTGGAAACATGCCGGATAGCTGGAAAATTGCCAATATAATAATTTTATTTATTTATTTATTTATTTGGCTTAATATACCACTCTCTCCGGAGCTCAGAGCAGTTTACAGCAGCAAAATCAGATAAAACATATAAAACACTATAAAACCAATAAAACCCCCAGTTAAACCCCATTCCCAATAAAACTACAATATAACAGCATAATGGCATGGTGATGACGATGATGCGGCAGAGTGCAAATTATGGCGGGCACCGGCCGGAGCCGAATGCCTGCCTGAAAAGCCAGGTCTTAACGGCTCTGCGAAACGGCATCAGCTCCCGTATGACTCGCATCTCCTCAGGCAAGGAGTTCCACAGAGTCAGCGCAGCCACAGTAAACGCCCTCTGCTACGTACTAGATAGCCTGTAGGTCTTGATACCAGGCACCTCCAATAAGTTGAGCCCCTCAGAACGCATTGATCTCCTGGGCACATAAGGGGTAAGCCGCTCCCTCAGGTACACTGGCCCCAAACCATATAAGGCCTTGAAAGTTAAAACTAACACCTTTATGTATTCATTATATTGGTAATTGTTAATTTTATTGTGAATTTTAAATGTTTTAGATTTTAAATGTTAGCATTGAATTTTTGCTGTTTGCTGGTCTGAGTCCCTCTATAGAGGTGAGAAGATCGGGGTATAAAAGTTTTAAATAAATAAATACATCTTTCTACCTAATGCACCCTACAAAACTGTTATGAAGATCAAAGGATCACATTTACTGTTCCACTGAAAACTGGAAAGGCACCACATTGTTATTGCACAAGATGAGAGGGCAACAGTTTATAGATTTCAGACAGTTACAATGAAGTTGGGATAATAATGTAATATATGAATGGATGCTTATAATTAGAAATGTTTTGTGAATTTAAAACACTTTGTAACAACAGCAAACAATGATGAAAAGAGAAAAAAACCAAACTCATTGTTACCTTTAAAATGAATGTTGAAATTCTTTAAAAATTATGATATAGTTAAGCTTTGAATACATATTCTTGTTAAAGAAAAAGAATACACTTGAATGACTTTTAACAAACACAATATTTGGTAACTGTTGAGTTCAAGGGGAATATTCCAGGAAGTTTTCTCAATATAAGTTTGAAATCTACAGATGTTTTTATTGATGTCTTAAAAATCAGTAATACAAACTTCAATACATTGGTGGGGGTTGTCTCTCAGAACAACTGCACCATGTAAGTGTTATCTTACTAAATAAGTATTCTTCCAGAGATCTTATGTGTAATTACATGTGAATGTGAATGAATAAGTTTTATTGTTCTAGCCATGGGCCATGACAAATTAAGCACACATATTAGTGAGTACACATCACAATATAAAACTTCAGTACAAATATTAAAACTCATTAAAACTAACTCTTTAAATTCCAGTCATGTCTACAACGCACTGTATCATCCTGTGCTATTTCCCATCCTTCACTAAGGATTTTACTAGTTTCGCACGGATATTTTGAGCTGTCACTGCAAAAGTGGCAACTTTTATTGTTATATCTTTAGAGTAGTCTGCTAGCAAATCCTTAATGGCTGCTGTCTGCAGTAATTAACTAAAAACTGAAAACCTGTAGATAGTATTTACTAAAATGAACCACAAAAACAGTGCTTGTAGGCTGTGCACTTCAAGTGTACCTTGTTTGTGCACATTGTCTAAGTGGTTTTGGAGACTCTTAATCAAAAACCATTGGCACAAACCAGACACTTCCTGTTGTTTTAAATGAAGTGAGCAATTCTTTATAATCTCTATGCAACTAATGGAACATTGTGGTTATTCCTGACACTTGAGTCTAACACCCAATAGAACAATTTTCACACATAGTATCTTTCTCCATGGGAATATAAAAATAAAAAGTAAGGCAAAGAAACAAAGGCTAGTGAGTGCCTCATTCTTTTTTCAACTCCCTGTATGCAAACATTTGTTCTGGAGGATAAAGATGGCTTCCAGAACAGTGGGTTTGTTGTTGTGTGCCTTCAAGTCTTTCCCAACTTATGGCAACCCTATCACAGTTTTTTCTTGGTAAAATTTGTTCAGGTTGTGACACTCTCCCGACGGCTGAGAGAGTGCGTTTCCCAATGGGTTTACATGGCTGAGCAAGAATTTGAACTCTTGCCATGCTGACCAAGTGGGGATTTAGCCTCTGGTCTCCCAGAGCTCTCACAATGGCTCTCAAAATAATGTGCAGAGATTTCAAATGTTGTCTTTTTTGGACTGTCACTCCCAGCCAGAAGCAAGAAGTAACCATTCTAAGCCTAGGTGTGTGGAATGACACTCTGTGTTTCCAGCAGAGAAACCAATAATAGAGAAAATCTATACCTTACAGCAGTCATTGTCAACCGGGGTGCCTCGGCACACTGCTGTGCCGTGGCGAGGCTCCTGGTGTGCCGTCTGAAAAGCTTTCTGCCCCCCTTCCTTCCCCCCTCCTTTTGCCGCCTCTATTTTTTTCCTCCTCCATGGGAGAAAAAAGAAAAATCTTCTTCTTTGCAAGGGAGAAGAGGGGACCAATGGGCAGCTGGAAAAAGACGCTGCGTCATTTTGGAGCCGCCCACTGGCTTCCCTCCCACAGGCCAGTCTTTCTCAACCGGTGTGACTCTCTACTCTTTGAGAAACCTCCTGCTGTGCCGGCAAAAACCTCTTTCGCCCCTCTTCCTTCTCCCCTATTTTTCCTCCTCCTCCCACAACATATCCAACTCGTGGGGAGGAGGAGCTTCAACGGGGAGACCTGGAAAACATCACGGATCCAGGCTTCTGGGATCGAGGACTCAAGGCTTTGGGCTCCCTCTGAACGGCTCCTTTGAGAGCTGGGAGAATAGAACTTGAGCGGTGCAGAGCTTCCCCTTTTGTTTACTTCCGTAGCCGCCTTTCTCCCGTCCCAGCCTCCTCCCTGCCTCTCCTTTTACACCAGGCTGCTTATGGAGACATGTGTGCTCCTCTCCTGGAGGTACCTGAATTTATTCATAATAATTTATTCTTAATAGCAGGTTCCTAGAGTAGGAGGAGACCCCCAAGGGCCATCCAGTCCAGCCTCCTTTTGAAATAAGGGGGAAAACACAATCAAAGCATTCCTCACAGATGGCCATTCAGCCTCTGATGATAATAATAATAACTATAACAATAGGTTCCTAGAGTAGGAGGGACCCCCAAGGGCCATCCAGTCCAGCCTCCTTCTGCTATAAGGGGAAAACACAATCAAAGCATTCCTCACAGATGGCCATTCAGCCTTTGCTGATAATAACTATAACAACAGGTTCCTAGAGTAGGAGGAGACCCCCAAGGGCCATCCAGTCCAGCCTCCTTCTGCTATAAGGGGGAAACACAATCAAAGCATTCCTCACAGATGGCCATTCAGCCTCTGCTGATAATAATAATAACTATAACAACAGGTTCCTAGAGTAGGAGGAGACCCCCAAGGGCCATCCAGTCCAGCCTCCTTCTGAAATAAGGGGGAAAACACAATCAAAGCATTCCTCACAGATGGCCATTCAGCCTCTGCTAATATTAATATTAATAATAATAATTACAATGGGTTCCTAGAGTAGTAGGAGCCCTCCAGGGACCATCCAGTCCAACCTCCTCCTTCCAGGGCCCTTCCACACAGCCTTTAACCCTCAATATTAAAGCAGGAAAATCTCACAATATCTGCTTTAAACTGGAATATATGGCAATGTGGACTCAGATAATCCAGTTCAAAGCAGATATTGTGGGATTTCCTGCCTTGATATTCTGCCATATAGAGCTGTGTGGAAGGGCCCAGAATATCAAGGCAAAAAATCCCACATTATCTGCTTTGAACTGGGATATATGGCAATGTGGACTCAGATAATCCAGCTCGAAGCAGATATTGTGGGATTTCCTGCCTTGATATTCTGGCATATAGGGCTGTGTGTGGAAAGAACACCAGAATATCCAAGGAAATCCAAAATATCTGCTTTGAACTGGGATATATGGCAGTGTGGACTCAGATAATCCAGTTCAAAGCAGATAATTTGGATTTCCTGCCTTCATATTCTGCCATATAGAGCTGTGGAAGGGCCCAGAATATCATGGCAAAAATCCCACATTATCTGCTTTGAACTGGGATATATGGCAGTGTGGACTCAGATAATCCAGCTCAAAGCACATATTATGGATTATCCTGCCATGATATTCTGAAGCCTCTTCCACACAGCTGAATACAATCCCACCACATTTTCTGCTTTGAACTGGATTATATGGCAGTGTAGACTCAGATAACCAGTTCAAAGCATATATTGTGGATTATCTGACATGATATTCCGAGTCCCCTTAAACCAGTTCAACGCAGATATTGTGGATTAAATAGTTTCATAATTTCAAACTTCAATGTTTCTAATTTACACCTTTATTATATTTTACAAAAAAGAAACATTTATATATATATATATATATATATATATATATATATCTGTTTAATTGTTATTAAAATAAAAATAATAATTTCTAGGGGGGCGGTGAGTAAATTTTTTTCTGGAAAGGGGGCGG